>JAVRXN010000009.1:57031713-57670513 GCA_033556935.1 Timema podura
CACTAGATCATTCTAACATTTAGTCCGCGTGGCCACCGATGTGGATAATTTTGGTATTGATTTTAGTTAAAATAGAAAGAGACAACTTTAATAAAGTCTGATTTAGATAGTAAGGATTCTTTTTGACATTTATAAGAGTTACTTATTCGCTCTATATATGGTGATACGTGCATTCATTTTATTCGCAACTTTCACTTTTTATAGTTAATATCACCCGCTTCATTAACATAATGGTCTAAAGCTTGTGTCACACTAGGCTAGTTAAACTAGTGGCAAGTACAGTATTTGCTGGTTGGTTGTTGTGAATGTCGTCTCTTGGCGTGATGTTTTGACTTTTGAGACGCTTGTTGTAGCACTAGCGCTATATTCACAGGGATAGTTGAGATATAGTTGCTAGGGGCGAGTCGGTCACGTGACCTTGTTTAGACGACTAGCGGCTAGTGAAGTTAAACATGTACAACTTCACTAACCATTTAGGCTAGGGCTCCACAGGCGTGAATTTACTGCTTAAAAGAGAGGGGTCTTTTTTACAGCTAGAATGGCTTCTATTTTGAGATGGTTACCTAAGCAGTAAAATTCCTGCTTTTGGTCAGGCGGGAAAATAACTGCTACGCTGCTGTAGGATGGCTTTATGTGCAGCTTTTCACTGCGCAGTTCGTTAACAGAGCAGAACTGTAAACGTAGCCGTTCTTGTCATAATATGTGTATGGGTTTATTTTTAGTATTGTTATTTTTTCAGGATTAGAAATTAGTTCACTGTCAAATTCCATTACGCACTTAGGTATATTTAAGGTTAACACTAAAAATATATTGTATCTATGTGCCTGGCCTAAATAATGATACACATAAACTAAACTTAAACTATATAAATTAACAAATAAATACCTTACAAAACTATGGAGACATTCAAAACTAAACTTAAACAAGCATATTAACTACATAATCGATGTGGATAACCGCGTGCAGTAATTTAACGCGCGTGGAGCCCGAGACGAGCGTCGAGATACTGTTCGGAACCAGCCCTATTCTCAGGCAGTAATTTGACGCGTGTGGAGCCAGAGACGAGCGTCGAGATACTGCTTGGAATCAGCCCTATTCTCAGGCAGTAATTTAACGCGTGCGGAACCAGAGACGAGCGTCGAGATACTGCTTGAATCAGCCCTATTCTCAGGCAGTAATTTGACGCGTGTGGAGCCAGAGACGAGCGTCGAGATACTGCTTGGAATCAGCCCTATTCTCAGGCAGTAATTTAACGCGTGCGGAACCAGAGACGAGCGTCGAGATACTGCTCGGAACCAGCTCTATTCTCAGGCAGTAATTTAACGCGTGTGGAGCCAGAGACGAGCGTCGAGATACTGCTCAAAACCAGCCCTATTCTCAGGCAGTAAGACCTTGAAACTGCCGCGGTTTTTTTTTTGGACTGACGCAGTAAATTACACCGCAAATAACCTCTCATCGTTTATCGTTGGGTCTATTTTCTAGCAGTAAAAACCTGCTCTTTGAAGCAGTAAGCAGTAAACTCCTGCCTGTGGAGCCCTGACCTAAGTAAGAAACTCGCCAGCGATTACTACTGGCCGCTAGTTGAAGGTTCATATGACACTAGTTCAGTGTTTTTACTAGCAGCTAGTAGACTAGCCCTGTGTCACTCTCATGTTAAACTGGACTGCTGATGCCGGGAAGATCGGGGTTCAAATCCCGTCTGGATATAGCGAGGATGGTTATTTCTAAATGGTTTCTCACTCCCCTTACACGCACGCAAATATGGATAGATTACTTCTAAAATGCTTCCTTCCTCATTTCTACCCCATTAGATTAATTACCATGTATGCGTATAACCCCAACAGGTAGTAAGACACGCATATAAATAAATAATTATAGTTAACATCAATATCTACTAAATAATAATATTAATGAAGTAGAAAAAACGTTATCAATGTTGATCGTATGAAAAAAGTTTAGTCTTGAAAAACTCCTTCCTGCCGGAACTACTTTATTTACTTATACATGAAGTTGCAAAGCTATATGGTGTATTAATATATGTAATATACTTTATTGGCTATAAGTTATAACTATTTTTCCATAGCTTTGTCCGAGCTTGCAACCAAACAGAAACGGGATTTATAATAATTGTGTTTTTTTTTTTTAAAATTATAACGTTCATCACAAGAATTGTTAACAGTTTAATTTAAGGAGAAAGGATAAGGAAGGTTGTCTGGAGGAATCGCATGCGCAAAAGCGTGGGAAAATGAATGGAAATCATGGTTAGAAATAAAAGTGAGAAATCACCCTTCATTGAAACCAGCCGGGATCTGAACTTATACCTCGTGACCTCCTGAGTGGGTACTTTTCTAAGTTGAAGTTGTTTATTACTTTGCGTCTGTTTATTTCTCCATCAACTTTCCAGGGTTATATTACAACTCTTTTAACTCGCGCGTTCTTCGGATCATTTTTCTTGTGCTTCGTTTCAGCGGACCTTGTTCTATACAACTTACTCGGTATTTCATTTGTCACAGCTGCTAATTTCAAAATGTCAACTAATAAAACATCGCTGGAGCCTGTATTTTTAATGATATCCGCCGACGACACCTACAAAAATAAAAGAAGCACGGTTAAAACGCCGTGCTATACGTTTAACCTAACCTGCCACGGTGGCGTAGTTAGCTAACGCGCTAGTTTCGTGTTGAGCTAGACTGCCGAGGACGGGGAATCGAGGTTCGAATCTCGGTTGGGCGAACCGGGGGTGGTTTTCCTTAAATGGTTTTCCACTCTTCCTCCACATAAATGCGGGTTCACTTCCTCTAAATTCAACCCTCCCAATTCCTAATCTACTAGCGTAATTAGTACTTAAGCGTATAACCCAAGCGGGTAGTAAGACGTGGTGCTATAATTAATTAAAAGTTGAAACGTCTACATGTTATACCAACATTAGAAAAAATAAATCTTTTATTCCCTTACAACAAAACATCGCTGTAATTCTCATATGTGGCCATGTGGACTAAACGTTAGTCTTATTCACTCTGGTTTGCTGGTGACAGGTAGGTCATCGTTCGAATTCCAGCCGGATATACCGAGTTTTTTCTTTTTTATAATGTATTTCCACTCTCTCCACAATAATCCGGATACATCTCCCTTAAATTTCCCCTTTCTCATCCTTATCCCATCAATTCACCTAAATATAAATGCCCCTGATGGGTAGTAAGACGTGGTATGTAAAGACAGCTGTCACTATATGAAAGGTCTACATTTTCTAGTAAAATACTTCATCTTTGGGGAGCTAAAGAACACACAAAAGTCGAGAAGGACAAACATGGATTATTTCCCTATTCAGAACGCAAATGAAGACCTGGAAATCTTCCAAGCGTGTTCAAGAATGTTTCGAAGATTTCTAGAGAAGATGCTAAGACCTATTGTCAAAAGTTCCCCGTATTTGTTAACCCGCATTGAAAGATTGGCTCATGTTGACTTAGGCTGACTTTGTATTCATGTATTAAGCATAACTAATTGTGTATAGAACGTAGTACAGGGCACAATTCGTAATAAAAATATCAAGGTTTATAATGAAACGTACTCATTAAAGTCTTACTTAGTTCGAATGGTGTGTATCCATATTAAGTGGCTAAACGTCTTTGCTCTTGTAGATAAGCTTTGTACAAATTATTCTTTTAATGGCTAACTGGGAAAACGAAGTTCATTAAATTGTATACTTTGAAAAATAAAACTAACATAATTAAAATAGTGCCTATACTATTAAATCAAATTTGATTTTTATTTAGTTCCGATTGTATTATTGTAGTAAATATTAGGGTGGACCTACTTCTCAATGTCACAATCATATATATTTATTAGGTCCCATCTAGTTTCAATAATAATATACACGATTGTTGGCATTGACGCTAAAACAAATAGAATTCGCTAATAACAAACAAGAATGGCTACCACAAGGTATTTCAAACATTAATAGAATATATTTCCCATCTGCTGTGTTTACTGGCCTTTAATTTGCTAGAGTCCTTCTCGCGATGCATAATTACTTTAAATATGTTTTATACAATATTTAGTTTAATATATACTTTAGAAATATTTTTTTTAAAACTATAAATACATCCGAACGTTCAGGATACAATAAAGGGCGAGTCTTACCCAAGCAAAAAATCGCCTAAGTCAACTTTCTTACCACTACAAATTACAGGGCTTGTTATAAAAACCAGCATCAGTTCAGAGTAAATCTACAGCTCAAATCACTTTTATTTAGAGTATTCAACAACGTTTTTATGACATAAACCTTGTCATGATATCGTCATGTAGAATTAATCACAATTATATGCTCTCTCCATGTCAATGATATATTTTGTGTTTTTATTATTGAATATTTGTACATTTCAATAAGACAATCCTCGAAATGAATGATTTTATTTAAAAACTAAAATAAAATTAAAGCATTTATAATTTTTATGACGAGAGGCCGTTGGACCCTGGAATTCAATGTCAAAAGGAATTTCTTTCGCGTTTAAAAAATATAAAAGATATAATATTCAATATTTAAAAGATAGAAGCTACAACATTATTGGCATCGTTGACCCCATTATATGGCGTTGACTTGCGTATACCCTTATTTTGGTTGGAAGAACGGTAGAGAAAATTTAAACATATTTCTTTGCGGCCGACATTGACAACATTTCTTAATACTACTTGTGTTATTTTATAGGCATTAATAATATCTATCAAAAGTGACAGTTGCAGATAACATGACTTTATGTATGAATATATTTGTTTTAGTAACTTTAGTAACTAACTTTTACTGTTCTTTCTACCAAAATCACACTATACACTGGCACTGGGAAGACACTCAAATCCACAGTAGGATTTTTTTTTTTAGCACCACGTCATACTACCCATTTGGGCTGTACGCTTATATACTAATTACGCTAA
The DNA here is from genome assembly GCA_033556935.1 of Timema podura. Lineage (NCBI taxonomy): Eukaryota > Metazoa > Arthropoda > Insecta > Phasmatodea > Timematidae > Timema > Timema podura. The sequence goes on from JAVRXN010000009.1 coordinate 57,036,643, forward strand.
TGGTTTTAGGGATTAGGGAAGTTATATTTAGAGGAAGTGGACGCCGTATTTGAGTGAAGGGATTGTGGAAAACAATCTTGGAAAACCACTCTCAAAACACCCGACCGAGATTCGAATCCCGATTTCCCCGTCATCGGTAGTTTAATACTCTGTGAGGATAGCGCCTTAGACCATGCTACCACCGAAATGGGTCCAGTAGGATTTACTTGGGAATATAAGGAGGGGCGTAGGGTGGGATGAGTGTTATTTAAACATGGTATATTCCAATATTATTCCTAAAATAATTATACTTGTGTGGTTTAATCAAACTTACCTTAATCCGAATGATTAAATATAGGACGGTATGCAAAAACGAGGCTGACTGTTCTTTGAGTACTAGTTTAGTGCTAATCTATAATATTATCAAACTTCTACAGTCAGAATCCTGTCACCACAGTAATGACTCCTACATTTCTGAACCGATTTGAACCGTTGAGGTTCTTTTGGTCCCGACGTGCAGGTATGCAAATAATTGTCAAAATTTTGAAAATTGTGTCCAGGAAGAAGTTTGTGAATTTTTATATATATCATAAAGTTTTTGGAAATATTAAAGGTCAGCTAACATTTTCCTGAATACAATTCATAAAAGTATGACCATTAGTTGCAAATCTACACGGCCAGACACTGAAATTAAGACCTCAACGGTTACATTCGGTTAAGAATTGGAGGAGTTGTGGTGAAAAGCTTATTTTTTATTACTAAATGACTCAGACACGCTTAACATTCATATTTCGTTTCACAACACGTTGGTTTCAGTTTCATCATCAAGTTTTTTCTTTTACGTTTTTTACTAATCTAATTATTATGAAGTACCCGGCTTGCCTGAGGGAAATAGAATACGGTAAAAATAGTAAAAAGAAAAAAGGTCAAAAAGGGTGAAAATAAATCCTATGAATTTTTATTTTTATAAATGATAAGTAAAACGGTTTATCACGATTAAAGGGTAAAAAGAGCAATAAGGGGAAAAAGTGTATTATTCAATGGCAAAAAGTGTAGAAAGGAGTAAATACAGTGGAGCGTCGTTAATCCGGATCGATCGGACCGGGACCCATCCGATTACTGTATTGTCCGGATTTTCAAATGTGCTTTCAATAACTGTATACATACGTAATGTATTGACTAGAGGATACATGACGCTCGGGAGTCTACTGTATTGCAAAATAGAGGCTGAAGGTTCGAAAAATACAGTACACAAATATTTTAATAAAGTATATTGAATAAGAACATGTACATTACATTAAGTAATTTAGATTAGTAACTCTACAATACTTTTTAGAAATAACCCAAGAATCTACAGTAATTAATGGAAACTTACTGGGTAAGGACTCTTAATTTTTTTTTGTACAAGACTTGACCTGCTCTCACCGCCGATCCGGATTTGCGACGCTCCGGATTTTTGACGTCCGGATTTCCGACGTTCTACTGTAGTACAAAATGGCCAAAAAGTATTGATATTAAAAACTAGATTTTTTTTTAGAATTTCTTTACCAATTTCAAGATAACCCTTTAACACCGGTTACTCTTTTCTACCCTTTTTGCACCATTGGCCTTTTTTAAGACTTTTAACCCTTATTGTTCTTTTTGCCCTTTTTGCACTTTTGCCCCTTCAACCATGTTTATACTTTTTGCTCTGTTGCCCCCTTTAACCATATTTTCCCTTTTTGCTTTTTTGCCCCTTTAACTCTGTTTACCCTTTTTGATCTTTTGCCCCTTCAACTCTGTTTACCCTTTTTGCTCTTTTGCCCCTTTAACCCTGTTTACCCTTTTAAACCTGTTTTGTTCTTTTAACCCTATTTGCTCTCAACCCTTTTTTCCCTTCAAGTAAATTTTACCCTTTTTGGCATTTTACACTTTCTACCCTTTTTATACCTTTTGCACATTCCGCTCTCTTTGACCTATTTACACTGTTTTGCCCTTTTTGACTGTTTTACCCTTTTAATCAGTTTTACCATTTTCACACAGTTTACTCTCTTTTTTATTTTGATTAGAATTACTTTTGATCTTTTATTCACCTTTTTACGCCACCGGCTTTGCCAGGGTTTAAGGTAAAAAGTTAAAAAAAGGGCCTAAAAATAAAAATTACATCTATTTAAATCTTTTTTAAAAAGGGGGCGGGTAAGTAATAAGGGAAGAAAATATTAAAAGGATAAAATTGGTAATAAGGGAAAACGGGAAAAATGGGAGAAAGGACAAAAAGTAAATCTAGTAAAAATGATAGTGGTTAAAAGAGTAAAAAACCATACATAAAAGTAGTGTTCTAGAATAGTTTAATCAATTTCGAGATCTTCTATTTCTCGGCTTAAATTTTGAAATCCATTATGTTCAGACGTCATTCGGCTTTCCAGGAATGTCTATTGACTTATATGCCTCTACTGCCTCTTCATTTTGAAATTTAAGGATCAGATATTAATGGTTGTCTGGGGTGGTTTTTATATCCATCTGACAAATTTCATTTCATTTTCTACCACAGTGAAAAGTCATTCAACGGAACATTGGTTGGAGCTACAGATTATGTTTATCATCTTGCCCGATTTAGCAATGATCTGTTATTAACAGACAGTCTAGTATATTTAGTATATGGACAAAATATCGAGTTAACAATCGCTGACAAAACGATAACTGACAAATTAACTTTGGCTCCAAGACTGCGCCACTATTAACAGAGAAATTCTAGAGATACTTCCTAGTGATATTCGGAATTATTACAGTAATGTTGTTAGTGACGATATCAGTAAACAACCACCGTTTCCTTACATAGATTTTAAACAGTCTAAAATTAAGGAGACTGCCCACGAACAGACATCATGAGACATACACATTGGATTTTGCCTTTGTGTGTTTCATGCTTAACTTAAAAACAATGGTCTGATAAACGGTACAAGAATGTTAGTGAAACAAATGCACAATAACTCCCAATGATTGCGACTGATTGGAGCATCACCCGGGGAACGAGTACTTCCTAGAGCGAAATAATCTCCTTCAGAAAACGTTTTTCCATCCAAACTACGTCCATGTTATTTTCATATTATATGTTACATAATTTTTAAAAAATATTTTATATATAAATGAATTTACTTTCAGTTTAAAAATTATTGATTGTTTAAAAGAAGGCGAATTTTTTGTCCGGGACAACTAGTGTAGATTCACTGTCTCGCCCTAGCTCGCAACTAAATTTTCACTCACACTCTGACGTCATTTCTTCCTATTTTTTAATTTTTTTTAGCACCACGTCTTAATGTCGGTTCGGGCTACACGCACATTTACTTATTACCCTAATGTTTATGGACAAGGTAGGTCTAATTTAGAGGAAGTGTGCCCGCACTTTCGTGGAGGAAGATAGAGAGTAGAACACCATTTAGGGAATTAACCCCCTTTACACCCGACTGGTATTTTAATTCCGATCTCGCCATCATCGGCAGTTTGGTCTATTTCGAAAGACATGCCTTAGACCGCGCAGCCACCGAAACTGATAATTTCCTGGTCACATAACCGTGCACTTGTCTCACTGTGTAAATTTCTCATCTAAACCATTAGTGGCACCCGAACAATACTCAGCCTCGTTCTTGCACATCACTCACTGATATCCAGTATAGCACAGGTGTATTACCATTGAACATAAAAATACTGTGCTAGTGAACTTCTAGTTTTGAAAAAGATTAATTGAATTGATTAATCACGAATTAAAGTTGGTAGCCCTTGTGGGTCCTTCTCGAAAGGGGATGAGTTCATCTCACGGTTGATTAACCAGGATTACTCTAGAACCAGAAATCACATCATGGTGAAATTTTATACATTATTAATATAATATCGAAATTGGGATCAGTTTAATGGTTTCTTCATCTTAAAATAACTATTTTTCCATTTTATTGGTAATTAATATGTTATGCGGTTTCATTGATCTCAGTTTCACGGTTCTAAAGTATACTACATAAATCCGAACCACGATGCGCCACTTGGTTAGAGAAGTATCGCCTACTTAAGCAACACGTTATCTGAGGGGTTGAGATGGTATCTAAAGTCATTAAACCCCTCGACCACAGCTGCGGATCCTTCCACTTGATTGCCCAATTTCTGGTTTCCCTTTTCATAACCTCTTCTTGTGTCATCAATAGGCCATCCGGTTAATGAAAACATAAATTTACATCTTAGATGGAGGATTGGTTCGCTAAACGCTCGCAAGGTGCGCATCGCACCAAACACTTCAATTAAAATTGTTAATTCGTGTTTATGAAAATAGGAAATATAGTGACGCGGTGGCGTGGAACACATCCTTCGCGAAAGCAGAATAGAACTAAGGGAAAAGCTCCTATAGTATGTCTGTCGGTTCTCGAGATCGCATAAAGGTTCTTGTTTAAAATTCCTCTTGGCACTTTCATCTCATGTTTTACAAACAAGAGCTTGAATATTTTGTCGTACTACTATAACAAGTGCCTTGAAGGTGTAGTCTTATATTTAACAGACTTCGTTTTAAAACTAAGTGAAGCGCATCATGTATTTATTCATGAACTTTATGACTGAATCTGTTTTGAAAGATGAGTTGTCACAGTTGAGTTAAGCACGTAGTTAGTATTTTTGAAATTAAAGTGATTATATTCTTATAATTTAAAATGTAATGTTTTATTGCCGGGGAGGATAGATCAGCACAAGACGTAAATAATAATTTATCTTAGGGTAATACTCCATACACCCACATCGGCGGTCGCATGGTCTAACGGGTCATTTTTGTGTTAGAATGGATTGCCCGTTACGAGAAGATTGGAATTCGATTTCCAGTCGGGTCTACTGATTTATCATTTACCCTAAATTCCTTCCCATTCACCCTCCATGCAAATAAGAGATATTTCCTTAAAAAAATATTGTACGGAACTCCCGCGGACTTACTCGCTCTATTGTTTAAAAATGGAGATACTTACTCAACACTCATAATATATGTGAAACGAAATAATTTACACTAGCAAATCCAAGCATAGATTGCACTATACTTATATTTTAGAAAATATTTGAGTCCCGGTTTTAAATTTTTTCATTTTATTTTTAAAGAATTAATGTCCTCATTTGTATGTTTGGACCAATAAAAAAGATCAATATTGGGTCCACAAGGGTCAATACTTAGTATTAAAATTTCGACTTCCGGTTAAAATTTTCGACATTTTATAAGGTGTTGCACATCTTCATGTCATCGCATTGCTATCAAATTCCTCATTTATAAATTTCGACCAATAAAAAATGTAAATATTGACTATTGTGTCTAAAATGGAGATAGATCATTGTTGTACAAAGATTTCTCCTAAGAGGTTTAAGGAAAAATAGCATAAACTTTTTGAGAAACTTACTTATATTTAATTACTCTATGACATAGGAGAATTATTGCGTTAAAACTTAAGTAGTAACTCTTTACAACTAAAGCTCACAAAATTGGATTAATATATTTGACATTATCTCAGAAACTATTTGTTTTATAAAAATGTAATTCATATAAAAGTTTTTTATTTTTAATAGTACTACAATTTTGCACTGATAAGTTATTTAGTATCTCAAATAGTTGCGGATATACGGAAATTTCAGTTTCTGTGAAGTACCCTAAAAGTAATTTTCATGGGAAAATGAAAATGGCCAGTTTATTTATAATCTTAATCAACACCTAGATACGAATTTTAATCAAAATCATTAGAGCCGATTTTGAGAAAATAGATTTTTTCTCTTTTCGCCCTTTATTAAACTACTCTTAATTTTAAGTTGAAACAGACACACAGACAGACGGCTCTGCAAAGATAACTTTTTAGGGTCCGGGGTGTCATGAGACGTCGACATTCATTAACATTTCAGGTTATATATTTTTTACGGTCGCAATACTTTAACTTTAGTGTTCGAAAAGTTAAATATATATATATATTAAATATATATATATATATATATTTGCGTATAGCTAGAAAGTTATTTGTTTTATAAAAATATGTTTCGAATAAAATATTTGTATTATAAATAGCTCTACATATTTGTAATGATAAGTAATTTCATATCTCAAATAGTTTCGGAGATATGATAAAAAAATTATAATTTACGCAGCAGACTAGAGCCCTTAAAGTAATTTTGCCGAAATATTGAGAGTAGCCATTTTGTTTGGAATATTTATAAATGTTTTTGAGATAAAATTTAATAAAAATTGTTAGAACTGATTTTGAGAAAATCGACTCTTTCTCTTTTTGCCCTTCAGTGAACTACCCTTAATTTTAGGGTTAGATACCCAATTCCAAAAACCCTTGGGGCATCCCTATGAAAACGCTAGATACCAAGTTTTAGCCCAATCGGCAAATCAGTTTAGGCTCTAGTTGGAGGGACAGACAGACAAACGGAAATTCAAAAACGACTTTTTCGAATTCGGGGGGGTCATGAAACGTCGAGATTCATCAAAATCTCGAGTTCAATTTTTTTTTTGACGATCACAATACTTTCTCTACCTGTAAGATAGAGAGAAAGTAAAAATTCAACCTTTCTTATTTCTAATCCATTAGAGCGATTATTGTATTTCCATAGGGTTGACAAGCACTGCAATTAATTTTCAGGATAATTTTCACGCTAAAACATCTAGAAAAGCGACTAACTCTACTTGTATGTATTTATACGTCAAGTCATCTGATCTGCAGAGGTCACGTTATATATATATATACATATATTATCAACTAGCAGAACAACAAGGCTTTGTCTGGGGTAACCAGCCGTGCAATACATGTTGTGATTACTTCGGGAAACGCTTTTCTTTGCTTCAAACAGACATAAAAAACTCTTCATTTTATTAATTTCAACCCAGTTTTTAATAGATTAAAAAATATAATCAAAAATTTAAAATTCCAGCTTTAAGATATACATGTGTGTGCACAGGGGCTACTAATTTTATAATTCCAGACCTCTGTGTGCGGTAGATATCTCGCAATGTTCATGACAAACAAACAAATTCTTCATTTTATTAAAATAGATAGTATATATATGTATATATAATACTAATATAATATTAAAATGTTATGTTGGCAGCAAATGTTGGCTTCGTCTAATAATACTATTTTTATGGATATTGGACTTATCCGCCACTAACATAATTTATAACGTATCTTATTCTGTTGCTATCTAATAATCTCCAAAACATTTTGGTTGTCTTTATTTAAAATTTGATGTATTTCTTAAATTCACTGTCGTATGTTCGCAATCACGTTTATGAACTTTCTTCCCTTCTCGTACGTACGTTACTTAAATATCATGTGTATTTTCCACGGTCGTATTCATGGAAAGCCACAAAAAAAAATTCCTTTTTTATCTAATTGGTCAGATCCCGTATAATGAAATCTTGTGTTTCATTTCTAAATTTATACATCCATGTTTATTTTTTAAATATGGGGTGGAAAAAAAGAGGATATAATTTAAAGCGGCCCAACGAATCCTATCTGTTCTCAACAGGGAGAACCATTGTAAGTTGCCTCAATACCAAGTCCTCTTATTTCTCTGCGTGTTTATCCCTTTGTCTTCCCCTTCTCCTATTTCTACAATACCAAAACTGCAGAAGCAATCTGACTTCAGATTTCCATAAGCTTTTCTTGATCCTCGCATTTAATTCCTTTAATTGCTTCTGCCATTCTCTACCCCCCCCCCCCCCCCCCAATTCCTCTACCCAGGACTCGTCTTATGTAACAATTAATCCTCCCTCCCACTTTAAATCTCTGTCTCCCGCCCCTAAACTCTTTCTCTTTTACCCCTCACTGATTATGATAATGACCTTAATGTCTCGCTCGCTGTTGCTGGCTTTATTTGCGTCATCACAATGCGGCCACTGAACAAACTAGTTCCATCCTTGTGAGATCACTGGGAATGGTAGTTTGTGGTAATGAGCGTTCAAGCACCGCACTCTTTCGCAACGATTGATACTCACCCATTACAATCTCCCGCTTTTAACAAATTATCAACTTCATATATCATTTAGATAATGTCCCATGGCGTGTATATTCTAGGATAAGGTATGTCAATGATAGTCATTGCTAATAAAAGTGGTGTAAATAAGTATACTTATTTGATTTAGAATACCCGCATTTTAATAACCTTTAGACCCGTTATCCGATTAACATATCTCACTTACACCAGATTTGAACCTTGGAATGGTTGAATTAGCATGAACCTCGCAATTTTGGCGTGGGAAGTAAATAAAAATAACATTTGGACCCTATTGGTATACAACCAGATTTTGGGCCCATGTTCTGTTTAAATGTATTAGAGATTTGAACTTATTTTAGACGTTTCTCGAATATGAAACTACTAGCATGGTTAGATTTACATATATCATTTTTAAAGAGGGGGTGTAAGGTTCGTACAAACATAATGTCTTTAAGAAAACTTTTTGGAGATCACCTTTTGAAATTCATCACATAAACCTGATTTTGCAATTTGATAAAATTTTATTTAATAATATTTCGTGTTAGTTAAAAATAATAGATAACTTAATGGTTTGGTGCAGCAAATAATAGAAGCTGGGAGAAAGTTAGTTTTAAAGTTCTCATCGTGGAATCAAGGGGGAAATATAAGGTTTGATTCAAACTTAACACCGGCTAAAAATCTATGCAAAGTTGATAGATAGCTTTTGAGGAGTAAACTTTTAACTAGAAAGTCGAATGAGGATTCTTTTTTTACATAACTTTTCCCAATTAAAAGTTTAGAATAAATTTATTGCAATACTCTGCGGCCATCGTTGCAACGATCCACTAGTTTTAAATAGGCGTATATTGATAATATATATCAAAAGTAACAGCTGCAAATCACATGTCTTGACGTATGAACACGTAAAAGAATATCTAGTAACTTTTTTGTGCCGGTATTAGGTGGGTTTTAGGAAGAATTCTCCGTCATAGTTTGACTGAATACTTTGATCTTGAAGGCCGGAATTTGATTGCACTAGATGGTTTAAGACACGGATAGCCATTCATGGACACTAGAATTACTATTATTATTATTATTATTATTAACAATAATATAATAATAATGATATATAAATTAGCTACCTACTTCACAGTTTTGGCTCATTAAATTATTTTAATATGACATAATTTACTTAAATTTTGAATACATAATTGCTCTTTGCTGAATAATACATTTTTAAATTAAACCCTAGAAGAAGCTATTATGTAAGTGGGTTATCTAACTAAAATAACAGTAGCACTTAATCCTGTATTGGTGTCTGATTGTCTAAGGCACTGATTTCCAACTTTTTCACGGTCTCAATCACTCATCTGAAATATCACAAGCACGCGTTTATTCAAAACTCTTTTTCGCTGGCCGTACTAGTAGGGTTTCAAAAGTAACTTACTTAGGAAGTGAGTGTACATACTATTTGTATTAAAACACTTCACCAAGCATAATTATATAATAAATATAAATCAATACTTTTAGCTAAGTAAAACATTAGTAGCAAATCACACATGTAAATTTATTTGCAAACTAATTCATAAAAAAAACCATGAAACTCGAATACAAAATTCATATTTGAATGAAAAATATATGCATTAAACATATTAATAATATTAGACTTGTTTCATAAAATAATTTTTTTTATAATAGATTCAAATTATATGAACTTAGAACAGAAAAAAAATAATTGCGTATCCCTAATAAATTCGCCACATACTCTTAACGGCACGCGGTCATATCCCTCCCGACGTCCTTGGTTCGGATCGGGTTAGTATACGACCTGGTCACCCTGTATTCACGTGGTTGGTTTATATCTCAGCACTAGATCTAAATATTTAAGAGTTTGTTTTCGGGCGCCCGGTAGTGTCAAGTTCCTTACCAACGATTAGACTGGGGTTTATTTAAATGGAAATCAAAGATCACAAATTGAATATTAAGATTAATTTATTCCACACTTTGGTTCTGGTTGCTAAAGAATGCATCTACTAAATAATGGAGGTTAAGTTGGAGTGACTGCTCGAGTGTGTAGGACATACACGATCTGTTTGATGGTGTGATCGTGAGCGTCTAGCACACGTCCAATTTGTATGATGGTGTGATCGCGAATGTTTTGTCAATGGCTGCCGCGAGGACTTCTTGCAACCCTCACCACGTCCCTTTGGACGATTTCCCTTCGTACAAAGAAATCGACAAAGGTCGCTTTCACTGTCACATAAAAAAAGGGCAACTCGGTTTCGGGGAGATCTTTTACAATTTGTTCTGTTCTTTACTGTTAGTTTTTAAATCGTAAATACTAAAAACCACTATATCCTGCTAAAGTTAACGGGAAATATATGTTATGCTTCAATACGCTTAGGGGTCCACTTATCCCAGTTTGAAAACCATTTGTATAAGGCAGCCCTGGGCAAATTGTGACCTCTCACCTATCTTATATGGCTCGCAAGCTATAAATATATATATCCACGAAAAAATAATGATGCTAAAAATACCAAAATTAAAACATATATTTTCTAATGGAAGTATATAGGCTACACTGTCTGCTATATGCTGCAATGAATATTCACAAGCAGTTTTAAGAATCTCAAACACTAAATTTACACCTAATTAAATCACGAAATATATGTAATAATAGCATTAATCTTAAGAAGATCTTTTTATTTGCGAATCACATATTTTGATACATCGACTTCCCTTTTTCAATGTAGTATATGGTTTTTTAATAATAAATTGCATCCTCCGAAAAATCGTATTTTATTTGGTGGGTCATTCATGTATTTAAATTTTCAATGTGGCGCCTAGGCCAACAAATTTTCCCAGGACTGGTCTAAGGCACCACGTTGACAATAAACTGGACTGCTGGTGATGAATAAATCGGGGTTTGAATTACGCTAGGGTGTACTTAGAATAATTTTTCCTCAGATGTTTTCCACTCTCTCTCTCTCTCTCTCTCTCTCTCTCTCTCTCTCTCTCTCTCTCTCTCCACTCATATGTGGGTAACATTTCCTCTAAATTCGACCTCCTTCACCTCTGCCCCATTAGTATAATTAATGTGAATGTTAAATATATGGTTTAAATAAAGAAATTTTAGTTTGGCCGGTGAATTTGAAATAACATTAGTTTAAGGTTGAATGTCTTCAGTAGATGTCAAACTCTGCTGACCCAAATGCCTTAAATGTATGAAAATAAACAGTATTTTAAAAATGGGACATACCTAATCCATGTTACTTTTCGCTTGTTGCAGGCACCGATCCTTTCACGTTGTATTTCGGGGTTAAGTTCTATGCAGCTGACCCTTGCAAACTTCTGGAGGAGATCACTAGGTAAGAATGCACAACTTCTAAAGCTAAGGTTAGAGAACACGAGCAAACCTAACGTTCACATGTGTTCGGTAACATTCCTATATGCTCGCGATCGGCACTTAACAGATGTGTCTACATTAGATAAAACAAGTGAGAACAGCACCGAATCAGACGCCGTTCGTTACGAAACCGTAAGTTCGCAGGGCGGATGCGATTGGTTTATGCCACTGTTTGAGTTTGTAACATGGCAAAAGGGAGTAAGGAATATGACGAAGAAGTTGAATTGATGTTGCTTTTCCTGTTGGGAAATGCGTTGGCCATGTTTTCTTAGGAGAGTGAGAGATCGTCAAATATGGGTGAGTGAATTTTTTGGGGATGCGCGAAACAAATGGAGGAAATACACTACTATAACAGGTACAGCTTGATCGTGGACTGAGACCATTCCATAACTTCTGTTGTAATGCCTTTCCATCAGTCCACTCCATTATAAACTGAATTAAAACATCAGCACAGCAAGAAGGAAACGGCACTTAACTCAGCCACTTGATGATGTTATACCCGGTCACGTCAATAGAAAATAAAAGAAAGCAGGTGAGGACAGGAATATCCTTTGATTCGCTTAAAAACCGACAGTGCACAAGTAAACGCGAATATGCTCCTAGTGAACACGTGTGAATTCTATAGAAGGCTGTTCGGCGGTGTTCTTTGTGTCGGTCACACTGAAACGAATTTTGTGTTCACTATTGCTCTTCGCTTGTGTCCTCTCCGGTGTATTGTTGCATAGTTAGTTGTTTTCAGGGATTCTTTTAGTCTAGAATAGATAACGAGAAAAGCAAGGTGATTTCCATGCTGGCTTACCTTACTGAGAAAATCAGGGTGCGTTCCAGTTTGTGATACATTTCTAGAAAATCAGGGGCCTTCCAGTTTGTAATGAATTTATGTGAAATTTCTATCTGAAATACACTACTGTAAAATCAGAGTAGCTTCCTGTTTAAAATACCTTGCTAGAAAATCAGGGTACCTTTTATAAACGTCAGATAATTTATCACTTTATGAAAAGTAAGATATTTTTACGCTTTTTGAAAGGTCAAATAATTTAACACTTTATGAAAAGTAAGATAATTTTATACTTTAAAAAAAAGGTAAGATATTTTTACTATTTTAGAGAAGTTAGATAATTTTACACTTCTAGAAAAGTCAACGAACTTAAAACATCTCTCGAAATCAGTCAACGTTTACTGACCGAACGGAGCAAGATCCTTTTTTAACTCAACTGTTTGGTATTTTATCTGTCTGCCTCTTTACTCCGCGATTACTGTGTGGACCAATTTTAACTAAATTTGTCAGGGACATTCATATAATCTTGGTCGAACGATGCATATTTATACGTACTATTTTTTAAATTCATACATCTATTGAGGAACTGACGTCTCAAACCACATGGGCAACGGCTAATCTATATGAATATAATGTACTATTTAATATAGTATTAATTTGTTTTCAACTTCAAGAACATAATTTACTTTCTTCTCTTTGCACTGTTAACTATATTATCAATCACTATTTTAATAAATAAATGGTACGGAGCACCGCACAGACTTTCTCTCTCTTTCTATAAACTCGTAAGATTTCTGAACAGAATAATGTACATTGTATCATCACCACTCCACATAAGAACACGCATAAAATAATATACAATGATATATAATCAATGAGAAAAGAGGCGCATCTTTGTCCACCTAAGAGAATTTCAAACAGTTTAATGTCTTCCACAAGGGTCAACACTTCGTATTAAAATTTCGATTCTGGTTAAAGTTTTAACATTTTATACGGTGTTGCAGATCTTCAAGTCATCGCATTGATATTTAATTATTCATTTATACATTTTGACCAATAAAAAATGTAAATATTGACTATTGAGTCTAAAATGGAGATAAATCATTGCTATGCAAACATTTCTCCTAAGAGATTTAAAGAAAAATAACATACTTTTTAGATACTTATATTTGATTACTCTATGGCATTGGAGAATTATTGCGTTAAGACTTAAGTAGTATATGTTTACAACTAAAGTTCACAAAATTGTATTAATATATTTGCAAATATCTCAGAAGCGGTTGCTTTTATAAAAATATATGTCAAATAAAAGTTTTTTATTTCTAATATTCCTACAATTTTGCAATGATAAGTTGTTTAGTTTCTCCAATAGTTGTGGAGATATGGAAATTAACGCTTCTGTAAAGTACCCTAAAAATAATTTTCATAGAAAAATGAAAATATCCAGTTTATTTATAATCTTAATCAACGCCTAGATACGAATTTTAATCAAAATCGTTTGAGCAGATTTTGAGAAAACCAAATTTTTCTCTTTTCGCCCTTCAGTAAACTACCCTTAATTTTAAGTTTTTATAGACACACAGACAGATGGCATTGCAAAGACTATTTTTTAGGGTTCGGGGGGTCATGAGACGTCGACATCCATCAACATTTCAGGTTAGTTTTTTTTTACGGTCGCAATACTTAAACTTTAATGTCCAAAAAGTTAATAAATTCATATAATTGCGTATAGATTGAAAGTTATTGATTTTATAAAAATATGTTTCGGATAAAATATCTGTATTATAAATATATATACATATTTGTAATGCTAAGTAATTTCATATCTCAAATAGTTTCGGAGCTATTTAAAAAAATGTTAATTGACGCATCAGACCGGAGCCCTTAAAGCCATTTTGCCGAAATATTGAGGGTAGCCATTTTGTTTGGAATATTTATTTATGTTTATAAATGAAATTTACTCAAAATCGTTAGAGTCGATTTTGAGAAAATCGACTTTTTCTCTTTTTGCCCTTCAGTAAACTACCCTTAATTTTAAGTTTTAATAGACACACAGACATACGGCATTGCAAAGACTATTTTTTAGGGTTCGGGGGGTCATGAGACGTCGAAATCCATCAACATTTCAGGTTAGTTTTTTTTACGATCGCAATACTTAAGCTTTAATGTCCAAAAAGCTAAAAATATATATATATAATTGCGTATAGAATGAAAATTATTGATTTTATAAAAATATGTTTCGAATAAAATATTTGTATTATAAATATATATACATATTTTTAATGCTAAGTAATTTCATATCTCAAATAGTTTCGGAGCTATTATAAAAAATGTTAATTTACGCATCAGACCGGAGCCCTTAAAGCGATTTTGCCGAAATACTGAGAGTAGCCATTTTGTTTGGAATATTTATTAATGTTCATAAATGAAATTTAATCAAAATCGTTAGAGCCGATTATGAGAAAATCGACTTTTTCTCTTTTTTCCCTTCAGTAAACTACCCTTAATTTTAGGGGTAGATATCCAATTCCAAAAACTCCTCGGGGCAACCCTATGAAAACCCTAGATATCAAGTTTCAGCTCAATCGGTAAAATAGTTTAGGCTCTAGTTGGAGGTACAGACAGACAGACAGACAGATGGAAATTCAAAAACCACTTTTTCGGATTCAGGAAGTCATGAAACGTCAAAATTCATCAAAATCTCTAGTTCGATTTTTTTGACGATCACAATACTTTCTCTACCTTTAAGATAGAGAGAAAGTAAAAATTACAATGTCCCTGTGAATAGATAGCAGGTGAAATACTGTATTTATCGTAAATTACTTCTCATTCTATATTCATGCAAATGCTGGCGAATTTTATCTAAACTATACATTTCTTACTTTTACTCCATTAGAGTAATTAAAAGTGTGGATATCCTGGACGGGTGGTAAGACGTTGAAAAAAACACGTCAAGTATGGTAGTAGATGGTTTTTGCAGCCTTGGTCACCCTTGAGGAAGAGCTTCATGCCTCCCATTAGACCAAACATGTCCAGTCCAAGGCCCGTGGGCTGCTTGTGGCCCCGAATTGATTCTTACGGCCTGCCAGCTCAAATCTAAACACTTTAAATTGCATAAATAAACAACAAATGGGGCTCTTTTAACTTGTATGTATTTAAAAATATATATAATTATACCTTGATGATTTTACTATATTTAAGCATTAGGTCCTGTAAATGGCATGCGTGGCCCCCGGTTTTGCCCCCCCCGTTCAAGTCTCCAAGAACTTGTACGGCACTCAGTCGGGGGGAAGGTTACACATGCCTGCATTAGACTGAACGCACTGTACAGGTGAATCATATTTTCATGAAACCTTCCCTGCGGCGAGTCTAGGAATTCCCCGGTGCGTGGACGTTGTTTTCTAGTGTTCCTCAGACGTGCTAGCCCCTCCCCTTCCCCCGAATTCTCCAGCAAGTATCTGAGTGTATTGTATTAGAATGTATTGTTCCTGGGAAACAAAGCAACATCTCCGTATAAACACCACACCCACCACATTCATCTCACGTCCCGAGCAGCGTCAAGTTGGACTTGATTCAGTGCATGGGGGGGTTCTTTCAAATACGACTTGTTTTACTGTTAGAAGAAAGTCTGCTTTAAACGAGCACGTTTTCAAGGGCTTGATTCCATTCTATTATCAGGGTTGGGGAACGATACGCTACATTTTAAAACCCGTTTCAATGTTCAAATGGTCTAAGTCTTCGTTCCTTCCCGTGTTAAACTGGCATGTTGATGACGAGGAGATCGGTGTTCTAATCACGGTCGGGTCTATTGAGGGTGATTTTTTACTAAATTTTTTTCAACTCTCCTTCCACGCAAATGTGGATAGATTACCTCTAAAATCCTTTCTCACTTATCCCTACCCCATTAAATTTATTATCATAAATACGCATTTAACCACAACAGGTAGTAAGACGCGGTGGTGAAAAAAAAATCAATTTTAAAAGTAAAAACCATAAGTTTCTATTGCTAATTGAATGTTGTATCTAGTCTCTAAGTCGTGTGCTGATATAATCAATCGGTTCAGAAAGTGCACGTTAAATACCTCAAATAAAAACACTGAATCCAACTTTGTACCCAATCGACCAAACATGAAAATAATGGCCAGGGGCCCATCTCCAAAGTTCCTTTAATATTCATGAGACTTTTCAGACTCCATGAGATTTGCACTTGGAGCTATTTTTTCTAAATTGTTTCCAACTCTCACTCAACCCAAATTCTACTTTACTTGACTCGACACGTTAATAGATTAAATCTGCGTGTAGTTTGGACGCTTAATAAGACGAGGCATACTAAGGGGAGGGGCATCTTAAGAAAGTTCCTTGTCTAGAAATTTGTGGTTTCAAATAAACCGTCCGTGCGCGCTTCTTTCCTCTACTGGCTGACGCGGTTTTATAGGCTCTTGCACCTGAGAACGCACTTAGAGGGATCTTGGAAAAACTCGTACCTCTCCCTCAACCTGATCTTTCGCCTGGGCACAATGAACAAGGAATTATTGGCTACTCACGTGGATCAGTTGGTATTATCCACCTCGTGTCACTACACGTTTGTGTAATAGTCCTATCGATAAAGGTGCCGGCTTTGATAGTCGCATGGTCTAAGGCGCTACTCTCACAATAGATTATACTGATTATGACAGAGAGTTTGGTGTTTGAATCCGTGTTGGATGTACTGAGGGTGTTGTTTCCTAAACGGTTTCCCACTCTCTTACCACGCAAATGCAGGTACACTTAATCTAAATTCATCCTTCCTCATCCCTAATTCATTAGTGTAATTAGTACATTTGCGTATGACCTGAACAGGCAGTAAGACGCAGTGCTAAAAATAAAAGGTGCCAGGAACTCACATTGAAACATAATAAGTTGAAATACAAAACGTGTTATGTGTCTACATTTTAACGAATAAACGTCTTACTTTGTTCAATTATTTCAATTATTATAGTATTCAATTATTTTCATATCTATTTTATCATTACACTCTGGACACCTTTTTAATGACAATGGATATCAATTACGTACTACTAGAAAATATAACCGCATCGGCGTGGAGGGAGAGTGGAAAACCAGTTTGGAAAAGTCTCAGTACACCCGACCGAGATTAGAACCTCGATCTTCTCATCATAGGCAGTCTAGTGACTACTCTACTGCAAGAGTTGCGCGTTAGACTACGTGGCCACCGAAGCGGGCTATGAAGATATTAAAGTGAAGTCTTCTTTAAATATACTTATAAAGCATTATCTTTATTTTTATAATAAAAATATAAGGTTTTATTAAAACTATATAAAAAGAAGAATTAATAGACCCAAAATGTTAATATTAAGACCCCTTCAGCACGCATGGCCGGGTTTCTAACCCCAACCTCCTTGTCATCGGCAAACCACACTCACGGCAATATCCATAGTCTAGTTTCTGGAGTCAACCAATCTCTCGTTTTACGAACAACAGGCAGCTCAGTTCAAATGGGGTATTGCTGACGTCTGAAAACGACTATATATACTGCCCTAAATGAGCCTGACAACTAGACCGCGCGCCCACCAGCGTGCAAATCTAGAATCCGCTTGGCAACTATTAAGTTCTAGTTATTTTGAACTTTAGGTGCGCTTGTTGAATTTCAGGTATCGTCTGTTGACCAATTATGAGATAAAATACCCGCAAAAACTTTTGTTTAGTTTTAGCATAAACTAATCGAATTGTAAGAAGTGCTAGATTTATTTATGTTCACACTTCGCATAGGCTCGCCAAAACCAAAGAAATTTTCACTAAACAAATAAACAAGTTATTATTTTCAAGAAATTTGCTGAGCACCGTGCTCAGCAGTACACTTGATAACTTCTTTGCACAGAATAAAAAGTGAACATGTCTCATCCCTACTCCTTTTTTCTTTCGCGCTTAAACATTGGGTCTCGTAACAACTACATACACTTACTACTCAAGACCATAACATCTTGTTATAAATAACAATGGCAAGTCTACATAGTTGTTATTTTTTATGATGAATGCAATTTTATTTTCCCTGAAAATATGAAGTATATTATCACATGGGGAACACAGTTTGGGGACGATAATTTAAATATTACTTCGAACAACATATCATTTGACAGGGTTAATGAGTTTAATAAATATTTAGGAAAAATTTTAGTTAGTAAAAACGATATTATATCGAAAATTAGGAAAATAATACAGTCGGGAAATGCATGATATTACTTGGTCAGTAAGTAGTTAATATCTCGCCTGCTGTCCAGGAATGTAAAACTCAGAATATACAAAACAGTTTTACCGGTTGTTCTCTATGGGTGTGGAACATGGCCTTACCTTACACGAAGAAAACAAATATAGGGTGTTGGAAAAAAAGGTGCTTAGGAAGATATTTGGTCCAAAAAGGAATGAAGACACTAGGCAGTGAAGGAGGTTACATTATAATGAATTACATACCCTGTACTCATCACAAGACATTGTAAAGTTAATCAAATCTTGCAGATTACGTTGGGCAGGACATTCAGTACGAATGAAAGAATCTAGTACCGTGTTTATTCATCAAAAGATTAACATTAAAAATAAAAGCAATCAATTATTAAAACAAAAACATAGAAAACAGTATATCATACTATTGCACTGTTATTCAAGTAATTTTAAATCAATGTTTACACACATACACAATTTATGTAAAACTACACTCTACAAATTTATTCGTGTTTAATTTTAAGAATAACAAAAATATAAATATGACGTATCTATTGCACAGTATGGAATTTTCTTATATAAAAATTCATGAAATTCTTTAGGATATAAGCAAATGGGGGTGTTGTAATAATACTGTTTTGGACCCCTCTTCATATATTCAAAAAGTAATGGATGAAGTGTATTTTTCTTTAAAGAACTGTATGTAAAGTTTCATTTTAATACTTTATCCATGGAGAATCACGCGTTTTCAGAAGTAATTTCAATGTATTACGTTTTAAAACTTTCTTTCTTTAAATGGCTCCCTCCATTGTATTTGAAAATTAGGTGACATGCTGGCTCCCTTTACCCAATTGGAAGCTAGCCTTCACAACATCAGGCTGCCAGGAGTTCTCCCATTAGTTGGTTTTAACATTGGTGACAAGGGGTCCAAGAAGCAAGGAGTAGGTAATATATAAGCAACTTGTGCGTATAAATCCACACAGAAAAACTAGTAAAACCACAGAAAAACATAATTTTGAACAGCCCTAGCTCTGACTCTCCGCGTCAGTTCGAAAATGAACAAAAATTGTATCAATGTCAATTTTATAATAATAAAAGTGAAACTAATAAAATAAATCTAGTACAATGTTAAATCTCTACTAATTTGACAATCAACCAATCAGTGATCCTACAGTGAGAAAAGTAAAATCAGATCGTCATAGCCGTGTGATAACAAGTGCGTAGTAGGGCATACACGAGTCTTCATCACCATAAAACTCTGTATCGTATTACTTACTGCTCACCGTAAGGCATACATGGGTCCACATTATTATAGTCATTATCATCATCGATAAAATACTGAAACACTCTAATCACACCCAATCGCGAGGAAATATAATTATAATTGGCGCCCAATGCGGGTCTGTATCATTATAATTGATGCCCAATCGTGGGGTAAATACAAGTATCACTATAATTCGCTTCCCAATCGCGGCATACACACATCCTCATCATCAGAATCAGCATAAAAAATCCGGTATCATTATAATCGTATTCAGGAAACTGACTGGCAAACCCATTGGGAAGACCTAGACGCATATGGAAGGATAACGTTAGAATGGACCTGAAATAGAAAGGATGTAAAGAAGGGGACTAGATAGAGCTAGCTCAATATGGGGATAGGTGGCGTACTTTTATAAGTGCGACAGTGAACTTTCGAGTGCTATCTATAAAAAGTGGCAGCTGCAGTTAACATTACCTGATGTATGACTATATTTAAATGGTTTTAATAACTTTAGTAACTAACAAATACTATTCTTCTAACAAAATCATACTATAGTTGAGTTTTTTTTATACTTTAGTGTCTGGAAACATTAGTTTATCTTAGTTAACTACACGAATGATGACTAAAATATGTTTGGTGTAATCATGACGGACGACGTTTATTTCTGAAATAAACTAAACAAATATAGAATGAAAGGTTATAGTCTATTATAGTTTCGGTTGTTTTATAGTAAATATTTAATTTACTTGCATTTGGTCAAGGTTTGTTGCGACCCTCAGAATCTGTTTCATGACACATGGTGGGGTAGCAACCCACAGTTAAATAACCTCTGGCCTGAATTATCACTCTAGTGTTGGACTGGATTGCCGGTGACAGGAATATCGGGGTGAAATACTGGTCGAGCGTACTTAAAAGTGTTTTTTCACAAATGGTTTCACACTCTCCCTCCAATAAATGCGGCTACAGTCTCTCTAAAACTCTACTTTCCTCACCCCTAGTTCATTAGCGTAATTAATGTATGCGTAAGTGATAGCTACAAATTTTTCCATTAGTACTCCATTGTTATCCAGTCACAACTTTCCTACCGACGTTCTTTGGGGCTTAAAATAGGGCCATTTTTGGTGGCCGGCGCTGTAATTACACCGGTACCAGATTATTGTGCCAGGACCGCAAGAGACTTCGACTTCACTGAGATTAAAACCAAAGTTTCTCTGAGGTTGTAACTTCAAAATGCATCACACCTTAACACAACCGACGCCATTTGGAGGCAATGCGACGCACGTGAACAAAGTTAACACGTTATTACAGACGGCGCCCGGGGTTCAACCCTAGAACTTTTCCGTTGCCACTCGGCTAGAAAGTTCATGTCGTAAGCTTGGGTGACGTGGCTAAGTTCCCAAACAGTGTTAATAATTTATAAATGGGAGGAAGTTAGTGTTACCAATTGGAACCGTAAAGTTGACGAGATGCAGCTAGTTTCTCCTAGCGTCCGTGGAGATATGGAGTAATAGCTTTCCTCCCTCCCTCTCTTTTAGGATTGGAGCATGTCTAGATGGTTTGTTGGGCTGAGGAGGGGAAGGGGGAGCATAGTAATTAACCCAGCATCACTCCGGGGGGCAGGTGACCCGGGTAACACTACATCATAGCGGTTTGACATGCGAGAGCCTCATCGATTGAACAAGTCTCATCTGCCCTCATACTCCATACCAGCACTTTTCTCTGTCCTTAGTCCGTACCTTTGCTGCCCTTAGTCCGTACCTTTGCTGCCCTTAGTCAGTATCTTTGTTGTCCTTAATCCATACCTACACCCAACCTTTTCTGTCCTTCGTCCCAAACTTTACTGTCCTTAATCTGTTACTGTCCCTAGTCCCAACCTTTGCGGTCCTTAATCTGTTACTGTCCTTTGTCCCAACCTTTGTTGTCCTTAATACGTACCTTTACTGTCCTTAGTCCATATATGTACTATCCTTGTTCGTACCTGTCCTTTTCTTAGTCCGTACCTGTACTGCTATTAGTCCATACCTGTACTGTCCTTTATCTAAAGATACTCTGGTTTGAATCCCGGGTGTGACTACATATATTCTTAACATGAGATTAGTTCAGCGTCTGAAACTCAACACATCTTCAGTTGACGGTGTTTGAGTGGAACTTCAGCTAAAGTAGAAACTGAACCATTGTGAAATGTTGTCCCTCTTTCACTTAGTGGTTAAATAATGGTATGGATCTCGTTGCTTTGTTAAACTTAAAGTTATAATAAGTCGCTCTTGAGCAACATACTGATCTTACATGTTTGAATTAAAACACCTCCATTCCTTAACGCTTTAGACAGCAGCCGAGGATTATTAAGGAGTATATTCTGCTGGTGGTCTGAAGTCCTATGTTAAACAAAGTTTTATAAAACTGCCAATTTAATTGCACCCATTTAAAGCGTTGATTACTAAATATATTTATTTTTTATTTTAAAAGGTTTTTTATATGGTTACTCGACTATATTTATTACTTAAAATGATAACAATGACATTTTAAAAACTACCATCAATTCACCCGACAGAAATTTGACCCTGGACCACCTACCACCGATATTTTGGTCCATTGCAAGCCTGACATCTTAGACCGCCTGGATCACCAATGCGGATGCTATTTAATTAGGTCAAAGTTAACAATACATGTGTGAATATTATAATACTAAACAAAATACGAGTATAATAAGCTATCTTGCCAACAGATCAATTCTCTATTGTCAATATAAGCGTACTTATTGACGACTAAGCTTCTGGCTACTGATATTTCACTGATTAAACTGTCATTGTGACTAGGTTACTTTCATTAATGAAGCTATGAGCTCTCTCTCCTGGACAAAAGATTATCTATACATTTCTATTGCACAAAGCAATTCAACTTCAAGCAAACCAATTCAACTTCAAGGAGGCCACCTACCAAAATCTTGAGAAGCGTTACAGTACAAAAATACCGCATTGGAAGTTGTTTGATACTTTTAAAATAAATCTCATCCCAAAACTAATGTGGGTAAAAAAAAGGGGCCTGGTTTAACTAAACACATTTAAACAACGTATTCATTATATATAATCCGACACCTTAGCTCAGTCGGTAGCGTGTTTGTCTATTAATCTAAGGGTCCCGGGCTCAATTCCCGACATGGCTGAAAAATGTATAATTGGTGAAATGTGGGTTTACCCTTTCATGAGGATGAATTAACGAGTGGGGGCTGGTTGTTTTGCCTGTACTATTCTTAATTAGATTACAAGGCATTTGAAGCTGCGACAGGCCTAGCAAGCTGGTAGTGGAAAATATATGTATGGCTTGAATAAAACACTGACCCATTCTGAAAGCTGGAAACAATAATGGATGTAAAAAATAATTCTATACATAATATATAATGTTCATTATTTTCACTAATTGAAAAAACCAACAAGTATTTTTTTATTAGCTAATTAATACAAACCTGTTACTTAACAAATAAACAACCTCCTAAACAATCATCAGACAGCGTTTATTATGACCTTATGCGAGGAAGCCATCATCAATGACTCCATCCAGAGTCTATGGTAACCACGGCTAAGACCAGCATCGGTGGGCACGCAAATTAAACGTCAAGCTCCTACAATCTCGTTTGCCAGTGACTAGGAGGACGTGGTATGAATCCCGACCGGATGTACTGAAGTTTTTTTTTTTTTCAATATCGTTACTCATACTTTCTCTCTCTCTCTGCTTGAATTCGAAAAAATCTCCTCTAAAATTGTACCTTCATCCTCACCCCATTAGTGTATTTTTTATCTTTGCCTGTTCAGGTTATACGGATGAGGAAGGAAGTATTTTAGAGGTAATCTACCCGCAGTTGTATTGAAGGAGAGTGGGAGGCAATTTAGGAAAAAGCCCCCTCAATAGACCTAAGCCAGATTCGAACCCTGGTCTCCCCGTCTTTGGCAGGTTAGTATAATACTAGGATAATTCCTTATACCACGGATGCGCAAACTTACTTAGCTAGGAAGGCCAAATTATAAAACAAAACTGGCCAAAGACTTTTAATTATTGATTTTTCTTTACAATCTATTTTAAAAACTGATAGACACACATAATAGAATAACATGGCTAGGTTTAAGTACATTAAGAATGCGAAACAATATTAAATACCTTAGTGGCGCAGTATGTTTTTAAGTTCGTTCAGAAGATTTATATGTTGGTGTGTGAGATGAGTGAAACTATGAGGAGGTGATTCTCAAGAGAAGACAGATGTTCAACAGTAAGTCGGTCTCTAAGATCACTTATCCTAAGTTTCATGGTTGAAAACACTTGTTTGCATGAATACGAGGATATAAACATTGCCATACATTTTGGGCATGGTTTATCAAGCTTGGAAATGTTGAGGGTCATGGTGGCAGCATAACGGAACACAACACAACATACAGTATTTACATTATTTAGCCCGTGGGCCGGATTGAACACACCGGTGGGCCATGGTTTGTCCATCCCTGCCTTACCTCCCGGCCCTGACGCAAGTATTTATAGTTGTTTTTTTCATCACCACGTCTTACTACCTGTTCAGGTTTTACGCATATGTACTAATCACGCTAATGTGTTAAAAATGAGGCAATGTTGAATTAAAAGGAAGTTTACCTGCATTTGCGTGGATGGAGAGTGTAAAACAGTTTTTTAAACCCCTTACCTGACCGGGATTCGAACCCCGATCTCCCTGCCATCCTCAGCCTAGTCTAACGTGAGATTGACGCCTTAGACTGTATGGTCACTGAAGGAGGTTTTTCGTGTAATAAATGTGTGTACAGCCTGGATGGGTAGTAAGAAGTGGGGTATGTTGGCTGCGGTATAATGGAAGAGCTCTCACTAAAATAATCGCCACAGTTTCTATAAGCTCGGGATCTTACAAGCCATGGTTAACTACTTGTTGAAAGTTTGGAGTGTCTCGGTACCTGAATGGTGGCCCGGAGAAACTCCACAATGGCCTATGTATCCGCTAAGTTTGGTTATTCTACGTTAATTAGTTCAAAAGTTATCAGGGGCATACCCTGAATAACACATCGCATCAGCCTCTTCTCTATTTTATGTAAGTTTGAGGCCCATTTTGGGTTATGTGTGTTGATCATTATATTCCATTCAATAGTTTTTATATTTTAACTGATTTAATTTAATTGTATTTAACATACATTTCAATCATATTAACCTATATTTTGAAGTCTGACACTTTGGTTTAGATGGTAGTGTATATTTAAGTCACTGAAACAAGGGTACTTGGTTCGATTATCTGCAGGGACCAACAATTTTTAATGAACGAAATGAATTTTCTCCATTTACGGGGCTGAATTAAAGGCCAAAACACAGGATTTTGTGTTTTATAGAATTATGTTATCTTGTAAGTCATCAAAACACATTAGTAACAAATTTATTATATTTTGAAGTTGGTTTTTTCTCTTATGACCGGTTGCCTACTAAGCTACGACTTTTTGTTACTGGTATTATTACCTTCTTCAGAATTAATCCCCTATCACGCAGCAAGATCATTCATTGGATCCTTAATTTAACTTCTCTTTTCTCCACTCAATGGCCGGGAATTATAGAAAACAATGCAAACTTATCTTCACACGAAGGTATTTCTTACGATAATGGCAGCTCTGAAACTTCTAAGTCCCTCATTTCTAAAACAATCTCCAATTACAGCGGAACCTTATCTATCCGCCATCATTGATTCGGATTTACGTTTTATCCGGACTAAAATTTTGCATATTTTTTCTAAACACATTTTTATAGGACGAATAGTTATTGATGTATTATTTTTTTTAAACTCCTTTAAAATGCATTAATTAATTAAAATATTGTAGTCGCAGGAGCAGAGAACAGAAAGTGTGCAAGTGAGAGGAGAAGAATTGAAGCAATTAATGGTGGAAGGTTAGAGGAAGATGACGGTATTTTACTAAACTAACCCGGCCAAAGGCTGGAAACAGTTGATGATGATTACTGTAGTTGCAGGGTAGGTACTGTACTGAACTAAATCTTTAGCAATGACTGGTACATTACTGCATATACTACTGTACAGTATGCTGTAACTTGGTTGTCGAATAGTGGTTGAAACATGTTTCAAATGTTTTACCATTTGTTATTGTGAAAATAAATAGTGAGTTGTAAAACTTTGTTTTAGTGCATTTCTCCAATATTTTCCGGATTACTCGGATTTTCGTTAATTTGGATAACACCCGGTCCGGATAGATGAGGTTCCACTGTATGATCTTAAAATTTTCTGTTGTAACCCTGTTAGAACTAACTTTATTTAGTTGATAAAGCCCTGATATGTCTCTAACTATTTACCTGAGTCGTAGAACTACGTAATTTTATTCAAAATTAGATAATTCTATTTTCATACATTTATTTAATTGATAAAACTTGCGTGAAGCTAACTTTTTTTTATTCGAGTTTAAGTCAAATAGAATATATTAAATATTCCCGAGTTTGGAGTGCAAATTTTTTTAGAAATGTTTTATTTTGTAAAATAATATTTATGGTGCATATTTATATAAATTTTGATACTATGGTCCAGTTTCCTACTCAGACTTAGCACGCCTCAGGTGTGGCGCTATACTAAATACAAGACTACACCTACCTAAACTCTAGGTGTCCTGTATTTATTACCCGCCTCGGTGGCGTAGTTGGCTAACGCGCTAGTCGTGTTGAGCTCGACCGCCGAGGACGGGGAGATCGAGGTTCGAATCTCGGTCGGGTGAACTGGGAGTGGTTTTCCTTTAAAGGTTTTCCACTCTCCCTCCACGCAAATGCGGGTTCACTTCATCTAAAATTCAACCCTCCCAATTCCTAATTCATTAGAGTAATTAGTACTTAAGCGTATAACCCGAATGGGTAGTAAGACGTGGTGTTAAATATTATTATTATTATTATTATTATTATTATTATTTTCCTGTATTTAGTATAGCGCCGCACCTAAGGCGTGCTAAGTTTGACTAGGAAACTGAACCTATATATCCTTTAGAAAGGATTTTATTGGAAAACGTTCTACATATTTTCACCTATACTGATAAATTATATTATAACACAATCAATTCAATTAATGCAGATATTTTTTTATCAAGTGAACATTAATTTGTTATGTACTCTCCGTTTACGTTGAAACGCGACCCCTCGGTGAGAGGAGTATTGTGATCGTAAAAAAAAAAAATCGAACTCGAGATTTTGATATATATCAAACGTTTTATATCTCCCGAAACCCGAAAAATTGTTTTTTACAATACCATCTATCTACTGAGTGAATGTGTGTGCCTCGGTCGTGAGCCAAAGGAGGAAAAAATCGATATACTCAAAATCGGCTCTAGCGATTTGAATTAAAATTCGTATAAACTATAAAGGCATTGTTTTATATTACAAACAAAATGGAAAATGACAATAGGCCTACTTATTTTACCATGTAGATGACTTTGAGAGGACTTTAGCATGAGCATAAATTTCCAATCATGATAATATCTCCGTAACTCTTTGTTATAATAAAGAGCATATCGTTGCAAAAAGTAGGATAGCTAAAAATAAAAGTATTTAATTTGAAACATATTTCTATAAAACCAATAGATTCCGGGCTATAAGCAGATTTTATGGAGGTCTTTGAAAAATGGGAAATTGATTGTTGTGCTCTTTGGTGGACAGAACGGTTTATCTCTTCTCAAAGTTTCTGTAACAGTGTATATGATTTGCTTTTTGGTAGAATGTGATACTCTTTTTCCCTTTATATTACTGCAGCAGTGTATATTTTTTCTACATATCTAAGAGTCTTAAGTAAATATCTCCATCTTTAGGTAAAAGAACGAGAAAGTGAGTGTGTAGTGCACTGTACCTTTAATATTTTATTAGCTAAGCTTTGTAATCGTCGAAGCCTGAATTTTTTTTTTTCGGAGCTAAGTCTAATCTGACGAATACTCGAACTGAACTCGAAGCTTCTCACACCCCTATTAGTAATGTCCTGTTCTTAATACAAAGAAATATGCTGAAATATATCGCCTCCATTTGGCCCCAAAATATATTTTAAATTTAAAAAAACTATTTCTTAAACAACGCGGGGTTTATGTAAGTCTTTAACATACCCTAGCGCTTCAGTAGACGGCAGCCTTAACCAGTGAGGTTATAATGACGGTGGTTTTGATGATGATGATGATGATGATGATGATGATGATGATGATGATGACTGTGTTGGTGCACGTGCACGATGAGGAATGACCACGCGATGGAAGAGCCCGCCCCAAGTCAGGAGGGATCTGTCCGGGTCACGACCTTGTACCTGTCTACCGAGTACTGCCTCGTGTCTGGCCGGTACAAGAAGATCCGGAAACCTTTTCCTCCAAGTCCTTTCCTTGTCTTAGAAACATCTACGTCGGACATGTCATTATGTTTATCACAGCGTTAGAGGAGCTACACATGGCTGAGGGTACTGGCAATAGACTTATTACTCCTAGACTGCGCTTGCCTAACCAAGATTTAACTAGTGGACAACCCTACTTCGTTGGTCACGTGGTCCAAGGCGTCACTCTTACAATAGACTGGGTTACCGATGACGTAGATATCTGGACTCGAATTCCACTCAAGTGCACAGGTTTTTCCTAAATTGTTGTCCACTTTCCCAAACTCAAACGGGGGACACTTTTTCTAAATTCAACCCTACTCCTCCTTAACACACATGTGTATAACCCAAACGGGTAGTAAGGTGGGCTGCTAAGATTTTAAAAAAAATAGTGAACCGTTCATACCTTGCCACTTCCTTTGTGACAGATATGACGTCATTTGTGGAGTGTGTTTCATGTTGTACTATATGTTGGTTGTAGACTGAACGCTCTTGTTAATAAGTGTACTGCGCTTACCAACGCTAGATTTCTAGCTCATGTTTATAAGTCAGAACTGTCGCTTCAGGCGAAAGTGTTGAATTCCTGCTTTGGTTGAGGAGAGGTATGTTACCATTGCAACGGCTGAATTAATGTCGTTATGTACAATGTGTGTAAACCTACAACGGCGCACTGATTGAAAAACAATAATAATAAACATACAGCTGAAAACACAACATTTTTTGCGTCTATTGGCGATGTTAGTTCATCCACTCACTCACAAACTAAGGCTACTTTTTTTTAGCACCGCGTCTTTTACCAAATTTAAAGGATCTAATTTCAAAATTATATATCTACGCATTGAATAAGATGTTTTCCAGATAACACTTTAAGCAAGTGTAATCAATTCGTATAAAATAATGACTTTATTGACGGTAACAAATTACCATTTATATGTTCTAAATCGATCATCATAGCACACTCACATTTTACCAAACCCATCGGAGGAAAAAAATAACTATATTAGAGGACTTTTTTTAATTGAGAAACTAGATTTTTGTTTGCAAAAAATATTTTTATGACATTGGCATACGTTATAAACAAACTAGATATTATTTCTTTAGATAATATATTTAAATAACAAATTTGTCAATGGTAAGTTTATATCCCATCAGTAAATACCTTGTGGGTGACCTGGTGGTCTAGGGGTAAGGTGTCAGACTTCTGTGCTGGGGTCCGGAGTTCGATCCTCGTCCCGGCACAGATTTATCTGAATGCCAAAACCTTCCTTCACCTCTGACAAGATGTGTATTAATCACAACTTGTGAATGTGTAGAATGCCAGGCCTCCACCGTGGTTCGGATTCCACGTTAAACTGTAGTCCTCCATTTCATATCACAATCACCCTACCATTACACATTAGCGTAAGTGCGTATAACCCGAACGGGTAGTAAGACGTGGTGCTAATAATAATAATAATAATAATAATAATATATAATAATAATAATTAATAATATAATACCTTTATCCGGCATACCCATAGCCATACTACGTGTTATTTATATTTTTGAGCTACGTAAAGCTGGTAAACAAACTTCCTTCACTTATTTTTGAAAACAATAACTCTTGCAGTAATACGTTGGTTTAATTTCACTTGTTTGAAATTTATTCTTCAAATAATATTTCTATACATTATTATTATTATTATTATTATTATTATTATTATTATTATATATTATTATGGTATTTGAACTTTAGAATAATTATAAATAAACCTTAGCTCATTTAAACTGCACCTATATTTAATTTGCGATTTGTCCCCCCCCTCCCCCACTCCCATCTTTCCAACCATTCCTTATAGTTATATCCGACATCTGTAATCTAACCACCTATGCCCTATGATTCCTATTTAGGGCGGACAGTCAAAACTCTGAAGGACTACATTTGTTTGTTTTTGTCTTTCTTCACTTCAGACATTACGATAATGTTATAGGAACGATGAAAGTAAAATTTATAGAGGGAATGTATCAGCATTTGTGGGGAGGAATAAATGGAAAACTATTTAGTAAAAAAAATATCCTAAGTACACCCGACTGGGATTCTAAACCCGATCTCCTCGTCACTAGCAAAACGGTCTAGCAAGAGACAAAGAGAGAAACGTGGGCTGTTAAATTTACTTTTTTTGTGTTTGGACGTTAAAAGCTATCAGTGGCGCTGCGCTATTAGCGCACTTAAATGTGAGAAATTTGAGCAGGCAAAACTGGTGGGACAGACCCAGGTACAACTGGCGGGATTGACCCAGGTAAAACTGGTGGGACAGACCCAGGTACAACTGGCGGGACTAAACCAAGTAAAACTGATGGGACTGACCCAAGTAAAACTGGTGGTACAGACCCAGGTACAACTGGCGGGACTGACCCAGGTAAAACTGGTGGGACTGACCCAGGTAAAACTAGCGGGACTAACCCAAGTAAAACTGCTGGGATCGACCAAGTTAAAACTGGTGGGATTGACCCAGGTAAAACTGGTGGGACTAACCCAAGTAAAACTGGTGGGACTGACTCAGGTAAAACTGGAGGGATTGACCCAGGTAAAACTGGTGGGATTAAGCCAGGTAAAACTGGTGGGACTGACCAAGTAAAACTGGTGAGATTGACCCAGGTAAAACTGGTGGTACTGACCCAGGTAAAACTGGCGGGACTAATCCAAGTAAAACTGGTGGGACTGACCCAGGTAAAACTGGTTGGACTGACCCAGGTAAAACTGGTGGTATTGACCCAGGTAAAACTGGTGGTACTGACCCAGGTAAAACTGGCGAGACTGACTCAGGTAAAACTGGCGGAACTAACCCAAGTAAAACTGGTGGGACTGACCCAGGTAAAACTGGTGAGACAGACCCAGGTAAAACTGGTGGGATAGACCCAGGTAAAACTGGTGGGACTGACCCAGGTAAAACTGGTGGGACAGACCCAGGTAAACCTGGTGGGATAGACCCAGGTAAAACTGGTGGGACTGACCCAGGTAAAACTGGTGGGACTGACCCAGGTAAAACTGGCGGGACTGACCCAGGTAAAACTGGCGGGACTGACCCAGGTAAAACTGGCGGGATAGACCCAGGTAAAACTGGTGGGATTGACCCAGGTAAAACTGGTGGGACTAACCCAAGTAAAACTGGCGGGACTAACCCAAGTAAAACTGGCGGGACTGACCCAGGTAAAACTGGTGGGATTGACCCAGGTAAAACTGGTGGTATTGACCCAAGTAAAACTGGTGGGACTGACCCAGGTAAAACTGGTGGGATTGACCCAGGTAAAACTGGTGGTATTGACCCAGGTAAAACTGGCGGGACTGACCCAGGTAAAACTGGTGGGATTGACCCAGGTAAAACTGGTGGTATTGACCCAAGTAAAACTGGTGGGACAGACCCAGGTAAAACTGGTGGGATAGACCCAGGTAAAACTGGTGGGACCGACCCAGGTAAAACTGGTGGGACCGACCCAGGTAAAACTGGTGGGACAGACCCAGGTAAAACTGGTGGGACATAATTTTGTTGAACTTGCTCATAACAGGATCGAACTCAAATGCAGCCATTGAAAGTCCAAGACATTATATTATTATTGTTACTATTATATTTTCAAATATTATTTAAATGTTTATGAATTCTAATCCATTTGTTGGGTAATTTAAGAAAATTCTATTTATGATATAAAATAAATAACACTGGAAAAAGATTTGATCTGATGCGCCTATTATCTTAATACATAAGATAATCATGTAGAGTACTCTTTGTAGGCAATACTATTATTTATTAAATCGCTCACGCTGATTGTTTATTATAAAATGACTACCCCTATCCGTGAGAATAAGAACTAAATGTCAGAGGCCCATTTAATATTATATTCTTTAAATGAAAAAAAGTACACGTGAGCATAGGAATCGAAACCGGGACCTTTGGCTCATTTTGTCAATGATCTAACCACTGAGCTATCCAGAAGTCGTTCCGGGTGCGAGGTCATTCTTCACTAATATTTTAAGGCAGAGTCTGTGATGGACGTGTGTAAATCGTCAGCTACATATGAGCAATCCATTACGATCACGAGCTATCAGATAACGCAGTCACCATAGATTCGGGAGGGCTTTATTCAGCCAATAGTACAATGGCATTTGTACGAATGTGCATTGGCCTACCAAGATAAAAATGTTCCTAGTTCGATTCCCGTGTTTATGTATCATTTTTAAATTTAAATAATATGCTAATTATATGCAAATTATATGCGGCTATAACCTTACATATCAACTAAAATAGTTTGGCTATTCAAACCAGCATTTAATCTTGTTTACCGATGGCAGGGAAGTCGGGTTTTACTGAGTTTTCTTCTTCTAGATGGCTTCCCACTCTTCCTTTTTTCAAATGCAAGTACATTTCCTCTAAATTACTCATTCCTCCCCCTATTTTATTATCGAAATTAATATTCTTATATGTGTATAAACTGAACAGGTAGTAATAATATTCTTATAGCTCAAATGGGGGATGAGATGCGGTGAAAAATAAAAAGACTTCATCAACTTATTATAAGTTTTCTCGTAACAAGATATTATAGCTTTATTTATGTCGAAGCTTATCGCGTGGAACAGTGTGTGCTTTACTGCCCCTCCAGCTCGTTCCAAGCAGAGAAGTTCCCACGGGCCTCAAGATGGAATGAATGAGAAACAATAGGTTAGTGAGCACCTTGTATGTTGCGGCGAGTGATAAATGATCTCTGGACCATCTGAAGCTTCCTAGGCAGCGGGCGGGGGCGTGCTGGACCTTTGCGACTGCCTCTCAGGGTCAAGAGCTGCCCACCCTCTTCTTCCCAGTCGCTCTGTTTCTCGTTCACCACGAGAACACACTCTGGCATAGATTACATTGAATATCACCTCTGAGGGAACTGCTGGTCTTACGGAGAAGAGCTCTATATTCTCTCGGTCAACTGTTGCCAAATCTTCTCGCTCTCAGCTCTGTCGGAAGGTAGTGTGCTGGGGTAAGAAGTAACTAGAGTATGTTTACCATCCTAGTTTACTTATATAACAGCTCATCAAGTTAATAGACATAGTCCCTAATATATCCCTGACAACTGTCACTTTGGGTGGCTGAAATGTAAACATATGGTAATGTATGAATGTGATAGTTAATCACAATAATTTAGGCCAATATTACTAATATTTATTTGAGGTCGGACACAAAGCTTATTTATAGTTTTAGTCCATTTAAACAATTTTTTTATTCACATCATTTTCACAAAAGCTCTAACAAATTTAGCTTCAAAATGGGGACCGATGAACTTAAACCATGTGATTGATCATGAAACAAACAAGTTATTTACAATGGTGTACCCACGTATTTGATAAAATTATTTTATTCAGTTAAAATATTTCGAAATATGATAAAATAATCGTAAAATAATTTACTATATAATATATAATCCGAAACAATATTTTAAATTATAATTATAATTACTTATTCTTCGTTTTGGAATGTCATCAATGATGTTTAATATAATCATGCAATAATACATTTTAATACAGGCATCGTATATACTTGGAAAATAGAAAATACTTGTCCCTTTTACAGATTTTTTCTGTGTTTTCATGTTAAATGAGGAACTAATTTGATAAAAAGTAGTGGCTCCAGTCTAGGAAATTGAGATTAACGGATGGAAGGTGTGGTGTGCTGACCACATTACACCCTCTATCCGTAAAAGTTGGCATCATTTTCGCCACCCGACAGTGGACGCTCGCTTGATACGGCTTGATTGTGGGCTGATTACATGGAGCTATGTATATTTATTATATTTCTTGACAAACACTGAATAATCAAGGCCACATTAATAGTCAGCCACGAGAGACCCGGACGTTAAGGACATCCGATCTGGAAGCACCAGTTTTATTTTAGATGTAGATTACAGTATATGTATAACTTACGTTATGTACCAACACCTTTGGAGATACAAAGTTGAAGATAAAGTTATCTTGGGGTACACGAACAAAAAAGGTTGAATTCTATTGCCCTAGAGATGATTTACAGTGTAGTCCCTCACTAGCTCACAGTTGAGACACTGGGCGATATCTTAACTCTTTCGGGAGCTCAGCACTAGAACAAAAATAACACCCGTTTTCTCAATCATTCATTTTTAAGCCACGCTTAGAATCGGACCTCAAACTCTTAACTCATTAGACAGATACGCTACGAACTGAGCAAAAGCGTCGGAAAAATTTCCTTGCAAAATAAAACATTGAAAATAATACCTATAGAGAAAGGTTGACTGCAGTACAAAATTGTAAATATCTGTGTCTGTTGAATCATTATTTCTTATATTCGTGTTTGATTTTCCAACGGTTTTCAAATATATTCCAGATTACCCAGCTGGCCGAGTGTGTTCTCATCAAAGGCCGGGATCACGATCAACTTAACGTTCGCGTACGTAACGTAACATAACATTAAGGTTCTCCTCCAGCGTTTAAGTGTAAGCCCTCACGATGCGGTTAACTTAACGTTCACTTAACGTAAGGGTTGTCCAGGGGAGAACTTTCACGTTACGTGAAGCACACCAAGGGTTCTAGATAGCCAATCACGCTGCGAGCAACACCACCACGGCAATTTAGTACGTCATTTGTTTGTTTATGTTATGCGGACGATTTCTTCGGTATAATTTGTCCGCGTCTCTTAGACACACAAAAGTCGTAGGCTCTTATCACACTTTATTTTGTTTATCCATTAAAGCTTTTTTGCACGTACATGAAGTCTAATCAGTCCTAAATACTCGGGTAACGTTTTAGTGAACAATTGGCTTTCAAACATTCCAAATTTTTTAGCTTTTTTTTTTGATCAAGTTTTTAAGTTACGTAACTGGAATCCTAATCACACACTGTGTTTCCTTATGTTACATGAACGTTATCGTGAGCCTGGCATAAAGCCATAATAAGCTGCAGTTCAATTTTCATAGGAAGAGCCTTTTTGAAAATTAATATTTTTTAAAAGTCAACATTGATGGTATTTTTATATATCATTACTGTTATTTTATAAGTATTGATAATATCTATCAAAATTGACAATTGTACGTAACATAACTTGACGTATGAACACGTGAAAATATATTTGATAACTTTTTTGCTTTCAAATAGAGCTCTTCCTAAGAAAATAGTGCTGGACCTCATATTTTCTCTAGAGTAAAACCCCACACGAGTCTTGTACACATGAATCAGACCAGATGCTGCAATATCTATAACATGCATGTGAGCATCACTGTCAGTTAAAATAGTTGCAGTCTCAAGGTCACACTTCTCTCTATTACTCCATGTAGACATACATTAAGGCGCTCACGTGTTAAGGTTAAAAATATGGACTCATTCTCTCTCTCTCTCTTTGTCATAGAATGTCATGGTAAATTGGATTTTACGATGAGATAGATGGGATTTATATCCTCTCCGATCTCACATAATTATAGCATCACTCACTTTCTTGCATTTAAATGTTACATTTATATTGTATGTAGCACATTTTAACCACTTGACTTAAGGTTTCCACACATCAACGTGGTGATGTTCACGGCCACACACATGGAAGTGAACAGTCCGCAATTCAGAACCTACATCGCGTTTGTTTATTTATAAAAAAAAGGTACTACATCAAAAAGAGTAAGCGATAATTTTATCCGCACTGAAAAACGAATGAGCAACAGCCATTTGATTTACTTTATCTCATATTTACGTTAGGAGAAAACCTATTGATCATAAAAAAATAAAGTAATCTCCGCATATAAAATATGTTATCATTCATGTATTCAAGAAACAAAATAACATAATATAATTTCACAATTACAATAAGTATTTCAGTTATGTGCAGTTTAGCAACGGAACACGGGCGACGCAGGAAGTGGTAAAACTCCACCTGCAGTATCTGATCGACGCCACAAAATAGAACTTTCCATTTCCCGCCATGTTGCTGTTATCATCACGTCTATTAGATCTAGTATAATACACCAGACTGCCACCACGTAGGTGTGTAAAGACCTTTATCCTTTAAAAAATTCACTTATGTAAATTTGTCTCGCTTAACTCACAGACACCTTCTTAGTGACAATTTAAAATACAACCACTTTATAAGGGGGTAGGCTACTATAAAAACTGACACGTTTCTGAGTTAGTGTTACCAACGACTACTGTCACTATTACTTTTTTTATACTATAAATTATGTAAATGCAACAAAAATTTTTTTTTAACGATTCATGATGTTAAAAGTATACACACGTGACATGTGATTCTTGATTTGCACTCATTTAGCTAACAATACTCTAATACATGCCATTAGCATTAGCAATGCAATGAGGAATAGAGCATATCTTTCATAAATCTATTTTACTTTCATAAAATTGCGAAATAATTCATACATTTGATAAACAGGTGTTGGTCTGATACCCTTTCGATTGCTTGTGGACATGCATCACATTCTTCCGAAACACACAGTAAGGTAATTTAATGATATTCACCTTGACCCCATTTAGGCTAACAAAGACCACACACACACACACACACACACACACACACACACACACACACACACACACACACACACACACACACACACACACACACACACACACATTTTATTTTCCCATCATCCCAGGAAAATAATGACGCAGTTCCTTAACGCCAGTAAAATACAACTTAGTCGTAAAAATCTATTTTAATTATTGTCATAAAAAACAGTAAAGTTTACGTCGCGAAAAACCAGCTAGCACCTGTAGCAAATTACACGATTTTACCACAACTTATTCTGACTTACAACCTCCCCACAAGCTTGCAGCACTTAATAGTAGCGGGGGTAGGTAGACTGGGGACTGCTACCTTGCAGTACAATTTACCTCCCAAGGTGGATTGAGCCCAACCTAACCTAACCTAACCTAACTTTGCTCTCCCTTTCACTAAGAACTAGCCTTATTTTACCTCAGATGTACTTTACGAAGTTACCAACGTTCAGATGGATGATTAATACTGAACTGTAATTTGCTGGTGATTTATTGTATTCATTTACAATTAATATTATACTATGACGTGCCCAAGCCACCTGTTTACAACTATTTTTATATTAAAATCGACGGTGTCTAATCCAACAACCTCTCACATAAAAAAGTGTACAATCCTCTACCGCCCGTTAGGAGCTCCGTTTCTCTGAAACAAACCCACTTCTGTGGAAAAAAAATAAAAAAAAGTCTGGTATTTTGCTTTTTGGAACTACATGCTCGAATAAATGGTATTCTAGTATAAATAAACTTTTATAAAATAAAAACATATATTTTTGCTGTCAACAATAATAACATTTTACTCTATTATTGTTATTATTTCATAGTTAGTGATAATATCTTTGGAAAGTGATAACTGAAGATCATATGACTTGACATATAAATATTTGAATATTGTTTTAGTATCTTTGATAAATGTTAAAAACTCTTCTTTTCCCTATCTAAATCGGACTGTGCTAGAAATAATACTGCACCCGCCTCGGTGGCATAGTTGGCCAACGCGCTAGTTTCGTGTTGATCCAGGCTGCCGTGGATGGGGAGCTTGAGGTTCGAATCTCTTTCGGGTGAACTGGGGAGTGATTTTTCCTAGATGATTTTCCACTCTCCCACTCAAAAGCTATTTCACTTCCTCTAAATTCAACCTTTCCAATTCCTAATCATTAGCGTAATTAGTACTTAAGCGAATAACCCGAACGGGTAGTAAGACGCGGTGCTAAATAAAACAAACCAATGCTACGTATATTCCCCCTACTTCACGCTGTGGTATCAGCACTGTACAACTTGAACTAAATAAGCTTGCAATACTCTTGAAGTATCTGTGATTTGGTGGATTTTTTATTTTAAAAATATGTATATAGCATTCACTGCTACTAACAAAATTTTAGTTTAAAATCAAAATTATTTAATTTTATTATAGAGTTAATAAATATTTCAGATTCTTATATCACTCGAGAGCATACTAACAGGATTTGTGTTCGAATCCTGGTCGGGAAATATAGGTGTCTATCATATCAGGTTACAGGTGCTGGGGGCCCAAGAATCTTAAGTTCTTGATTGGTTTAAAACCAAAGACTACTTTTCTATCCCCGTGCCGTTTTTCTTGTATAAAAGGGAAGAAGAAGGTTGTGGTGGGGGTAAAAGTGCTAGTTTCTCTTCCCAGTGACACTGTAACAGAAACAAAAATTAATGTCGGCCTTGACCATTACATGTTGTCGGAAAGACCTAGTGAATGACATCTTCTTAGAGGAGTGTTTCTCTCGTGTCTACCCGCTTGTTGTTGGCTTAGGGTCGGTGTAAACTGGCGACAAACTTGTACTATGTTGCGGCGCTGACAGATGTCCACTTATCACGGCGCGCCTACACACACACGGCAGAGAGAGACAGACACATAGCTACATACAGCCATATACACACATGCACATGCAAACATACATACAAACACATGCACATAATATAAACACATATACATACATAAATACACACACACATACATACATACACATATCTACAAAGTGCGACGCTTTTAAGCGCTGCGGTAGGTGGCCTCCTTAATGGGTTTGAATTTTATAGCTTGTGTCGCCTTGAAGATTTTGCTTTTCGGTGCGCGAATAAATCACTAAGGATAGGCCCAATGACTTAGGTTAAGTTGGGAGTTAAGGGCAGTATTTTTGCAGTTTTTATAGAGAACATTTTTTTTAAATACCCCCCCCCCCCCCCAGTAGAAATAAGAATTTAATTTTCTTCACAAGGTGACATCAACAGTTGTTGAATATCTGGCATGAGTATATCGGCATTGGGTGATTAACTTTTTAAACGAAGAGAAAGAATTGTTATTAAATTCCAGGACACCCTTGACATATATTCAAGAAATGTTGAGGTGTCCATGTGAGGAAAATTGAATTCTTATGTTTATACTGGAGAAATATTTCATTTCTTTTAACCAAAAATATATTTTGATATAAAAAAAATACTGCAAAATTACTGCTCTTAGCTCGTGTTCCCATCTTAAGTGTGTTTGTTGTCTTATGTAAACCTAGCATAACTGAATAACCACAAGTTCAAATAAATTTTCAAGCAATAAATATACACTAAAAATAAACACGCAAATACATTTTTTAAATTTTTTAGCACTGCGTTTTACTACCCATTCGGGTTATTTGCTTATATACTAGCTTCGTGAATGGTTTTGGGTCTAGGAAGCTAATATATAGTAAGTGTACCCGTATTGGCGTGGAGGGAGAGTGAAAACCCATTTTGGAAAACCACCCTCAGTAAACCCAACTGAAATTCTAACCTAGAGTTCCCCGTCATCGACGATCTAGTCTGCTGCGAGAGTAGCGCGTTAGACCACGCGGCCACCTAATCAGGTAAATAAATAAATTATTGATTTAATCAAGAATAACTACCGGTAATAGAAAATGTCAGGATAAAACAATTATATTTTTTAGGTTTTGGTACTATGAAAAATTTCTTAATCCATAAAAATTACCCCTTAAATTGAGCTTGTTTCATACTTTTTAGCGCTTTTTACTGTAGAAATTGGGTATATAAAAAATTGTTTTATTTTAATGATTTTTACTTTCTCGCTATCTTACAGGTAGAGAAAGTATTGTGATCGTCAAAAAAATCCAACTCAAGATTTTGATGAATCTCGACGTTTCATGACCCCCCCCTCCCCCCGCGATCCGAAAAAGTTGTTTTTGAATTTCCGTCTGTCTGTACCTCCGACTAGAGCCTAAACTATTTTATCAATCGGGCTAAAACTTGGTATCTAGGGTTTTATTAGGGTTGCCCCGATTTTTTTAAATTGTATATCTAACCCTAAAATTAAGGTTAGTTTACTAAAGGGCAAAAAAAAAGTCGATTTTCTCAAAATCGGCTCTAACGATTTTGATTAAATTTCATTTCAAAACATTCATAAATATTCCAAATAAAATGGCTACTTTCAATATTTCGCCAAAATGAATTTAAGGGTTCCGGTCTTAAATGTAAATTCTCATTTTTTTATCATATCTCCGAAACTATTTGAGATATGAAATTACTTATCATTAAAAATATGTATATCTATTTATAATACAAATATTTTATTCGAAACATATTTTTATAAAACAAATAACTTTCAAGCTATACGCAAATATATATATATATTAACTTTTCGAACATTAAAGGTTAAGTATTGCGACCGTAAAAAAAATCTAACCTGAAATGTTGATGGATGTCGACGTTTCATGACCCCCGAACCCTTAAAAATTGTCTTTGCAATGCCGTATGTCTGTGTGTCTATTAAAACTTAAAATTAAGAGTAGTTTAATAAAAAGCAAAAAGAAACAAAATAGAATTTCTCAAAATTGGCTCTATCGATTCTGATTAAAATTCGTATCTAGGCGTTGATTAAGGATGTAAATAAACTGGCTATTTTCATTTTACCATGAAAATTAATTTTAGGGTAATTTATAGAGCGGAAATTCCCGTATCTCCTCAACTATTTGAGTTATTAAATAACTTATCATTGCAAAATTGTAGTACTATTAAAAATAAAAAAAACTGTTATATGAAATACATTTTAATAAAACCAATGGTTTCTGAGATATTGTCAACTAACTATATTAATCAAATTTTGTTAGCTTTAGTTGTAAAGAGATACTACTTAAGTTTTAACGCAATAATTAATTCTCCAATGCCATAGAGTAATTAAATATAAGCAAGTCTATCAAAAAGTTTGCTGTTTTTTCCTTAAACCACTTAAGAGAAATGTTGGTACAACAATGATCTATCTCTATTTTAGATTCGATAGTCAATATTTACATTTTTTACTGATCAAAATTTATAAATGAGGAATTTAATAGCAATGCGAGGACCTAAAGATGTGCAATACCTTATAAAATGTCGAAAATTTTAACCAGTAGTCGAAATTGTAATACGAAGTGTTACACCTTGTGGGCCCGATCTTTTTTATTGGTCCAAACATACATGATGATAGTGAGTATGAGGGTGTGAAACTAGTGGTAACTCTTAAACCTAACTTAAGCCTAACCAACCAAAACCTGATTACCGTTGGGGTGATTACCCTTCTGGGAGAGATATCCATGGAACCAGTCGGGAATCAAGTCCAGGACCATAAGTTGGTAGCTAGGTGCGCTGACCACTATACCATGGGGCCGGTTATGTGATTTCAATGTGGTTTATCCATCATCTCTTCCTGCTAATGCGATTTCATATATTCTAAAT
Organism: Timema podura; assembly: GCA_033556935.1. Classification (NCBI taxonomy): domain Eukaryota; kingdom Metazoa; phylum Arthropoda; class Insecta; order Phasmatodea; family Timematidae; genus Timema; species Timema podura. The sequence continues at coordinate 57,077,871 of JAVRXN010000009.1, forward strand.
CACCTTCTGATCAGTTGCATTAACCCTTGAGTCAAATTTAATAATTTTAAAAAAATAACACAAATTCAACATAACAATTAAAAAAAAATTTAAAGTTCTAAAATTGGAGTTGATGGTTCTAATTTAATAAAGCGGTTGTTTCATCATATCTTTTCGGAATCTCTAGAATTACATATATGTATAGGTTTTAGTGAGTGTCTTGGAGACCCAAGGGGAACCCAGGTGATTATTTGGCTAAACTACTTTCTAATGTTAAGAAATCTTACATTTCCTTTGATTCTCGAGACCTAATCTCTATCATTTCTGTGAAAATTACTGTGTTAAAACGAGGAACTGTGTGATTCTCAAACCTTCTCTCTTTTAGTTTTATGTTTCTCAACACAATATTAATGTTTAAAAAGACTAAACCACTCGGTTAATATATTCTTTTTTACTTCTCATCTCTCCTTTTGAGATGTGGAGAGCTGTTTAAAATAGCGGCGCCTTCATCCAACAAAGATGGACATAGGTACACACTATCACGATGCTATTAGAAACGATCTTATTTACTTCAAACCTGCTAATCTTGGCAGTATGGTTAACTTAGACTAACCCGCTTGTATGGACAAATGGTCTAAGGCGTTACTTTCGCAATATACAGGACCGTCGTTGACTGGGAGGTCAGGACTCGAATCCCAATCGGGTGTATTGAGGGTAGTTTTTTCTAAACTATGTTCTACCCTTCCTCTACGCAAACGCGCGTACACTTCCTCTAAATTCAACCTTAATCGTGCCTGACGCATTAGCATAATTAGTAGGCTACATATGCGTACAATCAGAATGGTTAGTGAGACGCAGTGACGAAAAAAATAGCCCGCTTCGGTGGCCGCATGGTCTAACGGGCTACTCTCGCAGTAGACTAGACTTCCGATGACAGGGAGATCAAGATTCGAATCTCGGTCGGGTGTACTGAGAGTAGTTTTGCCAAACTGGTTTTCCACTCTCCCTCCACGCAAATTTGGACACACAATTTCTTTGAAAGATTACCTTCCTTAGCTATGAAACCATTAGCATAATTAGTACATAAGCGTATAACCCGAACGGGTGGTAAGACGTGATGTTAAAAAAATAGTTATAGCAGGACTAAAGAAGTTACCAAATTACGGATTGCTGCCTAAAGGACGTTAATCGATATTAAGATGTCAGCCAATTCCCCATTCGACCTGATCTTGTTATTCGTCTTCTGAGATATTGGTTGACTTCCTAAACTAAACAATAAATACAGAGCCTTTTTTTTCTCCACTGCGTCGGAATATACGCATACACTGATTACACTAATAGATCAGGGATGGGAAGGGTATAATATTAGATGTGTTCAGAATTTTCTTGGAAAGAAAGGGGAGGAAACCATCCAGAACATAAGACCTTTAACACACCCGGCCAGGATTCGAACCTAAATATCCATGTCACCGTCAATCCAGTCCAACATGAGAGTGACGGATTAAACCATGTGACTACCGATGCGGGTAATTAGGAGTAGAACGGGTTAAAAAAAAAAGTAAACAATTTTTGGAAAAAAACCACTTTCAGTACACTCCACCGAGATTCGAAACTCGATCTCCCTGTCATCGGCAGTCTAGTCTACTGCGAGAGTAGCGCCTTAAACCATGTGGTCACCAAAGTGGGTGGGCCTAACATAATCATACATATTTACTAGGGATAGCCAAACCCTTCCTTCACCTCTGACAAGATGTGTATTAATCACAACTTGTGAATGTGTGGAATGCCAGGCCTCCACCGTGGTTCGGATTCCACGTTAAACTGTAGGTCCTCCATTTCATCTCACAATCACCCTACCATTGCACATAATCGTAAGTGCGTATAACCCGAACGGGTAGTAAGACGCGGTGCTAATAATAATAATAATAATAATAATACTAGGGATAGTGTAAATTCTGTACCTGATGATTATATCAGCACATGACTTAGTACTAAATCGTTCTGGTTGTGAACACGCCTAATATCTGCCCTCGCCAATGAATTAAGTACTAGTGTAATTTGGTCTTGATCATTCGGGTTAGTAAAATAGGAAAGAGTTTCGCGGATATTCGAGGAACATGGACAATCCATTTTAAAAGTAAATCTAATCTCTCATCATGTCAGAAATCAACACTTCTTTAACAAACAGAGGGTGACCTGGTGGTCTAGGGGTAAGGTGTCAGACTTCTGTGCTGGGGGCCGGGGCTCAATTCTCGGTCCCGGCACAGATTTATCTGATTGCCAAACCCTTCCTTCACCTCTGACAAGACGTGTATTAATCACAACTTGTGAATGTTAGGAATGCCAGGTCTCTACCGTGGTTCGGATTCCACGTTAAACTGTAGGTCCTCCATTTCATCTCACAATCACCCTACCATTACACATTAGCTTAAGTGCGTATAACCCGAACGGGTAGTAAGACGCGGTGCTAATAATAATAATTTAACAAACAGGTGAAATATTTATTTACGTTTTACAAGGTCATCAGTTAGCTTTAGACGTTTTGTTATTATATTGCAAGCCTGATTCATACGTAGCTGAAAAATGTAAAAAAAAAAAAAAAACTCGCGGATAAGCCGTAGACTACACACTCGTGCCTGAATAATTAAGAGTTTCGATTCCTTTCGACAATGATTCACGTAGTTGTACCCAACCGATTTTCATTATTTAAATAAATGAAAGCCAAGAATGTGTCATGAATGCATACATGCTTCACCTTAATTTTGTTTGTGTGAATTTTAATTTGAGTTTTTTTTTCTGTTAGTAAAGCACTGGTTAAAATACTCAAATTTTATTTTCTACAAATTTTTTCCTCAAAAATTTGTTGTTTAAATCACTCAAATATTAGACCCACAATGACGACGTGCATCAAGTTATCTGTATGAGACAGGAGTTCCACGCCATTTTGTGCCTAAAGGGCTGACCAATTGAAAAAAAATGGTAATGACAAATATTGTAGTAAGTTTAATTACATGCTTAAAAATGTTTATTTGAAATCTTATTTAGTTAAATGGATGGTTTTCAAATAAGAAGCCAAAAACAGAATTTTTGCAGTCATTTTTCAGAAATCGGGCGTAAAATAACCCAAATAAGAAAAATGCGTAGCTCATTTTTTGCCTTTATTCGTTATTTTAATATTTTCGACTTGTAATCTTTTTATAGGTATCGTGTGTGCTCTCAAGAGGAATCGCACAAGTTTATTTATTCAACACCCACATATAGGATGCTAAAAAAAAGGGGGGCTCAGAACTGCAGGATCTTGCAGTACTCATTAAAAGAATTAAAAAAAGTCCTGTTAAACGCAGGTCCGCAAACAACTAACAGAGTTACAGGCAATTTTGTATTTTGGTAATAAAAAAACTTAACCTAGGATAAAAAAGGATCTTTTTTTCGGTTTAAATGAAACAAATGTTTACCTTATCAAAACAAAAGGTGTTCTACTCGTTGTCCTTTCATTTCCACACACATTTCACATTTTCGAATCAGACTGTTGCGTGGTCTTAAAAAATTCTCTAGATTTATTTGAATCGTCTGATAACCGTTTCCAACTTGCTGTTGCAAGTCTGATAAATCATGTATTGGAGATTAATACATTAATCTTTTTAAGTATCACCATTCAAAATAGTCCAGAGGATCAATGTCAGGAGTATGGGGGTGGGGAGTATGCGACTGGATGCGATGGAGGTACAGTCACAAGGCCCTCCCCTCGGTCCCCATGACATTATTATTATTATTATTATTATTATTATTATTATTATTATTATTATTATTATTATTATTAGCACCGCGTCTTACTACCCGTTCGGGTTATACGCACTTACGCTAATGTGTAATGGTAGGGTGATTGTGAGATGAAATGGAGGACCTACAGTTTAAAGTGGAATCCGAACCACGGTGGAGGCCTGGCATTCCTCACATTCACAAGTTGTGCCCATGACCTTAATCCTATGGACTCTTGTTTGTATAGGGATACTTAAAGGGTTTAGTATATTTGTCTCCATTAAATTATTATCAGGCTACTTATCATACTTACAACAATGAGTTGAAAACAGTTATCAGACGATTCGAATGAAGTCAGGGATTTTTCAAAGAGTACGCAACAGTCTGATTCATAGATGTGAAATTTGCGTGGAAATGAAAGGACAACATGTAGAACAACTATTGTATTGTGATAATGTGGTAGATTTGTCCCATATAGACCCAAATCAGATTTTTTTTACCATAATTTTTTTTTTACTGCCGGAATACAAAGTTTCCTTTATCTCTGTGTGAATTGCTTTGCAGAACTATGTTTGCAAAAGCTGTTTTACTCATTATAATCACTACTACAAGATCCTAAAGAAATGAGCTCCTTTTAACTCTCTGTGTGTCATAAGACCGGCCGGCCACCCGTGCGTGGTATGAGTGAGGTACGCTACCACACTGAGCCCGTCTCAGCCCACGGAGGTAATACAGCTCGGACTAGGCGTTGCATTGTGATTATGCTTTCTGTAGCCTACATAAAAAAAATAAAAAAATAGAAAAATAACTCATTTAAAATGAAAAAGTAAATTAAACTAATCCCAATTTCGCGATTGTCATGTAAATAATGCGAAATACTGCACTTTGAGACGTTTTCTGGTTCGAGAGTAATCTTGTGGACCCTATCTAATTTCCCGATTATTCGGGCTCGAGACGGGATCTTAAGATCGTCTTTCTTCACCCTGCATTGCTTAAAAGGGAAAAGAGAGTGGTATATAAAGCCACTGATGGCAATTAAAGAAGAGGGGAATGGGTAGAAGTTTAGCGGTATTTCACCGGGCAATCAACGCTGAAAAAGGTGTGTAAGGGGAGAAAAAAAAATCAAAACCATTAATTATGGTGGTGGTGGCGGCGGCGGCGTAACCTCCTCCACGTTTGTTAAGAGAGTAGCATGTTTCTCTAGCAACAGGCAGGCGATTTTTATCCGACAACAGTTTCTGTCTGCCATACCCGTGGGTAGGGAAGAAAAAGTAAACCTCCCGTTTTTTAATAATTTATTACGTTTTGTTGAACGATAAAGAAAAGCGCCTTAGACCGCACTTTCAGTGAACTCCGAATACCCAGTTTTTTTTAGCACCGTGTCGATCGGGTTATATACCTATCTACTAAGGGTTAAGGATAAGGAATGTTTAATTCAGATTAAGTGTACCCGCATTTGCGTGGCCAGAGCAAGTGTGGAAACCATTAATGGGAAACCACCCTCAGTATTACCGACCGGGATCGCGATCTCCCCGTCATCGACAGTCCGGTCTATTGCGATATTGACTGATAGGACCACTGAAGCGGGCCCCTCGTGTTCCGCCAGGTCTCGCAACTCATGCAGGATAAATCTTTAACCCCACTGGGACCCGCTTTGGTGGTCGAATAGTCTAAGACGTCACTCTAGCGATAGACTGAACTACCGCTGACGGGAGATTTGTATTAAAATTAGAATTATGCCAGGGTCACAGACAAGGTATTACACCAGACCCACAGCCTCCAGGTTAAAATGGCTGCGCTCATTGGGAGAGCTTGAGTTCTTCTACACGTTAATCGCTACCCAGCTCCAAGTGACAACATCGCTATCAAGCAGGCATTTAAAAAAAAAAGTTCACTTTAAAGATGGTTTCTGTAGAGAACACATAAAAATTGTCTTTTAGTGTCAATAAACCGTCTTTCACAAAGCTAGGTTCATCTTGCGGTCCCGCCGCCTGTCCATGAACCAAATAAGCCTACTCGGACTGCAAATCACGGAGAAAACATAGAATGCAATCGTCGTTTTTTTTTTTTTTTCGTTCAATCGAATGTTTGCAAAATGTCTATTTGTAAACAATATCCAAATACCGTTGATTCTTTACTTGTCTGAAAAGGTTTGTTCATTGAACGGGGATAAGAGAGTGAATTGGGGGTGGGGGACTGGTGATGCCTGAACTATTGTGTGCGGACCGGCACCCCTTGGCAACGAACAATTTTGAAGTGTTCTGTTTCACTTGGAAGTGCTGTTATCACTGAGGACTTCAACTAGCCCTCCCCAGTGCTCGAGGAGTTAACCGGGCTCAAGGAGCACATCGAAACCACCGTACAAAGGCTGGACCTTAGTGGACACTAGCGTGGGTTTGCTTGCGTCATCATAGGTTAAAAGGTGGACATGGAAGGTGGTGCTCGGGACCACACTATCTGTCCACTAAGCATTCACTATACGTTCTCGCATACCGCCTTGAGTGTCTGATTGTATACCAGACCTAGAATAGTAAATATGTAGATAGTCCGGACGGATAGTAGGGCGCACTGCAAGATGACCTAATGAATATTTTCCTTCAGTGTACTCTACGTATCACCCGCGCTGTTGAGCTGTGTGCTTGTCGTGTGTGGCGCTAGAGGGCAGGTCGGCCGCCTTCCTATCTGGCCTCCGCGCGGCGGGACGTCAGTTCAACTCGCATCGAGTATCCGCGAGGACTCACTTCTATATGAGCGAGGTTTAATGAGTTCAATTTGGACGCACGATCCAGTATCGTTCACCTTTTTTTGGACAAGTAAGGTTTAAAAAGGTGTAGTGTGACTCAGGATGTGTCGTTATTCACCTGAACAACAGAGCTTTAAAATGTTACTAAATGATTTAAGACTTTCATATTAAATAAAGTTGATCAACAAAACACATGTCTGGTTGTTAATATGTTTAACGCTTCCAAAACCTACAAACTACAAGTTAAAAGTGAAATTAGAATCAAGTTAACCAACTACTCCAATAAAGTAACAAGAAAAGTTACATGGCAATAGAGTAGAAAAGTTACATCAGGTAACACATATTTCCAAATAAAAAATTCTGTTTGTTAGACAAGGGACTCTAATTTGGGACAAAAATTCCAAATTAGACAGGGGATGATATCGTATATGATATCTTACATCATTAAATTCTTCTAAATGGGAACTAACGCCTCTGGCTCACTAATTTCCTAAAATAATAAAATACTGTATTTACCTAAGTTTTACCAAGATACTCCCAAGTCGTTTTTTTAGGACTGAATGGTTTGAACAAGATACTTATCCGCATCGTTCTCATATAATCCTGTATACCGGTGGTATAGAGGTAGGGGTTCGAATTCCATACGTATGTACTAAGGGAGGTATTTCCTAAATGGTTTCCCACTCTCCTTTCACGCAAATGCGGGTACAGAAAAATCAGACGAATTAAAGTATAACAGACAAAATAAATGTTTCTGTTTATGAAACTTGAAATATCTTGAGCTGCGATTAATAATTTCTTAGACAGACTTTGAAACATTTTAAGTTTTGAGACCGCTTTTCGGCAAAATAGATTCAATTTCGTATTTAATTTGATTACAATTTAATTTGATACGCATAATAAAATCTAATAAAACGCATTAATTTAACATAAAGCTTTTTCTTCGTTAAATAACGTTTAACTATAGCATTCCCTTTTCACCGCACCATTGGTCACTTGGTCTTAGGAGTCAAGTTCACAATAAACAATGGATTGCTAGTAACTTTAAGGTTAGGGTTTGAATCTCAGCTAGGTAAATTTAAGGTGATTTTTCACTTTGGTTCTCTAATCCCCTTTCCACGCTATTGTGGCTACATTTGTTATACGTCACCCCTTAGAATAAGTTGTTAATAGCTTTGATATTGCCTACTTGATAAGCCTACCACTAAAAAATTTATTAAAATTCATCCATTTTAATAAAAACAAATTTATGGGGGTAAAATAGACAACGTTACTCTCTTTGTTTCCCTTGAATTGAACTGTTGTTAATAATATTTGGCCCCTACCTGTTCGGTTTATACCCTGTTGTTGATACAGTATTTGTGTTTGTATGTAACACTATTATCAATACTTCTAGTGAGTCACTACTTCTTAATTTAGTTTAAATAAGACATCAATTTAAGAAATATTGAAAATGAAACGCTAACATTGAAATAATAACTTAAGTAGTACAACTTAATGAATGTTTAAATGGTTTATAAGTTTAGTCGTGTAAATATTATGGGAAATTATTAGTAATGTTTGTGCGAGAATTAAGTACTGTTTATGCATTTAAATGTTCTTAAGGGCGAGTTTTAGCATTTGAGCTTCATTTTCACAATTAGTTGGATTTAAAATTCTTTTGAAACTGATTTTAAACGTGACAATTATATTAATAACATGAAGAAGTGTATCTGTTTGTTATGAGCGTTGTGCGATATTTATTGCGCGTAAAGATCTTAATTTTAGATTTGTTAAAATAGTAGCCCCTGTGCCTGAGCATAGGCACCTCGATGCCGGGATTTTAAAAGTTGGATTTTTTTTTTAAAATTTAGTAAAGACTGGTTCGGAATAAATAAAATGAAGAGATTTTTTTCCCCTGTCAGTTTGAAGCAAATAAAAGCGTTGCTTGGGGTAACCGCGTAATTCATTGCGTGGTTATTCCGGGCAACGTCGGGCACTTCTGGTATTGGTAAACATAATCTGCTAATAGTAAAATATAATACTATTTACAAAGTTACATTGAAATATTTCATCCCAGTCTTTGATATAATAAAATATAACCAATGTTATGATAATTTAATACTAAACACAATTCTTGATGATTTCTTTCTATCTATTCCGTTTTCTTCTTTTATAATATTCTAGTGATAATTAATACTATTACAAATACTTATGCGTAGTCAATTTTCCTGATTTTACTATATATAAAAAACTAAGTTAAATAAACATCAAATATGGCATGTAGGGTTCAAACGGATTGTTAACTCTTTCACAGCCTTAACTCTATTGCTATAAAATAACATTTCCCCTTGTTTAGTGCAATGATTGGTCCACTGGTAACAAAGCTCCTCTATATCGTATCAACCCCAACAAACTCTCCCAACACCTATGAATGTACTTCAACAATTTGTATGGCGTCATGAACAACTTTAATTGTTCATACGTCCACGGAATGGTATGATGCCAATATTGTGTTTTAAAAGCACTTTACCAACCACGCGCAGGGGATGAAAGAGTAGGAGGGTTGATAACTCCCTCTCCCCCTTCGAATAAAACAACGACGGTCTAAACATTGTTCCGCGCCTCCCCCTCCCCCTCTTCACCGCATCTATTCCCCGCGGGGAATGAGAGTGGGAAGAAAGAGGATGATAATCATAGAAAGGTAGGAAACTTCTAATAATGTCGGCCCATACATTTTCATCCACTACCAAACCGCGACCACATTTTTACGATGGCCAATTTCAAACATTGTTCTATTCTGGAGGGATCGGTAAAATGCTGAAATGTAGCAATCAAAGAGTCTCGCTCTACTCCTTCTCCCCGAGGGGGACTATATATTGGCAACGTAGGGTAGCCCAGGGGTTTGGAGGGGGGAGCTCTTGAATGTTACAAGAGGTATAATCACCCTCACCAGTGAGCAATCAACTAGAGGCCGGATCTCTTTTATGGTTCCTCTAATTGCCGCGTGATCACCTTGGCTTGGCTTCAGAACCTGTTTCCTGTACACTTGAAAATACAAAAGAACCATAATCTCCCTTTAAACTTATTAATTACATTTACAAAGGTGTATCTTGATGTTTGATGGTAGACGCAATCAAGCCAATAAAAGTTATAAAATCAACATCTAGGAAAAAATATCACAGATAGGCTTATCTCGTTATATAAATTATCATTTAGCTCTTATTTTATATATCTAAGGCATTTAACGTGCACTTTATTAACCGACTGATGTCAGTACACGACTTATAAACTAACTTAAATCTAGAAGAGACACAACATCATCCTCCAGTCGTTAATTCATCACCGTTAAAGGGGAAACCCACATTTCACCGATGATAAATTTTTCGACCTTTCCAGGAATCGAAACCGAGGCCTTGAGATCAATAGGCAGACAAGCTACGACTGAGCTAAGAGGTCGGACCTTATACAATTTTGACTTTGCCTATACCAAAGAGCTATTTCTCTTACAATAAATAATATTTGCAGCGCAATCTTCTCATGTTCCCAGAACTAGGTGTACAATAATTGCATGTCATTTAAACAAAGTGTTGAAATGAAAAGAATCTCGCTTGTTAAAGTCTGTTTTATTTTTATGAAGGTTATAACCAACTTGACGTGACCACTTTGTACACACGAACCTATTCCTTAGTATCGTGTGCATAGGATTGTTGTCTCTTGTATTAAACTACTTTGAATAAATTTATTACATCGGGATTCTAACCCCGATCTCCCCATCACCGGCAGTCTAGTCTATTGTAAAATGAAGCCTTGAACAATTCGGCCACCGACAGGTTTGTTTTTAATTAATTATATGTGTATTTTATTTGTACGTACATTTCTAATAAAGTTATTTGAAAATAACCAAGTATTTTGTCTTTGGAACATTCTTATCAAGTCTCAGATGGATTTAATAATGAAAATTTGGATTTTTGGATCAATAAAAAAAAGTCAGGAATTATTATTCTCATATTTTGAGGTCACTCTTTGACCGAGAAAAATACTTATTCATATGAATTAGCAATGGTTGTGTATAGTAACGTATAGAGAATGAACCGCGGGGACATGACATTTTCATTTTTAGATTTCGTTTTTCTTAATTTTTTCTGGTATTTTATAAATATTTACGAAACCAGTTTGACATAATATTGCTGAAAGGTTCTTAAAATAGGCAACCTTCATAACTCTGAAGAAGAACGAGTAGTCGGTACAAAAGGCGTTGTTTTGGTATGTAACCAGTTTGTTACAATCCAAATTTTCATAGGAAAGTTTTATTTGACAGTGACAGCTACAAAAAAAATTTATCGCCACGTCTTACTACCGCTTCATGTTTTACACATATATGATAATTAGGCTACTCTAATGTGTAGAGATGAGGAAGGAAGCATGTAGAGGTAATCCACCCGCAATTGTGTGGAAAGAAAGTGGCAAACCATTTAGGAAAACTATCCTCAGTAGACCTGACCGACAATCAAATCCCGATATCCCCATCTTCAGCAGGCCAGTTTAACACAAGCGTGATGCCTTAGATCATTCGGCCACTGAAGTGGGTCTAAAAAAAAGCTACTAGACCTACCTTCACTTATTCATACGTCAAGTCGTGTGAGCTGAAGCTATCACTTTTGATGGATAATATCAATACCTACCTATTAAATGATACTGTTAATATAGAGAAATGTAATACATTTTGTGCGCAATTTTTTAAAATATATTTTGCGTCATCAAAACGTTTCAAACATTACCTGAGACCCTGGTCTTCAAACTCTAGAAGATCAATTTAAATTGTTTTCATTATGGAGTTCATCTTCTCTTATACTTGCGTATTTCCTAAAATTTACTTTCATAATGTTTTGCGTAATCTTTTGACTTGAATATTTAATGCACTAATACTAATGCATAGTACAGGGGATTCCTGTTAGTTCGAACACATCGGAACTAGATCACGTCCCAATCAAGCAGCTGCCCCAATTAAACGAAATTCTAACCACTGAGCTGAAAAACACATTCTAACAGTGCAAAAAAGCTATAAATAAGGTAAAAGAAATGTAGAACTAAAAAATTTACACTATTTAATATATATTGGTACAAACATTTATTTTAAAATAACTAAAGCTAAACGCAAACAAACATAATAATATAATGTACATATTATATAAAATTAAGATAGTCAAAATAATGACTGTGTCAAGCAAGGGCTACACATTAATAAAGGTTCTTACTTTGAAAAGAACTATAAAGTATAACCTTACGTGTTCTCTTTATGGACTGCAACTGAACAAATTCGGCACAGGTATTTAATGACTCTCTTCGTTGCCTTTCTACATTTCAATACAGCGATATATCTCCTGGCGTTCTGGTTGGTTACTCACTTCAGTATATTATCATTTTCCTGGTTTTTATGTGTCTAAATGTTTTGCCGAATTTTTTTTTCAGTAATCGTTTCCTCATAATCTTAACTTTCATCCTGGCATTGAAGGTGATCGTCAATTGATTACATCAAACCTAACACAAATACCCTACAGCATGACTTCGCAATATCTAATTTGGTTGCGGCCATATGGGGCCAGTTTCTTAAACTTTGCACGCCTCAAGTGCGGCGTTACACTAAATACAGGACGACACCTGCCTAGACGAGAATGGAATGGGCCAGTTTCGCATATGAAACTGGTCCAGTTCATTCTAGTCTAGGTATATGTCTTCTTGTATTTAGTATCAAGCCGCATTTGAGGTGTACTTTAATATTACTATGAATCTGGCCCCATGATCTCTATGTTTCGAACGTGTGTGCCATTTACACACAGTTTCTTGTTATATCACGAACTTCAGTGCCCCAATTTAGTGGCATATTGGTCCAAAAAAGCGGTAAAAATTCATGCTAAATACTTGTTTTGTTTCTATTCTCCAAGTTTGTCACAAATAAACGGCTGCCCCAACTAACCGGAATCCACTGTAATATTAAAATATTGATATAAGTAGAATATATAGTTGGATAGTGGGGGAAGCGTTGATAATTGGGTGTTAGTGGGTATTATTGGGTAGTGGGAGTGGCACTGGGTAGTTGGGTTCAGCGTTGGATAATGGGACTGGTGCTGGGTAGTTGGGGACCGCGTTGGGTAGTGAGGGTGGTGCTGGATAGCTGGGACAGCGTTGGGTAGTGGGACTGGCACTGGGTAGTTGATTCCAGCGTTGGATAGTGGAACTGGTGCTGGGTATTTGGGGACAGCGTTGGGTAGTGAGAGTGGTGCTGGGTAGTTAGGAAGAGCATTGGGTAGGGTGGGTGGTGATGGGTAGCTGGGGACAGTGTTGGGTAGTGGGACTGATGCTAGGTAGTTGATTCCGGCGTTGGATAGTGGGACTGGTGCTGGTGCTGGGTAGTTGGGGACCGCTTTGGTAGTGAGGGTGGTGCTGGATAGCTGGGGACAGCGTTGGGTAGTGGGACTGGCACTGGTAGTTGATTCCAGCGTTGGATAGTGGAACTGGTGCTGGGTATTTGGGGACAGCGTTGGGTAGTGAGAGTGGTGCTGGGTAGTTAGGAAGAGCATTGGGTAGGGTGGGTGGTGATGGGTAGTTGGGTACAGCGTTGGATGGTGGGATTGGTGCTGGGCAGTTGGGGACAGCGTTTGGTAGTGAGGGGAGTGCTGAGTAGTTGTGGACAGCGTTAGGTAGTGAGAGTGGTGCTGGGTAGTTAGGAAGAGCATTGGGTAGGGTGGGTGGTGATGGGTAGTTGGGTACAGCGTTACATAGTGGGAGTAGCGCTGGATAGTTGGGGACAACGTTGGATAGTGGAACTGGTGATGGGTATTTGGGGACAGCGTTGGGTAGTGAGAGTGGTGCTGGGTAGTTAGGAAGAGCATTGGGTAGGGTGGGTGGTGATGGGTAGTTGGGTACAGCGTTACATAGTGGGAGTAGCGCTGGATAGTTGGGGACAACGTTGGGTAGTGAGGCAAGCGTTGGGTAGTTGAGGTGGTGCTGGGTTGTTGGGTACAGCGTTACATAGTGGGAGTAGCGCTGGATAGTTGGGGACAACGTTGGGTAGTGAGGCAAGCGTTGGGTAGTTGAGGTGGTGCTGGGTTGTTGGGTACAGCGTTGTTCAGTGGAGGTGGTGCTGGGCAGTTGGGGACCGTTGTCTGGTGGTGGGCACATTATTGACAAATGGTAATGGGGACGGTATTGCAGAATGTTCTGTCATTGTCAACACCAGCACAAGTTCTGCGTCCTTTCAGTGTCCGGGTGGTTTCGCTATAAATTACACAGAGACCTTGCGCGCTGGTAATTAGACGTCAGTTATTCTTGAACAACTACATTCACTGCCAGACTATAATAGACTTCTGACCCCGCGTGGGGCACATCAATTATGTTATAGCTGTTGCCAAATCTAATTCATTACTATTCATATGGACTAACACATACAAATTTTGGAAATAAGAAGTATAAATCTATAGAATTATCGCTGTCCCATCAATAATTGTTTTAATCTCTATACATAATAATCTCTGAGAACAAATTTAGTGTAATCGTTGTACGAAGATTAGGTTCAGAACATATTATTAGACATAATTTATTTCTTATAACATTGATAAAATGTCACCTTTTGTTATAACTATTCTCTATAGGGATCGGTTATATCATCCGTTGAAAGCGGCCTGCACCACATTTTATTAGATCTTATATTAAAATATATTTTTATTTGACGTATTTGTTAAAATGATTGACCTTATCTGTTCCATTTTGAGATTAACAACATTCCAGAATGCATTTCTTTGTATTTATTACATGTAATTATTTTTATTAACTTTCGTAATCGTTAAATGGATAATCATTGTGGGGCAATAACAGCATTGCGAGACTGATGTCTTAAATCACATGAACAACGGGTATTCTTTATAATATAATGTACTATTGAATATAGTATCAATTTGTTTTCTGTATAACTTAATCACCAAGGAAAAATATCAACTTCAAATCCAAGAAGAAACAATTAGAGGAGACATTTCAACTTTAAATCCAAAGAGATTGTAATAGTGATAATAACATGGAGGGAGTGAGGTTTACAGATCACAGAACTACTAGTATCTAAATATTACCTTCTTTAACCTTTTATTTAATTTATTTAACGTACACTTTCTAAACATACTGATTATATCGGCACACGAGAATTTCTATGAGAGATCAAAAGGGCCTACAAATTTTGCCGGTAAAGGTATTTTTACATATAATTTCCAGGGTTCTTTTACATGCCACAATCGACATGGGACCGGCAGTTTTACTTCCCCTCTGAAGGAGGTTGTGCTACGGATTTTTATCGCTCAAGTAAAAAACCGTCGACCGCGGCTGGGTTTGAACCCATGAATATCGGGTCCTGAGGCTAGCACTTTATCCCCCACCAAGATCTACTTTATTCTAGTCACTTAGGATATAGTTACTGATAATCTATTGAGAAGTAAACACGCCTCGGTGGCGTAGTTGTCTAACGTGGAAGTTTCGTGTTGAGCTAGACTGCCGAGGACGGGAAGATCGAGGTTCGAATCTCGGTTGGGTGAACTGGGGAGTGGTTTTCCCTGAATGGTTGTCCACTCTCCCTACACGCAAATGCTGGTTCACTTCCTCCATATTCAACCTTCCCGAATCCTAATCCATTAATTAAATTAGTACGCGTATAAACCGAATGGGTAATAAGACGCGGTGCTAAGTATTATTATTATTATTGAGAAGGAAAAGGTTTAGTTTATATAAAGTGTACGCTAAGTTCCGTGAAGGAGAGTGTGAAACCATTTAAGGAATGACACTTGCGTGGCTGGGAGATTCCCGATCTTCCACCCACCAGCAAACCTGACTAGATGAGCTTGACACTTAATCCGCGCGCCCACCGAGTAAAAACAAGTGCAAAGTGATAGTATGTGGCCAGCCTTGCGCCTCCCTTGCTTGTAACATTCTCATGCTGCTTTTTTATTGATATTTTAACGTTTCCTACTAGACGAGTGTAGTTTTGTTTTAATGAAACTCTCGTCATTGTAACTCCCCGCAAACTGCAGCAAATCATGAAAAAAAAAAACCCTATTGTTCTCAATCGCTGAAAAGAGGTTTTAACAGGCTGGAGAGAAAGAGATGTTGGGGGGTGGGGGGGGGGTAGAGAAGCCTGAAGTCCCCAGACGACTGTGGGGGGGTGGATTCCACCCTAAATACCCCCTTCTCTTCCTCATCCCTTTTAGTTTCCCTTGAATTTTAACTTCATATAAATCAGAAAGGTAATTTAAACTGGAAATTGCCTTTTTTTTTTAACGGAGAGATCTGAAATCTCCCCACCACCCCCTTTTCACCACAAAACCACATCTACTTTTAATGTTGCAGGTATGGAAATCTAAAAAAAAATACACACATAAAAAAGATAGAATCTTTGATTGTGAATTGTGAGGTATTTATATTTGAATCCTTGCTCCCCAAATGAAATTATAAATCCGATTGCTATAAATTCAAAGAGTAAAAACCACGTTTCGTAATTTTCGTTCCCACCTTTTTAATGCGTAGAGGGGGAATGCGTGGATTCATTTAAATATTGTATTGTGTGTGAAGAACGAAATTTAATATCTTATGATTTATTTTAAATTACTTTTATTCTCTAAAAGTGTGTTTTTAAAATACACTTTTATTCTCTAAAAGTGTGTTTTTAAAATACCTTGCTAGACAATAATGCATCACAACTTATGTTATTATCTTTTATTTATTTTTTCAATTCCAAGATTAGAAATTAATTATTCTGGTTGGTAGAGATTGAGAAGATTACTTAGAATAATGCACCCGCGTTAGTGTGGCATGAGAATGGGAAAATTAGCCTTAGTACAACGAGCCGAGATTTAAGCCTCTATCAGTCTATTAACGATATTAACAGCTTAGACCGTGTGACCATCAACGCTGAGGAGCTATATTGATCTTATATTTGGTAATGTGCATATATTATCTAACAATAGGCTTTACAACCGTACTTATAATGTTTAGAGCACTTACCTTTATTTCAAACAAATATAATATTATATAAGTTTTGTTTGTGCTATACATTTTAACTTTATACCGGTTTATTCTCAATGCAATTTATTTATTAAGTACTCTGGCCAAAGAGCGTTCATTTAATAGCTCATTCATTACTATAATTTAATTAAATTCATTTAATGACGTAACTAAAACAACCATTCTCACTAAACATATTTTTGCCACTTCCACTGAAAAACTATATGTCATTTAATACTCTTAAAATAAGTATATACAGTAGTAATTGGATAACTTATATTTTAGTTTCTTTTATGATTTTAACCTTTCTTACTAAATTGTTCCAAATGAGATTTTACCATCATATAATTCATCACCTTCCTACCTTTCCGATCTTCTCTTAATCTCCCATTCACTTTAAAAAGAAACTCTTATATTTTCAGATTTTTAAGACATAATCGATGTTATTTTATATTAATAGGGCTATTTGGTTATTTTTCTTACTGTTGATATTTTACCATTTATTTTCAACCCTGTAAGTATATAGTTAACTGTCCACAAAATTTGTATATATCATCAAATAAATGCGACGAGATGCAAAGATTAAATCAATAATTATATTAATTTATATCTACAAAAATTAGCCATGTAACAAAAATGTTCGGAAATATGTAACTCTCATTGGATTCGATTAACATGTATGGACGCTCTGTCATGCCATCTTTATGAGAAAAATACAAGATGGTGGACGCAACGTAACAATTGAGTGATTTTTTATTTATAAACCATGATAACCTGGTAGCCATGGACACAAATCGTGATACATTCTGTTTTGACATATCTAAAAATATATTTAAAAAAAAAACAGGGAACAGACTTCCCCCGAAATACGATTTTGAGCTTTTCGGAGCCACGCTTAACACCTGGTAGTAAAATGTTTTCATTTATCAATGTTAACAGCAAAAAATAAATGGTACGGCACACCGCACAGACTTTCTCTCTCTTTCTATAAACTCGTAAGATTTCTGAACGGAATAATGTACATTGTATCATCACCACTCCACATAAGAACACGCATAAAATAATATACAATAATATAGAATCAATGAGAAAAGAGGCGCATCTTTGTCCACCTAAGAACATTTCAAATAGTTTAATGTCTTCCACAAGGGTCAACACTTCGTATTAAAATTTCGATTTCTGGTTAAAATTTTAACATTTTAAAAGGTGTTGCAGATCTTCAAGTCATCGCATTGATATTTAATTATTCATTTATACATTTTGACCAATAAAAAATGTAAATATTGACTATTGAGTCTAAAATGGAGATAGATCATTGCTATGCAAACATTTCTCCTAAGAGATTTAAGGAAAAATAACATACTTTTTTTTAGATACTTACTTATATTTAATTACTCTATGGCATTGGAGTATTATTGCGTTAAGACTTAAGTAGTATATGTTTACAACTAAAGCTCACAAAATTGTATTAATATATTTGCAAATATCTCAGAAACTGCTGTTTTTATAAAAATATATGTCAAATAAAAGTTTTTTATTTCTAATAGTCCTACAATTTTGCAATGATAAGTTGTTTAGTTTCTCCAATAGTTGTGGAGATACGGAAATTAACGCTTCTGTAATGTACCCTAAAAATCATTTTCATAGGAAAATGAAAATAGCCAGTTTATTTATAATCTTAATCAACGCCTAGATACGAATTTTAATCAAAATCGTTTAAGCAGATTTTGAGAAAACCAAATTTTTCTCTTTTCGCCCTTCAGTAAACTACCCTTAATTTTAAGTTTTTATAGACACACAGAGAGACGGCATTGCAAAGACTATTTTTTAGGGTTCGGGGGGTCATGAGACGTCGAAATCCATCAACATTTCAGGTTAGTTTTTTTTTTACGGTCGCAATACTTAAACTTTAATGTCCAAAAAAGTTAAAAAAATTCATATAATTGCGTATATATTGAAAGTTATTGATTTTATAAAAATATGTTTCGGTTAAAATATCTGTATTATAAATATATATACATATTTGTAATGCTAAGTAATTTCATATCTCAAATAGTTTCGGAGCTATTTAAAAAAATGTTAATTTACGCATCAGACCGGAGCCCTTAAAGCCATTTTGCCGAAATATTGAGGGTAGCCATTTTGTTTGGAATATTTATTAATGTTTATAAATGAAATTTAATCAAAATCGTGTGAGCCGATTTTGAGAAAATCGACTTTTTCTCTTTTTGCCATTCAGTAAACTACCCTTAATTTTAAGTTTTAATAGACACACAGACAGACGGCATTGCAAAGACTATTTTTAAGGGTTCGGGGGGTCATGAGACGTCGACATCCATCAACATTTCAGGTTAGTTTTTCTTACGGTCGCAATACTTGAGCTTTAATGCCCAAAAAGTTAAAAATATATATATAATTGCGTATATATTGAAAGTTATTGATTTTATAAAAATATGTTTCGAATAAAATATTTGTATTATAAATATATATACATATTTGTAATGCTAAGTAATTTCATATCTCAAATAGTTTCGGAGCTATTATAAAAAATGTTAATTTACGCATCAGACCGGAGCCCTTAAAACGATTTTGCCGAAATATTGAGAGTAGCCATTTTGTTTGGAATATTTATTAATGTTCATAAATGAAATTTAATCAAAATCGTTAGAGCCGATTTTGAGAAATCGACTATTTCTCTTTTTGCCCTTCAGTAAACTACCCTTAATTTTAAGTTTTAATAGACACACAGACAGACGGCATTGCAAAGACTATTTTTAAGGGTTCGGGGGGTCATGAGACGTCGACATCCATCAACATTTCAGGTTAGTTTTTCTTACGGTCGCAATACTTAAGCTTTAATGCCCAAAAAGTTAAAAATATATATATAATTGCGTATATATTGAAAGTTATTGATTTTATAAAAATATGTTTCGAATAAAATATTTGTATTATAAATATATATACATATTTGTAATGCTAAGTAATTTCATATCTCAAATAGTTTCGGAGCTATTATAAAAAATGTTAATTTACGCATCAGACCGGAGCCCTTAAAACGATTTTGCCGAAATATTGAGAGTAGCCATTTTGTTTGAAATATTTATTTATGTTCATAAATGAAATTCAATCAAAATCGTTAGAGCCGATTTTGAGAAAATCGACTTTTTCTCTTTTTCCCCTTCAGTAAACTACCCTTAATTTTAGGGGTAGATATCCAATTCCAAAAACCCCTCGGGGCAACCCTATGAAAACCCTAGATATCAAGTTTCAGCTCAATCGGTAAAATAGTTTAGGCTCTAGTTGGAGGTACAGACAGACAGACAGACAGACAGACAGACAGACAGACAGACAGACAGACAGACAGACAGACAGACGGAAATTCAAAAACCACTTTTTCGGATTCAGGAAGTCATGAAACGTCAAAATTCATCAAAATCTCGAGTTCGATTTTTTTGACGATCACAATACTTTCTCTACCTGTAAGATAGAGAGAAAGTAATAACTAGGGTATTTTCTAGAAATAAATATTTTTTGAAACTCGTACAATGGAAGATTTGAATTTACATTGATCGCAACAAAAGTATTCCTAGTAAGTCGTGTAGTCTTCCGAGTAAAAAAGAGGCGTGCTAACACCTCGCCTTGCTCCTCGGACTAGTGACCGTGATGCCCTGAATGCTTTAATTTGTCGTGGCGCGTCTGTCTAATACTATTCAGTTGTATACGTGCGGTAACGGGATATTATTATTACCTGCCATTACCACCGTGGAATTCCTTCACACGTGGCATGTAACATTGGGAGATAGGATCAGGCTCGCATAACACCTCAGGAGGTATGCTGCCACACAAAGGTTCATCAGAGGGCTCTTGTAACTATGTTTAGTACTACGGTTTGTAGAGTCTTGTAGAGACAAAAGTGAGAAGGGCGTCTTGAATTTCGGTATACGCCTGGATAGTTCTGTCGTCAAACATTGGCGTGCTTAGAAGTGCATATTACCTGCACTGAAAGCCTGTCATAAACACAAATTCGGATTCAATTAAAATCATGATAACTTTAAAAAAAAATCTTCTCCCGAGTGAATGCTGGTGCATAAGTTGAGAACAGTCCGGGCGGGCTGTAAGACGCGTGGCACTGAAATATAGTATTGCTAAGCCTTGCCCGTGGTGAGGATCATTGGTGCTTTGTCCTTCAGCTAGTACCAACAATCTCTGGAAACCTAGGTTCATATTACGCTGAAGTCAAAATGTATGCTTTGTCCTTCAGCTAGTACCAACAATCTCTGGAAACCTAGGTTCATATTACGCTGAAGTCAAAATGTATTCTTTTCGTAGTTTTGAAAGTTTGACATCAATTATTATTGATAATGGGGATAAGGGATTCGGAGCTCACTATAAGTATGATTTAGTTTCAGGGTCATATTATATAGGTCTATATAATATATATTCATAAATATTATATATAATATATTATAATTACATACATAATATTATGAATTTATAATTTATATGCATAATATATGTTATAAATAATTATAAAATCAATACAAATTGAGCGTTTTTTAAAGTCCAGATTGGTAAGAATTCTTTAAATGTTTTGGCTCTTCTTTCATGATAAAGTCAAATTTGGCAAATCTGGTGTTTGCGCTTCGAATACAAATGCCAAGAGGGCCGAGCTTTTAAGAGTAACTGATAGATTTTTTACCATACAAACATTTATAGTTCATATCAAATTATTAAATAAATAATATAAATAATTGAAAAATAATTTGAATCCCAAATGAAATGAATATTAATTTTGTTTGTAGAGTAAGGTTTTCCCCACGACTATACTGTAAGCCGCGGTCAACAGGAAGATGGTAATATTCCTCACCGCACCGTGTCATCGACACTCTTCTCAATCATCTCACTTATGTGTTTGTTATTCGCGGGACAGGAAGCTCACTGACGGTTCCCGTCAGACCGGTTCATCTGTTGCTGTTCCGGTGCTCGAACCCCAGGCTCCAGATGACCGGTAAAATATCCTTTGACCAAGTGGCCGCGGTCATTGGACCTTCGAGCATCACGACTAGTGAGAGGATGGTCATATAGGGACATCTATGGTAATCAGGGGCTCTTGGTTTGATTCAAGATGGGGCACAACATAATTAATCACTTGAGTATCAGGATAATATGTCATGTCAGAAACTTGGAACTTTAAAATAGACAAATTAATTTGATTTAAAGTTTGTATACAGCATTAATGGGATCATTAGGTCTTAGTTCTATGACAAACACAACTACCATACCCAGACCTTCATTTTATTACTAAGGTAAAAGAGAACTAGTCCAATATCAAAATGATATTTATTTTTACCCTTAACGATAAATAAACGCTCAACATTAATATCACTAGGAAAGTGCTATTCAGTTTCGACCACGGTTTCAAACATTCACCAAGGTACAGGTGTAGCGGACGAGAGAAAAGGTCATTGTTTTTGAAATTTTTATAGCTTTTTTTTTTTTTTTGTAAAAATAAATCAAATATTGCTCAAGTACAAACATAGAACTTAGTTTGATTCACATGCTGATGTCAACAGTGGTTGAAATCTCTCATGAACATAGCAGAATTAGATGAGAAACCTTTTAAACAAAAAAAAAAGTTATTTCTAAATTCCAGGACACCCTTGACAGCTATTCAAGAAATTGTTATCGCCATGTGAAGAAAATTAAACTACGTTTGTACTGAAGAAATATTTTATTTATTTTTACCAATAAAAGTTTTGATAAAAAAACTGCAGAAAACCACCTTTTATCTGCCTCCTTACATCCTCACCTTAAGGAGCCGTTTTAACGAATATTTAAGATATATATCAGGGTTACATCGCACTTGGAGAGCCGGGAAAACACAGGGGATTTCACCAAACACTTAAAAATATCCTGAAAGAATTGTGAATTAGGAACATCTAAGCTGGAGTTTGAGGGGGTCAAAATAAATAAATTATTGCTCCAATGGGTACATTTAGTTTAATTTTATACCATATACAGTTTTTGAATACATGTTATGGCCTTCATGAAATTTTAATATAAAATGTGTTCTTTATTTAAAAAGTTTCTGATCAAATGTCGATATGTTCATATCAAACATTCAAGAACTGTTGATATGAATGCTTACGTTAATCTGTTCCATTCCACACCATATTTGCAGAGAATTAACTGTATAACTTTCGCTTTTATTCGAACACATGCCTTATTTTCTCCCCACACCCTCATCCTTTTCTCTCCCTAAATCAGGGCATGAAATTTCAAGTCTGAAGACACTAGCCAAACTAAAATGTTTGGTCGCCACTGTTTTATATTCATGATTATGAAAAATAATAACAATTTTTTAAATTTATGTACTTAAGAATTTTGTGTTTTTGTGTATCGCTGCCTTTCTACACTGAAGTACCACTTGTTGGGTCAAACTCTGACAGGGAAGGTACATTTACATAAATTATGGGCAAATCATACAGTGTTTCAGTCTTGAGAGAGTTCCTGTAAGCCATCTTGAGTCTGTTATGGCAGCTGAAGCCCCTCTCATATGAAGATGTGCTCACTGGTAGAACAGGACGAAATGTGAAAATCTGGAGTAAATTGGGGATTCTTGCTGAAGACTTTTCACTATGAATCTTCTCCAACTTCTGATTCAAAGTCAGGGAAGGAAACATAAGTTTGTATTCTGTCCACTCTGCTAACAGAAGATTCACTTTCTCACTTAATAGGCTTGGGTTCAAGTACATGAAGAGCTTCTTTATTTCTTCTATCCCAAATTGAAGAATTTTTTCTTTGGGTGGCCAATCCAAGATGTCGAAAACAGAGATCTACTCACATCTATTGATATAGATTGCAATCTTGGCTTGAAAGCGTGCGCTTTCCAAGGCTCACACTCTGGTTTGAGGCATAAGAATCTGAGCCTATTTAGTTTGGGCGTGTTTGAAACACATTTTAAAATACAAAAGGTTAGTCGCTATACTCAAAATGTTTGGTCGACAATAGCGACCTGGCGACTGGAAATGTTTTGCCTTGCCCTAAATAATTGGGTTGCCTATAAACTATATATTTTTCTCGAGCAAACTAAAATCACACTTCTCTAAACACAAGTGACATGACTTCCATTAGTCACTTCTATGAGAAATTATGTTTTACTCGTATATACTACTCTTTAGATTGGCCAGGAAAATGGGAACTCCTTCTGAGAAACCTGTAAAAGAGCGATTTTTGTATTAAGGAAATAGTGACAACCTTGGATATAAATCTACATTGAACTGTAGGATTCTAATATCATACATAAAATAGTATTTGATCGATTGGAGCTTGAACGTGTCTTCTCTAATATATGAACGTAAGAAAAACGAAGAGAATTCCCTTGCGAACTGGCCTTTTCCTTATTGATTTCTTGATGCATCATCCTTCAAAATACGTATAGTAAAACACCTGAAAATAATTCAATCAACCCGGACGAGAACCCATCTAACGTGTTTTTTAATCCCCTCCTCCTTTCAGGAGTCCTTCCCTCTTCCAATCCAATCCTCGGCTATCTTTTATCTTCCTTAGTCCTTCTTTCCTCTCTTTTTCTGCAGCCGATCTGAGCAAGCAAGCGGCCGGTTCAATCGACTGATCGGCAAACACCGCCGTGTCTCGTCTCTGTACCACTCTTTGATCTAGAGGAGGCAGAAATTGTGTGGCCCTTCATGTTGGGTGATAATCCCCAGGTGACCGGCAAAAACTGGGTAGAGGCGCGATTTGGATAACAGACCTTCAATTGCTTTGAGCTGCTACACAAGTGGAGAAACTACGGTTGTTTTGTATCAGCCTCCTGAATAAGTTAGATTTTTGCTTTCATTCTGTGCAGCTATAGAGCCATTTTTACTACAGTCTCACATAAAGTAATCTACTAATGTGCTAAACAATCCCCAGTGTATCTGGTTGGGATTAAACCCTGGCTGTCGTCAGGAATGAACATCAGCACACCAACCCTGCCGGTAACATGATGATAACACCCACACCGATTAACATATGGACTAAGATGCCAGTCTCGTTTTGTCTGATTTTTTGGTTATGGGTAGGTCTTATGGTGTTTTATCCTTCATTATTTCCCACTTTCTCTTCGCCCAAATTGTGGGTATATTTTCATTAATATTCCCAAATTTATTATCTTTACTTTATGTAGGCCTAAATATGTGGTTAGCTTGGATGGGATGAAATACGCTGATCATGGGTAGTAATGACAATAATGATGATAATATGGTGTAGTTTTATTTGTTCGAGTCTCGGATAGAGAACTATATACGTTCTACAGCTGTTACGCTTGATATAGTATGATTTTGCTAGTAAGAGCAGTAGAAGTTAGTTACTAAAGTTACTAAAACATTTTAATATATTCATATGTCAAGTCATGTTACCTCCGTCTGTCACTTTTGATACATATTATCAATACCTATAAAATAACAAAACAATATAGTAAAATGTTACCAATGTTGACTACAAAGAAATAAGTTTAATTTTCCCTACTGTTCTTCTAACCAAAATCAGTTATTTTTATATACTGTGTCAATTTTAATAGATGTATATAAATACAGTAACCGATAACTGTAGGATGGGTACAGTACCCTTGACATAGTTGTCACACACCTTGAAAACAGAGGGAGATGGAAAACATACGGGAATTTGTAAAAATGAAAATATTATGGAATATTTGGAAATTTTGCGGGACATTTAACTGCAATATTTAAATAGTAGGCTTCCGTAGGGCATAGCCGCCTCGGTCAGCTAGAAAGTTAATCTCCTCCAGGCCACACGGCTTAAAATATAACACTCCTTGTCGTTTTCTAGGAACTTACTTCTCTATTCTGTCTAAACTTATACTCCTTTTCTTCTTTTCACCTACAACCACCTCATTTACAACCACCTCTTCACCCTATCATTGATCTATTTCTATCCAGTTCACCTCATTACATCCTATTCCTATCTTATCTAGTTCTATCCAGTCCATCTCATTACATCCTATTTCTTTCAGGCCCTTTCTAATGTTATCCTCCCATCTGCATCTAGGTCTTCCATTGGGTTTACCAGTCAGTATCCTAAACATGGTTCTAGAATCTCCCACCCGCGCTGCATGTCCTGCTCACCGTAATCTACGAGACTTGATTATCCTAACATTACTGACGTTTAGCAAATAACTTTTTTTATAACACTTTAAAATGTTTCTTCCTAAGACTAACTGACTATACTAGCTATACGAGAACATTAAATCTCCCAAATCGCACCAAACCAGCCTGTACCACAATGCACTGTGGATGGTGTGCAAGCGAGCTTGTATGGCCCCAAGTAATCGCTGCAGGATCTAAAAGCCAACCAGTATGCGGGGAACCTTTCATTATGGAGATAATCGGTGGCTCGTGAATATTTTACACGGGACACCCCGCAGTTCTTGTGTTCAGGTGTTCCTGAGTGCTGCCGATACTTACTTCATTATTGAACGGCTCTGTGGCAAGGCTTTGTACTACGGATGGCTTCCAGAGAAAGGTTAAATTAGCTTTTACATTTTCTTAATCTTCTAGAATAATTTGTGCTGTTCTTAACTTCTCTTACCACCACCATTACTAATACTACTACTACTAATTACAACTAAACATTACCTCTACTTCTACTACCATCACTATTACTATTACTACTCTTCTACTAAATTATTCAAGATTATTGCTTTGGTAAAATAAAACTTACACTTTATTGTTGTTGTTGTTGTTGTTGTTGTTGTTGTTGTTGTTAGGGAAAATGTTAAGGGCAGATAAGCCTCATTTTAACATTTTACTTTTTGACAAATTAATTTATAAAGCGGACAATATACACTTCTTTAGTACTACATTGCTTTTAAAAATCACTTTGAAAAATATCATCTTAGTCTTTTTATATCATGAAATACAACCAAGATTAAATAGGCCTATTTTCTTATGAAATGATTTTCTCGGTATTTTATTTAATAAATTTAACTAAATTTAAACTTCATTAAATTTCTTAAAACTGTTTTATTTGCTATTTATGATAATTTATTAATAGGTAACTACTATTTAAAATAATCAGTTTTAGTCGTTATTTCCAATTTTATTAGACTATAAATAAAAATAAATTCCAAGAAATATGGAAAATTGCACTTTAACGCTGAAACGGTCCGTTAAGTTTTTATTAATTTTATTATAGTACTTTAGTTACAGTATGTTCTAGTTAGCAGTTACTATTAGTGTTTCAACTATATAACATTTAGAAATTGAATGCATAGGAGGAATATTTTTAAAAAATGCACCGACAATTTCCCGGTGAGAGGATGCAAACACGCATTGTTTTTGAGGGAAAGGGAATAGCATACCCAGTCAAGGGTCGACCCAGACCCTCTCATCTCAAAGTCAGGAACACCAACTCAGAACTTCTGGGTAGTTATGGTAATCTTAAGTTAACAATTTACTCGTATGAATAATACATCACAAGAACCGTTAGTTTAGTTTTAGCAAATTTACCCCTATTGGTGACTAGATCGTCTAAGGAAGTAGTATCCAACCTTTTCGGTTGGTGTACCTCCAGATATAGTTTATATTCAACTTTAAGCCCCAAAGATGTTGGTGCACAATGCAAGCTATGCATATGCTATATCTAAATATAAAATGAATAAAATAAAATACTTCCAAAATAATGAGAAATCTTTATTTACTTTACGTACCCCCTAAGATTTCTTCGCGTACCCCAGTTTGAATAACACTGGTCAATATAGAATACTACTTCCAAGGATGAGTAAACTGACTTCTAGATCTTGGCCATTATGGGCGTAAGGGGATGTTTTCCACAAGAAATTTATCTCTGTGGATTTACCTTTTCCTCTATGAGCTAATTTGACTGAATCTCTTCTAAACTAATCTTTCTTATTTATACTTCATAGATTGATCCGTTATGAAGTATGGTATTAAAACGTAATAGCTAACTACATTATTTAATTTTTGCAAGTTTCAAATCCAGACGATATGGAAATTAACTGAAAACAATCTTACTTTACGCTACGGGAAGTATTTAAGAACACTTTCACCTAATTTATTGGCTGCCACTACCAGCCGTTGTATGTTTTATTCGATACTAAAGGATGTATTTATGAGCATATTTGTAAAACAATTTTCTTTTTCAGTCAACATTAATAACTTTTTACTAAAGTATTAGTGTTACATTATTCTTATTAGTCAACACACTGTCGGTTGGTTTGATGGGATTCTACCCATCCGGAGCTGGACACACACTCAGCCCTTCGGGTGGTTAGTGCTGCTTTCACCATCTGGTAGAAGTCCCATGCAATAGGGGAGTTAATAAATTCTAGTGGTTCCCCGTTATCTACCACAGTGAATTATATGCGCGAGAGTCAAAAGGGCCTGCCAATTTTGCCGGAAAGGTATTTTCACAAACCTTTCAGGGTTATTTTCAATGCCACAATCGACATAGAATCAATGGCTTTACTTCCTCTCGAAAGGAGGCTATGCTACGAATGTTTGTCATTCAATAAAAACCCGTAGAACTCGGCTGGGTTTAAACCCACGAACATCGGGTCCTGAGGCGAGCACCTTACCCCAATACCATCACGGTATAAAGTGTTCACTCATAGCTATTGATAATATCTATCAAAAATGACAGCTGCAGATCACATTACTTCAAGTATTAATGTATAAACATCGTTTAAGTAATGTCTGTAAGTATGAAAAAGTGTATGCCTAATATAATCGAACTGTATCAGAACTAGAGAAAGATGACCATTTGGTCCAAGCCCCCTATCCAACATTAATTCTGACGTTGGGCGTACAGTCAATTTTTCAACAATAATACATTTGCAAAATTAAAGCTCAACAAATATTTTAAAATAATCTTTAATAATTTTTACTTTTTTTTTTATTTGAACTATGTTATAATGTTATATAGGCCGTCTCATAAATGTAAAGTTAAAATGTAAGCCATTGGAATCGGTAATGTAATGTAAGCTATATAGGTACATTAAAGTTTATTTTGATAAATGGTGAAACATCTGGTTTTTTTAAAATGTTTTTATTTTGTTATATATTTGTATGAGTTTTGGACCTAGTGGTAGGAAAACATATTTGTTACAAGCCCGTCTCAACTCTCTCAGGCTCCTAACTACCTAAATATACCAAAACTGAATGGATACCATCCACGACTTTTTTTAATTATTTTAAAATTACCGCGACATATTCCCTGTTCAGGCTACACGCATATATGATAATACTCTAATGAGGTATGGGTAAGGAAGGAAGTATTTTAGAGGTAATCCGCCCACATTAGCGTGGAAGGAGAGTGGGGAACCATTGAGGAAAAACCACCCTTAGTATACCCGACCGGTATCAGAACCCCGATCTCCCTGTCATCAGCAGGCCAGTATAACACTGACGCCTTATACCACTTGACCACTGAAGCGGGCTATCCACTAATTAAAAAAATGTGTATTCTAAACATTGTGTGGTATCTGTGTTGTTTTGGGTTATTAGAGTTAGAAAATATTTTACTGATGTGAAAATTGTTGTTTCAGGTATCAGTTCTTCCTGCAGGTGAAACAAGACATCTTGCAGGGAAGACTGCCCGTGACTTTTGACCTGGCGGCCGAGCTCGGTTCCTATGTCGTCCAATGTGAGTGATAGGTTTATCATTCACTTCCCACTTTATAGACCAGTGGTCGGTAACCTACAGAACGCGTGCCAAGAGTGGCACTTGGAACTATTTTCAATGGCACGATGAACGATTTGAATACATAATAATATAAATAATTTACTTTTAATTAAAACCATTGATGTGAGTAAAATTTTTAATAATGTGCTTTTATGTTTCAATGATTCAATTGTTTTATTTCAAAATTTCAAAATAATTTCTTCATAACTTAAATTTTGCAAAACAAATTTATAACTTTTGTATTTATTCTGATTTATATTAAAATATTAAATATTCAAGAAACAGTAGTTATTTAGTATATTCGATTTAGAAACATGTTACATTTACATTTTACAAGATCGACTTAAATTTGTTTTAATAGTTGTGGTAGTTAACTAATTTAAACATATAAACGATTTGGTTGGGCTTAGGTAGGTTGGCACGCTAAGCGACTTTGTAATATTACTTGAGCACAACACTACTAAAAGGTCGCCATGTTATAGACACTCTGAACTGCCCTTTGACGCAAGTCATAAAATGACTAAGATTAATTTAAATTAGTTGTAAAATGAAACATGGACATGGGAGTCGAACACGGGACCTTTGGTTTAGCGCGCCAATGATCTACCACTTAGAAGATAAGGCGCGTGTTTACGGTCACTCTTCACTTATAGGTTAAGGCTGAGTCTGTGATGGACATGTGGAATCGTTTTACAATTCATACAAATGTGTCACGACCTATCAGATACCACAGCATGGGTATTTGTTAGTGAGTGGATCTAAATGTTTGTTCACTGCTAGAGGAGTAGAAACAGAAAAATAATCTTGTAAAGATTGTGTTTGAGGTTGAGAAAGGAGATGTGTGTACTTAAAGCAGTGGATCTCGAAGGAGGGAGGGGGGATTAAGACAAGCGGGCATTATTCTTACCCTTTCTCTTACCCGAAAGATCGCAAATAATTTTAATACACGTTTATAACATATAGAGAACAACTATATTACTGAGCAGTAGTTCTTAAACTGGGGAGCAGGTAGGAGAGTGGAAATATTTTACGAGCCGTATGCAAGAACTTGACTAACTGGACACTAGCGTGAGTTTGCTTGCGTCATCATAGGTTAAAAGGTGGACATGGAAGGTGGTGCTCGGGACTACACTATTAGTCCACTATTCACCAACATTCTTGCTTACCGCCCTATATGACCAGCCAATCCATAGCTTGATTACGGCAGGAATTTGATAAATTATTTAGAACACCGATTTTAGTTTTATGCCGGAAATATTATACTATGACCTGCAACACCGTTGTTTTTATTTGAATCTCTGAACACGTAGTTTTTTTTGATGAATTCAGTTTTTTTTTTTTTTTGTATTTGGATATTCCATTTTCACTTGAGTGATCAATAATTACCTGCACTTTAACATTGAGGTAATGTGTTTTTTAGACATGGTTTTGGGGATACTTACATGAATTTTCGGATAGCCAAGGGAAAAAAGGGGGGGAACAGAGGTGGAGAGATTCTTCCAGTTAGTGAAGGAGAGGAGGGGGCGTGGCTCTTAAAATTTGAGAACCACTTATATAGAGCACTAACGATTTGTCGAATACATTAACTAATTTTTAAGACCAGCAGACGTAGGTACGACTTTATATTCAAAAGGTCTGACGTAATTCACTTTTAAAGTAATTATCAAAGTATCTTTTTTAAAGTACCAAAATAGCATCGTACATTAAATGCCCTACGCCCCTACCCGTCCCACACACACTACTGGTTTACAACAATTTATCAAACTATTTAATGTAACTCCTGGTAAAGAAAGTCTTTGAACATATTATGATCTTCTTTTAGGGACACACCCTTCCTCCCTTGTTCATCTCCCCACCTTTCTTGGCCGTCACGCAGGCCTCGAGCTCCCCACATTGAAATAATATCACGCTGATTTGCGTCTTACTAATCTCTCTTGTCACGACGGCTTCCCCGAAAAGACGTCGCGCAAGTTGTAACAAAACAATCACGATTACATTTTATTTTTAAATATTTAAAAGTAGACACTAAAATAAACTCGCACCGATAGCCACTTGGACAAAGGCGTCAGCTCGTATTATCTGATCTGCTAGTGGTGAGGTTGGAACTCGAATACCGGTCGGATATACTGCATAGTTTTTTTCCTAGATAGTTTCTCTTTCTCGATCCGTGCAAATGCGGATACTTTTCCACTCTACTTTCTCTTCATCCCTTACCCCTGGTTGTAAATATCCGGATACTCCAGGACGTGAAGTGAAACCTTGGAAACGGGGAGGGGGAAACTTAAAAAGAATATTTACAGCATTTTATTTATTTATAACTTCTAAATAAAAAGAAGAAACCCTTCTCACGAGTATCGGGAGGGGGGGGCGAACCAAACAGTTTTAGACAAATAACCGGTACCGGGTTTTGGAAACGACCGATCACTAATTATAATTTAACTATCAAGAATTATTATCATCGTATCATAGTGATAAGTGAGAAAATCTATATTGATAACTTAAACCATAACTCATAGGCTTACATCAATCTTAAATAATTGTTGAGGATATATCGTAAAACCTCGATAGTCGGAACTAAATGGGTGTGGGGAGAAAGTCTGTACTAACGAAAATAACAAAAACTACAAGGAATACATACTTCAGAGAAAACCTATGTATTTTTTTTGATTATATAGTATGTTGTTTACAAAACGATACAGTAATACTATTTAAATATGAATTAAACCGGAAGTGAACTGGATAGTCTTGAATCTGTTGAACAAGTATCACTTGAAGGTGAATGGGGTTTGGAAAAACTTTCCATCGTCGTTTGCTGACTTTTGATACTCATTTATTTGATCATAAGTTAACGTAAATGTCTTTCTTAAGGTGGGGATGTAGGAAACGTGAGAAAAGGTATTTTCAGTTTTTATAGCAAAACCTTTTGGGCAAAATAAATAAAATATTGCTCCAGTAAAAACATAAGACTTTAACTTTCTTCACGTGGTGATATCAACAATTATTGTAAAATATCTGTCATAAGAATAGCGTCATTAGATGAGAAACATTTTAAACGAAGAGAAAAAGTTGTCATTAAATTCCAGGACATCCTTAACAGATATTTAAGAACTGTTGAGGTCATCATGTAAAGAAAATTAAATTTTATGTTTGTTTGATTTATTTTGACGAAAAAAAATTATATAAAAATTGCAACAACACTTACTTGTTCTCGCCGTCCCTACGCTCCCACCTTAAGTAATAGTATTTTTATCTCTTGAACGAAATAAAGTGCTCTCTTTTATCACACAGCTTTTCTTTTATGGAACAGTAAGTAATAAGTAAAAAAATGTAACCATAGTCCGGATTGAGTGAAATCTGGATTAATGATGTCCAGATTATTGAGGTTTTACTGTTTACTATTTCAAATATGATAGGGTCTGTTTTTGTTCAAGGGGTCATGTTTGTTTCGCCGTGAACGGAAGGCTAAGGCCTATTAGGCAAATGAAAGTAGCTAAATGATAATGTGACTCACTGAGTCTAAGGTATTTTTTAAATGTAAAACACGTTTACTTAATTAACTTTTTTCAAATTTACTGCGGGTGATAAAACGATTGTAAAGCACTTTGAAAACAATACGCTCCCATAAATCGATGAGGGTTGGAAAACGATCGTGCTAGGGCCGGATAACCTCCACCCACGATTTAAGGATGGCTGGGAGAAGATTTCCAAGTACCGTGGAGTAAGCTGCAGATGTAAACCTGAGACAAGACGAGAACATGTCTGTACTGTAACAGCTGCTCAAAACATTACCGTCTTGTGTTTTATTGTCTTGCAAGTTACGGCGTCATAAAACCGAGGGCGTGCATGCGCTCGTTCGCCTTGCTACAAACTTAGCGTTCCAAACCACTGGTTCGGAGACTTCGGGAGTGTCGTGCAGTATGTGACAGAACGTGAATAGGACGGGAAAAGGTAAAAAATACAAAAAAAATATAAAGACCTGTTCACACGGACCTTCCTTTTGTAATTATTTACATGCTTTACTTTATTTAGTACGTTCAACACCAAAGTTATTAAGGTGGGGATGTAGGGAACGCGAGTTAAGGGCGGTATTTTAGCAATTTTTTTTTATCAAGATAAACCAAGTATTGCTTCAGTAGAAACATAGAGTGTAATTGTCTTCACATGGTGATATTAATAGTTCTTAAATATCTTTCAAGGATGTCCTGGAATCTAATTACAACTTTTTCTCTTCATTTAAAAACTTTCTCGTCAAAGGATAACATGTTCATGGCGTACATTCAACAACTGTTGATATCACCAAGTGAAGCATATTAAACTCCATGTTTAGACTGGGGCAGTATTTTACTTATTTTAGTCAAAAAATATTTTGCTATAAAAACTGTCAAAACACTGCCCTCAGCTCACGTTTCCTACACTCTCACCTTAATGACCTAATTTAAGAGGTGGGGAATGGGAGGATAGCTTATAGGAAAATGTGGCCGCATTAGCGTTGAGAGGAGCCGTTAAAACCACAATGACAATTCACATTTTGGCACCCCGAACCCCACTTGCACGCCCGGATGATTGAAATTCAGTATATTGCGAGCCTGATATCTTAGACCATTGGGTCCCAAAACGTGGTTAGCGAACTCGCAGGGGGTTCGCGAAATCTTCCAAGGGGTCCGCCAAAATATTTCCTTAATGGCGAATTTTTAACGAACAGTTTGTGGAATTTTGTGAGGCACATTTACAAGATTATATTATATAAACTTAATGAGGTTTCTGTCCATTATCTCTTCAGAAAACTATCGTTACTTTTTCTACACCCCCACCAATAATTGGTTTCACTTTTCACAACAGAAACAGGCTCATTGCTGAAAGTGACTTGAAACTTTATTTATCGTCTTGTGTTACCTGACTTTAAGGCTTTGTGCCATCCAAAGCAAGAATATTCTTTTCATTCTTTTCCTGCGAAGATGTGATTAGCTGTTAAAACTTGTAAACAGTTTTTGAAACTTAAATCGGCATGGAATTTTGTGACTACAGGAAGGGATTTCAGTTATGTCAAAACAGCAACTTTCAGTGCCACTTAAAAACCCATGTGAAATGTGATAATTTTGTGACAATAAAGATAAGAAAATCTTACTATTTTACTTATTTAATTTCAGTATAATTTTTTTAAATAAATGTATAATTATTTGAATTTGTACTTACGTAGTTTCAATATTCTTGCATTATTTTTGGTGGTGCATCCCACAGTTCCATAGTAGGTTAATTTAAAGCTATTAAACCTTTTGATTGCAATGTATAAATACATTTTATAAAAATTAGATATAAAATTAAGTGCGTGGCCATGGATATTTATCAGGGGGTTCGTGCAACTCAGATATTTGTGAAAGGGGTTCGCGAGTCTAGAAAGTTTGGGAACCACTGTCTTAGACTAATGGTTCCCAAACTATGCTACGTGTACCCCCA
Organism: Timema podura; assembly: GCA_033556935.1. Lineage (NCBI taxonomy): Eukaryota > Metazoa > Arthropoda > Insecta > Phasmatodea > Timematidae > Timema > Timema podura. Next base: position 57,112,546 of record JAVRXN010000009.1, read on the forward strand.
GGGGATACGCGACACACCACTAAGTTGTATTAGTCATAAAATAGGTTTTTATAATTGTAAGTCTGATAAACAAATTACACAAATTTTGACTTGATGGCTTTCTTTCCTTCTGCCATTGTTTTGTTTGGATTACCACCAAAGCTTTGTTAAAATTAGAAACGACTGTTTGTACTGTACAAGATATGATTTTGTGTATTTTTTATGACCCTTAGAGGACTGGAGTAAGTGGAAAACACTCCCTAAAACCGGTGCCGGTTTTAACTTTGTATATCTTCAGAGAGTGAGCAATTCTATAAAGAAAGTCAAAAACTACCCCGCTAGGTAGTACTTCCACCGATACTGCAACGAACTATTTTGGTTGGCAAGCCAATAGGGTGATTATTTTTCAGGTTATAGTTTTACTCCTTATTTTCAGGCGAGTTCTTGTGCAACTTATTAAAACTGACCCTCATCATTGTGTTATTTTAGATTATATGTTTTAAGCACCATTTACATAGTATATTCAACCATATGCGATTGAAAATATATATAATTTGTTTATCACCGCGTCTTACTACTCGTTCGGACTGTACGCTGAAATCACATTGAAAAATATCTTTTCATCGTAAATCTTTTACTCGCAAGAATATAAAATCTCCAATTCCCCCAACTTATTGTGTAAAATCAGTGAAAAAGAAAGCTTTAGTAGAATTTTGGTAGAAAGAAATTTAAATGAATTACAAACTTTTTCAGTTAATTTTGAAAGCATAGGCCTATTACTATATTATTAGTGATACTTTATTGGCACTGATACTATTTATCAAACGTGACAGCTGCAGGTCACATGACCTTACGTATTAATACGTGAAAGTAGCTCTAGAATTAGTTTTTCTATCTGTCAGATAATATTCTTCCTGTGATAGCTGTACTGTAGATTATAAATCCTAATGGCCCGTCCACATCTAATAAAGTGATGGGCGGTAGCTGTAGATAGCATGCTGAATGAATAAAGTCTATTCTGAAAGGGCTTTGGAGGAAGTCCTAAGATACTGAACACGCAACCAAAGGCTTTCCTCTCCCTCCTCTTCCGATATTAATAGAAGTCACGGGGGCCCTCCCCTAGCCTTCCTTTACACAAGTATTTTCAATTACTGATATGTAGGGAGGAGAAGAAGAAATGAAAATTACGTTTGCCACGTTGCGTTGATTAGAAAATAGATGTCCCCTTCTCAGTTATTAAAAAAAAAGTTCTTTGAGAGGAATAGAAACTTCTGTATATAAATAACATCTAATGTTTTAGACATCACTGGGGTTTGAACTAGACATCTAAATGGGGTCTGATCATCGCCTGAAAATGATACTTAAACACTCTTAACCACCAACATTCAATTTTGTTCCCATATATTTGAATAAACTGAATCTCAGATGATAAAAAAAAGGGTAGATAAACTGAGTTCATTTTGCGGATAAATATTTGACAAAACCAAGCCTTGATATGTCGTGGTTAATCAATTCAACCATTTAATCCCTCATAAAGTTGTTTCTTTTATAATTATTGTTGGTTTATTTATCACACCATCTCACCACTCGTTCGGGTTACACGTATATGTAATAATCACGTTAATGTTAGGGATAAGAAAGGTTTTAATTATGAGTAAATGTAACCTAATTTGCGTGGAGAGTGAGTGAAAATCAACTTAGGGAAAACCACCCTTAATACACCCGACTGGGATTCGAACCCCAATATCCCTGTCATTGGCAGCCCAGTATATTGCGAAAGTGACACATTAGACCAATTGTGTCAAACTAATTTTGTCAAAAAGGCCATTTTGAAAATTGAAAATTCTAAAGAGGCCTCATTTCAGAAAATTCATTATTATCAGCATGTTTAAGTTAAAATAACATTATTTTAAAACCCCTTATTATTACAAAAAGAAACTTAAGATTTAATCAAATATTAAGAGTTTATCGCCATCTTTTTCACAGAAATTGTAAAATTTTAATTTAAAGCAAGAATGAGAATGCTAAGTTTTAAATTTTTTGTTAAAGTCACTTCCATATTTAATGGCAAAATTGTCTCTCCGGTGTTTGTTCAGTTTCATGTGAGAAACAACTTTATTTTTATTTTGTTTATCGCCGTGTGTTACTACCCGTCCGGGTTATACGCTTAAGTACTAACTACGCTAGTGGGTTAGGAATGGGAAAGGTTGCATTTAGAGAAAGTGAACCCGCATTTGCGTGGAGTGAGAGTGGAAACCCACTCAAGGAAAACCACCCCCAATTCACCCAACCGAGATTCGAACCTCAAGCTCCTTGTCCTCGGCAGTATAACTCAACATGAAACTAGCGCGTTGGCTAACTACGCCACCGAGGTGAGTGAAACAACTATTCATACACTTGTGTGCTGCCAAACATTGTAGATATTTGTTGCGTAAATTTAACAATTTTTTAAAAATTGATCTCAGGTGAGTAGAGTAAAAATTAGCTTCACCTACCTCACTTGATAGATTTATCTAAATATAAACCAATTTACAAATGTAGCCTTACCCACTTCGGTGACTGCATGGCTTAAGACGTCACTCTCGCAATAGACTAAACTGCCAATGATGGGGTCATGGGGAGATTGGGGCTGGAGTCCCGTCCGAGTGTAAGTTAATGAAGTTTTTTTTTCAAAAACTAATTTCTACTATTCCTCCACATAAATGTGTATACAAGTCTTCCAAATTCGACTGTGCTAAAAATAAAAAATAAAAGTCATTATTACCTCAAATTATGTATTTCTACAACGTTTATAAAAAAAAGAATAAGATCGCATTGTATGTTGGTTCAACGAACGGTCAGCGAGTCACAAGTTTGATACTCCTGCCTAAGACGATCCGAAAATTCTATGAGAAAAGCCCACACGAAAATTGAGCACAGAAAGAACCCCACCGACATATTATATGCGCATTTGAAAAAAGTAGGCCTACACATGGAAAAAAGCCCACAACGAAAAATTCTCACACGGAAAAGTGCCCCCCCAAACCCTCACTAATAATGTTTGGTCCATAAACCTGGCACACTTGACGATGATCTAACCTAACCTAACCCAACCTAACCTAACCCAACCTAACCTAAACTAACCTAACCTAACCTTTTAAATCGTGTGGGCTTTTTTCCGTGTACGATTTTTTCATGTGCGCATATGTAGCATTGGGGTTCTTTCTTTTCGCAAATTCCGTGTAGGCTATTTTCGCTTCCGCCTTTTTCCGGTCACTCTATTCGACCAACGAAGCGGTTCAGTTCACTTCAGTAACTGATAAGATAGTGCAAATGTGATGACCATAGTTAACCAACTATAGTAGGTAAATAAGGTATGTGGACTCAGTTCACCTACAGCTACATAGCTTGGACTTCTCTAAGAAAGGTCAACAAGGCATTGCGGACTCACTTTAACCTTTGACCCTTATGTCGATGTATTTATTGTCTTAAATAAGACCTATTTTATTTTATACATTCATTTGTTTATTTTTAAAACATAGGTAATAGAGATTAACTATTTTATTTCAACATTGCAATTTTAATCTCTCTGACAGTTAGAAAAGCTACTAGATCTGTTTTTACGTATTCATACGTCATTTAATGTGCTATGAAGCGGTCACTTTTGATACAGATTATCATTACCTATAAAACTTATTAAATTAAATTAGTTGAAAAATGATACCTAGGCACAAGAATCGAACTTTTGATTTAGCGTGCCAATGCTCTACCACTTAGCTATCCAGGATTCGTCCCGTTCTCAAGATGATCTTATCTTTTAAGGCAGAGTCTATTATGGACGTGTGGGAATCGTCAGTTACATATGAGTGATCAATAGTAACGTGAGCTACATAGTAAAATGTTATCAATGCCGACAGCAAAAAATAAAAACTTTGTATTTTCTGACAGGCTCTTTATATGAAAATTGAACAGTAGGAGTAATCAGATCTATTTCATTAACATAATTCAGATTTATTGTTGGACTACTGTTGCGACGAAACACCACAAAAGCGGCATAGAATGTTAGAAACTTACGCTAATGTCAAAGTATTTAGTAGATAATTATCTAAATCAGTGATATTTAACCTGGGATACGCGTAATCAAAGACATCTTAGGGAGTACGTGAATTAAAAAATTATGAATACATTTTAAATATCTATATATTTATCATTTTAAACTTATTATTGAATATATTATTTAGGAGGTAATTTATTTTAATTATTTTAGATGTAGATTAAAGATTATGTGTAATTTGCACCGAGCACAAAAAACTTTGGGGTTACGAAGTTCAATAGAAATCATATCTGGGGGTAAGCGAACGAAAAAGGTTGAATACCTACTAGACTAAACGAATACATTTCCCAACACATGTTGACACTTTTTATTAATTTCAATTGTGTAAAAGTTTCTTTCAATGGTATTCTATTTATTTTTAAAAATATTTTCCGCGTTTATTTGGCTACGGTATATGTAAAATAAACCACTTTTATTTCCTGGAAAGTACACGCTAATTTTTATACTTAACAGTCTCGTAAAATTACTGTAACATATATCATTAAAAAAACTGTTTTGTAAGCACACTTTTCACGATATTGCGTCCACTCGTTTGATATAAAAACACCCAATTAATTAAATCACCACTCTGTGGAGTATAGAGGGGAAGGGAGGGGGTAGTTTGTACTAACATAGAATTCAAAAGCCCATTTGGGGTAATGGCGCTATTTAATGCCGGCAACACACGGCTGGAGGGGCTTTTACAGTCCTCGCTGGATTACCGGGACCTCTATTTCATCGACGTGTACATTCCACGCATCCAGCCAGACCCGGTCAATGCGCGTGAAATTAGCGCCGGATTAGCTCGGCGTGAGCAGTCGAGTTTAGTGCAGCGTGATGTCACGCTAGCGGCAAGAAAGAGAGAGAGAGAGCGACGTTGCTACTGTTCAGTATAATTATATCTGTCTGATTGGGTTGATACCAGGTATGCGTGAGGAACGTGTTTGAACTGAGCTCAGCGACAAACGACGCATTCACACACGAAATCGCGATACAAGCTCATGTTACAAGGAGTCAGACAGAGATGATAAAGGCAGCATTACATTATGCGTAGACTGGTCCGCTTAAACACGCGCCGGTGGACACACGGACAAAGGAGTCTGTCTAATCTAGACTGGTTTGTTGGAGACGGGGAGGCTAGGGCCTCGAATCATGGTCTAGGTGTACTGAGATATTTTATTTCTCATAAAGAGATTCCCATTTTCCCTACACGCAAATGCGTTTACATTTATCTACTCGAAATTCTACATTTCTAATCTCTGCGCCATTAATTTAAATACTTGGACAACTAAACTATGATACAAAAAAAATTATCATCTCTTAATTTTTAAACTATATTTATTTTAGTTTTTTTCCTATAATCTTTGACACTTATTTTTGAATGCTGATTAACATGATTTTAATGTAATGTTTAAAAAATCTTATTTCTATTTAATTCCAAATTAATAACCGGCACACCTACGAATCATACGTGTGTCCGTTTGAAAACATACTTTTGGGAACACTGAATTAAAAAAGAAGAGGTTAGGCAACTAGCTACTCAAGCAATCTTGGCGGGTTGCTTCCAAATTATATCTTTCTTTTGATTGGTTTTTATTGTTAAGTTTGATTTTTCAAAGTCCAAAATACGCTTGGGTGATTAGAACTTTGGAGACTTATGATTAGGTATATGAAATTTTCAACTATTCTACCCTGTAGGACCCAGTTGAAGCTTGCTATCAGGTTTCAGGCCCGACACATTGAAAAAACCGATTTCTCAAATTTGAAAATCATTGGTTCAGATTATGACTTGGAGCCTCCATTACGCACAGATTACGGGTGTTTTTATTTCAGTTACTGGCATGTGGTTGAAGACGCCAAAGCATGAGCACGTTACTTTCCTGATAAAAATATGAAAATGCAATTATCAAACTAATATCCCCCTTTATTCGAGTGCATTTGCCGATAAACATCATTGAGTTGCTAGAGAAGTTGGATAAAAATAAAGAATTCCAATAGCCCTACACCTTAATTCAATCGGTAGCTTACTAATCTTCTTAACTAAGCGTCCCGAGCTAGATTCTCGGTATGGCCGAAAGCTTATCATTGCTGTCTCTTCTATAGATAAGTTAGTTTGTAAGTTGTACGATGATTTAGCTATCTCCATTTCAGATTATTTATGTTCCTTGTACTTCGCATCTTATTACCCGTCAGGACTATCAGCATATTTTTCACTAATGGCGTAGAGATTAGAAAGGTATAATTTTAGAGAAAGTGTACCCACGTTTGTGGGGAGGTTCACAAGGACAAGAGAGTCTCGTCGTATCTGTCCAACCTTTGTATTCGTGCCCACTAGTGTGTATAAGGACACGTTAAACATCCTTTTAAAAATAGATCACGAGTTCGATTTCAGATGCGAACCAATTGCGGTATTTATGCATTGCATCATCCCATAACTCGTGAATATAGTTTTAGTTGTACCGTCTTGGGCGTACTCTCTTAGATTTTTCGCTTTAGGTTAAGAAAGCTTGTAAGGCTTGTCTTGTCTTGTGATCATAAGTGCATGTTGAATCCATTAGCAGTATTAATTTCACTCCGAAAGACAACATTCATTATCTCTATTCTTCATGTTTGAGTAAGATCACAGGCGAGTCCATGAATTAGTCTGTATCTTGCTTCACCCAGCTTTTCGCCGTATCTTCTTACCTCCTGTATAAGCCAGTCTGTTAGGACTAACACTTAGTCACCATCCCACATCAGTGTGCGCCTCATATTAGCAGCTTACTGCTAAGTAGGAGCCTTCATACTTCTGTAAATAAACGGATTATGTTTTGAGATAATATACACCAGCAGGTTCTAGACACTTTCCACTCGGACTATCAGACTACCTATGGTGGCTACTACGCTCGCCCGATCCGATTTAGATTGGAGGAAACTTTTTTTTTTTTTTATGAAATGGTTTTCTTGGTGGGGTCAATCGTCGTCTGGGAAACTCGAGAAAGAACAAGCCGTTGTGACGAAACCTTTAGAGATTCGAAATCAAATTTGTTTTACCATAAGATTCATTTGAGGTATTTAGCGTGCACTTTCTGAACCGACTGATTATATCAGCACACGACTTTTAAACTAACTAAAATATAGAACAGACATAACAACCAGCCCCTCGGTCCTTAATTCATCGCACTGAAAGGGTAAACCCACATTTCACCAATGACACATTTTTCGGCCATACCGGGAATCAAACCCGGACCCCTCAGCTAAGTAGACAGACACGTTACCAACTGAGCTAGGGTGTCGGACTAAGATCATAGCTAAGAAGGCTGTATAGTACAGTACTGAGTTGCGTTGTAAACGTTTAGAAATCCCACATTATTTAAAAGTAGTTTGATATTTTTTAAATAAGGTTCTCACCAAAATATAGGCGAAAGTTATCAATAGGTTTCTGACTAGTTAAAATGTTTACATTTTAAGTTTAAAGTTAAGAAATGTAATGATGCTTTACACAAAAATGTGTACTTCTGAGATTAAAGTAAAACGTTAGCAACTTATATGTAGCCTTCATCTCTCAAAGGAATATTTTTATAGGGTCACCACAAAACATTTTAAGGAAATGCGGCATTGTTTTATTGTAAGTTATTGTATGTAAGTTATCAACCCTGTTATTTTTCTATTAGGAAGTAACTACCATGACCTCCCCTCGGAAGGAAGAGAGAAAACGAAAGTAGAAAGTCTTCACCCTCTTTAACGAGCGCCCACTGCTTACGCCCAATTGTCTAAAAAATAAAAATAAAAAAGTATGATTTTAATTCTATCCGCGTCTAAACTGTCCTCTTTAACAGATTCACCATTTTATAGCTACTAGAGAATGTAGAACTACAAGCATAATTATGTTTAAATGTAATACTAGGTGAGACTAGGATGGATATTTTGCTCTGTACCTTATTACTTTTAAGGGATATGCGCATTTAACTACACTAATGACGTTGGGATGAGTAAGGTATAGTTTAAATGAAATATACACAAAATTTATTTGAAGGAGAGTGAGAAACAATTTTTTTAAATAAAATTATAACAGTACACCTGGTTGTGATTTGAGTCCTTACTTTCCCGCGGTTGGCAAAACAAACTAGAGAGTCTTGGAGAGAACTTATTTAGACTGTCTCGTCCACAATATGCAGTCTGTGAAATTAATTGGGACTGTCTTTAGGTAAAAGTTTCTGATAATTGAGCCATTTGATGGCTAGCACACCGATACATGAATGATGACCACAATTTAATTGTTAATCGTTGTTTCCATCCTCTTGGACATTTGAAGAAATGTGAGTTAATACAGTAGCCCCATGGCTTCTTTGGTGCTGACTGACAGTTCACAGCTGACTTCTGACAGCCAACATTTAGGTATATACCTAAATTTTGACTGTCAGAAGTGACAACTGCTAAAGACATGTTTTTTGCAGATCATATGGTTCAGCGTAGGGATACATAATTTGGTCTGGTAGCGTTTCAAAGCTGTTAGAAGTCAGCTGTGAGCTGTCAGTCAGCACCACAGAAGCTAAAACTGAGGTATACTACAACTTTCCTCCTCCCAGACTAAGAGAAAGATAGATCTCTAATCATACTGGATTATCTCTTTAAAGTAATTTGAACAATATATGAAGTGCAATGACCGACTCTGTGGTCTAGTGTTCATAGTTCCTCGATACAGATACAGAGGTCCTGGGTTTGATATCTGCTGCTTCTAGATATTCTCTGAAGCAGTAGGTCTGGAACGGGATTAACTCAGCCTCGTGAGGATAAAATGAGGATCTACTTGAATGAAACTTTAGCTGATCCGGTTTAGAAAACTGAAACATTACATCCCCTATCCGCTGAAGTTGGCAATATCATCGCCAACAGATGGCGGACGCTCAGTCGGTATGGCTCGATTGTGGGCTGACGCCATGGAGTTTTTTTTAATACATTTCTTTAACGATCTTGACCACAGTACGACCATTCGTAGTTTTTATTCAAGTGTATAAAAGAGCTCGCTCTGCCTTTTTCTAACACATTTGCATATTCATGATATTATACAAGTATTGTAGAAGGCACAGTATGTTGAACTTGCGCAATTTTTTTTCATTTGCTTTGAACCCCAATTTACTCGGCCTGATCTGGGCCTTAATTAACATCGTTTTTAAGGGATGTTGAGGTTATTTTAGTGCTAAATGCTTTAAATATTAATAGCTATTAAAATTATGTATTATTAATTAAAACATGAGCAAATCCCACTTTGGCTATCGATTGGTTTAAGGCCTCACTCTCGCAATTGAATGGACTGCCCATGACGAGGCGATTGGGGTTCGAATACCGGTCGGTTGTACTGAGGGTGACTTTTCCTAAAGGGTTTTCTTATCTCCACGAAAATGCGGGTACACTTACTCTAATTTCAACCGTCATCATCACTAACATATTAGCGTAATTGATATACACATGAGGATGACCCCCAAAAGGGCAGTAAGACGCAGTGCTAAAAAAATCACATAATACACTCTGATGATCATAATGTTGTATTATACCCACCGCAGTTAACTCTGACCAAACGTGTTTGGTTCATCTACAGTCGTTAGAAAGCGATACATTTACGAGGACTGTTAACAAGCATTATAAATATCGAGACAAATAAAATAGTTTTATCAAATCTCTTTTATATCGCCAGTATCAATAGATAGGATTTAATTTATTTTATGCGCTGCTGCGTGGACTCTTGGGGTTGCCTTACAGTTTATTATTAGAGGTGGATAATCTTTAATATGCGCGTAGAGTTGACTTTAATTTAATAAGCCAAGAAATTAACTACTACAACAATTTCATGAAATAACATTTAGACCTGCTTTAAATTAGTAATTAGCAGAACTGCGTCAAGACCGTAACTAGTAGAGCTACATCAAGATAATAATTAGTAGAACTACTTCAAAACAGTAACTAGTATAGCTACATCATGACACTAATTAGTAGAACTACTTCAAAACAGTAGCTAGTAGAGCTACATCAAGACAGTAATTAGTATAACTACATCAATACAGTAACTAGTAGAGCTACATCAAGACAATAATTGGTAGAACTATTTCAAAACAGTAGCTAGTAAAACTACTGAAATACCATTGAAAAAGTCACTAGCACTATTTTCATACATTCACATGCCGAGTTTTGGTACTTTCGGTTGTCATCTATGATTTTGACAGTAACTTTGTTACCCGCCTCGGTGGCGTAGTTAGCTAACGCGCTAGTTTCGTGTTGAGCTAGACTGCCGAGGACGGGAAGATTGAGGTTCGAATTTCGGTTGGGTGAACTGAGGGTGGTTTTCCATTCTCCCTACACGCAAATGCTGGTTCACTTCCTCTATATTAAACTTTTCCAATACCTAATCCATTAGCGTAATTAGTACTTAAGCGTAGTAATTTTGTCAATGTTAGTTTTTCTTCATCCATTGTTATATACCTTAAAAGGTTATTTCTTTGGTGATCAGACTATAATTGGAAACGATTATAACCGCTAGCGCGCATGCCTCGTGCCATATGAATAGGAGGAAAGTAAAGGGGAGGAAAATGTTCCTCCAAAAGTGGTGCAGTAATCTCGGGTCTGCGTGTGACAATCCAACTAATGGGCCTAAGGAAGCTAGTTATGCCCCCACTCGAGAGAAGTATGGTGGGGGCCAATACCCATTATCGATTATTGGTTCTCTGTCTGCGCCTCGCACTATCTCACACACACACACACACACACACACACACACACACACACACACACACACACACACCACAGACCTAACGCCTATTGTGTCTCATGCTTGGTTCATATGTTTTTTTTTGTTTTTTATCACCACATCTTACTACCTGTTCAGGTTATACGCATAAGTACTAATTACGCTATTGGTTTTAGAGATTAGGAAGGTTATATTTATAGGAAGTGTACCCGCATTGGTGGGGAAGGAGATGGAAAACAATTTTGAAAAATATCACCCTCAGTACACCCGACTGAGATTCAAACCTCACTCTCCTCGTCATCGGCAGTCTAGTATACAATGAAAGTAGTGCCTTAGACCATGTGGCCGTCGAAGCGGATGGTTCGCATGTTCTTGGTAAAATAGTAACTGAGCAGAGAGGTAATATGACACATTGATGGATGATGATAGTGATTTTTCAACACGAATTTTGGTTTGATGCGCTCCCCATCCATCCGGAACTGGGTTTAAACTTGGCCCATAGGATGGCCAGTGCTGCCCGCACCAACCGGTAGAAATTACGTGTATTATGGAAGTCAAAAAAGGTGCGTTGTGTTCCCGTTGCTTCCGCACTGAAATTATACATGCGAGCGAGAAAGAGACTACCAGTTTTGCCTCAAAGATACTTTCACATACCTTCCAGGGTTCTTTTACATGTCACAATTGACATGGGAACAACGGCTTCACTTCCCCGCCAAAGGAAGTTGTGCTACGGATTTTTATCGCTCAATAAATATCCTTCGACCCCTGCTGGGTTTGAACCAACGAACATCGGGTCCTTAGGTGAGCACTTTACTCGACAATTTGACACTATCATACACATACTTATAGACAAAGCTCTAGGCGAGTCGGAAAATATATTGTGTCTCAAACTCGGTTAACACTATCTCTGAACAAACAGTAACTAAGCATGGCAGTAGCTCTCCACTTCAGTTCAGTCGATGCCTTCTGACCAATCGGTTTCTAGTTTGATTCCTGGCATAGATCTAAAACTTAAATAACTTTTATTTTGTATTAATACATTCAACACAGGGGCGCATTGGCGTTTAGAGAGTATGTGATAAAAACAGCAAGAATAAGATGCTAACTTTTACTAACCGGTAAATTAACCTTTTGTGATGTGGTTTTTATGTTTGTACCAACTATTAAGCTAAGATATTAATAGGATGTGTAAAAAATTAAGGGAAGTTGGACACACCTAAACTGAAAATGTTCATTTTCTCGAACTAATATACCATTTTATTATGAACGAATAATTATATGTTTGCAAAATAATTACCACACATTATTTGACACATAGTACATATTTTAACCTGGAAAATTTTTGATACGTTTATTCTGAAATAAATCATGATTTTATTTCTTAAATACTTTATTTTCAAATAAAAAAACGATATCATAGAAAATTATTTTGGCGCAATAAAAGAAAATAATTCAAAATGCTCATGTCAAAAGTCATATTTATGTATTTATATTAGTGCTGAAAATTTAATTTAATCTCCTTTCATACTATTCTATAAAAATTGAAAAATGACACCTGGACACGGGAATCGAACCCGGAAAATTTGGCTTAGTTCGCCAATACACTTACCATGGAGTTATGCAGGATTCGTCCCGAGCCCAGAGTCATTATTCACTCATATTTAAGGCAGAGTCTTTGATGGACGTGCGTAAATCGTCAGCTAGATATGAGCGATCAATTAAGATCACAAGCTATTGAATAACGCAGTCACCTTCGACTCCGGAGGGCGCTATGCTTCCAATAGTACGATGGAAAATGTAAGAATGCGCATATCATGGTGATCATTTTTCAATTGAAAGAATATAATATTTAGATGCGCGGCTATAACCGTAACTAACAAATACAATAGCTTGGCTATTTAATCCATCCTTTCATTCTGTTTACATAAAGGCACATGTGTAGGGTCTATATATGTATTTTGGTACCCACTTCGGTGGTCGAGTAGTCCAAGGCGTCACTCTCGAATTAGACTGGACTGTCAATGATGGGTAGATCGAGGTTCAAATCTCAATCGGGTGTACTGAGGATTTTTTTTACTAAATGATTCTCCACTCTCCCTCCACGTAAATATGGGTATATTTAATCTAAATCTAACCTTACTAACCCCTAACCCATTATTCAGAGTAACTAGTGCATAGGCGAATAAGTTATAACTTGAACGGCGAGTAAGGCGTGATGATAATATATATATATATATATATTATATATATATATATATATATATATATATGTGTGTGTGTGTGTTTTGGTAAATAAAGCTTAATGGAAACAAAAAAAATAAACCAAGAGGTGGAGAAGAGACAAATATGAATAAATTGTGTGATAGGGGCCTACTCATTTTTTAAACATATTTTGCGTGTTTATTTTTAAAAAGAATGCATCAACTATTTATGTTTTTGGTGGCATGTAGGCTTGATCAAATGTGTATAAAAATGATGTATTATGCAATAAAATATAATAATTAATACTATAGTACATACATGTTCTCTTTGTCCAAGCAATTCTCTCGTCTGACCAAATATTCAATTTAGTAATCCTTAAAGGCACGAGTTATAAATATTTCAACTAACGCTGTTTGTTGGTTTAAATCCACCTGCGGCAACTAGCGGCCGCAAAGAGGTTTGTGTTCCTAGGATGTTGCGTGCTATTTGATCATTCGTGACAAATAATATAATAGGACATTCGATTTTATTTTACAAGCTCTCAACACAAATCGGAACACTTAATCATCAAAAATAACGTTAATTTCGTTATTCTAATTCAAATATACCTTTATTTTATTACGAATGGACATTTTGAGCATGTTTTAGAAAATACAAACACTTTTTTGCGGTCAACATTGATAACATTTTACTATATTATTAGTATATATATACCCGCTTCAGTGACCACATGGTCTAAGGCGCTACTCTCGCAGTAGACTATACTGCCGATGACGGGGAGATCGGGGCTCGAATATAGTTCGGGTGTATTGAAGTTTTTAAAAAAAATTCCACTCTCCCTCCATGCAAATGCTAGTACACTTCATCTAAATATAACCTTCCTAATCCCTAAAATCACTAGCGTAGTTAGAGCATAAGCGTTTAACCCAAATGAATAGTAAGACGCGGTACTAAACATTATAATAAATCATATCTGTCCAAGGTGACAGCTGCATCACATGACTTGACATATCAATAAGTGAAAGTAGATCAAGTAACTTTTTCTATCTGTCAGATATGTTCAATAGTGAGAGAATTGAGTTATAAAAGTATGCTACAGATTGATGTTGAAATTTGGGAGAATAATTTATCAGGGCTGGGTCAGCTCGGGTGTCTGGTATGATACTACGGACTGTCCCCCTTTTTATTTCGTAACCTTTACTGATGTTGCTAGAATTAAATAATCTTTTATTATTGTCATTATTTGTTTGGATTAACTATTTGATAACAAGTCCCCACCTTCGTCCCCGAACATACTACATAAATTATGGTTAAGACTTAGATAAAAACTTAAGATTTGTAATATAAAGTGAAAGGATATAATTCACTGATGAATTAATAAAATGTTAAAAATTATTAAAAGGTTGAAATTGATATACTTTAATGTTCAAAAAAATTGTTAGACTGTGCTTTCATCAAGCAACAACAATTATTAGACCATAAGTTGACAAGTCAAAAAAATAACATATACAACATATTAAAATATAATTAAAATAACTAGAACAAAAAGTGAGGATAACACATAGTTTACATTCCAACACTGATGTTGAATAGTTAAATACAATTAACCTCGTAAAGTCTATTCAGCGTAGGAATTGTTTTCTGAAAGGCCTTTTTCCCTACCAGAAAGCTATTATATAGTAGGATATTGGTAGGAAAAAAGACCTTTCAGAGCGTAATTCCTACCGTGAATGGAGTATAGGTAAAGCGTCTTTCAAAGTGATACAAAAGAATGTAATTGTAAGCTCTTGTACTGTGATTAAAACTTTGGTAATTAATATAAGTTTAAGTATAGAATCTAATTCTTATTCTTGTTTAGTCCCATTACTCCTTTAGCAGGTAATCGGTGTTTAAAAGAAAGCCGATTCAATTCTTGCCGACTTGTTTCGGTACGATTATACCATAATCTTTGGCCACAAAGTCGTTATGCGGGAACACAAGGTGAATCTATCAAGTGTTGGAATGTAAACTATGTGTTATCCTCAATTTTTGTTCTCGATATTTTAATTATATTTTAATATGTTGTATATGTTACTTTTTGACTTGTCGTAAACTTATGGTCTATAATTTTTTTGATGATGTTATTGATACATTTTAAAACTTATGACATATTTATGCTTGTTGAAAGCACAGTTTAACCGGTTTTTTGAACATTAAAGTATATCAATTTCAACCTTTTAATAATTTTTAACTTTTTATTAATTCATCAGTGTATTATATCCTTTCACTTTAAATTGCGAATCTTAAGTTTTTATCTAAGTCTTAACCATAATCATTACTGCTCCTTACTTTATTATTATTTAGAATGTTTTCTAAAATGATATACTACATAAAGACTTTATGTAATAGGCCTCAGGTGTCGCCTACCCTAACCCAGTTCCTTCACCAATTTAAAAGGTTGCAAGCCGCCACTGCAGAAAGTTTACCGGAAAATACTCATCCCTACCGCTAAACCAATCGCATCTTACTATCTGTTCAGATTATACGCATATATGATAATTACGCTAATGGGGTAGGAATGAGGAAGGAAGCATTTTGAGAGGTAATCTACCATACTTGCTTGGGAGGAGAGTGGGAAACCGTTTAGTAAAAATCATCCTCAGTAGACTCGACTGGGATTTGCACCCTGTTCTCCCCATCATCAGCAGGCCATCTAACACAAGAGAGACGCCTTAATCCGTTCAGCCATTGAAGGGCTAACTAAACTATATCTTACCTCCATCTGTAGAAATGTGGACTAAATGTCAGACTAATCTACGCGTTTAGCCCGGGTTAGTATCGTGTAATGACTAGTGAGACGCTGGATGGCAAAAACTCTCATGAATACATGTACACGCAATTTTCATAGGGAAAGCATCATCTGACAACTAGAAAAGCTACTAGGTCTTCTTTCACGTATTCATACGTCAAGTCGTGTTACCTGCAGCTGTCACTTTTGATAGATATTATCAATACTTATAAAATTGCACTGATAATATGGTAAAATATTATCAACTATTGCCTCAAATAAATATGTTTGTATGTTTTCTGAAAGGTCCTTTCTTGAAAATTTAATTGTACACAATAATTTAATGCCGGAACCTGTGTCTGCAACTAAGCGAACCTTTCTGTCGTGGCATAAAGATACAGTTTCATTTCGGCACAGTCAGGCCGTCAGTCAGCAAGCAGGCTGATTGCTTGCTCTCTTCCTCTTAGCGAATCACACGACGGGTTCATTGCTCTTCTCTTTCTATGTATATCTTTATCACACCTTCTCTCTACACACGCCTGTTGACCAATTTTCGAGTACCGTAATTCTCGCTTCCTTTTTTTTTTTTTTTTTTTTTTACAAGTCTTCTTTTCATCGTATGAGTTTTTGTGATTTTTAATGAGCCGCTTTACAGCTGCAATAACTCCTTGATTCATTGAAAAGATAAATAGTACTCTCCAAAAAAAAAGTGTGTTCTGCTCAGAACGGAATATGTAATGATAGACTGGACTGAATCCAACAGGTTTTGAAACGAGGCTAGGACGAGAAAGATTACATGTTAGAGTGTGGTGTGTGTGTTTTTTTACTGGAACGCTTTACAACTGTTTACTGAATAGGATGATAAGGGTAAATTCTAAAGAATTATATTAGCGTTTGCCTGCAGATAATATTTTAACAACCTCTGCTTTTGTGTCTTTGGTGACTAACCGATTATTTCCTGAGAATAGTAAATATCTTATAAGTTAACTTGACCTAGAACGGCACATATAACACCTAACATTCAAACTTGGCGCAAATAATTTTTTTTGGGGGGTGAATATATAAATAAAAAATTATTGAGATAGTTCAGGGCTATCCTTTACATTTATTTTTAAACTAGTACTGTATTTAAGCATTTCTTCGCCATTTTAAATAATTAAAATATCCTCATTATTAATTTAAGATTACTACAAAATAGATAAATTATATAATAGACTAATATAGAGACATATTGAATAAATTAGCATAATGGTTTCCCAAAGAACATCATAATTCACCGAACTATGCCACCAGAAGTTGTTTATTTTTATTATTACGTCGCTCCTGTATAAGCATTAGCTTATATTTCGATATTTACTTATGTGAAACAGCGCTATGGGTAACCTTTAGGATAATCTTTGCTTTTTGGGTTTTTTATTTTAAGGTTTTTTCATCTGCCTTTACAAGGTTAAAATTTTATAACATATAACTTTTTTTGTTTCTATTAGTTTAGCAGTTTTAGAATTTCTTAGACCCCTATTTTTTGATTTCAAAACCTTTCAACTTTTATATTATTTGGAGTGCTCCTTTTAACAATTTGACAAATTTCAATTTTATTCCCCACTGAAAGTTTTTTCTTCTTCTATTGGATTAGAAAATTTTGAGACCACATTTTTTTAAAACAATTTTTAAATTTCAAATTTTCAGTTTATTTTTTATTTTTGATTATTTGAGGCATTCGTCCTTACGACTTGCAAGGGTTTAAATTTTCTGCTACACTTATAAACATTTATAATACTAGTTTATGACATTTCTAGCTCTCCTTAAACCCATATCTTAATTTTTTTAAACTTTCATACTTTTTCTCGTTACTTGCGAAATTTCTAGTCCACACCATACTTAAAGGTTTTTTTTTTTTTTTTTAATCTTTGAAATTTTTTCCCATCCCTTTTCGCTACCTTCACATCCACCCTATCATTTTATAATTTCAAATTTTAAAAGTTTTGGGCTTTTGGTGTGGTTTTTTTTTAGTATCTCGACAAATTTTAATCTTTAACCTCATCGATAAATGGTTGATAATTTTAGTTTGGAAAAATTCCAGCCCTGACCATTTTTCATAACCCCATTTGGAATTTTAAATGTTCAATCTATTCTGGTTATTTGGGTTTAACACTATATTTTATAAAATATTTCAATTTTCTACAGTACTTACCAAAGGTTGGTTTTTATTGATGGGAGAATTTTGGAGAGGGCCTTTAGGATCCTTTCTTTATATATTTAAGAATGTTGAGAATTTTATTACGTTTTGGGGTGGTCCTTACACCTGCCAGAAAGTTTTCAATCCTCTACCACACTACTAATTAGTTTATTCCTTTAGTTTTAGCAATTTGGAACACCTTCACCTCATTTCACCATCCCCACTTATAAAGATAAACTATGTAACACTAAAATTGTGTTATTTGGAGTGTTCCCTCTACATTCCTGTTGAATTTAGTTTTCTACCTCCCTTAGAGCTTTTTATAATTATATTCCCTCTCCTTCTTCCCCCCATCTTCCATTTGGCTACTGATGGATTGTCATTTGACTCGAATTTCGAAAAACTAATGACGAAATCTTGTTCACTGGCTTTGAACAACCCAAGATAAAAAAAATCTTCATAATTAAACAGGAAATAATTTTTTTCCGAATTATTTACACCATTTAGGTATTGATTTAGGATCATCCGGAATTTTGAAAATATTTTTTTTTTTTATTTAGCACCGCGTCTTACTACCCGTTCGGGTTATACGCTTAAGTACTAATTACCCTAATGGATTAGGAATTGGGAAGGTTGAATAGAGGAAGTGAACCCGCATTTGCGTGGAGGGAGAGTGGAAAACCATTTAGGAAAACCACCCTCAGTTCACCCGACCGAGATTCGAACCTCGATCTCCCCGTCCTCGGCAGTCGGGCTCAACACGACTAGCGTGTTAGCCAACTACGCCACCGAGGCGGGTTTGAAAATAATTACAATGGGGTTGTGCTTAAGAGTGTTATAAGCCCTCGGAAATCAAATTTCAGCGCGATCAAACAGTCTTGAATTTTTGGCAAATAAGGTAAGCATGGGGATACTTTGGGTCCACAGACTCGCCCCTTTTCGAATTTTTCAGGTTTAGGATTTCCACATCATTCTTGGTTTCCCAGGAAATTCAATGCCGAATTTCAAACTTTTAGCTCACCGGAAGTACGAAAAAAAACCTCTGGAAGGAAACACAGACAGACATGGCATGGATGTTATATTATAGATTATTTATTTTACATGCTTAATATTTATTGTTTCGTTGTTAGTTCGTTGCCATCAAAACTTATGTTTTCATTGGGATATTTAACGTGCACGTTCTAAATACATAGTTTATATTATTATTTTATTATTATTATTATTATTATTATTATTATTATTATTATTATTATTATTATTATACGCGTCTTACTACCCGTTCGTGTTATACGCACTTACGCTCATGTGTAATGGTAGGGTGATTGTGAGATGAAATGGAGGACCTACAGTTTAACGTGGAATCCGAACCACGGTGGAGGCCTGGCATTCCTCACATTCACAAGTTGTGATTAATACACGTCTTGTCAGAGGTGAAGGAAGGGTTTGGCAATCAGATAAATCTGTGCCGGGACCTAGGATTGAACCCCGGACTCCCAACACAGAAGTCCGACACCTTACCCCTAGACCACCAGGTCACCTCTTTATATAATTAAATGAGCCACAAGCTAAATTAACCTAGTACGTGCAAGAGGGTGTACGCACGCATACAAAGCCATCAATTTCGTCTTGTTTGGTTTGTCGGTGATGGAAAAGTCTGGAATCGAATCCCGGATGGGTGTACTGAAGTGGTTATCGCTAAATGGTTTCCCACTCTCACTTATTTCAAACGCTGGTACCTTTTTCATTCCACTCTCCTCATTCCTACCACATTGGTTTGGTTAAATACTGATAGCTCGGTTAGACGCGTATCAAAATAAAATTAAATAACAGGACAAAGTACACATTTATAACATATATCCATCAGAACCATCATGGATCGATCCATGGTTACTTAGAGCCCTATAGCTAATAGACTGGTGGTCGACCACAACTAATTATTATTAACTAATTGTGTAGTCTACCTTTCAAAGTAACATTAATAATAATGTGTTTGTGTCAACTAGTGCATACATGATCTAATATCGAGTAGCTAGGGATGTGGAAAAAGTATCTATTCTTTACTTTCGATAGTAATACTTTTTACTCGCTATTTGTTTCGATATTGTTACTCAAACGAGTACTTTCAATCCTCTTTCAGATAGGTATCGAATGAACCAATCATTTGTTTATAATTTTTGTATTATAATATAATATTTTTAATTTTCTAAATTTAAAATTTCCTGCTATCTCGTTTGGAAATTATCTATACGTATATAACTAGGGACTATCTTAAACTTGTTCATTGCATTGTTATTATTTTTAGGGATATAATAAGTTGCAAAGTTTTATTTAATGTTACTTGATAATTAATATACAATTTCAAAAATATATGGAGAGAAAAATCACTAATATTTTTGTACATAAAAAATAAATTACATTCGTATAAAATTATCTTCTTATACTTTCGATTCTTACTATTATAGTGTTTTTTTTTTTCCGGTACAAGGACGGTCCTATAGTAAAAATTAGTAAAGTATTGTTTCTTTTCTTTCGATGCCACATCCCTACGTATAGCCCAAAGTCGGAACTATCTGTAAATTGCCATTACTCGTTTTGTTACCAATTTGTGGTATTTAAAGTTAGGATGGACAACTTATGAACAAAAGTGATATTTTAACATCGACGAGTAAAAACATCATTTGCAAAACATCGATGCTATAATAAAAGCATAGTTTTTTCCATATGAATTGTATAACTGTAGATGAAGGAAATGTCCAATAAATGGATCAAAAACTTCAATATCATTTCAAACAAATTGTGTTTATAAAATCATAAATACAAATCAAATTAAGTGATAAGCTATCTGGAAAATAAATAGTCTATAAACCCTCAATCTGGTTTGTGTTTGTGGTCGGAATAAGGGCAGAACTGACGTACTCACACGTGTTTGTTTATATGTATGTTTAACATTATTATATAATGTGTGTGTGTGTTTAATTTATTTTATTATAAAGGCCATCCGCCTTGGCTAGTATTAGCACGGTATCTACATTAGAAAGTATTTAATACATCGATATACCCGCCTCGGTGGCCGCATGGTCTAACGTGCTACTCTCGTAATAGTCTAGATTGGCGATGACGGGTGGATCGGGATTCGATTCTGGTCGGGTGTATTAAGTGTGGGCTTTCCAAAATGATTTCTCACTCTCTCTCTCTCTCCGCACAAATGTGGGTATCCTTCCTCTAAATTCAACCTTCCTCATCCTTAACCATTAGAGTAATTAGTACATAGGTGTATAATCCGAGTGGATAGTAGGATGCGGTGCATATATATATATATATATATATATGTATGTATACACACACATACATAGTCAACTCTCGATAACTCGGATCCCGATATCTCGGACTTCGAATAATTCGTATAAAATTAATTTTCTGAAGATAAAATTATATATAGGAACACGCCAGCCGCATGCTGGTAGGCTAAAAATGTAATAGAAGTGTATTGCAAGGGGCTGAAGGAGATCTTAAACAACGCGGTGCTACTACCCCTCCTATTTCGACCCCGCACATACAATACAGTATATAGATAGTTTGCAAGTACTATAAGCCTATTTTAATCTCAAACTTTTCCATTCCAGTGCTTGTGTTATTTGTGTATGTGTCTTATCTGATATGTATTGTTTACCTCGTCACATTATAGTATAACATATTACTTTAGATTAAGTATCAGTTTTTTAGGCGCATCTTTATTTCCCCTCGATAAGACGGACTCGATAACTCGGACAGAGCCCCGACCCCTTTAGTACGAGTTACCGAGAGTTGACTATAGATAATTAGCCTATATTGCTAAACATGGTCATATTTAATTTTAGTAAATATTGCTACACAGAATGTGAATATATATATTGGCCTACCTACACGCATTAAATGTAGCAATATTTAATCAATAGAATATGTACATTCCAGTAATGTTTAGAAGCTTCAAACATAGATACAAAACATAGCTATTTCAAAGTTGTTCCTAACTACTTGATAAGCGTATAGTTATAGCTCAAGATGACAGTAAGGGCTCGGCCAGACTGACGAACGAGCGAGCGACTGAACGGCTGCATGGCCAAACTGGCGAGTGAGCGAGCGCGCGATTAGCAAATAGCTCTCGATAGTTGTTGACAAGGAGGCAAAGGTTCGAATCTTGTTTCAGTGAACTGAGGGTGGTTTTTGACAAGATATTTATTGTTGTGGTTTTCCCATCCTCTATCCGCGCTAATGTTGATTCTTATTTGTAAAGGCCTACTTTGATTATAATATTGAAGTATTTTAACATATCAGTTATATATATATATATATATATAATAATTATAATGATCTTGCCAATCAAATTAGGCCGTTAGTAGCAAGTGTGCTAAACCTATCGATAATTGTAAAAAAGTCAAATATCATGTCAAATTGAGAAGTTTTCCTAGCACTCAATGAACCACCATACAATAATATTGCCTAGCGCCTGTAAACTAGACTGTTCCAGCTCGAGTGCGCGCGCTTGAAAAATATAACCAGTTCTACCTTTCAACGCGCGCGCGCTCGGTCGCTCCAGTTTGGCCGTACCCTGAGACGTGGTGCTTAAAAACAAAACAAAAAACTGTCCTTGTTAGACCTACTCGCATAAATGCGCAACCTACATAGATAAACATTATCAATCTAGGAACTTGGTCAACTGTTGAGTAAATAGTATGATATAGCTATGTGCGTTCATTTCAACCCGATGAGAGCCTGGAATTTATGAAACACGTCAGAAGAGGACTGTTTTTTTGTTAAACGAAAGTATACATTTTCATTAAATACCAACGCGTGAAACTAGAAACTTTTAGAGGTGCTTATATTTTTTCTGTCGGTGTTTTGTTCTATAACCACATTTACAGGAGGGTGTTTTTGAATGTAATTTTTAGTAGAAAGGCATTATAAAAAATATGAAAGTATCCTCCTCCTCCACAGGATATCTCGTCTCACTGACATACCACGAAGGGCCGCTGTATATCTTGGGAGTCACGCGATATTTCAGATCCGGAGATACGACCGGGAACACATTATCTGCTGAGACAACCTTAACTACCATGCTGGGAGCCCTCTTCCCGTTCACGCTGATTACTCGTGAATAAAATGAGAGGGTTTCTTATGCGCCACTTTTTACTTCCCGTCCGGGATATCCGCATATTTAATCTCAAGTGTTACAGAATGAGAAAAGTTGTATTTAGAGAAAACATTAGCTTTTGTGTGAAAGAGTGGAAACAAATTTAGGAAAAATGTACCTCATTCTTCCCGGTCGTGATTCGTCACCACAAACCCTGACCAGACGGGGCTGACACCTTTGTTAGTCATTATTTCAGGTGTGTCGCACACAAGAAGGGCGAGGGAGAACGCTTCCTTGCTAGTCTTGAGTTGAGTAATGATTATTACAATAACATATTGTTTTATTTAAAAAGTGTTCAAGAATATCGAAGAAAATTAATTATAAAAATATTATCTTTTAAATTTCTTAGTTATTTTGGAAGACAACGCCTTTTCTATATTTGTGAACTTAACCTAGGACAGTACACGTAATTTACCTATCTTCTACTACAGCTCTAGAGAGATTTTCTCTCTACCTTGATATATGAAGTATCATAGTTTTCTTTCCCCGCTTTCATATTGACATAGCAAAGAATAGTTGAAGGTGAAGGGCTAAATAGAGTATAAGTTTAGACATAATAAGGAAGTAGCTCCAGAAACGACACATACATTGTATTTTAAGCCGTGTGACATTGATATCTATTCACTGACCAAGGCGGCCACTTAAGGAACTCTGAATTCAAATCACTAATCCACCCTCTCTAACTCTGAAACACAACGATGGATTGAACTTAAATTGTGCTGTATCAGACTCCATAGCTCTGCCAATAGTTCGTCTTTTTGTTGAGCAAAGGGTCATGAGTTTGATTCCCAAAATAGCTTAAGTAAATATTATTGGTGAAATTGAGGTTTATTCTTCCTATTGATGAATAATATTAACGGCGGAGGTACAGTGTTATTCCTATTTGTACTGGTATAAACAATAATTGTGCAGGAAATTCACGTTAAACACCCCTAATTATAAAAAAGTGCCATAAAATATAATCTGAAGCGTGTTTTATGCATGATAAATAAAAAGGTAATTGAGTTTTTATTTTCACCTAAAGAAAAATTATTGTAATCGCGAAAATTTCCAACCTCGATATTATGATGAATCACGTTTAGTGTGCCCCGAACAAAAAAAAAGTGTATCTTACAATACTATCTGTCCCCCTGTCTGTCTGTCTGTCTGTCTGTCTGTCTCTCTATACCTGAGGTTACAGCCGAAGCTGTTTGATGGATATATTTAGATACTAAAAGGGCAAATAGTTATTTTAGCTTTAAAATTATGGGGAATTTACTGATAACTGATTCTTTTTAAAATTCATTTTAAAAAAATTGCTTTAGCAATTTTATTCAAAATTTATATCTGAATATTGTTCAATTTAACTATCGAAATAAAAAAGGGTTTTTCTCAGGAAAACTTATTAAGTTGAAGTTTAATTTATTGATAAAAGATTTGTTAACATTCTATTGCGAATTATAATATACGATATGAGAAAATATGTACGATTGTGACGTACCATGTATAATTATTGCAATTATATTACTTAAATGAGATTGTGTGAGCTACTCTTAGAGGCCTGGGTATTTAAGGTATTCTTTCTTGATAAAGACACAGCCTACATTCATGTACGAAAGATGGCGGAAAGGAAAGGCAGAAACGCAAATAAACGTCATATAATAACACACATAACAAAAACCCGCGAGTCAGGAATCCGCGCATAGGTGCGAGGGAATCCTTCATTAAAACGAGATCACAGAGGGTGAGGGAAGAGGACTCGTGACTTGGTCTGTTTGTTGGCAGTCCGTGCGTGCGTGCGTGTGTGTTTGGCCTCTCACGCAACTCTCCGCGCGGATCTCGCTTCAGGTCGCGAGATAAGCTGGGCCACGCCCGTCTCCCCCTCACCCCCTTATTGCCTGTCCTTCCTAAGGCCAGTCCTCATTGCCACGATCATACGGAAGGGGGAGGGGGAGTTAATTGGAGGCCAAGATTTATTCCTTTTTAATACAAAGATGAAACAACTCAGACTAGTTTTGCTCTTCACCCGTTTCTATTTTACCGGCATTATTAACTGTTTATTGAGCGATTTACGACCTCTTATTTTATCTCTTTAAGTGGTTTCGATTGAACTTAGCTAAACGGGACAAACACTCGTTGCATCCGCTAGTTTTTGAACAAGAGACCACCGACTTAGTCCAGTTTTCTTCTTCCGTACGCTAGTCTAAATTAATTATTTATTGGGATGAGTTTCGTTAAGGTGGAGTGGAAGGAAACGCGAGTTAAGGTCCGTATTTTTACAGTTTTTAAAATAAATATGTGTTTGGCCAAAATATATAAAATATTTCTTCGGTAGATACATTTAATTTAATAATCTACATATTTAATATCAACAGCTCGTGAATATGTATTTGATGATTGATAGCTATTCCTCTTTATTTATAGAGTTTATCATCAAATTCCGTGATGGTCATAATGAATACATATTAAAGAACTGTTGCGAGTACTTTTGTACTTACTTACTTACTTACTTACTCTGTGGCATTCGAAACACGAAAGTTCATTGGCGAACTTCAAAAGTAGGCCACCTACCTCTATCTTGAATTAATTCTATCCAGTCCACCTCATTACACCCTATTTCTATCTTGAGCTAGTTCCATCCAGTCCACCTCATTACACCCTATCTCTTTCAGGTCCATTCTAATGTTATCCTCCCATCTACATCTAGGTCTTTAAAAGAGTATCGTCCAATTGGGTTTGCCAGTCATTACCCTCAACACGCAACACCATTCACGCTTCATGTCCTGCTCACCGTAATCTACAAGACTTGATTATCCTAACACTGTGTTGTGATGGTTACAGGGTATGTAACTCATCGTTATATAAACTCCTTCACTCCCGAGTAGCCTCATCCCTTTTTTGAACTAAATATTTTCCAAAGCACCTTGTTTTCGAAAATCCTAAGTTGGTTTTCGTCATGTAAGGTAATAGACCACGTTTCACACCAGAGGTAACAATCGGTAAAAACTATTGTTTTGTATATTCTGCATTTTTTGTATTCCTTGACAGCAAGCGAGATGTCAACAACTTACTGACAGTCATGGCATCCATTTCTCGACTGTATTCTTTTCCTTATTTCCACCCTAATATCGTTATTGCTAATATTGTGAGTACTTCGACTATAAAATTAAACTAAACGTATATAAATAAATATTTTATTTATTGTGTCTAGAAAAAAATATTGCTATAAAAGTTACAAAAATATTGGCTTTTAACTCGCGTTTTCTTCGATCATACCTTAACGACTTAATCTAAGTGTTTACTAGCGTAAAGAGAGAATGAAAATAATCGAATGAAAATTAAATCAAGACAAACATGAAACAACTCCCCTGAGTGCTAGACAAAGAGTCGAACTCCTACCTCTTCTAGAACGGAAATCAATTTCGTTGCCTCAGGGCACTGATTCGTATGCAGATCCGTTTTAAGAGCATTATTCACCCACTTTATAGGCAAATGTTGATGCATTTCTTACCTTTATTGTGTTTTTATTCGATTAGATGTTTGAAGACTCTGATAGCCATCACAAGGACACCAAAGTAGGATTATTTTTACTGCTACAAGAAAAAACGCAACTCGATTCGTAGTGTTAATTTGAACGAAGCATTTAAAATCCGTACAACTGAAACCTGCAATCCCGCGTGGGCGCAGGCCTTTCTAAAAGCACACTAGACTCAAATCATCTTATAAAAATCGTAAAAAAAAAATCTCTGGTATTTTTTTAAACAAAATATATTTTCAGTGGAAACGTAGTAAGCTTCTTACAACTTTTTTTTTCTCCCTTACATTTCCTTCCTTACCTTCTACTTTCCTTGCTGTCACGAGAGCTTTCTACGCTTATCTTATTTTGTTGCTTTTCTTGAGATGTTCCCCGAAATGTCATAATGCAAGTTTTAGAAGGGATTTTTTTTTTTTTTTTTTGCTTGGACCTAAAAGATTTGTTGGTGAAAACCTTGTTAAACTATATACAACATACTTTTTTATGTTATTTTAGGAATATTTTCGCTAACGGTGGTGGCTGCTCAGTTGGTATAGCTCGCTTACGGTCTCACAACATGGAACTAGCAATATTTTCTATGAAATAGTATTTGCATTTTATAGGCTTATAACCCGCCTCGGTGGCGTAGTTGGCTAACGTGCCAGTCGTGTTGAGCTCTACCGCTGAGGACGGGGAGATCGAGGTTCGAATCTCGGTCGGGTGAACTGGGGGTGGTTTTTCCTAAATGGTTTTCCACTCTCCCTCCACGCAAATGCGGGTTCACTTCCTCTAGATTGAACCTTCCCAATTCCTAATCCATTAGCGTAATTAGTACTTAGGCGTATAACCCGAACGGGTAGTAAGACG
The DNA here is from genome assembly GCA_033556935.1 of Timema podura. Classification (NCBI taxonomy): domain Eukaryota; kingdom Metazoa; phylum Arthropoda; class Insecta; order Phasmatodea; family Timematidae; genus Timema; species Timema podura. The sequence goes on from JAVRXN010000009.1 coordinate 57,139,993, forward strand.
CGGTGCTAAATAATAAATAAATAAATATAGGCTTATATGGTTAAAACTAAAATATAAACATAATTCAGTATTTTAGTCCAAGTTGTTCTGCGCTCACACAAAACAATATAAACATCACCCGCCTCGGTGGCGTAGTTGGCTAACGCGCCAGTCGTGTTGAGCTCTACCGCTGAGGACGGGGAGATCGAGGTTCGAATCTCGGTCGGGTGAACTGGGGGTGGTTTTTCCTAAATGGTTTTCCACTCTCCTTCCACGCAAATGCGGGTTCACTTCCTTTAAATTCAAACTTACCCATTCCTAATCCATTAGCGTAATTAGTACTTAGGCGTATAACCCGAACGGGTAGTAAGACGCGGTGCTAAATATATTTATTATTATTAATATAAACATCTTTACAGTTTCGGCTAAAAATGCTGTTTGTCCACAGTGGAACTTGAAAGACGGCAACTTTTCATGATTAAGATATTACAATAGTTTTATTCTTAGTATTTTTATTACTTTGTTTGGGTTATACGATTATGCAATAATTACGCTAATGGGCTATAGTTGAGGAAAGTTGAATTTAGAGGAAGTGTACCCGCATTCACGTGGAAGGATAGTGGGAAATCCATTTGGGGAAAACCACCCTCAGTACACCGACCTGGATCAAACCACGATCTCCCGTCATCGGCAGTCTAGTCTATAGCGAGAGTAGTGCCTTAGACCACCGGAAAGGATTACTCTTATCTTAATAGACATTCCAGGAACTAGTTTGTGCTTAGCACAATTTAATTCTATAATTGATGAGATCACTTTGCTTTTAATAAAAAAATTTATCCGGAGTAGTGGTCATGCAGTCGGAGTAGTCAGGCTTGCATTTGACTGGATTACAGTTAATGGGATATCGAGTCTCGAATCTTGACTGGGTGCACTGGTGGGAAATGGGTGAGGATTTTTAAAACATAAAATTTATCACTGTGGTTTTCTAATTCCTTCTCCACACTAATATGGGTGCATATCATACAAACCGCCCTCCTCATCCCTATTATTTAGTTTAAACCTTGTACTAAAACGGATAATCCAAAACAATAATCGTGTTGCAAACCACCACCTCTGCGAGTTTACGGTTATTTTTCTGCGTTATCTCACTGTCGGTTCGGACTATCCTCAAATGTCAACTGGCCTCGTGGTCAGAGCTCCTGGCTGTTGACCTAGAGGCAAGGCCGTAGCCAGTGAGGGGTTTTAGGGGTTCAAACCCCCCGCGAAATTTTATGAACATAATATATATGGCTTTATTTATGGTTCAAACAATATTAAAATTAAGATACAAATACAAATTAGGGGGCTGTGTTACCATAAAAAGCACTTCAGAGAGCTTCTAGAGGTGTTAAATATTTTGAAATTTTCCTAGCCTTCGGCATTTTGGGGGTTATTTTACCATAAAAAACTTAACAGAGCTTCAAAAAGTGTTTAATATTTAGAAAATTTTCCAAGCCTTTGGCAGTTAGTGAGTTATTTTACTATGAAAAAAACCACCTCAGAGAGCTTCTAGAACTATTTATCATTTAGAGTTTGTTTCTAACTTCCAGCAATTGGGGGATGTGCCCACCAAACCCCCCCTGAAATTATTGGCTGGCTACGGCCTTGCCTAGAGGTCCTGGCTGGTACAGGGGGATTTCTCTCCAAAGGAGAAATAACTCCCATGCTCACCTGGTTTATTAGACTAGTTAGGTTAATATCTTCGTTGGCTCCCCCCCACCCCGTCATATTCACTAACATCATCACCTCAACTCATCGGGACATGTAAAGAGTCTCCACGTAAATAATGCACGATTAGTACATTTGGGCGTCCCCTGGGTAACGGTATTTAAATACCGGTTAATATTCTCACAAACTGAGCTACGAGTGATGGAGCCCAGACACGTCATTATGATCCTCAAATGTCCATTCGGTTATACGAAGAAGTTGAATGCAATATGAGCTCTCAGTTTATTACTTGCAATACATTATTTTGGGCACTGTTTTTATATTTATATCTTTTGTGATTTTCCATTCCCTATTTTTTCTGCGAAAAAACGATTTGTTTTAAAATTGGTAGTTTAATGACATTTCGTGATCCAATGAACAAGAAGGATACCAATTAGACGCGCCATGTAAACTCTGCGATCAGCCCGATGTCCGAACATAACCGAAGTGAAACCCTGAGAGTATGATGACCCTCTCCATCCCTCCTCACCAACCCACCCCGGCTCTGAGATGAGGAGCGATTTCCTGTCCGGAATGTGCAGGTGACCTAGCGGACGAGAATTGCCACGACCAATAGCATCCTCGGCTAGTAATACACTTGTACAGACCTGTACAAAAGTATTGCACGTCTCTACCAACCCCGAGTTTGGCAAAACTGTTCTTTTTTTATTTGGGACCATTAACACTATTAACACCATTAAATGACTAACAAAGAACGCTATTGGGGACACGTGGTAAAAGTAGTCAGTCTCATCTAATCTGATTTGCCAGTTTTTGAAAGAACTGTATTCGAATCCAGCCGAGTGCACTGAGGGTGTTTTTTTCCTGAATGGTCATTCCACGCACGTAGGGGTACATTATATCTAAATATATATTTTTCATCCTTTTATAATTAGTGTAAATAAAAGAAAAGTTCCAACATATTGTAAGGCACAAACCACTAAAAATTCTTTAAATAATTGACAAGAAGGTGGATGAGTTTTAAGTAAAAGCAACAGCATTTGTCTTGAGAGAGGACAATGGGGTGAAACATTACAAATGCACACCTAGTTGGGTAGTGTGCGAGCCAGAATCAGACACGTTACCACTCTCCTAATCTCGCCATTTATATGTGACAAAGTGATAAAGGAGAAATGGAGGCAAAGTTATTAGCAGTGTTCAATCTTCCAGGTGTTGTGACGAATTTTCCCAAACGATCCGTTTGGTTTCGAATGTCTCATATGAATGGTTTCTGACATGTTCACACACAAGGATGACGTATACCTTGAAAGCTAAAACGTAAGTTATTTTGTTTTATTTTTAGTTTTCAGCGTCTTACTACCCGTCAGGGCTATTCTAATACTTAAACTAACGTAATAGGGTTGAATGAGGTATAACTATATAGGAATTGAACTTTAATTTGCGTGGAGGGAAAATCATCTGGGGAAAAAAGCAGCGCACATCCAGCCAGGATTCTAAGTCAAGCCTCCCGTCACCGGTAAACAGAAAAAATATGGTTCTGACGCCTTTGTCTGAGTAACCACCGTTGCGAGTTGTTGGTTTTAAAATGTCATTCTTGCATTTGCTAACCATTTTAAAAAGGAATTTAAACATCAGAATAAAACAAGGAAAGTTGACAATTCAAGAAGCATTTACTACAATATTGCCCGCTAGTCAAATACGATAAACAAAACAGCAGATTTATTTTAATAAAAACACGATGAACAATATAATTAATCCAATAAATATTTCATCTCGCTTTTCGCATTCCTAGTTTTTTTAATGTGAATGATATATTTTCAACCTTGTTTCATAAAAAATGACTTTATACTCGCATCCACTGTAAGTTTTCTTTTTTAAAAGACAGTCTGAGGCTTGTCTTTATTTGAATAACATTTTAAAATAAATCTCAACTGCGATTAATAACTTCAAGCTCGGAAATACTTCTTTCAAAGGTTCTCAATGGTAATGTTTGAATCTCGGTCGAGAAATTAAACGAAGCTAATTATATCGGACATATTCAAAGTAATTTGGACCCAGAATGGTGGCAAGTGTCTTAAGGTATTGAGCTTGTTCTATTTTAAGTCGTTTGGTCGCTGCTGGCTTAGAGCTCGTGTTTCTAATATTATGGAATGTTTTTCAAATATGATTTTCACTAGGCTTTTTCCATCTTCGCTGCACGCTAATTTGGCTGCATTTACCTAAATATATATTTATGTTACTTATTTCTTAGATTAAGTAGTGATTAAGAGGGCAGCCTACTAGAGCGAAAAGACTCTTTCTAAACATATATAAATCTCGCGTTATTTAAGAAGTGATTAATTTTGTTATCTCAAAATATGGTTCACGCCAAAATGAAGGTGAAAAATATAAACATGTTCCTATAGGATTAAAAGGAGTTTTAAATGTACGAATGGTAAAATAAGCTCATTTTTTAAGTACGTTTTACGCAAAGTGTATTTTCCTTCATAACTGACATTTTTATTTTATTTTTTTAACTTCACTATGGGGATATTCCTTTTCAAGTAAGTAGCGCCCTTAACCTTTGTAATGAAAGTTTTATTTAAGGAAAATAGTATTTTTAGTAAATTAAATGTAGAGCAAATTTGGGTTTAATAATCTTGTATTTTAAGCTTGTAAAAAGTAGGTGTTATTGCTTTAAATGTTTTTATAAGTAAATATACAAGAAGCAATCTTTGTACCAAGAGTTGGGTGACTTTGTATGTTTTTGCGCCTTGTTAGAATCGAGTAGGCAATCTAAAATACTGCATACCACTACGTCCGCAGGGTTGCCTATGCTTATGTCACGGCACTGAAAATATAGTCCTCTCTACTTCGTACGCAACGAAGATATGATTTTGACGATGGCTGTACGTACGGCAGTAGCAGTTTCTTTTTGCACACTTCGCTAACTAACTGCCTCTGATGATGAGATTCAGTGAACCGGAAATTGGATTTCATACACGGTGGACGGTAATATATATTAATATTTGTATAAGGTTTACTGGCTGAGAACTTAATTGAAAAATATTGAAAAGGGGGACGACATGCCTTTCAATGCCTTCATTAAAACACATAACTGATATAAATTGTGAAATTTTGAAAACTTTAATATACTAAAAATTAGATCAATATTTTGTAATAGATTTTTTGTAATTGTCTCAATATGAGCAAACCCGCTTCGGTGGCCGCACGGTCTAAGGCGTTACTCTCGCAATGGACTAGATCAGTGGTTCTCAACCTTTTTTTTAGCCTAATATCCACTTCTGAAAATGGGATGATAGCTACACCCACCCCTCCCCCTTCCCCCAACCTTCGAAAGTTAAATGTAACAAGTATTCTGAAATTAGTGATAATGATCTTAGATTGAGGTTACATTATACATTCATACTTAATTATTTCAAACTAAATGATTATTATTATTATATTATTATTATTATTATATTATTATTATATTATTATTAATTTGTATAAGTAAGTTTTATAATTTGATTAATTTCCTTCAATGCTGCTAGTGAAAAGATACGCATCCAAGGAAAGCAGAAAAAAGAAAATTAAAAAACAAGTCACTCAATTTTATTTAAAATAAACTAAACAAATTATGTCATGTTTATAAACATAAGTAGTTAAACGTACTGTCAAAATAATAGAACATAAATATTAGAATACATTTTAAACATTTTGTTTATTTTTTTTAGCACCGCGTCTTACTACCCGTTCGGTTTACGCCTATATACTAATTACTCTAATGTGCTAGGGATTGCGAAGGTTTAATTTAGAGGAAGTGCACTCGCATTTGCATGAAGGTAGAGTGGAAACCCCTTTAGGAAAAACCTCCCTCAGTGCACCCGACTGGTATCGAACCCTGATCTACCCAACTTTAGCAATCTAGTCTAACACGAGAGTAGCGCACTAACCACTCGGTAACCGAAGCGGGTTGATCCTTGTTTTGTTTTTTTTTTTTTTTTTAGCACCGCGTCTTACTACCCGTTTGGGTTATACGCTTAAGTACTAATACCCTATGATTAGGAATTGGGAAGGTTGAATAGAGGAAGTGAACCCGCATTTGCGTGGAGGGAGGTGGAAAACATTTAGGAAAAACCACCCCCAGTTCACCCGACCGAGATTCGAACCTCGATCTCCCCGTCCTCGGCAGTCGGCTCAACACGACTAGCGCCTTAGCCAATACGCCACCGAGGCGGGTTTGATCCTGTTATTATTAACATAAACTAATTTCTGTATATCCATAAAACCTAAACTTCTCCAACTACCTTCTTACAATTTACCGCCCTCTAAAAAAAAAAAAAAGGCCTTTCGGGGGCTGGTACTGCCCTTGTTGGCAAACACGGGACTAGACGCCCAATGACGGAGAGATTAGGGTTTGTATATTGTTTGGGTGTACTAAGTTGGTTTTTCCAAAATTGTTTTTTACTCTAACTTCACGCAAATGCGGGTACACTAATCTAAATTCAACTTTCCTCACCCCTAGCACATTAATTAGCGTTATTATTACATGTACTGTACGTGTCACACGAACTGGCAGTAAGATGCGGTGATAAAAAAAAACTACTCAGACAAAATTAATAAAAATAGTATTTTTGAATTTAATCACAACTATAAATTTTGAAATTTAATAGACATGAATAAAAGCGATTAGCGCTTCTGATTTTGAATCAAGAGGCCAGCGCTAGATCCCGACTAGCTGAGTTTGGAATTATTTTTTACACTGAATTGTTTTCTTTCCCCTCTCCCTGTTAATGCTAATTTATCTAAAAGTTCCCCCCTCAATAACTTGTTTGTTACCCGCTTTGGTGGCCGCATGGTTTAAAGCGCTACTCTCTTGTTAGATTAGACTGCTGAAGATGGGGAGATCGGAGTTTGATCCTTATCGGTTACACTTAGGGTGGGTTTTCCTAAATGGTTTTCCACTCTCCCTCTATGCAAATGTGGGTGCACTTCTTTTAAATTAAAAATTTCATAATCCCTAACACATTAGTGTAAATAGTACATAGGCTTATGACCTGAACGGGTAGTAAGACGCGGTGCTAAAAATAAATAAAAGACAACTTGTTTGTCCCACTTTCTTGGATTATTTCGACCCTCGCCTGTGGTTATAAGGTAGACTGGGCGACCTAGGTTTAAATGTTGGCCGTCTACACTGGTGTTGATTTTCCTCATATGAGGTGTCACTGTGATGCTCCCTTCTACTATCACAAATATTGGGAATTCAATTTATCCAGAACAACCTTTCTTTATTCAGGGTTGCCACGTACCGGGGAAACATAGGAAATTTTGCAGAATCTAGTAAAAAATGCTCGAATATTATTTTGTTAATTTGGGACATTTAACTGAAAGCTTAAAAAAAAAAAGGTCATTGTATAGGCGAAAAAGTTAGTTCAATCATGTCTTATTACCCCTAAAACATGGATTGTGAAGTGACAGAAGATATATTTCCCCATAAATCTTAAATCATCTGTTTTAAATAAAAGTTACAAAACTTCACACTTATCAGATTAAAGAAAAATTAAATTGTATTATTCCTTTCTTCAATCCAAGCGGTCTGGGAAAAAAATTGTATTTATTTCTGGAAAACCTGTAGAAAATAAGAAATTTGGTAGTAAGAAAATAGTGACAACCCTGGAATATCCCTACTCCTCGGGTAGAGTCGTGAATAACTATTATGTTTAAAACAACTACAATAAAGGTTTGATTTCTCACTCCAGAACTATATACTCCAAGGTTCAAAGGAAGGGTCTTTTGGAAAATACAAAAAAAAAAAAAAAATTCGGCAAAAATTGACAAAATTTTACTATGTTATTAGTGTTATTTCATAGATATTTATAATATCTCTTAAAATTAACAGTTGAAGATCAGAGACTTGACGTAAAAATTCGGGAAAATCAGCTAGTAATTTTACTAACCTCTTATGAAAAATTAGACTAAAGCAATTTAACATAAATAACATTAATAAAATATACCTACACATTTTAATACACTATTTGTCATGATGTAAAAGTAGCCGCAAATGTCACAAATGAAATTTCCAATAGCCATTCAAATTGCCTTTTTTGCTGTAATATTGGCTCTCTTTATGTATATATTTTTTAACAAGCGCTGGAGGAAAACTTTATAGATGTGAAAAACCATTATATAAAATGTTACGATGAGTTGTATTGGCGCTTCTGTTCCATGAATCGATCGCTTGCGGAACATTTCGCATAAAGATGAGGACGCTGTAGAATTTTATACTATTGGATGCAACGGGGCAGTCATGTAAGCATTATTTGTGACCTTAGAAGTACTGCGTTGATATCTGTAGCTAGATTAAAAGCTTATAATTGTATTTCGAATCGTTTGGTATGCGTATGCTTAAGAACATTCGTTTAGCCGTTTTATTATTTAATTGAGAAAATGTATAAGCAATAACCCAAAAATGTGTTTTTCTTATAACTGTAAAACTAGAGGATAGATATTGACCAAAATTGGAAAAGTTTTTATATACTGTATATATGAATTAAAATTGTTTAAGTAGGGCGTTAAAAAATGGAAACAAATAAATAATTTAAACACTGTGGTAGTGGAATGATATTAATACTTTTTAACAGGCCACTTTACTTTGATCAGTGTTTATATAGTGTTTTATTTTTAATCGCGAAGCCAAACCATCGGGTTTGGTTTTCGTATCTATTTTCAAGGAACAATCTCTAGTCTATGGATGACCCATTGATTATGGAAATAAACATTTAGTATATTTAACGTCAGAAACGCTACAAAGCGTTTAGTTACAAGTATCTATCAAATTTGTCATTTCTTCATTCGGTTCATCTGACTATAACTATAAAATAATCTGATAAGGCTAAACAACGTCGAATTCTAACAGGAATATAAGGGTACCCGTCATTTGGCCTAAAGGCATTTGGCCTAAAGTGTAGGCTAAATGCCTTTAGGCCAAATGCCTTTAGGCCAAATGCCTTTTAGGCCAAATGCCTTTAGGCCAAACGCCTTTAGGCCAAATGCCTTTTAGGCCAAATGCCTTTAGGCCAAACGCCTTTAGGCCAAACGCCTTTAGGCCAAATGACTTTTTGTAAATTTAATTTTTAGACCATTTATTAAAATGTGTTTTGCTGTCTCCGGAAACATTCGTTATGATTTGTAGTGATGATAATAGATGGCGAGGTGTTTAGTGTTTAGTTAACTAGTATATACTACCGTTTCAAAATACGTAAGTCTTTTCTCAATTTACTACTTCCCAAGGTATAGCATCACGTCCATTAACCTGTAGTACCACTTTTGTATATGTTGAACTTTTTACATTGCCAAGGTTTTATACTAGTTTTTGTACCGTTTTGTACCAGAAATAAAAAGTTTTGTACACGTACCGTTTTCTATTAATTAGCACATACATGGTCACACACACCATTTTAATAATTTTGTTTTATTTTGAATTTTGAATTTTTTTAAGTACCAAAGTATATTTGTTTATTAATTTTGCTAATTGAATTAATAAATCATTCTTTTTTTATAATCATATTAACTTACTCGAGTTTGCCCACGGCTTCGCTCACATTTAAGTTGGCTAAATTATCTTATTTATAGCAAATCATCTAAACCAGGTTTTCTCAAACTCTATGCTCTTAAGCCTTACATGAACATTTAAAGTAATTGTTAAGACTCTCTTTCTTAGAATAAGATAACTTTATTACGTTAAAATACAAAAATGAGACATTTATTATTTAATTTATTTCGTTATTTTCTGATAAGAGCTTTGTAGAAGTTTATTAAGAATAGTAAAGATTTGTAATATATTAATTAATTTTATTGCTTCATAAGCCAAACAGAATATTAATTTTTTAGTCAATCATAATTTAGCAAGTCGAAGGAAGTGAAAAATTGGTTCACACCTCATTGGAAATCCCCTCACGCCTCGCAGTTTGAGCAACCCTGATCTAAACTACCAAAAATACAATTTTAGACACGTGTGAGGTGAGAACTTTGTATGTTGATGAAGCAACAAATTAACTACTACCTATAAGAAGTAAAATCAATTATATATATGTGCAGTCTTTGCATCAATATTTGCTCGCTTACGCGAATACATTATTGAAATGAACACCAAAATAAATAGTTTAAATTTACTAATTAAACTTGAATTAATTTGAAAGAATCACTAGTAAGCACCTCAGCTTATCAAATAAATTGTTCTGTTAGTAATTGTTTCTATTGGTTTTTGAAAATTTGTCCTTCTTCTCCTCAATCATAATTTCTCTATTCTCTAATATTCACACATAGGCCCTTTATGTGGATCATACCGGCCTGTAAAAATCATTGATCTCTATGATATAACTGGATGGACATACACATGCACATTCCAAGGACAAAAGCGTGACGCTCAAGTGTATCATCTGCTACACAGAGGGGGGGGGGGGGGGACAGATTTAACTGTTTCTTTAAATGTTCTTATGCGAAAACATGTCTCTGATGAATAAAAGTGTTATTGTTTGAAAATAGTGAAGTATTATACCACACTTTCCTGAAGAAACATTTACATTAAAGGATATACAATCCAGTTTTACATGTAATACTGTACAGATATGAATAAAACCTTAGATATTCCCATTTCTATGTATTTATCATCAATGTTGTTTACAGTCTGGCACGACTACACTTATATTTAAAGTTGATTATTAGCTTGTATATTGGTTTCAGAAACCATATTATATTGAAAGTTCTATAAATATAATGAACAAGGTATCTTAAAACTTGATTACATTTGTTTGAATGACAAAATTTGAATAGTTGCCATGCATTCAAACTATCACTTAGGTTATAGGCTTGTGGAAAGTATTATTTTAATAATACCTGTTTTTTTTAAGTTGGCTCATATCTTTCAGAAACCATATTATGTTGAAATTTCGATAACTATAATGAAACAAGTCAGCTAAAAACTGTATTACATTTGTTTGAATGACACACTTTGTGTAGAAGTCTTACGTTCAAATGATAATTTAGTTTATAGGCTTGTAGGAATTACATTATCTACTAAACCCTGATTTTAGTAATAATCCCAATCTGTAAGGCTTTATTTCGTACCAAAATAATATCATATATATAATATTTTGGTAGGATGAACGGCAATTTAGAACAGAAGTAGAAATTTCCTTCTGTAAGGTCTTTTATCCTAACTAAACACAACTATAGGGTAGGATTCTGGTACGAGATAAAGCCTTACAAGTAAGCTTCCTTCAAAAATCATCTTACATATTAGGCTACATCAACTTATTTAAAGAAAAAACTAACCAGTTTTGAACTTTTATATGCTCTTCAAAGCTTTAACTAACATATTTATTTAATTTAACCACTTACACATTGATTTTTCTCATATATTCAATCAGATTAATGAACTATGTCAAAATGACACATTGCCTTGTATTGGTAAAAGAAAGAATGAGATACCCGAAAGTTTATTTCTCTCTTACACAATGGTATACAGACGACAGCTCGAAAATTTCAGCCACAGATGTCCATCCAGTTATACTATAGAGATCAATGGTAAAAATATCATTTACTAACTTGTCCTGCTTATACACGGACCAAATCTTTTACGAAAGTTTATCTTTATTGCTTCATAGGATGTATAGTCAGCCTCGTGACTATTCATCCACACTTCAGCTTCACCTACTAACTTTTAATTAAAAAATGCTATTTTTTGTGCTTCGGTGAGTTTACTATTTTCAAAAAGTCTATCCATCTTTTTCAAAAACTGTACAGCATGCACCCTAACATTATTTCCACTGAAGGTAGGTACATAGTCCATTAATTGATTCTGGATGCTTGTACTAGGTAATACCAAGGCACCAGCAGTAATTAGCGTCCCTTTTCCCACTACTTCGTCATATTTTGACTTAGCCTGTTCTAGTTGTTGTCGCATTTGTTCGACTGTTTGTAACGTCTTGTCCACAGTTTCAGTCAAGTTGTCCTTAAATTTGTCCAATTGCTGGTCAACTATTTCCTGTAAGTAAACATCTGGTACTGTGTGTCCATCAAAGAAATCATTTTGGAATTTAAGGCTATCACTACATTTTTGTTGTTCTTTTTCAACAGTCGCAAATCGTTCTGTTAAATGGTGTACCTGTTCTAGAATTTCATTTTTATTTTTATCGCAACTTTCCTGAGTAGTTTTTCCTTTGGAATTTATATCGTCCTGTTTAAGCTTAAAGTTTTCCTTTGCATTTTTAAGTTTTTTTATCTGCTCATTCGTCTGTTTTTCTGACTTATTACAGTCTTCCCTAAGCGTCTGTAGTTCGTCCCTTACCTGCGTTTGGTCACTTTCAGTCTGTTGTATTTTCTGTAATTTTTTGTCAAAGTCGTTTTATACTTCTTGAAATTTACCCTGCAATTCTTGTTCTAACCTGTTGAATTGTTCATTTACACCCTTAAATTTTTCATCAAACTTTGTATTTAAATTTTGATTCTTTTCTTTGATTTCTTTTAACTCCCGGCTATTCTTCTTGTAGCTCCTGTCTAGTTTTTTGTAGCTCCTTGCTAGTATTATCGAACCTTTCATTTATTTTCTGATTTAACATTTCACTCTTTTCACTACTCTCTTTAATTTGCTGACTTAACTTTTCACTCTTTTCACTACCCTCTTTCATTTGCTGCACTAACTGCATTAATATTGCATTTAGGTTATTTGCTGATGTTTGTTGAGCTACACCTCCTACCTTTGAAACATTTTCCACCCCCCTTAAGTCTTCTTCTTTATGAACTATTGGTTCAACTACTTTATCATGTTGTTCACTTTGTTCCTGATCAGATAGTTCTAAACAAGAATGTTCTTCTACCATTGGTTGGGAATATTGCGTTAGGGGAGGATTATCCTCACTGCTACTACTGTCTGTCTCTTCCATATTTAATGAAGTTTTGCTGTTGATGACTTACGTGAGATTTTCCTTGCGTACCCCACCTGAAGTCTAGAAGCTTTGGACCTTATTCAGAATCTACTGGGTTTTGAACTCTTCCCTCTGAAGTCACCTGGTTTGGAGCTTCTTCTTCCAAAATCACCTGGTTTGGAGCTTCTTCTTCTTCTTAAGTCACTTTTTTTTTTTGTTTTTTGCGTAATAAGGCACTTAAGTTGTTTGCGGCACTTTCACTGTTCTTTGAGAACTCACTTTCTCGGGTTGTGAACTGGATTTAATGTTATTATTTCAGTTTATCAGGCCCTCCACGTTGGGAAGCCATTATTGTAACGTATAAAAGTTAGCCTGATATATTAATGTTGGTTCGCCACCATTAGGGTGATATTTGATATAATGATTGAATTGGGTCCAAGTTTGCTATCCTGTATTATGGTAATCAAAAGGGGATAATGTCTTATTTTATAAATTAAAAGTTCTGGTCTTTTATAGTTTTTTTATTTTAAGTAGATAAACAGTTTTTGCTAGATATTTCACACGTTGTAAATATTAATTTAAAAACCCGACTATTGTATTATGTGTATGTTAATTCCCGGCACGTGAAATTTATCATAGACCCAACCCACACGGCTCCTCGTCAGGATTGCAAGTGAAGAGATGCGTACTTTGAAATAGTTATATCTAGTGACATCTCCTTCTCGAAACTTCCCAAAAGAAAGAAAGGTGTGGTCATCCAGGTGCGTCTCTGTCTACAAAACTGAGTTCGCCTTTCAAACAGAGGCGTAGAAAGATGTCGCCATACCTTGCAACTTAACACAAATAAATCTTACTACCTGCTCGTATTTATAATATCATAATTTTGAATATAGATGTGAATAATAAATTATTTAGATGTATAATTCCATATCATTACAACATATATATACAAACACGTGTATATACGGGCTCATTACAATTGGGCCACGTAAACAAGTTATGATCTCCGTTTGACGTCTACATATTTACTGGCAAAATTTATTTAATGCGTCACTATTATATATATTAATTATTAATATTGGCTTCCACTTTCATTTTGCCTTTCGAAATAAGTTGTCAAAAGTCCCCGAAAATGGTGTTTTCTTATTGTTTTTCGTTAACTTTATGACCGTGAGATATATTAACAAGGAAATAATATCAGAAATCTATACATAAAAAAGGTGATATTGTGTTTTGTGAACTGATCTAGTTGTATGTAGGATAGTGTCAATGTTTTTAGAAATATTGTAACTACCTTGCATCAGTTGTGCTATCTATATTCAGATGAAACAACTAACAGTACTTTTTACTTTCCGAAGATAGCCGAAGGTTTTAAATTTACATTTTAGGCCAAATGCTTTTAGGCCAAATGCCTTTAGGCCAAATGCCTTTTAGGCCAAATGCCTTTAGGCCAAACGACTTTAGGCCAAACGCCTTTAGGCCAAACGCCTTTAGGCTAAACGACTTTAGGCCAAACGCCTTTAGGCCAAATGCCTTTTAGGCCAAATGCCTTTAGGCCAAATGACTTTTGGTTTCATTTTTAGGCCAAATGCCTTTAGGCCAAATGCCTTTTAGGCCAACTGCCGCGTCCCCGAATATAATAATCCCGGTCAAACCGAAACGAGGCAGTCTCTTAAGGTGGGAGTGTAAAGAACATGGGTTAAGTGCACTATTTTTGTAGTTTTTATATGAAAAAACTTTTTTTTGTCAAAATAAATTAAATAATTCTATAGTTGATGCATAGAATTTAATTCTCTTCACATGGTGATATCAACAGTTCTTGAATATCTGTCAAGGGTGTCCTGGAATTTAATTACAACTTTATCGATCCATTCAAAAGGTTAGTCACAATGCCGCTATGCTCATGACAGATATTCACCATCTGTTGATACCATCATGTGAAGAAAATTAAACTCTATGTTTGTACTAAAGCAATATTTTATTTATTTTGACAAAAAAAAAGTTTTGCTATAAAAACTGCACAAACACTGGCCTTTTCTCGCGTTCCCTGTACTCTCACCTTAATAGCCTTGTTTCAAAAGTAATGAAAACAGAGACTAGTCAATTTTATTGAACTCAGCATAGGGAAGTAAATCTTCTGACGTTCACAGTTGCTTCCCCCAGGCTCGTATGCTTCATCGGCCGAGGATGAAGTAAGGAAAGAGATAGCTTATCCTGCTGGTAATGAGCGTCTTCCTGCCCGCCCGCCCGCCGCTATGTCCCTCTTGTTCGCACGGGTGCTGACAACCTGCGATTAGGGTGAAGAGAGACGTAGTCCGCCTCGAGGTGGTTTGGCTCTTCTCCACTATTATTATTATTATTATTATTATTATTATTTATTATTATATTATTATTATTATTATTATTATTATTATTAAAACTTAGTTAATAAATTAGCATAGTTAATATAGATATAGTAAAGTTTATTTATTTATTTATATATATATATATATATATATAGTTATAATATATATGTATATATATATTATTACATTAATATGGTAGGAATGTGGAAGGTATAATTTGGCGGAAATGTACCTGAACTCACGTAACGAGAGATTGAGAAATTATTTAGGAAAAAAAACACTTTAAGTAGGCCAACCTGAATTCCAACCCCGACCTTGCTATCACCGGTAAACTATACTAAATAAGCGTGAGTCAGGATGTTATTTTTATAAACATTGGTTAAATCTTAAACTTACCAAATCTGCTTTAATGAAGCCTTAGTTAAGTGGGTGTGTTTTGTCTCTGTCATTTTTGTCAGGTGATTTTGATAACTTTAAGATAAAAATATATATTAACATTTTGTATCTATTATTTATTCCAGACAAGAATTCTGGTGAGAAGGACCTTTTAGAAAATGAAAACACTTATTTTTAGGTCATTTGATCCAATATTACAATATTTGTATTATTTCATATGTATTGATAAAATCTATCAAAAGTTACAGCAAAAGGTCACATGACTTGAACTACGAATATATTAAAGTATTTTTAATGAATTTTATTACTATCAGGTACTAAAATCTTACTATATATAGTTTAAGGTGAGAGTGTAGGAAACATGAGAAAGGGTTTTATAACAAAACATATTTTTGGCCAAAATATAAAATATTGCTCCAATACAAAATTACAGTTACATTCTCTTCGCATGGTGATATCAACAGTTGATGAATATCTATTATGAGCATAGCAGCATTAGATAAGAAACTTTTCAAATAAAGAGAAAAAGTTGTCATTAAATTCCAGGATAGACTTGACAGATATTCAACAACTGTTGATTTCGCCATGTAAAGAAAATTAAACTCTATCATTCTACTGAAGCAATATTTGATTTCTTTTGACCAAAAAAGTTTCTATACAAAAACTGCAAAAACACCAACCTTTTCTCGCATACGATATATGCCCACCTTAAGCACATTTCACAAAGTGCAGTTTTGTTGACTTATTGGACAGCCTGTCAATCTTGTTCTTAGGCCCTTTAACATAATAATAATTTATTCCGTCTGCAGACCACAGTTTGAGAACCACTGATTTTAAATAGAAAAGGAAATATATACAAACACAAATTAAATAGCCATTTACAGAGCGTACATATTTAAATATTTTAATATTAGCATTAAACATGAAAAATTTACAAAATTTATGAAAGTGAGTATTAGGTCTATATAATTATATTATATTTAGATATTTTTATTACTGGGCTATTTTAATAGAAATTTACTTGTATATAAATATATAATTAAATAAAATAGTAAAAACAAATTAATCAAATTTCCACACCACCAGGAAGAATAATCATAGTTGATGTTCATATTCTCAATATTCTTTCTTTTGCCCAAGGGTCACTGCTTGTCAAATATACAAATGTATTGTATGTATACTATTATAACACGACTCCCAATATCATAAAAAAGGAGTTGAGGTACCCAAGAAGCTGTAGATTATCACAACAAAACACAAAACGTCTAAACTGTGACCGGAATTTACTACAAACCCTGTGATTTGGTCAAGGAAGATTTTTGTCTGGGTACGACCAGAACTACCGGGAAAACGTTGGACAAAATATAGCCAGGCATTGTCGCTTAACGGGTCTACCAGACAATATGGGGGTAAGCGGAAATACTTTGATCAAATTTGAACTTTATTCAATATGATTGATTATTCTACTATAAGTTGATTTTCAACTGTTAGATCAGTTAACTTATTCAACCAAAATCAGAGGATCAAATCTATATTTGTGCCAAGAATCACATCGATAAAAATAGACTCGGATATCCTGGATGGGTAGTAAGACGCAGTGCACAAGAAAAACTGTACCATAATAATTTCACAAGCTCTAATTTTTTTATTTGGGGTATTTTTTTAGCATCGCGTTTTATTACCTGTTCAGGTTTAATTGAGGTATTTTTTAACACCGCGTCTTACTACCTATTCGGGTTATAAGCCTATGTATTAATTACATATGTGTTGGGGATTAGGAAAGTTGAATTTAGAGAAAGTGTACATGCATTTGCGTGAAGGAAGAGTGGAAAGCCATTTAGGAAAAACCACTCCAAGGGCACCCGACCGGGATCGAACCCCGATTTCCTCGTCTTCAGCAGTTTAGTCTATTGTGATAGTAGCGCCATAGATCATGCGGCCAATGAATTGGGTGATTGGGGTATTTAAAGTGGAATTTCAAAACACAATCGCATAATTTATAAACTAAGAGCTTAATAAAAAATATATAAACCCAGTCCTCGCGCCTAAATGTTTGTTATGTGGATACCAGGAGAACCCTGTCTACAAATTGTAAAATATATCCGTCATGACCGTCTGGAATAGAGGAAGGGTCCCCTTTACTTTTGGGCCACTCTAACCACCTAGAAGGAGCGATGGGCTCTTTGCTTAAAATGATCCGTTTTACGGTACACGTGCCTTTAGACCGTTCAAAATTAAAATGTAACTTCCAAGTGTGACCTAAGCACGCACTCAACAGAATGTTTTTCTGTGACGGTTCCTCTGCCCTGGTGAGCACTGTAGTGCACGTAATTAGCTGGGGATTCTCAGTTTTAAGCGGCGGAACAGTTGTCTTGCTACTTACAAGCCCCTCTAGCTTGGCGAGCATTGTAGTGCACGTAATTAGTTAAGGTATTCTCTGCTGTACGGGCCGGAGCATTTGTCTTACGAAATCAAATCCCTCAACCTTGGCAAGCACTGTAGCTGTAAGTGGCGGAACAGTTGTCCCTCTACCTTGGCAAGCACTCTAGTGCACGTAATTATTTAGGGGATTCCAAGCTGTAAGTGGCGGAACAGTTGTCCCGCTACGTACAGCCCCCTACACACGCAATGAGATCCCAATGTAGGCGAGAGTCCTAGCCCCCACTAAGACCGGGAGTGAGAACTGCCGAGCTGATGCCCCGCCAGTGGTTCATTGCACGCACTGGCCCGCACTTCCTGTCCCGGAGTTCATCTTCGTACACATCCGCGAACCTTTCCAAGGTCATCTGCTACCTAGACCACTTATTGCAACGTTTCCTTCGATCCGGGTAGAAGAGTCATCACTAGGAGATATCGGGAACCTGACTAGCTCTTACGGAGGTGTGTTAATCAAACGGTCCAGGGTTCATAACTCCTAGCCACCACACACCACAATAAATAAGCACATGTTTTTATTCTTACAAATTACAAATGAATGTCGAGTAGTTAAGAAATAAATTATTTTTGAAAATTTGATATTTGTTCAAAATATTTGAACAATTTGGTTTAATGTTTATAAATCAAGAGTTTTTACTGTGTTGTTTATTGTAATGTGTTTTTTATGAGTAAAACCTACTCAGGGGTAGTTAACTAAAAACTTATTTTTGAACATTTTATTCGAAGCTATAATACACAATATGAGAAATTTATGTGATTGTGTCATACTATTTGTTTTTATTGGAATAGATTAAAAAATAAATAGATATAATTTAACCCACTATTCGGTTTGATTGAAGATCTTATATTCGCAGAAGCTAATTATTTTCCTCTTGTCAAATAAAATATTTGTTAGAAACTATCAAATATAACAAAAAACACAATATATTCTCTTCTATTCCGAATTATTTTTAATTACTTTTTTATTAGTAAGGGCCATTTAGAAAATACAAACTTTCATGGGTCAAAATTAATAACATACAATATTATTGGTTTTATTTTATAGCAATTAATAATATACGGTATAACAAATGTGACAGCAATAGATAACCTGTAGCTTCCTCCACTCCCTTTTAGGACCAAATATCTTCCCAAGCACCTTGTTTTCAAATACCCTCAATTTCTTTTTGTCATGTAAGCTAAGAGACCAGGTTTCACACCCATAGAGAACAACCGGTGAAATTATTATTTTGTATAGTCTAAGTTTTACATTCCTTGAAAGCAGGAGAGATGTCAACAACTTACTGACCGATTAATAGCAAGCATTTCTCGTCTGTATTATTTTCCTAATTTCCCATTTAATATCGTTATTGCTAGTTAAAATTGTTCCTAAATATTTAAATTCATTAACCATTTCAAATTATATATTGTTCGAAGTAACCTCTAAATTATCGTCCTCAATCTGTGTTATCATATACTTAGTATTTTCAGCGCTCGCTTCTAAACCTATTTCCTTACTAGCCTCTAATAAAATGTCTGCCTTTCTTGCAACAGCTTCCTTACTACTGCCCAACAAAGCTAAATCATCTGCGTACCATAATAGCTGCATTGTACCGTTTAATGTTAATCCTTCCCTACTCTCTTGCAATACCCTAATAGCATACTCTAAGGCTGGATTAAAAAGTAATGAGGAACGTTCATCTCCTTGTTTCAACCTATTATGTATTTCAAAAATATCTGATAAGTGACACCCAACCCATACCCTGCCACAAGTATCATTCAAACACACCTAATTTATCTTGAAAAGTTTTTTAGCTATCCCAAACCTAACTAAAATTTCATATAACTTTTTGCTTTCAATTGAATCGTAGGTCCTTTTGAAATCTATGTATAACTGATGAACCGTCATGTTGTATTCACACTTTTTTTCTAATATTTACCGAACAGTACAAATCTGATGCGTTGTTGATCTATGGGTTTTTGGAATCAGATGTCCAACCCTAAATTTAAGGGGTAGGTTACTGAAGGGAAAAAAGAGAAAAAAATCGATTTCCTCGAAATTCGCTTTAACGATTGTGATTAAATGTTATATCTAGACATTGTTTATCATTAAAACAAGATGGCAACTCTCATTTTCTCATGAAAAGACTATAAGTGTACTTTACATGGGGGAAATTTTCTAATTTTTATCATTTCTCCGCAACTATTTAAGATACGAAATAACTTATTGTAAATAAGTAGTACTATTAAAGATAAAAATCATCTATATGAAATATATTTTTTATAAAACCATTAATTTCTAAGCTATAAGCACACACACACACACATATATATATATATATATATATATATATATATATATATATGAATGAATTTGATTCTTATGCTCTTTTATGGACAAAGATATTTCTCTTTTCTCAATTTTTCTAGTTCCTAATGCCATAGATTGCATAAGTAACAGTGTATATTATTTCATTTATGATCTATGGTGTAGTGTTTCTACAACAATGTACATACTAATTTCGTTTCACAAATCTTACGAGTTTCTTTAGTAAATGTCTATTTTAAGATAAAGGGGAGAGAAAGTCTGTGCGGTGCGCCGTAACATCTAGTTCTTCTGCATATGGCGTCTCTCTCAATATAATTATGTTAGATGCACTTTTATAGAAACACCTATCTAATTTAAAATGACCAAGATAGGAAAGGAAGGGGAAAAAATAAGGTAGCAGCCATCTACCTTGAGTAGGAGTACCTTAAGGCATTTATATAGGGGAGACCGGGGCATGTTGACGAACGGGGCAAGATGACGAATTGCAATTTGCGCCGTATGTAATGCCGAGAGAAGTTTGGCTATCCTGTAGCCTTGACCACCCCCCTCAGCTACTATAAGCTAGCAGCAACGGAATTTTCCATTCAGTCTGAGAGTAGCTGTGTGGATAGGAAGTTGTGTCGCCGCATCCTTGCAGTGAAATTGAAGGTAGGTTCGATAAGCTCTTGTTCAGTTGTAAAGAATGGTTCTTGTTTGTCACATGCTATTAGCTAATCTGTATTATATTAGTAATTTATACATGTAATAGTTATTATAGATATAAATTTTGGTTTAAGCTTTTTATGCAAGTATTGAAATAATGTAATCCGGGGCAAGTTGGCGGGGGTAAGTTGACGAATTCGTCATCTTGCCCCAGTTTTATAAAACTATAAATGTATGCCCATATATATAGAAACCTGCAAGTGTTAGAGTTAATTAATATGAACATTACTAAAAGTAGGCTAAATAATGTGGGTTTTAGAAATATATCTCAAAGTAACACACTACAACGTTATTTTTATGCTACTATTGTTATTGGCATGCAATGCACACTTAAAAATGTAATTGTCCTCTGCAGATTGTGAGAAAATGGGTCAGGAAGACCAATTTAAGAAATTGGGACGATACTAAAATGATAGCAGCAATGCATTCTGTGAGAGAAGAACACATGTCCTGTAACATCTGTAACATAATCAAGCCAGTGCAAGTAAACAAATTCTTTGATCTACTGAAAGAGGTTAGATTAAAGTATGAGTTTTCCTCCAGTCAAATATTTAATGCTGATGAATCAGGCTTGTCTACAGTCCCTACCAAAATTCCAAAAATAATTTCACCCAAAGGCACAAAAAGGGTCTCTAAGGTTGTTTCTGCAGAGAGAGGTAAAATGTAACAGTTGTGTGCAGTGCCAGTGCGACTGGAATGTATGTCCCACAATTTATTATATTCTCCAGAAAGAGAATGAGGCCAGAGTCACTGGATCATTTGCCTCCTGGTTCTTAAGGTCATGCTATCGAAACCAGTTGGATGAATCCAGAGTTATTTGTTTCCTACCTTCAGCACTTTACTAATCATGTAAAGCCATCAGAAAATATGCCTGTTTTACTTCTTGTTGACAACCATGCTTCTCATGTTTCATTGCCAACTATTAATTTCTGCCGTGAACACCATATTGTGATGGTTGGGTTCCCACCTCACACAACTCATCGACTCAAACCATTGGATCTATCTTTTTTTGGGCCTCTCAAGACATTCTATAATCAAGCATGCGATAATTTCATGGTGTCCCATCCTGGTCAAGCAATAACTGACAGAAATGTAGGTCAGCTTTTTGGCACGGCATACTTGAGGGCAACGACAGTAGCCAATGCAATAAAGGGTTTCGAAGCTTGCGGAACTGAACCATAAAATCCACAAATTTTTGCTGAAGAGGATTTTGCACCTTCAACAACAACTGAACAAGATCTTCCTCAATCAGGACCTTCCCATGATGAAACAACTTTGGTTTGCAATGGACCACAAGAAGTTGCAGTTGAAAATGATCACCGCCCACGAACAAATATTCCACAACCTTGAACATCCCAGCAGAAAGACCAACAAGAAACTGCTCATGCTCAAGCAGAGGCTCCTTCTCGTGGTTCCGAGTCGAATGAAAATAAAACTGTGCAAACATCAATTCTTACTAAAGCACAGGTCACTCTCAGCTGTATTAAACCTTTTCCAAGAGCAAATAGATCTATGAAAAGGAATCGGCCAGTTATAACATCATCTGTTCTAAAGAGCACGCCTATGAAAGATATTCTCGTGGAAAAATAATAAGAAAAGGAAAATAAATTAAAAAAGAAGGAAGAAAGGGATGCCAAAACAGCTGCAAAGAAGTTATTCCAAAAAACAAAGGAAGCTCAGGAAAACACTGAAACTGTAATGTGTCCAGGATGTGAATAAGAGTTTATTGACCCTCCTAATGAAGATTGGGTGAAGTGTGGAGCTTGTGTACAATGGGGGCATGAGGACTGTTCAAGCTATGAAGGATGTGGCCAGTTTAAGTGTGACTATTGTTACTATTTAAAACGTAATTGCCTCTTATGGCCTAAAATATGGTTATTAATTTCTTTAGTTATTATATTGTTGCACAACACCTAAATGTTAAATGCCATGTGTGTGGATTGCTTTTTTTCTTAGACTATTAGTTAATAGTTAAAGTCAATGAATAACATTTTAATCAGATAGGTAATTTTGAAATTATTTGGTATTTAAATGTGTAAGTTATATTAATATAGCAAAAGGTTTTTATATCATACTAGCGGACCCGACAGACGTTGTCCTGCCCGAATGTTGGCTTTTCGTTTGGGTGGCATAATTGATTTCGATAGTAAAACAAATACTATGTGATCATCACAATTACAAATTCAAAATGAAATCCAATTAGTGAGTTACACAAATATTACAAATTCAGTGTTTGTCAAGACAACATACAAAATAAAACATCTTTTCATTTTTGGCATTTCGCCCACAACTCCACAAATATCAGCTGTATCAAAAAAATGTTTGAGGTTACATGTTCTGATATGCAAAAAATCTAAAAAAAAAAAATCCCCCCGAAAAAAATGTCCCTAAATAATAAAAATATATTCCTAGAACCCGATTGCAGCGCCACCTACCGGGTCCAATTGTGAATCTAAACCATCCACGGACCCACTCAAACACACACAAAAAATTTCATCAAAATCGGTCCAGCCGTTTAGGAGGAGTTCAGTGACATACACACGTACAGAAGAATTATATATATTAAGAAGATATAATGCATTAACCTTCTAATTCGTCATCTTACCCCAATAGGTTCGTCAACTTGCCCCTATACCGGGGCAATTTGACGAATTTGGAGTGTTGTCATTTACAATTTTTTACAACTAAACAAATGTATTTTATAACAAATTGTAGTGCGGAAAATTTAGTCAATGAATTGTTCTTAAAGATAAAAAAATACTCACTTTTATATATGGATTGCAACTATCTATATTAGTCATTCTTGCTTAACGTCGTCAACATGCCCCGGTCTCCCCTATTAATCCCAATCTTAATTCTAGTTATAAAAAGTTTTTTTTTTTAGTGTATGTGCATTCTAATAGAGCTCTGACACATTTGATCAGGTAAAACAGAAAAAAAAGTGCGTTATTTTTAGCCTCGTGCTAGGTGAATGTGGAGGATTATAACCTCTTACCCCTTCCTCATCTCTGTTACGGACAAGGCCTGGATTGAAACACGGCCTACCGAGCTTCGAGTCTACGTCCCTATTTTTGAAACCAATATTGCATTGCCTGTGTCTCAGAGAAACTTAGTTTCTGTTAATTTAAACACTACAGTCCAATTTTCATAGAAAGGGCCGTTTAGAAAATACGGCGGCAAAATGAATGACATATTCGATATTATTGGTGTTATTTTATAACTATTAATACTATACAGGGTGTGGCTAAAACAATTAGAATATTAGTAAAATGATAATTAATACTTTAATTAAAACGTAAATATTCACTACGGTATCTAAATAAAAGCAAACTATATACCAGAGTTTTTCACTTTTTGAAGATAATGTCATTCAGGTGAGCTCTAACGGATGTCAGGCAAAGCTCAGCACGTCCATCCATCACTTTCCTCAGCATGGATCATCTGATTGTTCCCACCCCACTCTTTATAACAAAAGGGACAGCAACATATAACACGACTGGACGTAGAAATAATTGAAACTAGATCTATAAAACGTTACTAGGTGTCGAATAATCCTTTCCCTATGAAAATTGGACTATACATTCATGTAAAAGATTTGGTAGCATAGTTGCTACCACGTACCGTGAATTTTTTAAGGAAAAAACCTTTGATATAATATGCCTATATGAATATTTTATTGATACCATTTTACTATGTTAATAGTGCTAATCTACAGGTATGATATCTATCAAAAGTAACAGCTGCAGATCACATGGCTTGATGTATGAATAAGTTAAATTAGGTATAGTAAATGTCTAGCCTACCTATGAAAATGGGACTGTACATTAATTACAGTCAAACATTGAAGTCACTAGTAATAAATGTTTGGCCATGCCATTACTTGAATCATGGCTCTACGTTTGTGTTAACCGCCATTAAAATGAGTTTCACGGTACCTACATAACTTGAGCCATGATTCACTGTTGCGTGGAGGTATATTTCCCGCGCTACCCAAATAGCTCCACGCGTTTATCATTGTTGTTCCGAAGCATTGTTGAGCCGCAACACAACAAGTAAAGAAAAATTCGTCGAGGAGGAGGGATTCTCGACACTTTTCATCTACCTCACTACGATTCATCCCGTCTGTTATATTACCTTCCCCCCTTCTTTCCTTTTCATTCCGTCCTCCCTTCATTGCCCTGTTCCCTCTCCAACTTTTCTTCATTTCCATCCCCTATAATGCGCCGTGTTTTATCTTCTTTTCGACGCTCTTTTGTCTCGTGGTAGTATCCCCGCTCTCCCCCTCTTGTGGTTTGTATTCTCAAACCGCGCCGCGCGCTCTCTGATAAATGTCCTGTGCGCGTGTCTGCAACATTTACAAGGATGATCAAATTCTGAAATCATTCCCGCTATAATAAGCAATTTAAAGTCAAGAGTTGCGAATAGACCGTGTAATTTCATATGTTTATGTAACAAAAAAAAAAGAGTGGGGGAAGGAGAAAAAAGTTTTATATTTCGTTATCTATTTTTGTAAGCATCAAGGCTTAGAGAGTTCCTTTTGAAAGAACTTTTTAATGGCAGAACGCCTTTATGAAGAACACAACAACTTTTTATTGTTGTTACTTAACATGATTTGGTAGAATATTGGTGGATATTATTACTTAATCCGTATCTGTGGACACGTGGAATAAATGTCAAGCTCATATATCCTGATTTGCCGGTGATGGATAGGTCTTGACTCGAATTCCGGCTGGGTCTACTGAATATACCTTTACCTTAATGGTTTCCTATTCTTCTTCCACGTAAATTTGGGTAGCTTACATTTACTCTCAATTAAACCTGCCTCATTCCTATTTCATTAGTTTAGTTAAGTGCATGTAGCCCTGAGGGGAGGTAAGATGACGTAAAAAAATTAAACGATTTTTTCTAATGTAATTCTGAAACAAACAAAACAACTTAGGCAATTAATGAAACGTTTGATGAGAAGAAATTAACTTAATTTTACGCAAATACATTCTCATTTCTGTCGGAAAAGGAATCTTACGATTTTATTTAACTAGGAAGACGTGATATTAACCTCTACCAGCGTAGATAGAGAATGTTAAAACCACAACGGAAATAACTACAAATTCATTTGGTCTCAGGTTTCAATACCAAACTTTCAATCCGAAGGTGACCAATTGAAATTCGAGTCAAACATCTTAGACCGCTTGGCCTTAACTACGAGGGATATTAATTGAAGAGTAAAACTTGTGTACACACGTTATACTAACTTACCTTACACTAAACTTACAGTAAACTCAAAATATATCACGTATTGCCTGCTTTCGCACCATTTCAATAGTTGATTGTCACCTGAGCTCCCGATCCTAGCATGGATATTTTCGAATATTATCTTAGGGGGGGATCTGCATAGTAGATCACCGAATCGCGTCGCAGGCGTTTAGAAATCTAGGATCACTTATTAAATGATTTGATATTTTTAATATAGTTTTGTACAAAATGTAAGCAAAAGTTTTGACTATTTAAAAAGTTTAGATTCTAAGTTTTTTAAATTGTGTTATAGCCTATAAAACAATCCCGTATTATCTTGAAAGTTTCTGTTGTGACCCTAACAAAACATGACTTTATTTGACAGAGGAAAGCTAGGTCTAGGTTTCTAACCCTTCCTTAGCTTTAATCTCAGAAGTACAAATTTTCGTGTAAAACTTTGTTAACTGTTTAAATAAACTTTAAACTCAAAATTTAAACTTTTTGACTGGTCAGAAACCTGCTGATTGTTTTCGACTGCATTTAATTGAGAACGATATTAAAGAATATCAAATAACTTCTCAAATAATGGGATATTTCTAAACGTTTGCAACCTGTCTCAGTGATCTACTATTCGGCAGCCTTAATAGAATAATAGAAGATATCCATGTTAAGCCAAATCCAGAACTCTCTCCCGTTATGTAACGTCAACAATACGGTTATAACGACTGTTTTTGGGAGCTGCTTCCCAATTGTAAAAGGTTGTATGCTACACATAATCAATAGTAAACGTACACCACATTCTAATACCATCGTTACCGGAAAGATCAGGGGTGCGCTTACGAGTCAGATGCACCAGGGAGAATTTCTCCCACACTGCAAACTATATCCTCTCCGGACAAATACTGGTGCATTTCCATAGAGAAAAATTACTCTTTTCATTTTGTTCCCATTAGGTTAGAAAGTGCTCGTTACTGATGATTTAGGAGGGGTGAGAAGTCAAAGCGAAGCTTGGAACGTGCGAAGTCGAATCTAAACTTCAAACATGCCAAGCAAAGCCGAAATCGAAGATAAGGTTTTCATTGTCGTCACATAAGACTGCTTTTTTTTTTCCAAACTATACATTAATTGCATCTAGGAAAGAGAAATATTTAGAACGGGGGAAATCACACTATTTTTTAATATATCCAGGTCTACTTTATATCGTTAAATACTAGTCGTTGTTAAAAAAAGTTTAGTATCTGTTATAAAAATTATTATGTTTTGAAATATTTTAAAAATGTTAATATATCGGAGTTTTTATCTTCCTTATAAACGTTTCCAAGATGCTAGTACGATTGTCGAAGCCGAAGCGAAGGATAGTTCATCTTCGACTTTGACATCTAGAAGCTTCGGACACCTCTAATAATGATTATTATTTACTGGTATTACTAATTATTTATTTTCATTTATTTGGGGCATTTAACCTGTACTTTCTGGACCGATTTATTATATCAGCACATGACTTAAAACTGACTTAAATCTAAAACCGACACAACATCCAGCCCTTGGCCGTTAATTTATCACTTTTAAAGAGAGAAACCCACCTTTCACCGATTATAAATTTTTCAGCCATGCCAGGAATTGATCACGGAACCATTAGCTAAGGAGACAGACACGCTACCGACTGAGCTAAGGTGTCAAACTACTAGTATCTATTATTTATGTATATATTATATACTCTTATAATATATACATTATATACTATAATAATATATACATTATATAATATATATATCGATACATATAGTAAATATATTGCAATAAAATATTTTTTAACATGAAGATGTAGTTTTGAAACTCGTAGTTTTGAAAAATGTAATAAAAAAGCGAACTGAAGCTTACTTCTCTTTTTAGTAGGGGGACATATTAGCATATAGCCTTTGTCCCGGCATGCACCATGGCCGTTGATTCGTGTAACTGCAGGGACTTCACTTCAGCACGACCCAGTCATTACCTTTGAGCCTGTTAGATTATTTCACCTTTCTGCGAAATTCCTCCATTTTTTTTTTAATCATTTGTATCTCGTCCCCTCCTCCAAGTTCACGTATTTCCTAATGAATTGCCCTCTCTCTCTCACTCATAGTTTGAACCCGCAGCCCAATCTCAAGTTTTTTAATGACGCCGTGAACCTCTCACCCCCTCCTACCCACATTCAGCCACCCTCACTCCTTGTGACCGACACAAAAAAAATGAGAAGGTAAAAAGCAAGTACTTGGCTGTATAATAAAGTTTGGACGAGTTCCTTTGAAACTTAACCTCTTCAGGAAACAAACGAACTTATACCAGCCAACGTTGCCGAAGCGATTTTTTTTAATTCCCCAGAAATGTGGGCAAAGTTTGCTTGGTCTGTTTAGTAAGATACCATTAATTCAGCCCTTGTGGTATCGCTTTCCCAATTTAAAATGGGATGTTTTAACAGGATTTGGTTACATTTCGTATCAATTTAGAAAGAAAATATCTTATAAAATAATATTCAGTTCTTGAAATGTTTTTTTAAAAGGGTACAAGGATCATAAACTAGACTAAATTAAGACAACACGATTACTAAATGTTCATGTCTGAACTTAGGCTATGAATAATTGCAATATGTAGATATTTGATAAAGTCACACACAAAAAGTAAAACCCACTATTCACCACCCGATATTGGTGGCTACGTGGACTAACCGTCAAGCTCGTGTAACCTGGTTTTCCGGTGATGGGGGCCGACGTTCGAATCCTAACCTGGTTTACTAAGTGTGTTATTTCCGAAATAGTTTTGCACTTTTCCCTTACGCTAATGTGTATGCATTTCCTCTAAATTC
Source organism: Timema podura (assembly GCA_033556935.1). NCBI lineage: Eukaryota > Metazoa > Arthropoda > Insecta > Phasmatodea > Timematidae > Timema > Timema podura. The sequence goes on from JAVRXN010000009.1 coordinate 57,168,847, forward strand.
CATATTTACTATTCCTTCCCCATTAGCGTAATAATATTCTAATAGCCCGGACGGATATTAAAAGGTGATACAAATAAAATCCAGCCAAAGTAAGTAAACTTATGTACAGTCGTTATTGGTCCAGATGTCTACAAACAAGATTACTATGGCTAATTATTCTTGTTTAAGATATTTGATCAAAAATTAATGTTAATTAGTTCGGATTTCAATCGTTTATGTGATGATATCCAAACTTGATTATTTCCGGACATCCAGCCGCTGGAATCCAAGGAAAAATGGAAGGAATCCTTTAACCAATAGGACTCAGAAACTTAATTCACTAATACCAACATTCTTTACAAACAACTACTTATCTAATTTATCTTTCACTGTATTATAACTTATTCTATAATTTACTTATTTTAATTTAATTAATACAATATAAATTTTGTTAGACTAATTAAAAAAATTGTATTTTTAAAATATTAACATGTATTTATCATTAAATGTTTAATTGACAATTTTTATTAGTTATTTAATAGATTTAACCTATTCGAACTAACAAAATATACCATTCAAACATTTACCTATTTTATAAACTCTCTCGCAGTCTCACTGTTCAAACTTTCAATGTGTTTATATAATTTTAAACAAATCATTTTGCAATCAATTGTAATATCACATTTTATATTAAATTTCAACCCAAGATTTAATAACTTATAATAATTATCTAACAATTTTTTGCACATTTAAACATATCAACTTTATTAATAATATCAATCAATTATTCTCATTTAACATTTCAGATAGCTATAAAATTATTACCTCCATCTTTCTTCTATCTTTTCATCAATTTATATGCATTCAACGAGCTTTTTAACTTCTCAAATTATATTTATTATAATTGTATATGTTAATTTACTGTGTCACTATCGTTTTATAACATGTTCTATATCATATTTTGTAAAATTAATTTTATTTTCCTTAAAAATTGTTTTCTAATTAATACATTTATAAAACATTAACTGTGAAGGCTAAGTTTTTATCTTATATTTAAATTACGCTCCTTACTATGAATAGGTTTTGGGAATATTTTCTAAAACGTTTAAGTAATAACTATTCATGGATAGGGAGTGCAAACGGTCGTAAGATATCGAAACTTGTTTGAAACATAATAAAAGGTGTGTCAGAGAGCCGTGGGAGTGTAATTTTCAAGTTCAGCTTAAAATAAATGCGCTGTTAAAGCAGTCCAATATATCTTGCAGAGCTAAAATGCCATAATTTTACACACACATTTCTTGAAGAATTGCAATAAACCTCTTTTTTTTAAACTTATATTTATTCCTGGTTTTGAACTTCTGTTGCATTAAATGATCTCTTCCCCTAAATAATTCATTTTGTAACTCGCTCCTTAAGTCGTGAAAGTATGATGTAGTTATGGCGCGCATAAATAATATTTCCCGCCGCACTAAAAACCCGAGTGTGTAGCAATCAACATGCATTTGTTTGTTCAAAACTGGACGACATTGATGTGTCACCTCCAGCATCCACACATGCTCACATACGAGCGGTGAGAAGGGGGAATAATTTAGTGTTACTGTTCTTGTAACAAATCTAACCGTGTGCATGATACTGAGTTACGGTACTTTATGGAGTGCGCAGACACGATCGTAAACGTAAGATGACGGTAAGTGCGCGATTATTTGTCGTAATGTAAACGACTGGTTTATCGGAGAGATGCACTGCCCATCTTAGGTTGATGTTTATTTTTTTCAAAGGTAGACCTTAACTTCATTATTTTATAAATATATTGAGGTTTGTTATTCTTTCCATTCTACCTAGTTATATTAAAATTAATTTTCTCTCACTCTCGTATTTTAAAAGAATAAATTTAGTAAAATATCACTCGTGTTGATCATATCGTAAAATCAAGAATTTGCATGCTGACCCTAAATGTTTCCCTTCCTTCAATAAAATACAATATCAACAACCATTTTAAATATCAATTACTTGTACTACTGTGAAATATACCCACCTTCTCCCGAATTATGTAAATCGCTTGACTTTTTATAAAAACTAGGGACTCACAAACGGGTGCAATTCTGCTTCGGCGCAGGTATAAAAATGGCCTAACTTGCTCCGTTTCTGTAATAACTAAACAAGGATTATGGTTACGCCACCATAACTGTCATAGTACTCTCTTCTTATTCGCCAATTTTTTTAAAAGTAATTTACTTTCAAAGTCAATGCTTTACTTTACATTCATTATTGTTTCCAGCCTATGGCCTGGATAAAATTTTTATTCAAGCCATGTATTTTCCACTACCGGCTTGCTAGGCCTGTTGTAGCTTCATATGCCTTATAATATGTTTTAGGACTAGGTCAGGCACAACATAAAGTCCCCGGCCGTCAATTTATCAATGTGAAAGGGTAAACTCACATTTAACCAATGATACATTTTTCGGCCATACCGGGAATCGAACCCGGCACCCTTGGCTCAGTATACAGACACGCTGCCGACTTAGCTAAGGTGTCGTATTTAAAGTCGATGATAATTTATTTTAAATCTACTGATAATGGTAGAATATAAAAATGTAACCTCTATATTTTACTTTCTCACACCCCTTTGGTAGAGAAAGTATTAGGATTGTCCAAAAAAAAAAACATAAGATTTTGTTGGATGTCGACGATTCGTGACCACCTGAACCCAAAAAAGTATTTTTTGCAATGCAGTTTTTCTTTATCTCGGACTAGAACCGAAACCATTTTACTGATCAGGTTAAAACTTGGTATCTAGGGTTTCAATAAGTTTCCTCAAGGGTTTTTTTGGAACTATCACTCTAACCCTGAAATTAAGGGTAGTTTACCTTAGATGTGAATGAGAAAAAATTGATTTCCTCCGAATCGGCTCTAATAATTTTGACTAAATTTCGTATCAAGGCTTTGCTTCACATTATGAACAAAATGGAAATTCTCATTTTCCCATGAAAATTACTTTGAAGTTACTTACATAAATGGAAATTTCCAATTTTGATCACATCTCCCCAAATATTTGACATACAAAATAACTTATCATAAAGTTCTAGTGCTATTAATAATAAAAAAAAACTTTTGAAATATACTTTTATGAACCCAATAGTTCCCGAGCCATTTGCAAAACTTTTTTTAAATTGAAGTCTCGGAAATCAGGAAATGATTGTCATGCTCTTTTGAGCAGACATGTTTCTTTTTTCTCAAAATGTTTCCGTTAAGGTGTATATTATTTCAGTTATGATCTTTGTTGAAATGTGATGCTCTTTTTTTCTATTATGTTTCTGCAACAATGTATTTTATTTAGTTTCCTATATATCTTACGTGTTGTTAAGAAAATGCCACAATTTTCAAATAAAAGAGAGAGAAAGTCTGTGCGGTGCACTGTACCATTTGTATATTATTGGCTATAATTAAATCAAAGTAGGCCATTTATGGATGCTTTTAAAAAAGTTCATTATAAATATATTATCTCTTATTAGTTCATAATTTTCGTTGCACTAGTAAAACATTAATTATTGATATTTTAAGACATGTTAAAAAATATAGTGGACATCTTTAGATTTAGAGAAAAATTTCTCACTTTGTTTGATTTTATGATAGTAAAATATATAACATGGCATTTTATATCAATGTAAAATAAAAAAATACTAAATAATTAATAGATATGTTACCACCATAGCTTATTCTAAAAACAAATTTTGTAATTGCCATGCGGTCACTTTTAATTTTTATCTTGATCATTAATTATGGCACAGTTAATTAAAGTATTCTGAGGCATTTCAACTATTTAAAGGACGTGATTTACAAGTTTCATCTATTCTTGATTCGGCGCAAATAAACGGTCCAAATCTGCTTTCTTTTTCTGATGAATACTTTCTTATCTTGGTCCATCTCTTTGCGCCCTTTAGTGAATCCGGACCTTGGTAGCATTTTTTAAAAACTTTTTTGAGAGCACTGATGGTAGAAGACATAATGTTCTCTTTATCTTTATATGTTAGTTTTAACATCAGTTTTACCCGCTTCGGCGTCCTAATGGTCTAATAATTCACTCTAGTAATATATTGGGCTACCGATGATCGGGGTTTGAGTCCTAGTCCGATGTACTAAGGGTGTTTTTCCTAAAAGGTTATCCACTTTACCTTTACGCATATTCGGGTACAATTACTCTAAACTCTATCTTCTTCATCCTTAACACATCAGTGTAAATTTGAACATGCATATAATTTGAACGGGTAATAAGATCCGGTGATAAAAAAAAGAACTTTTTTAATTCACATTTCTAGTACTTGTACGGGTGGCTTGTAATATCTCATACAAGTGTCTGTTTATAGACTTGTTGTGGGAGTATTAATGTTCTGGTTCTTTTAATCGAAGAAGTCAATTTGACTGGATCATGCTGCCGTTGGTAACATGGTACCAGATTAATATCTCGTTGACTGTCAAAGTGGAGCTGTTAGACGTACATTAACTCGCGCGTTTCCTGATATACAATACGTATTTGCGCGGTTATTAAAGTAGAAAAAAACCATTAGGTGATTTCATCATTTCGGTTAAATAACAAATGGCGTATTGTTGAGTCACTTTTCGAGTCTTGCTCCGCCCCCTCAATGTCTGGGGAATTATAATAAGGATATCCTGTAGAGTTTATTTTTAAAATCCCATACTTCCCCCCAGGAGGTCTTTCTTGTCTTTAAGTCGTTTCAGAATTATAGCTTTGCAAATAAATCATTAGCTTTGATTATTTTTTTCTATGGTTTTAGTTCCAGTATTTCAACCTGTTCATTATATAGAAGACGATTCACTCATAAGGTCAGCCTCCTGCTTTAGTGTTCAGCATGCCTGGCTACTAATCTAGAAGTCCCGGGCTTGAATCCCGGTTGTTCCAAAAGGGTTTTATTTTTCCTGAATGGAAACTGTTTCTATGGTTGCCATGGTTTGGTTAATTAGCTTAAGTTAGATATAAGACTTATACTGGTACAACATAATCACCAGCATTATCATTACGTCATCTCATTGGGTCGAAGTGACAGCATCTACAGACTGCCCTAACCTCAGAAGACAGGTTACATATCCGCCACTGCCAGTAAGTAGTTGATCAGGAATCTCTAGCCGCCAAACCCTGTTGGCAAACGGAGGGAAAAAATTGTATATACGATGGTTAGGCCCGCCAACTCAAACCAAGGCCGGTACCAAGGTCAAAGCGTTACCCCTCCCCCTTTCATTGTACTACTTGACTTCAGTTAAGGCGGGGGTAAGTTAGGAAAAAAAAATGTGTTTTGGCGAAGTTTTGACACCCAAACAAAAGAGTGACCTGGGGACGCTCTCCCAACAAATGTTTTAAAATGTGATGTCACCATACGATATTTGGAGTGGTCTTCGCCTGGAAATATTTGGAAAATTAGATGCCTACTGTATAAATTATTTGAAGTGGTCTTCCGTCAGCAAATATTTGAAAATTGTATAACTCTAGAAGCTATTGGAATTTGATACAAGGCCATTTTTCAGCTTAATATTCAAGAATATCAGAGGGGAGTGAAATAAATCTAGAGGGGGATTTTATTCCTGGGGAGGAGGGACTTTGTTCCAATTGGACGACGGAGGAGTTATATTTACAGCGGGGGAAATGCCCATCTCGTTCACCAAACACTGCTCGACTTATGCTTACAAATTAAAAAATATATATATTTTTGTCACTTTTACAAAACAAAATCAATGTACGCAAATCAATACATTGAGCACTGAAATGTTACGCACGTGAGGAAGTACTTATATTTAAATTAAGCGTATAACCCGATTGGCTTGTAAGACGCGCTGCTAATATATACTGCCCAACTCTCTTCACGTACCAAGTTTAATTTCAGTATAAAAATAATAAGACTCCGTGAAACTTCCAAATATTTTTAAACGAAGTACAAGACTGACCTAGCAATGGTATATTTGTGACAAATGCCAGTAAGTTCCTCTGAAGGCACGCACTATTTTTTAATATGGATAGGAATTTTACTGCCATAATTAATTTTTAATATTATATTTTCTTTTCTTTCGTCTACTACAATTTTTTTTTAAACTTGTAAGTCTGTGTCTCTGGCCCGGGCCCTTGGAAGTCCCGGGTTCGGTACCATGGTACCATTAGTCCACTCCCCTCCCCCTCGTGGCGGGCCTGAAGCCAGTAAATAGCATTCAACAAGAAGACCCCAACACAGCATTCTCCGATGTCTGTTTCGTACTTTTGACGACGAAGATAAAAAAAAAATTAAATAAGTTTTAAAAATTGCTTGGTAAAAAAATAGGCCGGTGCCTATATAATCCTTAAATTATTCTAGTTTGGAGGAGGTATGGGATAATTATGGTGATAAATCAAATGTGGGGAAGTATCACCCACTGCACTCTCCCGGGATTAGAACCCTGAACTCTCCATCACCGGCAACCCACTCTATAGTGAGCATGATGCCCAGGTTTGGTAAAGAGAAAGGTTAGTACGCCTGACCCTCAAGCGAGATACCTATAGTATGTTTTTGGTAGGAAGAACAGTAGAAGTTGGTTACTTAAGCTACTAAAACCATTTTAATATATCCATTCATCAAGCCATTTTTTTGCAGCTATCACTTTTGTTAGATATTATCAATACCTAATTATTCTAGTCCCTGAATGTATGTCTGAACTCTGCGGTAGAACCGCAATTTTTTTTAAGCACCGCATCTTACCACTCTTTCGAGTTATACGCCTATGTACTAATTACACCAATGTGTTAGGTATTAGGAAGGTTTAATTTAGATGAAGTACACCCAAATTTGCTTGAAGGAAGAGTGGGAAACGATTTAGGAAAAACCACCCTTAATACACCCGACCGGTATCGAAACCCGATCTCCCCGTCTTCAGCAGTCTAGTCTAACATGAGAGTAGCGCGTTAGAACACGCGGCAACCGAAGCGTGCTAGAACCGCAACTATTGTCAACGGCGGCCGAGCCAAGCCAAGCCAGCAGAGAAAACGCCTCTCTTAGTGTTCAATTTGACCATCTGGACATGAGAATTGAACCCGGCACCTTTGTATATGCACACCAATGCTCTGTGGCTGAGCCATCTTGGTGCATCTATTCGTATCCAGGGACACTTTTTACTATTATTAGTCCATCTAGGATCTGAGACAAACCAGGAGGTATCTGTGGTAGAACATTGGCGTCTGTGAAGCGCAGTGCCCTTTGTGTGAATTCTCTTCATCTTGCAGAACATATCGTAATCTATGAGATGTATTGTATCTTGTACCCGTCGGCTGGCGAGGTGGAGTCTGTCAAAATTATTTATAGTTTGAGGCATGTCAAGTATCGAACCCTTCTCCCTTGCTACATCAGTGTGACAGTGACGTGGAGTGGGTGACATGTCACTGTTCACACCTTGACCACGCCCATCTTCAGGAAATGTTGCTTAGTTGTCTGGTGGGTGCGGGATACTTGCTTATGCACATTTTTAAATACTTCAATAAATCATATATATAATAAACCCAACATGTAAAAACATCGGTTTCTAAAATATAAATCATGGAGGTAGTGGACATAGATAGGCCTATTTAACTAAACTGAATTTTAACAAATTCCTTGATTTTCTTAAAAAATGGGCAATTGATGCATCTTTTAGAAAATACAAACCTATTTTTTTCTGTCAACATTAATAATATTTTAATATATCGTTAGTGTTATTCTATAGGTATTGATAATATATATCAAAAGAAACCTCTGTAGATCACATGACTTGACTTATGAATACGTGAAAGTAAATTAATTAACTTTTTCTAGCTGTCAGATATGTCCATTCATTAGAAAATTGGGTTTAACATTTGTCATCAGCTAGTCCAGGTTGGCCCAACGTTTTTCATCCCAAGGGCCAAATATGACTATTACTTTGCACTGCGGGCCGAATATATATTTAGTAATGCCATCAAATTAACATAGGCCTACAAACAGCACTTAATAAACAATTAATTCTAATACTTAAAAATAAATAGCATTTTCTGTTGGTAGAATCTTTCAAATTTTACTGCCAAAAATAAGTTTATTAATCTGCTAAAAATGTATTTTGAATTATACACGCACACACACTTTTACAAAACAACTTATCAACTTAAAATATATATCTTAGAGATGGGAAATTCGATTCCCCAATTCCTCGATACCTATCGATTCTTAAGGGTATCGAGAGGATCAAGAATCGAGAAAAAACTCGATTCCTAAAGATACGTGCAAACGATCGTGAATGCTTTATTAAGAGATTAATGAACATCAGACATTAACGGCCGTTCGTAACGCATTTTTCGTTAACTATTTCATATTTTTATATAGTAAAACTTATAAAAGCATTGATTGGTTTTGAAAACCTAAAAATTGATGTTTTGCTTCAATATGTAAACATATTTACCGTGGTAGCATAATGTATTCAAGAAAAACCACAAATAAACCTCCATATTAACGGATACCAACCCTGTGTTAAGAAATATATTAAGATTGCTTTGCAAGTGTACTGTCACAAATAAAATAATAATAATAATAATAAAGGTAAAGTTTATTTCAAAAAAATCATGACTGTAATTTGTAAAGGCAAAGATATTTTAAAAGTCTAATTAATATTGAATAGACATTTACCGAAATTTCCAGAATAAAATCAAATTGGTAAAAAAAGTTTACCTATCACGGCAGCCATATTGGTTTATATTAACATTAATCAATATGGCCGTTCCCACTTAATTTCAGGTCTATTCCAGTAAGAATCGAGGTAAAAATTTAAGAATTGAAATCGAAAAACTGGTATCATCTCATCTCTAATCTATATTTATACATATTTTTATTAATACAATAAATGCATAGTAAAATTCAATCATGACCTTTTTAAATAAACATTTTCATTTGGATCACTAACTATTTCACACCTGCCACCGAGGGTTCATCTTTAATTTTCCTCCAGGTGACTGTGAGGGCCACATTTTCAGTGAGCGCGGCTGCCAGTTGGAACACACTGAACTTGGGCATATTTTTAAAGAATTTTTTTTCCACTTTCTGGTATTCTGTATGAAGAGAGAAAAAACGTTATTTTAGCACGCATTTAAAAAATCAACTTATTCACACCACGTGATTTAAAAGTGTATGTTTCATTCAAATTACATTTTCACCATAAGAATTTCTCCTAGACTGCCGATGACGAGGAGTGATCGAGGTTCAAATCTCGGTCAGGTGTATTGAGAGTGGTTTTTACATAGTGGATTTCCACTCTTCCTTCACGCAAATGTGGGTACACTTTATATAAATATAACCTTTCTCTACCTTAAAACCACTGGCGTATTTAGTATATATGCGTATAACCCGAACAGGTAGTAAGAAGTGGTGCTAAAAAAAACTAGTCTCATTTTGATTTTTAGCACCGTGTCCTATAACCCATTCGGACTATACACTTATGAACGTTAATAGTGTCAGGGATGAGTAAGGTTGAATTTAGAGAAAGTGTACATGCATTTGCCTAAAGAGAGAATGGAAAAACATTTAGAAAAGATAACCCCCAGTACACCCGACCAGGATCAAACCTCGATCTACCCGTCATCGGCTGTCTAGTCTATTGCGAGAGTGACTCCTTAAACCATGTGACCGGGTGATCTATTACTATTTTCTACTAAAATCTATTCACCTTAGGTAATCTTAGTTCTAAAAATAGCGTTTGTTTCTCAGATGACACCCGCATAGGTGGGTGTGAGGAAAAATGCGTCTGTATCGTCCTTTTTGGTTTAGCGGTAACGGAAAGGCCTGGTTCGAATTCTGGTGGGTATACCGAGAATTTTTTCCTTAATAATATTGCTTTCTCTCCACGCAAATGTGAGAACAAATATTATAATTTTTATCTTTCTCATTCCTACCCCATAAGTATAATTACATGCGGATATCCCACGTTGGACCAAAGACAATACTACGATGACCTGATGCAAAAGGATACAACAACAAAAACGTGATTTATAATTTCTGTGATTTCAAATTGTAGTTTAGAATTTGTGTTGAGCTTCGTGCGTTGTTTCGTTTCCTTCAAACGCACGTCCAACTGCAACTGTTTGCTAATCAGGAGCAATCACTACATAGAAATAATCAGGTGGTAACAAAGTTACCGGAAACGTAATTTGTTCATGTCGTTTGTTGTTGTTGGGAACTTTTTTTTGTTGGTAAACAAACTTTTTCTATTTCGGATCTAGTATAGTAAGCTTCAAATATACTCGCCTTGTCTTTGTGTTTCTAGGCTAAATGTATAACTACTTTTCTGGGCTATTCGTATATTTACACTAATGGAATGGAAATGCAGAGGTGTAATATATAGAAATGTACCTACACTTGCATAAAGAAAGAGTAGAAAACTGTTTAAGGAAAAAATCCACCTTAATACACCCGGCCGGGATTCTAATTCCGACCTCCAAGTCACCAGAAAACCAGACGATACTAGATTTTCCCGAGTGCCACCTAATGCTGTTTTAATGTTTTTAAACTGTTTTCGAATTATTTTTCAAATTTTAATAAAACCTCAATTGATATCAATCTCACTCTCTTCGCACTATGGAAACTATTTTTAGTTGTCATTTTTTTACTCGCCGCGTCTTAGTACCCGTTTGGATTATATGCTTATGAACTAATTACGCTAATGGTTCAGCGATAAGTAAGGTTGAATTTAGAGGAAGTGTACACGCATTATTGTGGATGAGAGAGAGTGGGAAACCATTTAGAAAAAACTACCCTCAATACACCCAACCGAGATCGAACCACAAACCCCCGTGTTTGGTAATCTAATCTATTGCGAGAATCACCTAAGATGGTAACTTTTTAGTTTTATTTGGAAATGACTATTTATGAACTGGTACTTCAAACATATTTTCATGATATTTTCCAGAGGCCTATGTAAAATATGCAGAGCTATTTTATTTTTTTCTAGAAATATACATTAAGGATCATTTTCAAAGCAGTCAAGTATTTAACCTTAAATTTAATCAAAACTATGTTAAACATTACATATTGGATGGACATTAAGAAGTGAAGAAATAAATCGCATCCATTGCCTTACCACTTATTCGAACTATCTGTATTTAATTACATCACTGGGCTTGTGGTGAGGAAGGTATAATCTAGAGAAAAATGAACCCTCATTTGCGTTGAGGCAAATCGAGAAAGCATTTAGGGAAAATAATATATTCAGGACACCCCGCCGAGATTCTAACCATGACCTTATCAGCTGCAAACTAGTTAAAGTTTGTAAAACCACTTTCGATAGCCAACATTTAATTGAAAATCACCCAAATTTGGCATTCTAGAAATATTTTTTTTTTATTTCTTGATTAAAAGGTTCAGCTAAAAATGTATCTGAAGCTTCCAATAATAGCTACGTTATTATGAATTACTGTATAATTTCTCTTTACATTATTAAGTAAACGTACTAAGTATATACATATAATTATCATAATTTTATTCCCGATATTGTGACATGTGTTTACAGTTTTTCAAATAACGGGCTTCCTATTAAAATCAGACTCAATATGAGCTTGACGTTTATTCTCCATGCTCACCGTTGCGGATAATTATTATTATTCTCACTGATGATTACTTACGTCTAGTATGTTTCTAAATCCATACGATCTTTGTTTAACGCATTTTATTTTCCAGTTACTCTTTAATTGTCCGTTGCTTTAGCTTGTCCTTTAGTTACTTCCCATATAATTACAATCCGAAAGTAATTCTGAACACAGTTTGTAAGTAATCTTGGATTCGTCACATCGTTAGGATATTATATTAAGCCCTAATGTTTCCGCATTGATAAAAACCTTAATGGAATTACTACAAAATGCGTTAGCCTTCAAATCTTAATGTGGAATGAGAAGATAATGGAGCAAAGTCCATATTTTTACGGTTTTTATAACAAAAATAATTCTAGACCAAAATAAATAAAATATTGCTTCAGTAGACACGTTTAAATTAATTTTCTACACAAAATAATTTGAACAGTTATTTTATATTGACATTGGTTATCAAGGCATTATATTTAATTTATTTTTGGCCTAATTTAAGATATATTTATCTTAAGAATCGGTGGGAGATAAATTGCCCTGTTGAAAAAAGCATGCTAATTTGTATTAAGGTAGATTTCAGTATTTATTTATTTAACATGCACTTTCTGAACCGACTGATTATTTCAGCACAGGAGAATTTCTTTGAGCGAGAGTGAAAGGGCCTACAAAATTTGCGGGGAAGGTATTTCAACATACCATCCAGGGTTCTTTTACATGCCATAATCGACATGGGACCGATGGCTTTACTTCCCTCCTAAACGAAGTAGTGCTATGGATTTTTCTCTCTCAAGAAAAATCCGTTGACCCCGGTTGGGTTTGAAACCTGAGACGAGCACTTTACCCCAAGACCCCGAGGTTGCCATTATCTTAGTAACTATGAAACAAATTCCCCGGTGCTTTTTTTTTTTACTTTCTCATATCAAGATAAGTATTGTGATCGTGGGAGGGGATGGGGAATCTATCTCGAAAGTATTTCTTTTTTTTACAGTTTATGTGAACACGAACCCAAAAAAAGGTGAATTCTACAATTCTGTCTATTCCCATGTTTGTCTTGTCTGTCCCTCGCCACGGATCCAAAATGGTTTTATGGATTTTGTTTAAATTTGATATTTAGATTTAATATGACTATATCACAAAAAGTTTTTTAACCTATCCTTTTAATAATGGGTAGCTTACTGATTAGTAATTGTTTTGAATTCCAAATTTTTCAAAAAGGGCTCTAACGATTTTGTTTGAAATGCATATCTAGGATTTTCAAGAACTTGAAATATAAAAAAAATGGCCTTAATGATTTCGTTTCAATTAAGTATTTTGAGAATGTTTTACATCACAATTAACACTGTATATTTGTTTTGGGGGTAAACACGTATTTATGAGTAGTTTATTGATGACTGATTTTCAAAAACTGGCAATATCTTTAAAATGACCCTAACGATTTGGTTCCAAACGGGTATCTTAGGAGTGTTTTACATGACAAATAACCCTGTATACTTGGTTTTGGGTATAAATTCGATAAAGGGTCGTTTACAGAGAAGTGATTTTTAAAAAAATCGATTTTTATTAAATTTCTCTAACTATTTTGCTTGAAATTTATATCTGGTGAGTGTTTGACACTTACATGACAAATAAAGAGTATACTTAGTTGGGGTAAAATTTTGTTATGGTTAGTTTACTGATGAGTTTTTATTTGAATATTTAAAAGGATTGCTTCATTGATCTGGTTCAAAATTGGTATCGGGAAATAATTTTACATATCAATCAAACATTCTTATTTATCTAAAATAAATTAATTTAAGGGTAGTTTATTTACAACAAATTATATCAAATTCGAATGTTTTGAAAATTGACCTTGAAAATTAAATTCAAAATGGGAGTATTGGAATTGTTTTTCGTTATAAATAAGACTACGTTTGTATTTTTTTTTAAAAAACATAATTTTAGGGTATTTTACAAATAATTTATTTTTCAAATTTTGAATTTTGTTAAATACATTCAAATAATTTGTTTTAAAATGTATATACAAAGAGTGATTATTGTGATTAACAAATTATGTGTTTGTTTTAATAGTAAAATGTATTTCGCCAGCTGCGCGCACCCATAGCCCAACCACCGTTTCTCAAATAAAAACGCATCATGTAAAAAGTAATCAAATACCTTCTGTCTTGTAAAATACAAACGCTAATTGTAAATCATTACCTGCATCGGTAATTGCATGCATTAACGCAGGGATTCCCAAACATTTTTGACAGAAGGAACACTTTCACCATAAAAACATACCGGAGCCATAATAAATTAATTTGTTTACACTAATATTATGAACATTAAATAACAACAGTTAATTTTAGAAGTATAAAATACTAAACAAACGGAAAATATCACATGTTCTGGATACGCCTTTGTCCTTTAGTCACTCTTGAAAGAATTGGCAATTCTAATTATTATTGATGCTGTTATATAGAGTGAAAAACAAATAAATAATATTCTAAAATTGTCTCGTGGTGCCTAAGATAGCTTTGGAGGAGTCCAGTTTTAAAAACGCTGGCTTAACGCTTCACTCTCGTGTTAGACTGAATTGCTGGTGATGGGGAAATCGGTGTTCGAATCCCTGTTGAGTATAACGAAGGTGGATGGTAGAAGATGATTTCATACTCTCCCTTCGCGCACATATGGGTATATTTCCTCTAAACTTATTTCTTCTGGTGACCTGGTGGTCTAGGGTAAGGTGTCAGACTTCTGTGCTGAGGATTCGGGTTAAATCCTCGTTCCCAGCACAGATTTATCTGATTGCCAAACCCTTCCTTCAATTCTGACAAGACGTGTATTAATCACAAATTGTGAATGTGAGGAATGCCAGGCCTCCACCGTGGTTCGGATTCCACGTTAAACTGTAGGTCCTCCATTTCATCTCAAAATCACCCTACCATCACACATTAGCGTAAGTGCGTATAACCCGAACGGGTAGTAAGACGCGGTGCTAATAATAATAATATTTCTTCCTACTCCTAGCGTGACTAATGAATGTTTACAATAATCATTTGTATACACTAATCATTTGTTTTAAAGTGTTTAGTAAAACTAATTATGATATTGCGTACCTTTTTACATTTCTCGCTTACCCCAGTTGGTATTCATACCACAGTTTGGGAAACACTCTAATTTACAACTCTCCTCTCAGTGAGAGATTAAAATGTTACTTTTGTTTATAAACTCCCCTGGGTGGTGTTTTCTCCCCCGCGCGTGTTTTGGTATTAAGTAATTAAGCTGATTAATACACGTGAATTATTTTGATGGCCCAAGGCAATGATTTCAACCTCCTCGCGCTCAATAACTCATGCGATGAACGCCACCAAACAAACTCGCCACAGTTTATACCTATCCACTTAACCGACTCCTTATAATAAATCATTGTGTTTTCGGATCAGTGCGCCATTACAACGTTTCAAACCTTAACAAACAAAATAAATCATGACCGTACTAGTGAGTAGAAGGTATTAACATTCATAATTACTTTTCTGTTTTAAATTGAACTGGTCGCCCACTACTACAGAAAATGTGGAACACTTTTACCAGTGACCTTGAGAGTATATCAGAGGCACGGAAATACTTAAAACACAAATACTCACACGCACGCACATTAATTGCTTTTTGACTGGGTAAGCACAGGGCAGAATGGGGGTTTTTATTTAAATTTTTATTCTAGTTCTAAAATTAAGTTTGGTTT
Organism: Timema podura; assembly: GCA_033556935.1. Classification (NCBI taxonomy): domain Eukaryota; kingdom Metazoa; phylum Arthropoda; class Insecta; order Phasmatodea; family Timematidae; genus Timema; species Timema podura. Next base: position 57,184,155 of record JAVRXN010000009.1, read on the forward strand.
ACTGATGACTGATTATTGAAAATTAAAATCTATATAAAATGGCTATTTATCTAAATGGGTACCGATATGGGCAATGATTTTCATGTTAGCAAACATACTTTCTTATGTATCATGAAAAACATTGCCCATATTGGTACCCATTTAGATAAAAAGCCATTATTTATATATATATATATATAATTTGTCATGTTACTGATGAATAATTTTAGAAAATTTGCAATTAAAAAATGGCTATATCAAATTTGTTCAAAATGTTAATGAGAGCTTTAAATGATTTTCAAAATAATGTTATTTTTTTCAAAGATAGCCTATCAAGGGGTTTGCAAGCAGGATATATTTAGCAAGTAATACGTTCTATACAAGAAAATTTGACATAAGTTCAATTTAAAATTAAATAGGTTGGATTCAAATGTTTCTTTTCTGTTCCAAAATAAAACCTAAACCTTTTTAAAACAGAAGGCGCTTTTTTGTTCGAAAGCAATATATATATATATATATATATATATATATATATATATATATAATATATATAGGGCCTCATCACCACGCCACTAGTAGTTGCAGAGGGTAGGAAAAGTTGCTGCGCGATTTTTCGCGTTGTTTAAAAAGAAGTGGCAGAGGAAGGTTGCCATAGTCTTCTTCAAGGCCCTAGTCAGGGAGGTGTTTGAGGGCTCAAACCCCCTTTCCCCCGAAATTTTATGAACAAAATTTATATGGCTTTATTTATAGTTCAAACAATATCAAATTTAAGATACAAGTACAAATTAGGAAGCTGTGTTAACCATGAAAAGCACTTAAGAGAGCTTTTTGAGGTGTTTAATATTTATAATTTATCCTTGCCTTTGGCAGCTAAGGGGTTATGTTGCCATTAAAAAAACACTTCAGATAGCTTCTAGAGGTGTTTAATATTTAGAATTATTCCTAGCCTTCGGCAGTTTGGAAGTTATGTTGTCCATAAAAAACATTTCAGACAACTTCTAGAGGTGTTTAATATGTAGAATTTTTCCTAGAATTCGGCAGTTAGGGGGTTATGTTGCCATAAAAAAAACACTTCAGATAGCTTCTAGAACTATTTATCATTTAGAATTTTTTCTAGCCTCCAGCAATTGGGGATGTGCCCATCAACCCCCCCCCCCCCCCCCCCCCCCCCGAAATTATTGGCTGGCTACGACCTTAGTCTTCTTTAGGTCTAAATATTCTTAACCTGTTTAAAATATTCATTCAAAAATCATCACATTAAAAATATTACAACAGCCGCTATTAAAAGGTATATTATAAAACAAAACTGTTTAAGACAGTACAAAAACGTTTTAGTTTGTCTTATTTACATACACTTGCACATATTTAAATTGTTTTAATTTCTTTATATCAACATATGCACAGTTGTGTTTATCTTCTTGATAAAAGATGCACATATATTTATTTGAATTTATTTCTCACTTTAAAATGAAAACTATTGAGAATTTCTAAGTGCCCTTGTGGTCAAATACTGGTAGTGATTCGCTCCTCGGTGCATTCCGTAGCAAGGCGCTGGTGACTTGATGCTTACCCCTCATTCTTCTTTATTGCACCTTTAGTTTACATTATCTTTGGAAGGAATGTTAACCTAGTTGAGTAGTACCCGTCCGTACTATCCGCTTATTTACACTGTCAGGGTAGGGATTAAGAAGGAATTGCACCCAACTTTTCGTTGAAAGAAAGTGAGAAAACATTTAGGAAATAATCTCAGTACAACCAGCTGTGATACAAACCCTGACCTCCCTGCCAACGTATTTCAGACAAGACGAGACTTACTCCTTTTTCCGCCTGCCCACCTGTGTGGGCTAGTTTATATTTTCATTTTAAATGTCGCCTTTTTTAAACTATAGCTTCAACTTTAGTTCGAAACAGCTCTATGCAATTAATATGTCAGATTATTGATAACATCCCAGACTCGTGTGATTAGGATAAAACTTTAAGAACCAGCTATGAAACTAATAAGCTTACAAGTACCGGTAAATTTAAATGAGATACTTGTGTAAAAAGCCTTTAAAGGCATCTATTTTATCTCAGTAATAAAGTTTTGAATCAAATGATATATTTTGCATAACTTGATGTTATGACAGTAGCTTGCCAAGAAACAAGTCACAACACTTTAAACTGCTATTTTAATTTTATTGTTATTGCTTACAAGACTGTACACCACCAAGCTAAGTTTGATTTACACAAAGATGATGACACATTCTATGTATAAATAAATTATTGTTCAACATTTTTAAATTATTATTATTATTATTATTATTATTATCACCGCGTCTTACTACCCGTTCGGTTGTACGCACTTACGCTAATGTGTAATGGTAGTGTGACTGTGAGATGAATAGAGGACCTACAGTTTAACGTGGAATCCGAACCACGGTGGAGGCCTGGCATTTCTCACACTCACAAGTTGTGATTAATACACGTCTTATCAGAGGTGAAGGAAGGGTTTGGCTGTCAGATAAATCTGTATCGGGACCGAGGATTGAACCCCGGACCCCAGCACTGAAGTCTGACAACTTACCCCTAGACCACCGGGTCACCTAACATTTTTAAATGTTAGCAAGTATTATTGTATGTTTTAAACAGGGTTGGAAACTCGGAAAACCACTTAGAATTTACCAAAGTAAAAACACTGGAATACTTGTGTGAATTTTTAACATTCAACTGCAAGTTTTAAATAGTAGTCCTTTGAATGTAGGAAACATTCTAACTGAAGAACTAGACATCCTGATTCAACACGTTTCATCCCCTTCTCCTGAAACTTTGAGTTAAGTAAAGACTGCATTTATTTCTCAATCACTCTCAAACCTATATATTCTAAACAGCGATGGTAGGACTTCATACTACTTTTCAAAATGTCTAGAAAAATATAAATTTATTCTGGAAAACCTGGAAAATACATAGAATGTTGTATTAATAAACAAATAATACCTCATCTGAATTTTGTATGGTAGCCTAAATACATACTGGTCAAATTTAAAATGCTTGTGAAAATCTATTTATTTATTTATTTACTCTATAAGTGTATCTGTTCAATACGTTAAACTTGTCAAGGCTAAGCTGTTTAGGTTCATTCTTTATTCAGGATCTTTCAGGCATTAGTCTATTTGGACGTGTATGGACTTTGACTAGTCGTACATCTGCAGCCACAAAGTGAAGAGGCCAATTTAATGTATTCCCAACAGAGGTCACTGGGAATATTGTCTTCTTAAATTGTGTTTTCACATCCTCTCTTCAGGTGAATACCGGTGAATTTATCTAGATTCCTCCCTTTTGTCACCTGAAGTTAGGCTCCCTCTGATAGTTAGCACGGACAATAGAATGAAAAAATATAACTTAACGACTTTGGAAACATTCAAGATCATTGAATCTTAATGCCTTGATCGATTTCTCCCAAATTCTGTTCAATTAGGAGTATAATTGTAGTATTCTAGTTTAACTGAAGCATACTCACGGAGGCCACGCGTACTAAAGCGTTGATCACGTCTTATCTGGTTTACCAGTGATGAATAATTCGGAGTTCAAATCTGTTCAGATGAACTAACGTGTGTTTTTCTAAAAAATAAAAACCCTTATTCCTCTACGCACATACAAGCACATTCTACCACTGGCTTATAAATATATGAATGGTACAAGGGAAAAGGAGGAAAGTCACATTACAAACATTTTCCCGTACAAAAACTTTTATATCTCAAACTCCATTAACTAATTTAAATATGGCAGAGACCTCTTTTAATCATGATAGAAAGTGAATTATAAAAGTATCATGATTGTCCAACAGATGGCAGCACTAACTCTATTTGAGTTAAAATGGGACTTTCCCCCCCTTTCCCCTGTACTCTTTACACGCTTTTATTCCTGACGGGTATTTATTTAAACGCTAAGCAAGGAAAACACTGGCGTGGTTGTGGTACCACTTATTTGGAGTAGTTATTTTGCCCACCTAGACTTATTGCCCGTCCGTGATATTCACATATTTACACTAACGGTATAAGGATGTGGAATATATAATTTAGAGAGAACTTAATCTTGTTTGTGTAGGTAGTAAAACCCGCTCAAAAAGTACACCCGACTGTAATTCGGACCCCGTCTTTGACAATCAAGTCTATTGTGAGAGTGACGCCTAAGACAATGCAATCACCCGTCCGGTTTACTAGATCTACTTTTACTTATTTATACGTCAAGCTATGCTATTTGCAGCTGTCTTTTTTGTTACATATTATCCATACTGTACCTATAAAATAACACTAATAATAAAATAAAAGTTTTTAACGTTGACCATAAAATAAATGTTGGTATTTTCTAAAAGGGGCTTCCTATGAAAATTGTAGTGTAGCTCATCTTGTGCAGTTGCATGTTGCAGAACGAATGTTTTGTTGTTACAGCGGAGCTGGGGGACTACGACCCCCGGAGACACTCCCCGGGCTACGTGTCAGAGTTCCGCTTCCTGTCCAACCAGACGGTGGAACTCGAGTCCCGGATCTCAGAGCTTCACAAAGGACTCGTGTGAGTACAGCCGACACATACACACATCCCCAGTCCTTCATCCTCTTTCGCTGTAATCCACGCATGACAAAGTTGTGATCATGTTTCATTTCTTGTGCTCTTAATTCACACTGGCTTTAATCTGTTTATGTTTTCAAAATATTGCTTCGTTAAATAGATGATAAACAAGCGTTTATTTATGTTTTAAATAATGTATTTCATTCATCAATCTATCATACCCTTGAGGGCCAGATTCAGACCAGTTTCATAATCAGACTTAGTACTCCTCAAGTGCGGCGCTTGACTGGCACTCTCTTTAGTCGAATGAGAACGTTAAGGTGGAATGTATGGAAGCGGACCCAAGAAAAGGCCAGTGTTTATGGAGCTTTTATGGAAAAAAATGTTTTTGCCCAAAATAAATAAAATATGGCTCCAGTACAAACATAGAATTTAATTTTCTTCAAGTGTTGATATCAACAGTTCCTGAATATCTGTCAAGATCATGGTGACCCTTGACAGATATTCAAGAAATTTTGAGGTCACCATGTGAAGAAAATTAAATTCTATGTTTGTACTGGAGCAATATTTTATTTATTTTGGAAAAAAAAAAAAGTTTTGTCATAAAAACTGCAAAAACACTGTCATTTCCTCGCGTCCCTCCCATTCCACCTTAAAGTGGGTAGGACGGGTGAAGTCTCTTCGGGAGTAATAGTGTGAGTACCATTATTTAATAATCACGGTTGTAATATAACCATATACGTTACAATTTAGTCAAATGTAATTTTAAACTGAAGCTCATCTGCTTGGATGCACCCTTAATTTGTGTTAAACATAACATAAAATACCAAAGAGGCCAATCAGTTCTTATCCTTCCATGTAAGCAAGCTAATACATAAAGCGATTTGTGTTCAAAAAATTCGATTTATCTCCTATTTTTTTAATCATATTAAGAAATAGGCTTCATCTCTAAATTGAATTTATTAGGATTTTAACAAGTATATAACCCGCTTCGGTGGCCGCGTGGTCTAACGCGCTACTCTTCTGTTAGACTAGACTGCCGTAGACGGGGATCGAGGTTTGATTATGGTTGGGTGCACTGAGGATGGTTTTCCTAAATGGTTTTATAATCTCCTTCCACGCAAATGCGGGTGCATTTCCTCTCAATTAAACCTTCCAAATCCCTAAACTATTAGGGGAATTAGTACATAGGCGTATAACCCAAATGAGTAGTAAGACGCGGTGCTAAAATAAATAAGTATAAAATAATTACTGCCAAATAATCAATTAACTTACTAATAACATTTATGTAAATCATTTACTATACAAGGATATCTTATATGTGTTTCCATTGGGCGAACTTTACAGCTGAAATCTAATTAATTTCTAGAAAAATTAATAAGTTAAATACCAAATTAAAAAATATATATTAAACTACTAACAAATTTGTTATTATAAGTAATCCTTGATAAGGATTTTGTCCGATCATTAGTATATTCATTAGTAAATCGATGAATATTATCTAAGTGTAAGACTAAATAATATATTTCAATCGGGATTTAATATTTTCGTGCTCGCGACAAAACATATTCCTTTCAATCAATGTAATCTTATTTCAAATTCATCAAACCGTTTTGAAATCACCCGATATATCGTTATACTTTGTTACAAAGCACAAACGCTAAACACACCATTAAAGTGGTCCATAGTATTGTAAGTTATGTTCGATGATTGATTGTTTTGTGATTAAACTTGTCCAATGTACACCCCAAACCTTCTCTCTAGACGTCTAAAAATTGGTGTGACTCGACAAGGTCTTGACCATGAATTGAACCTGATATGTAGTGAGTGACCTGCAATTTGTGGACCGGAGCTCAGAGTGACTTGCACGTCTGGATTCTTCCAATCGTCTGAAACTTCTTGCATTAAACTCCGTCACTGTCTGACCTTCCTTAATAATTAATTGGGATTAAACTCTTAGGACGGCTACAAGACAATAAGCGTAAATTTGATCTTAATCCTAGACAAAACTCTTGAAAAAAATCCACACCAAAAGCTTTATAAATAGGAGTGAACGGAGAGTACTCAAGTCCGAAAACGCACCTTACACGGATCTGAGCATACAATACATAGTACGACAACATCGAAGACGGTGAAGATGAAGCCATAAATGTGTCTCGTCAGGGAAAATTTAGACTAGTTAATTGCTATTTCTAGACGTATCAAACCTAGACATTCTGTCCTATACTAAATTTATCTAGACCAAGTTTACCTATTCTAGCACCCCTCGCACTATTACGCACGTGTGTAAAACAACCATAACATGTGCATCATGATGAAAAATACATAATTAATTTTATATTTTTCAACAATGGGAGCTACCCGCTTCGGTGGCTGCATGGTCTAAGGAGCTACTCTCGTAATAGACCAGACTGCCGTTGACGGGAAGATCGAGGTTCAAATCTCGGCTAGGTGTACTGGGGCTAGTTTTTTTCAAAATAGTTTTCCACTCTTCCTTCACTCAAATGCGGGTAAACTTCCTATAAATGTAACCTTTCTCATCCCTAAAAGCCAAGTCATTTAGTACATACGCGTATAATACGACCTGATAGTAAAACGCGGTGCTAAAAATAATGAGTGCTATTGTGGAGTTTTTCGCACGAGCCGTTGAGGGTTTCCAATACTATAGTACTCCAAACTGTTTTTATCAACATTTGTTGTAGCTATGTTAACACTCTTCCAACATTCTAAACCGCTATCAACATTTGTTGTAGCCATGTTAACACCCTTCCAACACTCTAAACTGTTATCAACATTTGTTGTATCCACGTTAACACCCTTCCAACATTCTAAACCGCTATTAACATTTGTTGTAGCCATGTTAACACCCTTCCAACATTATAAACTGTTATCAACATTTGTTGTAGCCATGTTAACACCCTTCCAACATTCTAAACCGCTATCAACATTTGTTGTAGCCATGTTAACACCCTTCCAACACTCTAAACTGTTATCAACATTTGTTGTATCCACGTTAACACCCTTCCAACATTATAAACTGTTATCAACATTTGTTGTATCCACGTTAACACCCTTCCAACATTATAAACTGTTATCAACATTTGTTGTAGCCATGTTAACACCCTTCCAACATTCTAAACTGTTATCAACATTTGTTGTATCCACGTTAACACCCTTCCAACATTCTAAACTGTTATCAACATTTGTTGTATCCACGTTAACACCCTTCCAACATTATAAACTGTTATCAACATTTGTTGTAGCCATGTTAACACCCTTCCAACATTCTAAACTGTTATCAACATTTGTTGTATCCACGTTAACACCCTTCCAACATTCTAAACTGTTATCAACATTTGTTGTAGCCATGTTAACACCCTTTCAACAGTCAACTGCTATCAACATTAGTTGTATCCACGTTAATACCCTTCCAACACTCTGAACTTTTTATCATCCTGCGTTGTTGCCATGGTGGAAACTGTTCCAAAATTCCAACTGATATAAGCTCTAATGTTTAGGTCACCTATTTTAATTTATTTTATAATACTATCACTCGCTCTCTCCGCTGAGACACACACATTTAAAGACTGCCTTTTTGTGCGAACCTTTCATTTGTTTAGTTTGTGTTTTTTCGAATCTTCAGTCTTGAATACAGGTTCTGATTTCATTGTTTATTTGATTAAATTATATAACCATTTTAATCCAAGCAATTTTTCTGTCAAAACCTTGTGTCCTGTGATTCTCACAAAATATAGTAAGCAACATATAGCATCAAATCCTGATAGTTTTATTCTCTTAAAAAAATTACCTCTGCTTCTACCAATTCAAATATTCATATAAGACTTTTCCTATCTCCGTCAAGAGAGTACATATCTAATTTTCATTAATACTGTTTTGGGGGGGGGGGGGATTTCATCCCCCTTCCAGCCCCATAAAAATGAAAACGGGTTCCAAAGGTGTCTGCTTGGGGACATCCACCGATTCTTTAGCTTAGATCAAAGCAGTTATGCTCGAATTGCCTTACACATAAGTAAAGGGGTTCACTTTATTTCTAATGTCACTAAAAGTTCATTTTATCCCCGTTCTTCTTAAAACAGAAAACGTTCTCTATCCCCGCCTCAAAGAGAGATTGAATTCAAAGAGACAACTTTCATAAAAAATATTTACAGATACCAAATTTAAGCCATTTTATAATCAGTTGAAAGTTTAATCAATTGCTTATTCGGGGGAATCAAGTCGATTAAATTAGTAACACGCTATTAATCCACTTAGAGGGCGTGTGATGGAACTTGGAAACTCCTTCAACACATCACCTACTGAAATACGTATGACCTAGAGTTCGATCACCGAAACACTCTTTTAATATTATAGCACCATCTTCCTTTAATTGTGTCTGAAACTGTAATTGGTGTATTCGTCTGTGTTCCAAAGCCTTTAAATGTGTCACCTGATCAAGATCGTTTGAATCCCGGTTGGGTTGAAATTAAGTATTCATGTTGTGAGATGTGATTAGTGGGATAGACTAGGGATTCAAGGTTAACTAATGCAGGATTTAGGTAGCAAGAAACATACATACATCTATTTGAAGCCAATTTTTTTTAAACACTTTACCATATTATTACTCTCATCATCATCAAACCTCACCAGATATCTATCTATTATGAGCCCACCGACGCGGGTAAGACTCGCTAAAAGAAAGGATCCAAGCACTAACCGCACCCGTCACTATACCTCAGTTTTAGCTTCTGTGGTGCTGACTGACAGCTCACAGCTGACTTCTGACGGCTTTGAAAAGCTACCAGACCAAATTATGTATCCCTACCTGAACCATATGATCTACAAAAAACATGTCTTTAGCAGCTGTCACTTCTGACAGTGAAAATTTAGGTATATACCTAACTGTTGACTGTCAGAATTCAGCTGTGAGCTGTCAGTCAGCACCACAGAAGCTAAAACTGAGGTATACATGCAGTAAAGTGCTCGTAAAACCATAATGATAATAATAATAATAATAAAGACATATTAATTTATTATATTGTTATTACTTCTGACTTTATTGCGCTAGAACAATAATAATTATTTAAACCTGGTTTTAGTAACTTGGTATTATAAAGTAACAAGTCTTGTTCTCTTGGACTTGAAATATTACTCAAGTCTGGCGAATGGTAAATACTAAGACACTTTATGTTTAGTTTATGACATTTTCGCGCGGGTAAACTATGATTCATAAAGGTTTAGTCAATAAAATAATAGTTTATTAATTGTATTGTTTACCGCCATCAAGTTTTCACTTATTGCCTCCCATCACGATTAATTAGATTCGTTTTTTATTTATCTTTTTAAAATTGAATTAATTTAAATAATGTTATCGTGAGTTTTATAATTGATGATTTTAAGAACAATAACAATAATGATCCACAGCCTGTTTATTGGATAAGGGAGCTTAAGTCACATCTGAGGAGTAGAGAGTAATAAAACAAATGTATTCACCTGGTAACAAACCAAGGTCCCTCCTCACTGAAACATGAGGATCGTGTGCTACTCCCACAAACGCAACCTCGGTAATATAATCTGCTCATCATACTCCACATGAGAGGCCAACGCCCATTTTCGGGGAACACGCCTTTCCCCGCCACCCCCTCTTCATGTCTTCTACGTCGCTCAGCGACAAGGAATTATTAAAACACATGCTGTTCTGCAGGGAAAGACAACCTGAGTAGCTGTCTAGGCTAGGGTCGCTGCAGGTCTAAAGGACATTGGTTCGGTCCCAGTTGTTGTAAGAACTAGCTATAGCTTCATGTTACTACCCAGCAGTTATAGAGGACACTGGTTCGATCCCAGTTGTTGTAAGAACTAGCTATAGCTTCATGTTACTACCCAGCAGGTCTAAAGGACACTGGTTCGGTCCCATTGTTGTAAGAACTAACTATAGCTTATGTTACTACCCGCAGGTCTAAAGGACACTGGTTCGGTCCCAGTTGTTGTAAGAACTAGCTATAGCTTATGTTATACCCAGCAGGTCTAAAGGACACTGGTTCAGTCCCAGTTGTTGTAAGAACTAACTATAGCTTATGTTACTACCCAGCAGGTCTAAAGGATACTGGTTCGGTCCCGTGTTGTAAGAACTAACTATAGCTTCATGTTACTACCCAGCAGGTTAAAGGATACTGGTTCGGTCCCAGCTGTTGTAAGAACTAGCTATAGCTTATGTTACTACCCAGCAGTTCTAGAGGAACCTGGTTCTGTCCCAGTTGTTGCAAGAACTAACTATAGCTTATGTTACTACCCAGCAGTTCTAGAGAAATCTGGCTCTGTCCAAACTCTTGTAAGAACTAGTTATGGACTAGTTCTTGTTAATCATATATAAGTTACAATTCCTGTTGCAAGGGTTGAATTTTGAAGTTGGTTCTTGTTATGACTGTGGCTAGTCACTAACTGCAAATGGGGTTGTTGGCTCCTGGACCACATTGAGACTGAGATCTACATTACTTGTATCTTGTCTGCTTCCACACAACTTGAAACTCAAATTTCACCGTAAGTGGAAGTTGAATCGGTGTCTCTAAGAGGCGGTTTGTCAATGCCTGACTAGGATACGATAAAGTGGTCTAAATTTTCTAGACCACGAGCAAGACAGTTTCTAAGATTGTGATATAATTGGTTTAAAATTTAATATTTGTTTGTACGTTTAACACTAAATTTATCAACTAGTAAGAGTGAGGAACATATATAATAGGAAATGCACCCTCATTATCATGTAAAGAGTAGTAAAAAATCACATATTGTAAAATCACCCTCAGTGTACCAATTGGAATTCCAACACGGACCCCCTTGTCAACGATGATGCGAGTCACACGCCTTTGACCACTTGGCAACTTATGAGGGTAGAGCAATACCAGGAAAGCAGGAGTAATTTAAATATCTGTGCTTGTGCATTTTGAAAACATACACGACTTTTTATTTATCTATATCACTGATAAAATGGGCCTTCATTTGATTCCCGTTATGGCCGAAAATAATTATTATTCGTGAAATTGTGGCTCCCACTTCACAGTGGCGAATTGATGACCGAGAGGCTTGATGCTGTACTTGCCCTGTAATTGACTTATGTATTAATTATTTTGATTGTATAATCAATTTGATTAGAAGATGAACTTTAAATTCCACTAATAAAAATAAAAATAAACATCGTATTTTTTATCTGTTTTGACGACAGCTAAACTCTCGTATTTCAAGAGTACACCCTGTATATGGAGCTGCTACTAAGTGCGGACCTGATTGTGATCTCTACCGAGAGGGACGGGGAGGGGGACAGATATGTGATTTGCTTGTTTCGAGAAGCCAAGGTTGGCCCCACGTCAACAGTCTCCCACTGGTCCCGATAATTAAATACTTATCAACAGCGAAAGAGAGAGCGCACCTGTCTCTGTTAGGAGCGGGAGTGACAGTCAATTACCTTACTACAGGATTGCCAAAGGGATTACAAAACACTGGGGACATTTATTCCATTCCTCCCGTTCTTCAAAATTGGCTAGTTAACAATTTGGGAGGGTTTTTATAAAAGTGATGAAAATTAACGTAGTCGTATTTTATTTTAAAATAAAAACTGTGATGGTAATGCAATTTTAATTAAAAGAACTAGAAGTTTCAGTTAGACTACCTGTTTTCAAAGGATGGAAGTCTCTGTGGGTTGAGCTCTTCATTTTATCCTCTTTAATCATGCAAACAATTTTATATACACAGATAAATAAAAGTTTTAGTATTGGGATTTAATTTAATTTTTGGCGTTAAAGTATAGTTGTCTTTTTAAATCTTCTACGATCATCGTGGCGTTCGCCTTCATGAACTGTGGCCATTACTGCTATTGATATAGTTTATCTCCACTGCAAGAAAACACTCAAAGAAAAACAGGAAAAAAGAAAGATTGTTAGTATCCGCTTAAAAGGATGTTAAGATAAAAATATGTATCTGAAAATAGCGTATGAATTTTTTTTTAAATTAAGAAAATAAATTTGGAACAAATCGTAATATAAATTTCCTAGTAACATTGAGGAATCATCAGGAAGAAACCATGGCTATCTTTGTTGCCAATAAAATAAACCTATATATCTGAATAACGCCAAACAATTTAAAAGAAAAAGTTTGACAAAGATTATGAAGAAAATGATAGTAGCACAAAGATTATTTTATATTTGATAGAAATGAGGAATATTATTGTATCTTCATTCTTTTAAGGGCACACTTTTAAACAACATTTAAACAAATACCATTTATTTTAATATCTTGACTTACTAATATAACTCTCTTATATATAAAAAAAATATACTATAAATATTTTAAAATTACGTAGAATTAATTGTGAAAACCGTGATCATTTTGGGGTTAAATGTAAGAAAGGGCGTTGGCCTTAACTTCAACTTAAATAAATACAATATTATTGTTATTATTATTATTAATACTAACCAAAATAAGCTTTATGTTTGATATTACTGGTTTATATCTAGAGAACACTGATCCTATTCCCTCAGTTAAGGGCTAGGTGTTTAATTTCTAGGTGCACCATCTCAAGTAAAGATAGTTTGTAAGTCGTTTTTGTATTTCCTCTATTCATAAAGGGCAATCTAAATCATGAATTAAAAAAAACTAGTTCTACAACATACACTTATACAATAAATCCCGCAAGATACATATAAATGTGTTGATGTGCGAACTTAAGATGCTTAACCTTAAGTGATATTTTTCAACTATTGAATAATTTAATTCGTTTGGACGTTTGTAAAGACAAAGTAATGACTACGTTTGCCACAATGTTTCCTGGTGATATTTCAGTCGCAGTGGTTTGTGCCGCCTCCGATGTGTCCGATCACTGAACTAACTCCAATAAACCTCTCCGGGCCTTCAACAATGTGTGTATTGAGAACTCGAGTTTATGATTGTTGTTGTGGTAGGGCGGCGAGACTAACGGTTATTGACAGGATATATTGACGTTTCTTAGAGGATGTGGGGTTCATTGTCGGACTACGTTTGGGATTCAAGGTAAACCATTACCAACAGCATTTTAAATTGTTATTATTTCGTTTTACACCTGATTAACAACTTGTCCTAAGGGGTGAGATTGTGAGGGTAAACTATTATAGAAAATGTACCCTCACAAGTATGATTATGATATGGGAAAACGACAGGGATAATTTACATGGAAAATACTACCCTAGTGCGCCCGGACGAGATTAGAATTTGTGATCCTGGCGTCTTAAACGCTTTGACCACAGGCACGTATGACGGTAAACCGAAGATTTACCTCTACTGACTGCATTGGAGAACCCACCTGCGCTATGGTGGTTATCCACAGCTTCTGTATTAGAATTCTAATAAAGTCCTTAAAATCCTCCCTTTAATCCTGTCCTTAACTTAGATAGCCAGTAGTTGCCAGCGTGTACTAATAAAAAGATAAGCCGTACAAATATTGGTGAGTTTGTTATATAAGACGGTCTCCTCCGACCTGGTTGGGTGGTCGCATAGTCTAAGGCATCATTCTCTTGCTAGCCTAGACTGCCGATGACAGGGAGATCGGGGTTCGAATCCCTTCCCGGTGTACTGAGAGTTTTTTTACTAAATGGTTTTCCACTCTCCAACAAAAATGTGGGTACACTTCCTCTAAATTCAACCTTCCACACTACTAACTCGTTGGCGTAATTAGTACATATGCGTATGACCTGAACAGGTAGTAAGACGTGGTGCTAAAAAAAAAAAATCCCCGCTCTACTGGAATTACTACTTGAAAAATATTAAAAAGGAAATCACTAAGGGCACCGCGCAGTGTTTTAAACCTAGACTCCCCTGTGTAGGTGATCCGATCTTTCTGGCAACGCTTCGTGCTGCCTTTTTTACGATGAGCCCCCACTCAGCTATACATACGAACATAATATTAGATAACGAGGGACATTATTTGGTTTATATGGTGTTTGTCTTTACAAGGCTGGTAGCGCTCACAAGCTAGGTTAGTGTATATAGTGTACCTAAACTCTCCATCAAGCTATATTGACCGCATGTGCAATGAACCCAAAACCCTCCATAAAGTTAGTTTTCCTGCATGTATAGCATTTAGCCAGTCATGGCCTTGTCATGGGTGGGAGCGCAAATATCACATTACTACAACTCTGGGAAACTAAAGTTAACTCGCAATAAGAGTGGTGTAATATCACAGCTAGCAGAATATGTTGAAAACAGTCAAAAATAAAATCAAAATTAAAAACCAATAGTTGTGAAAGTTTTGACCGCCAAAAGTGACCAAAAAATTCAACATAACATAGTCTTGCAGATCGTTTGTTTTGGCTAATGGTTACATAGAGTAGATCTGGTAACTTTTGCTAGCTGTTACTTAGCTACACTCATACCGTAGATGTGGTATATCACTTCTAACACAAGCTGGAGATCGGGAGCGAGCACAAGAGTACAAATGAATTGGATCATCCTCAGGAAGTTTCGGACACTACTAATGCTCTAGAAAATAGCAATAAAATAAAATCTTACAAATTCATTTCATATATTTTAATAAATTACTTAGAACGTAATTTAATCGATTACAACACACTCTAAGTTATGCATAACCTCATCCGCGAGTATTATCTTTATTTTTTTTAACACGAGGATGTGCCTCTTAAATCATCTTTAGCGTTAAATAGTTAAAGTGTACTGCCCATATGTTTTATGAGTGACGTGTTGGCGAACCAAGTCTTGAAGTTTGTTGAAGACGTGGGGTTGATTTGTGGGCGCCTAACACGTGACCAGTCATATGTTTAGTTGATTCATACACGCGACCTTAAAATTTCTTCTATCAGAATAATCAAATCCTTAATTCAAACACGTGACCTTCAAACTTCTTTTATCAGATTAGTAAAATATTTATTCAAACACTTTAATTAATTATTTGATTAATTTAAATTTAAATCTCAAGGGATTTAAACCAGAACTGCGACTGACTGATAAGTACACAAGGGATTTAAACTAGCGCTTGGACTGATAAGTACACAAGGGATTTAAATTAGCGCTTGGACTGATAAGTACATAAGGGATTTAAACTAGAGCTTGGACTGATAAGCACACAAGGGATTTAAATTAGCGCTTGGACTGATAAGTACACAAGGGATTTAAACTAGAGCTTGGACTGATAAGCACACAAGAGATTTAAACTAGCGCTTGGACTGATAAGTACACAAGGGATTTAAATTAGCGCTTGGACTGATAAGTACATAAGGGATTTAAACTAGCGCTTGGACTGATAAGTACACAAGGGATTTAAACTAGAGCTTGGACTGATAAGCACACAAGGGATTTAAACTAGCGCTTGGACTGATAAGTACACAACGGATTTAAACTAGCTCTTGGACTGATAAGTACACAAGGGACTTAACTAGCTCTTGGACTGATAAGTACACAAGGGACTTAACTAGCTCTTGGACTGATAAGTACACAAGGGACTTAACTAGCCCTTGGACTGATAAGTACACAGGGAATTTAAACTAGAGCTTGGACTGATAAGTACACAGGGGATTTAAACCAGAGCTTGGACTGATAAGTATTTCGGTTCGACTTCCTGGTATACATTGATCGTTTTACCCTCTGTTGCTTTGTTCAACTTCTCAACTCGTCGACCTGGCCGAATGGTCAGATTGACCACTATTCTAGAGTACACTGCTTTGATTACATGTTGTATTGACGTAGATATATACAGTTTGAATATTGGTTATGTCTGCTATCCAATCAGTATATATTTTAGTGATAGTGTATTAAGTGTAGTATCAAAACCATTGTCCTAGGTCAGCGGTTGATTTGCGAATCCCCTGGGGGCTCGCGAAATCTTCCAAGAGGTTCGCCAAATATTTCTGTAATGGCAGATTTTTGCAGCACTTTGTGAGGAAAGGGGAAGCACTTACAACACTAAAGTCAGGTGTTTATCTCGAGGTAGAACTCTTACAAGATTGTTTGAACTTAAACACGAAGTTCTCGTTTTTCTTACCAACCATCCCTTTCACAAAGCAAAGTGCATGCAAAATCAAATGTGGCTCAAGGCTTTGGCCTATTTGGCAGAAATTTTCTCAAAAATGAACATTTTAAACCCCTCTCTTCAGGGGTCAAATATTAACGTTGTTACTGTGCAAGAACATATTGAGTCGTTCATAAAAAAATAAGTTTTAGGAAACGTGTTTAGTTAGCAATCAAACGTGCTTTGATACCCTTCACGACTTCATGGTAGAAAATCAGCTTTCTTTGAATGAAAATGTAAAGAACGTGGTTATAGAACACTTTAAGGGACTTGGAAAAACCTTCAGAGAATATTTACCAGCCATATCCAATAATAACAATTGGATTCGCAATCCTCTGGAAGAGACAGCAGTTTTGAAATCCTCCACATTAAGCGTGAGTGAAAAAGAGCAGATCCTTGAAATTTCCACTGATTTTGAATTAAAGCAAAGCTATAAATTATTGTCATTAATTGGTTTCTGGTTAAGTTTAAAGGAGGAGTTCTCATTATTAGAGAATAAAGCTATAACAGCTTTATTACCATTTTCTTCTACACATTTGAGCGAGAATCGCTTTCTTCATATGCCTATTTCAAAAATAAATACAGAAACAGGCTCAATGCTGAAAGTGACTTGAGACTTTATTTATCGTCTGTGTTTCCTGACTTTAAAGCTCTGTAACATCCAAAGCAAGAGCATCCTTCTCACTAAGTCACGTGAAGATGTGAGTAGCTGTTAAAACTTGCTAACAATTTTGAAACTTAAATCAGCATGGAGTTTTGTGATTAAAGGAGGGTATTTCAGCTATGTCAAAGCAGCAATTTTCAGTACCACTTTAAAAAAACATGTGAAATGTGATAATATTGTGACAGTAAAGATAAGAAAATGTTACAACAGTACTTTGCTTATTTAATTTCAGTTTTAATTTTTAAAACAAATGTATAATTATTTGAACTTTTACCATTATATTTGGTGGGGTATCCCAAAGTACCTACCGACTTATAGTAGGTTAATTTAAAGGTATTAACATTTTTGATTACAATTAATTATCAAATTTCATAAAAATTAGGTATAAAATTAAATGAGTGGGTAAAGATATTTACCAGGGGGTTCCTGCAGCTCAGATGTTTGTGAAAGGGGTTCGCGAGTCGAGAAAGTTTGGGAACCGCTGTGACCTAGGTTAATTTGATTTCTGAGTCATGTTTTGATATATCATGTGGGGTTAAAAAGTAAATGTTGAGAACCAGTGGCGTGTCTTGGATTGTTTCAAGGGAAGCAGACTTTGATAAAAATGTACCTGTGTTATGTTCTCGCCCACTTGGGTCCTATTTGACCATTCATACATATGTTATACTCTGCCTGCCTCACACGGTAATGTACAGACCTCAATATCTGACCAAATAGTGTTCTACCGAGGGGTGTGAACAATTCACAGGTACAGTTTAAAATAATGTTGCTTACCCTGGCAACACTTCACGACACGCCACTGTTAAGAGCCCATCTCACCCGTTCCGGAGCTCATTTGTTCTTAAGGCAGCACTCTCAAAACATACTGAATTTCCGGTAACGGGGAGATCGGTCTTCGAATTCCAGTCGGGTGCACTAAGGTTTTTCCCTCTAAATTGTTTTCTACTCTCCCTCTACGCAAATGTGGATACACTATCCATAAATTAAACCTTTCTTACATATACGTATAGCCCGAACGGGTAGTAAGGCGTGGTGCTAACAAGTCGAAAAGTATATTTAGGTTAAAAAACAAATTAATTTTAAATAACGACATTGTGTACTGCAAAATGAGATAATACCAAATTATCGGGGCAAAGAACAGAATTTATTTATAATTAAAAAAGATGTAATTTTACCAATTTAAATTGATTATACATCAAAAATTATATTTCTTTAACATATTATAACGATTTTATTCTGTACACCTCACATGCATGTCTAATTATACTAAATTTCAGCGCCATAGATTAATTACTTTACCTTATAAAAGGTACATGAAAAACATAAAATAGCAAGTTTGACCCCTTGTTACTCGGGAACTGTGGGGTTGGGTTGAAATCATTGGATCACTATTCATAGATCATAATTATACACTTGTTAAAATTGTGCATTACAATCTTTACTGTCGAATGAAATTTAATAGAGTTCAGGGCTCATGTAAATATATTTACTTGAGTCCAAAATCCGTTGAGAATTTCCCTCTACACAGCTTGACGATAATACATCCTGACATATTTGTACTTACTCGGAAATAAAACCTATCAGTCTGACATCCTTTAGAGCCTGTCCCATCATTTATTCATAATCCTCCATGACGTTAATTAGTCTTTTAGCACAAACAATAAAGTGAGAGCAATCATGGATTTCTTTATATGGGTCAAAATAAAATGCGTCCTACTCGTGTCATGTGTTGAAGGCTTTCAATTTACACACACACACACACACGCAACTCTTGTTTCTGTTTGTTTGTTGATCTCATGCTGGGTTAACATGATTGCGGTCCCGCAATGTGTTCCGACCGTATGTGGGCCCTATACTGAGCATCATTGAAACCATTTAGCGGCAAGATTCGTTATACAGAGTGGTTTAAAATCAACAGTATAGGGAAAATATATATTTTTTTAAGGGAATCATCCATTTCCTCTTTTTTTCCCTTATGAATTCAATATCCATGTTTGAGTAGAAGTTCTTAGCATTTAATAAAACCTTTTATCTTATCTGGACTTTCCTCTTACTTTTACAATCGTACGTGTTTAAAAATTAGTACACTGTTAAATATCACAATCTTAACTAATATAATAATATTTTAGCACCGCGTCTTACTACCCGTTCGGGTTATACGCTCACAATCTTAACTGAAGTGAAAGATTGCCCTTAAGGTTATTCTTTGATTTTTTTTAATAAATATTCGATCTTACTATCTATGAACTAATTATCCTTGTGTTGATGTGCCATTAAAATACAAAACTATAATCATACCAAACTTCTTACTAATAACAATCCAGGGTCAAACTTGTTGAGGGCACCGATACTACCCGCTACTCACCAATGTACCTAATGTTGCCGGTCGCTCTAGGGGGATTGGCCGTTAAAGATCTACTCACACCCACAGGACTGTGCGCAGATGTAGGCGGAAAACATTATTCCAGGATATTATTAGTCTGAATGCAAGAAGGACGTGAAGCGAGATGTCCAGGAAACATTTTATTAAACACTTCCATTAATGGAACCACAGGTTGTTGGTATACGTGCCCTTACGTTGCAGTTCAAGGGTCAGAAAGGTTGAACATCAACGAAGGTTATTCGCAAAATGTTTCCTGTGCACTTCGTTTCAGGATTTTGGGACATCGCCCGGCCACCACACTCAGCAGACTCAACAGCTGCGGACTTCATGATGTGGGGCATTCTAAAGAGTCATGTTTACGTGACTCCCCCAAGAACAATTCAGAAACATAAAAAAATAATTGTGGTGGAAGTTGAAGCAATTAAACAAGAAACATCGCGCAAAGTCTTGTCTAGTTTCCAGGAGGAATGTGTTGCATACAATGGTGGCCATAATAAGGACATTTTTTCTAAAATGAATAATTTAAATATATGTAGAAAATTGTCAATCTTTTCTTATTATTTTAAGTTCAATTTGAAGCATTTAGTAGTCAAAATAGCAAAGATATAATGTTAGCCTTAACTTCGCCATTAAGGTCGATTACAGTAAACTCTGGTTATAATAGACCTCTACGGACTCAAATATTTTGTTCACTATGTCCGAAGTTCACTAAAACAGATTTTTTTTTAATCTGAAAGTAGTGGGTTAGTAACAAACAAAATAATAGTTCAAATACAATCGCTCTTTATTCACATCATTAATTAATATTTGAAAAAAAACTGTTATATGCTGTTGTTTACTGTATACGGTTTTAATTAGTATTTTTTCCAGATCCTTTTCTAGAGTCTGTGCTTTTTCCACACTATCCATGCATTCAAAAAACTAAACTAAGTAGAAAAGTCTAATTTTTTTTTTGCTTCATATACCCTCTTGAAGAAAGAGATTAGTGAAAACAATTATTAAATGGCCAAAGACTGTCATTCACTGTCCTGTAACTCCTATCGTATTAATACAAATGAGTGCAGTGACTGTTCAAGCTCAATCCTCCCCCCTCAACTCCCTGTATACTTTTCCACATTCCGTACTTTCAGTCACGCTTTGTGATACCTAAGGGCCACCGCGCACTGGGCGACCAGCCGCACTACCAGCGACCAGCGAGAATGCTTGTGGTAAATGGGTCGGCGCGCACTTGACTGCAGCGACCAGCCGGCCGCGTCGACCACTGGGATAGCGACCGGCGTGCGGGCGACCAGTTGGTCAATGACTGACGTGGCCGGTCGCGGAGCAAGTCGCCGGTGTCTAAAAGATCACAGCGGCTGGTCGCGTGACCGACCTGGTAGCCCAGTGCGCGATGGCCCTAAACAAGAACTCGGTTAGAAAATCGGTGTCTTCAAGTTTAAACAATCAAAAAATTATGTCTTTGAAGAATGATGATGTTAGAGTGACATTTATTATTGAAAGTTTCAATTTTTCTGTTCACTGAAACCGAAGTTGAGTATTCATTATAAACAAAAATTTTAAGACACATTGAAATGTATGGAGGTTGGGACCAATGAATTAAGTTCACTGTAGCCGAATATTCACTACAATCGAGTTCACTAAAACCAGAGTTGACTATTATTATTAGTAATAGTAGTAGTAGTATTAAATATGTCAACAGTTTCTGCCTCAACCCTGCAATATTCGAGCCACTCGTATCCAGACTGATAATAGTTTTCATTTGAATTATTTCCCATCCGCTACGTTGGCTGCATTGTCTAACTCTAAATCGTCACTCTTTCAATGGACTAGGCTGCCGATGATTGTGAGGTCGAGGTTTGAATCTCGGTCGGATGTACTGGGGTGGTTTTCCCCCAAAATGGTTTTAAATTCTCTTTCCACGTAAATATGGGTACACTTCCCTTAAATATAACTTTCCTAATCCCTAAAATCATTAGCGTAATATTTCTCTCCAAGAATATGTAGAGAGCTCTTTAGGTAGGTCTTTTTCACAGCCGTACCAAAATATAAAAACCAATGATTAAAAACAATACCAAGACTTATTTTATGTAATAAATTAAATATGATCTCAAAATATCAATTATGACTGCATAATTAATTGATTCGCGTCCTACTATCCGTTCGGATTCCCCGCGGATCCACACCGAGAATTCAAGAGGAAATGTGTCCGCATTTAGAGGAAGGGAAAGTGGGGAAATATTTTTTTTTTAATACGATCTTGTACACCCAGCTGGAATTTAAACCCTAAACACCCCACCAAACCCGATACTAGACTGAAACTTTTATTAATGCGCCTACCGGAGCTGGTTATGTTTTTTAAACATAAAACTTGCAAGAATAGGCCTACTATCTTCCCAATATTTACTTTAAAGCTTGCTTTTCGGACAAAATATTTCAACGTTTCGGTGACAAACAAGATTTCCCTAGATGGATTGAGCACTGCTACCTTGCACCATTATTTCCCTCCTGAGATGGATTGAGCACTGCTACCTTGCACCATTATTTCCCTCCCAAGATGGATTGAGCACTGCTACCTCGCACCATTATTTCCCTCCTAAGATGGATTGAGCACTGCTACCTTGCACCATTATTTCCCTCCCAAGATGGATTGAGCACTGCTACCTTGCACCATTATTTCCCTCCTAAGATGGACTGGACACTGCTACCGTGCACCATTATTTCCCTCCCAAGGTGGATTGAGCACTGCTACCTTGCACCATTATTTCCCTCCTAAGATGGACAGGACACTGCTACCTTGCACCATTATTTCCCTCCTAAGATGGACAGTACACTGCTACCTTGCACCATTATTTCCCTCCCAAGGTGGATTGAGCACTGCTACCTTGCACTATTATTTCCCTCCTAAGATGGATTGAGAACTGCTACCTTGCACCATTATTTCCCTCCCAAGGTGGTTTGAGCACTGCTACCTTGCACCATTGCAACAACTCATCCGAGCTCGGTAATACCTTACACGAACTACGGAGTAAAAATTAAATTCATAATGACTTAGATCAAAATGGAATATGGAGGTTAAGCTACGTTAGGCTAGGTTAGATTAAATTAGGTTAGGTTAGGCTAGGCTAGTTTAGGTTAGTGGTTAGGAGTCTAATGGGAATACAGGTTGTTCCGCAATTCTTGTTGACCGACTGACAGGCCTATGCTTTATTCCGCAATTCGAGTGGAGCCCTAATTGAATGTCCGCTGACAGGCATACGCTATTCTGAAATTCGAGTGCGCCCACTGGGCTAGCACTGGCCTTGGGAGAGGATCGAAAACTACATAAGTTAAAATATTTCACTCTGGGTGAGCTTGAGAAGTCTCATTCAGGCATATTATTCTGTCTAATTGTCTTCCAAGTGTCCTGGCTCAAAGAATATATGCTTATTTAATCAAATCACCACTATTTATTATTAGATTATGGTTTAAATAAAAATTCAGACACATAACACGAGAGACGCGCCCAAAAACACATTTATACAATACTAAATTCTTAAATAATTTGCAGCACTTTTACTTCCCCACCATCCCACCAGGACTCGAACCAAAACTCAATCAAATGGAATTGGAAAATCGCAAATAAAAAAATTGCCTCTATAATATTTCTCAAGTTAGCTATTACTTTTCTGTGTGTGTGTGTGTGTGTGTGTGTGTGTGTGTGTGTATATATATATATATATATATATACATATATATATATATATATATGTATATATATATATACATATACATATATATATACATATATATATATATATATATATACACACAAAACAAAAAACTAACTTGAGAAATATTAAAAAGAAAAATTTTTTATTTACGATTTTCCATTTTCATTAGATTGTGTTTTGGTTCGAGTCCTGGCGTGCTGGTGGGGAAGTAAACGTGCTGTAAATTATATATATATATAATCCACCCCATCTTAATACCCACCCATATTCTCCGCACATTTATGTGACGGTATAGTGGGAAACAATTCAGAGAGGGGGGATAGACTCATTACACCCAACCGGTATTCGAACACTGACCTTCCATTTCCCAAAAAAACAGTTTAGACGAGAGTGATGCCTTTATCTGCCTGCCCACCGGTGCGTGTGCACCACATATTTATTCTGTAACCATCTTTCACTGTATGAAGAAAAGCTATCTCTACTAAAATCCGGTATAAACCAGTTATTCAGTCATGTAATCTTGTTTGTTTTGCATCCTTGCTGTGAGTTAGTTGTCTCGGAAGAATAGACTTGTGTTTTGTCTACACAATGTTTCAAGCTTATAAAAACTTAAAAAGCCATTATTTACCCGCTATTGTGTGAGCCCTCCGACCACTAAACTCTCGCTCCGTTGGTTCCTTGAAGGGAACAAAGTTAAACAAAGTAATCAGGGGAGTGATTGTCTTAGAACAATGAGCAAGTGTACTGCGAGGAATGTTGAGCATGTCTTGAGCCTGGATGTCACGGATGAAGGATTAAGCCGGGTCCACACTCGTATCATATCCTCGTATCGTATCTCCGACGAGTATATCGAACCTCTATTCTCGAAGCGATCATGAGAGCGATACGCGCATCAGTTCGTTACGTAAAGACGGACGCCCACTAGAAGAAAAGCATGGCAAGCCGCGACGTAGCGGGTGTTTGAACACCTGACGTGGCAAGACATGGCATCGAGTGACGTGCACGCTCTTTTCCTTATTCCCGAGGCAGACCCAATTTTAATGTGGCGAGTGCAACATGTCTGACGGCGAGTCTGATGATGAAATGTTTCCGTTAGCTCTGTGGATCTAGAAGGAGCAGGAATAAACGTGAGAGGTTAGAACATGAGTTCATGAGATCAACGCTAAAAGAGCTGTGTTTGGTGAGCATTACCACCTTTACTCAAACATGTTGAAAGACACTGGAGGCGTCTCCAGAACTCCTGAGACTTTTCTGGCAACGGCGCTTACTGCACCTTACCGCGCCTTGCCTCTGGTGGGCGTCACACTTAACGCTACTAGTAGATATTTCGTCGTCACATCAAAGGAAGCTACGGGGTGAAGTGCGACATGTCTGGACGTGTTCTGAACCAAATACTGTCGTGGGTCGGCCAGGTTTTACCAGTTCAGTTCTCTTATTCCACCGTCACGACACACGAATGATTTACTTTACGGGTCACATCATTGATCGACGTCGAACCAGGATCGGATCTGCCGAAATTTGGTCCCAACTGTGTTTGTATGTATCGTCACTCGCTCTAGCCATGATCCCGACGGGGATACGATACCAGGATAATATGATACAAGGGTGAACCCAGATTAAGTAGTCTTCATCGCGTATCTTAGTTGCGTCCGATTTCTAAGCCACCAATCTATTGGCGGGGGGGGGGTGAGAGTAAAATCATTTAATGAAATGTACTATAAAAAATTAAAAAGATTGTGATATTTTCACTTTTAAATTTTGGCTGAAGATTTTAAGGGTGGGTTTCAGCGGATGAGGTTCATTCACATATTTCTGAAGAAGCACATTAATATAACATACTAATATTAATTAAATGACTTAAAAATATATCATACCTGTTTTTAAAATATTGGTTTTTTTCAAAGACCAAATAACTACTTAAATGAATCCGTTGTATTTCATTTCCGTTGACGAATTTGTTTGTTTTTTAAAGATTTTTTTACTTATAAGTAACTTCATTTCAGATAATTTTACTTAATAAATCTTTGTTTGTTTTATTCTTAGTGGCAAGTTATTTTAGTAAATATTGTAAATATCATGCTTGCTCCGAAACAATTTCTTTAAAGTTCAAATTAATCCTCTTCCATGTTGCTAGTAAATAAAGAGCGACTAATTCAAATGTTTTGAGATTTTTATTCAAATATCCTCATCAAGACATTTTCTGAGACCTCAACAACTTTTTTTATGTTATCGGCAACCCAGTTATAATAGCGTTCATACATGCATTGACTAACGTAACCTATATACAAGTTAAAAGTTGTGTCCACAGATTCGATATACACATTGCATACAAGTAAAATAATTG
The DNA here is from genome assembly GCA_033556935.1 of Timema podura. Taxonomy (NCBI): domain Eukaryota; kingdom Metazoa; phylum Arthropoda; class Insecta; order Phasmatodea; family Timematidae; genus Timema; species Timema podura. The sequence continues at coordinate 57,209,820 of JAVRXN010000009.1, forward strand.
TTCATTAAACATAAAAAAATTCATTGAATTTACATCAGGAAAACCTGTACAAGAAATTGAATTCAGTTGCCGATCACAGTCGGGCAGGAAATTTTGTTGCGAATGAGTCAATTGTGATGAATGTTGCTAAATTATTCCGTAACAATTTAAAGAGAAGTATTCCTAAAATTGGTTTTAATTTTTTGAGTTCGCCATATATTTACCTAAAGACTTAAATTTTACTCTAAAATTATTATTTAAATCATTGCAATTTCGAATATTTCTTTAGCGCTTGAAAACCTAGTTAAGTGAGATTATTTTAGAGTGAAGATTTTCTGATTAATTTGATGTATGAGTCGATTTGACCTCATTCAAAATATGTTAATCTGCATAAAAAAATATTAAATACTATCTGTCCTAGTTATGGTTCAAATACTAGTATTTTGTTCATTTTCTCTTTTAACCAAAATAACGAGGCTTTCCTTTAATAATTAATGTGTGTATATTTTTACTGAGGAAAAATATTTTATTTCAGGTGATTCATTTTCTGAAACTAAAATACAACTCAAGAAAAATATATTCTGGTGTTTTTTTCTCTTCATATAGCAAGTATGAATTTGGGCAAATGTTCTTGGTAAGATTCCTTCAAGAACTATAATGAATTTTATTTAGTTGTGTTTTTTTCTCTAAAAACAATTGGTATTTTGTAAACTATGATTCAAGTATTTCTAATTTCAATTAAATAAATTACTGATAGAAAACATTATGTGCCTGTGTAATTTGTTTTAACTGGTGGTTGGCAGGCGTACATTGGATTACAACTTTTATACCCTTGCTCCACAGTGTTAATATTGAAGAGACGCAGAGAAGTGAACGCCTCACATGCTAGGCAAATATTCATACTGCCTCGCTAAGCGTGTCTCTTACATTCTGCTGTTATGTGCTCCTGTTGTGTCTCAGTGTAGTAGTGTGTCTCCTACCTCCTGCTATGTTATGTGTTCCTATTATGTTTCAGTGGACAGCTGCCCGCCATGGCTGAACTCAATTACTTGGATAAAGTGAAGTGGCTAGAGATGTATGGAGTGGACCTTCATCCTGTGCTGGTCAGTAATATAACATTTTCATTAAGATAATGATGATGAAATAAAGAGATACAGTTGTACAAATAGGAACCGTTGAACAGTCTACTAGCATAAAACAACTCCTTTATCTTTATCAAGCATTCATTGCCACGGGTCGTGCCTTTTAAATGTTCAAACACACCAACTTCTTGAAAGAGAAACTGGAATTATTCTGTTTTTGAGTTGGTTAATATTCCATACCATGATTCTGGTAGGAAGAAGCGTTTATAAAAAATAAAAACGTTGTCAACATTAATGACATTTTACTGAATTATTATTATTTCAATGGTATTGATATTATATAGCCCTATAAAAATATACATATGCTGCTCACATGACTTTACGCATGAATATATAAAAATTGTTTTAGTAACGATGTGTACGATGAAAGTAAATCATGCGTTAGGATGGATGGAGCTTTGAGTGAATGGTTTGACATTGAACAGGATGTTAGACAAGGTTGTGTTATATCTCCATGGTTGTTTAATATATTCATGCATAAGTGTATGAGGGATGTTTGTGAGGACGTGGTTGGTATTCACGTGGACAATTTGAATGTGGAAGTGCTGCTATATGCAGATGATACCGTATTAATGGCTGAGAATTAAAATGACTTGCAGAATACATTATATCGTTTGAATTCGGCTAGAGGTAGAATGGATCTTCGTATAAATGTCTCCAAAACGAAGGTGATAGTTTTTTATAAGGATGGATCGTTGTCAGCTTAGTATAAATGGAAATTTAAGGACGAATCAGGAAATGATGGTCAGCCTAGTATAAATAAAACTATTAGAACAAGTGGATTATTTTATGTATCTGGGCATACTCTTTTGTAAAAATGGAAGGATATTTGGTTAAATCGACAGAGAGGTGAACGCATCTAGAAGAGTAGTTGGATATGTGGACTATTGCAAAGAATCGAAGTAGTATCGAAAGAGGGAACGATGGCAGTATATAAAATTGTGTTAACGCCAACATTGTTTTATGGATGTGAAGCTTGGATTTGTCAGGAGAAACACAAGAGCAAGGTGAATGAGGTTGGAATGAAATATTTAAGAAATGTATGTGGAAAAAATCGTATGGACATAGTCAGTAATGGAAGGGTGCTTAAGGAGTGTGGTTTGAAAGGGAATCCGATAGGTCGATATAAAATAAGCATGTTACATTGGTTTGGGTATATTGATAGGATGGGTGTGGATCGGGTGACAAAGCAAATATATGAAGGTAGAGTGTATGGATCAAAAAGAAAGGGAGGCAATGTAAGACATGGTTAAATGTAGTAGAAGAATGTATAAAAAAGAGAAACATTATGAGTTTTAAGAATAAAAGAGCATATATGATTTCGTATATGAATGTTATTGAGGCGAAGGGAGTGTACAAGGATAGTGAAGTATGTAGACCGTTTGTGAGGATGGATTAAGTACAGAGTTGTTGTTTTTTGAGTTATATGCACAGTTTCTTGCCTACCCCATAAGGGAACGGCGTGGTAAGGTATGTATGGGAGATGCGGCAGTAGGCCTAAAGTCAGTTGGCCTAAAAGTTAGTTAGCCTAAACGTCATTTGGCCTAAAGTGAATTTTGAATTTAAAAAATTCTATGTTGTTAATTTCGCTAGGAGTCCCAAAAGTCACTTGGCCTAAAGTCGTTTGGCCGAAAATTATTTGGCTGAAAATTATTTAGCCTAAATTATAATTTTAAAACCTTCGGGTATCTTCGTAAAATAAGCACTATTAGTATTTCATCTTATTATAGATAGCACAAGTGATGGTAGATAGTGTTAAGATGTATTAAAAACATACACTTTACTTAAACATAGATTTACTCCACTTACTTACTCTATGGCATTAAAAACTCGAAAGTTCATTGTCGCACTCACGAAAGTACGCCACCTATCCCTATCTTGAGCTAGTTTTATCCAGTCTATCTCATTACATCCTATCTTTCTCAGGTCTATGCTATCTGCGTCTAGGTCTTCCCAGTGGTCTTTTTCCATTGGATTTACCATTCAATACCTTGAACGCGGTTCTAGATACTCCCATTCACGCTGCATGACCTGCCCACCTTAACCTGCGAGATTTTACTACCCTAACAATGTCTGGTGATGAGTACAGGATATGCAGCTCATCATTATGTAGCCTCCTCTGCTCCCCATTATCTTAATCTCTTTTTGAACCAAATATCTTCCTAAGCACCGTGTTTTCGAACACCCAAAATTTAATTTTGGTCATTTAAGTTAAGAGACCACGTTTCACACTCATATAGAACAATCGGCAAAATTATGGTTTTGTATATTCTAAGTGTTACATATCTTGACAGCAGGTGAGACGTCAACAACTTACTGAACGAGTAATAACAACGCACGACTGTATTCTTTTCCTAATTTCTAATATTGTTATAGCTAGTTAAAATTGTTTCTAAATATTTGAACTCTTTAACCTTATTAAATGTTACGTTGTTTGCTGTAATATCAAAATTATCGTCCTCATTCTGTGTTCTCTGTGTGACCATATACTTAGTCTCTTTATACTTAAATATGGATATTAGTTCTTATTCATTAATATTAATTATAAGGTCAACACAATTCAACCGTAAAATATATTCTAGAAGCAAAAAAAAATCATCACAATAACCGCAGTGGTTCCCGAACTCCCGTGGAGTACTTTATGTAATGGCTTCTTTGATTTCTAATTAATTAAAAAACATTTTGACTAAAAAAATAACGAAACTTCTTTAATTGAATAAAAAATATGTTTATTTCATTATGACCGTTAGGATAATATCTAACCAAAAAAACCTGTTGAATATATTTATTTCCGATTGAGCCACCGCAGTTTACACTGTTGGTGCAATATTTTCTTGCAAATTGCTGAACTTCTCACTAGGCCCAAAATCATACTTGTTAGTGTTTGCAGTGAAATTGTTATTTCCCTTCTTAATTCTTCTTCAAGAATATCCTCAAGTGTTTAAATGGGCAGTACTTAAACTTTTACAGTTTCCAATAACTTATCTGTGCAAAGCTGAATTTTCATGCTATGCGGCAACAAAATCTAAATATCGTTGCGGACTGAATGTCACACCCGACATGAGAATTATTATACTACTATAAATCCACATGGCTGACTCACTCACTGACATTAATGTTTACACACTAGAAAACTCACCGGGTGTTTGGGGGCGGTGCCCCCAACGACCAAAGCCAGTAGTTGTCTACAACCACTCCCAACTTTAAAGAACTATGTGAGACGAAGAAGCATCACCATTATTAACACTAGTAACCCATAAAATAATATTGAATGTACAACACAGTACTTTATTTTTAATGTATGTATGTATGTATGTATGTATGTATGTTATGTATGTATGTATGTATGTATGTATGTATGTTGTATGTATGATATGTATGTATGTATGTGTATGTATGTATGTATGTGTATGTATGTATGTATGTATGTATGTATGTATGTATGTAATGTATGTATGTATGTAGTATGTATGTATGTAATGTATGTATGTATTATGTATGTATGTATTATGTATTATGTATGTATGTATTTTGTATGTATGTATGTATGTATGTATGTATGTATGTTATGGTATTTTATGTATGTATGTATGTATGTTATGTATGTATGTATGTATGATGATGTATGTATGTATGTATGTATGTATGTATGTATGTATGATGATGTATGTATGTATGTATGTATGTAGTGTATGTATGTATGTATTAGTATGTAGTATGTATGTATGTATGTATGTATGTATGTATGTATGTATTATGTATGTATGTATGTATGTATGTATGTATGTATGTATGTATGTATGTATGTATATGTATGTATGTATGTATGTATGTATGTATGTATGTATGTATGTATGTATGTATGTATGTTATGTATGATGTATGTATGTATGTATGTATATGTATGTATGGTAGTAGTATGTATGTAGTATGTATGTATGGTATGTGTATGTGTGTAGTATTGTGTGTGTGTTGTGTGTTGTGTGTGTTGTAGTGTGTGTGTATGTGTGTGTGTATGTGTGTGTGTGTGTAGTGGGTATGTGATGGTATGTTGTATGTATGTATGTATGTATGTATGTATGTATGTATGTATGTATGTATGTATGGTGTTATGTATGTATGTATGTATGTATGTATGTATGAGTATGACGCATGTATGTATATGTATGTATATGTGTATGTATGTATATGTATTTATATGTGTATGTATGTATATGTATTTATAACTTTCATAACTGACTTTAAAGAGGTCCTTATATAAATTGAATTGTAGCTAAGGCACGACTCCTTATAACTTTTTTAAAAGTGTGAATTTTTACAAGGTGTAAATTATACAACGGATCAGTAATATTAAAACTTTTTTGTTCGCGTACTCCCAACTATAATTTTTCTTTAACTTTGTACCCCCCGATCCCCCCCCCCCCAAGCTATACATATTCTATAATCTACATCTAAAATACTTGGGTGACCTGGTGATCTAGGGTAAGGTGTCGGACCTCTGTTCTGGGGTCCGGAGTTCAATCCTCGGTCCGGCACAGATTTATCTGACTGTCAAACCCTTCCTTCACCTCTGACAAGACATGTATTAAACACAACTTGTGAATGTGAGGAATTCCAGGCCTACACCGTGGTTCGGATTCCACGTTAAACTGTAGGTCTTCCATTTCATCTCACAATAACTCTACCATTACACATTAGCGTAAGTGCGTATTACTCGAATGGGTAGTAAGACGCGATGCTAAAAATAATAAATACATCTAAAATAAATTACTTATAAAATAATATTTAAAAAAATGTTTTAAATGATAGCTATAATATATAACTTATATATAGTCATATATATATAGTTTTATGTATATTTAAAATTTAACGTGCCCCCTAAATGCATTCACATACTCCAGATTGAATACCACTGCAATAGAGCTTCCAATGTAGTCAATCATAGCAATCAGGATATGTTTTTAATAATTAAAATCCTGTAGACTGTTTGTAAATGTAGGCCTAATATAACGAATGCCAAAGATCCTGCATTCGATTGCCGTGTCTATGTTGTAATTTCTCACTTGATTGAGTCTGATTCAGCTATCAGGACTGATCCTATGATAAACCTAATCTCAAACATCTACCTATTAATTGAAATTTGACTTTTGTGTCACAAACAACCCAAACAACAATTTTAACTTTGGAATATGTTGTGCTTTTAATAATAAATTAAACCCGTTTCGGTGTCCGCATGGTCTAAGGCGCTACCCTCGCATTAGACTGCTTGCCGATGACGGGGAGATCGAGGTTCGATCTCGGTAGGGTGGACCATTTACAAACCTATTTTCAACATTCACTCTGGCCACAACTATTGTTAAATTATGAAAGTCGGAATAGTTATAACTCTAAAATATCTGGTAGGAAGTATATCCTTATCAAATTAAAATGTGTCCTAAAATACTGGTAAATGTATGATGGTCATAACACAATTTTTAATTTATTTTATACCCGCGCCAGTGAGCACTTGATATAAATGTCAAGATAATTTGTTCCGATTTGCTGGTGACGAAGAGGTTGGAGTTCGAATCTCGGCCGGGTGTACTGAGGGTGGTTTTTCCTAGTAAAATTGTTTCCCATTCTACCTCCACACTAACATTCGGGTAAATATATAGATAGTCCAGACACGGAGTATGTATGACCCGTTGCTCAATTACGGGTGATGATAGTTCATTGTACTTTATTAATGTATCCTAATACAAATGTTAATTTATTTTATTTTTTGCATCGCGTCTTACTAGCCGTGCTGGTTATATGCTATTTTTTTAGTTACGCCATTGTGTTGGAGGTGAGGAAGGTTGAATTATTAGAAAGTGTACCTACATTTGCCTGGAGGGAGAGTGGGAAACCATTTAGGAGAAACCCCTCTCAGTGCACCCGGACGAGGCTCGAACCCCAACTACGCGTCTTAGACAGCCTATCTTATTGTGAGAGTGACGTCTTAGAGACTAGACGATTCGACCACCGAAGAGGGCTATTTAGCTATTATTTTAAATTAGTCTAAGTAAGGATTTCAACTCACAGTGCCATAGGCGTGTAACCCCAACCATGTATTGAAACGCAATAAAACATGTTTTTATAACATTTTGTTAATTATATTTTCACGATATTTTTATGTTGGCTAAGTTGTCATCTTGTCTCGCTCAGCCCAGCACTTGTGAGGGGGAGAGAAGGAAAGGGGCTGCTGATTATAAAGAGAAAGTGAAAACAGACTAGTGACACAGCTGTTAACTTCACGGTTCACAAAATTACGGTTTTTATTTTATATGGTGAGGTCTCTTTAAACTTTTATTTGTGTGCACAAAATGCGAACAAACCACCGCATAGACGTAATCCTGAGGAGAGCTCTTATGAACTCCATCAAGAATTTACCTCGTCCGCGGCGCTCAATATTTCATCATTTGGGGCTGAAGTGTCTTTTATACGGGGTCTTCTCCTCCCGTTTCCATTTGTAGAGGGAGTGCTGAGTTTTCAGACGATGGACTATATTATATTAACGACGTTGTCTACCTCGGATATTTCGAAGCAACTTTGCGAAGAGGGTTGCATTTTAACTTGACGCACTTTAGCACTCTAAGAACTATCATACTTAGACGCAAATGAACGGAATATAAAGAGAAGACAGAAATTGAGCAGTTCACCCTGCGAGGCCTTTGTTCATCTAATGATAACACTTACCCTCTTCTTCTGATGAGTTTACACACTCACTATACTATTTGCCCCTTGAAAACAATGTCTTCCTTTTTAAAACTACCTTTTTCTTTACATTCTGAAAATTTAAAAATGACATCTGGACACTGGAATCGAAACAGGAATCTTTGGCTTAGTACGACAATGCTCTAACCACTGAGCTATCCAGGAATCGTCCCATGCCCAAGGTAATTCTTCACCTTTTCCTTGTTTCATATTACAGATATACATTTTCTTCCACGGAATTTTTCAATTTTTGGTAGGACATTTGTTGTGACCAAGCCAAATAGCCTAAGCCATATATGATTTATAAAAAAATACACTTAAAAAACTACTTCAAGATAAAAAATAATGATTTTGTGACACTGTAAGACTTTTTAGAATTATTTAATAAAAACTTATACGGGCTTTGTTTCAACGGTATATCCTTAAAACTCAATCAATTAAACGTAAATTCGCTAACATGAGAAATCCTATCTTGATCTGACGTGACGTCACAGGTAGGCGACGTCCTTAAAAATACTCTACTCACAACGGTGGTCACACAGTCTAACGCTTCAGTCTCGCTATATGCTGAATTGCCAGTGATGGGGTCGCCTATGCTATAAGCCAGTGTTCAGATCCGACCGAGTGCAGTGGCCACTTGGGGTATTATACTTATACTTGCGACTTTACATACTCTCTCCAACGTTTCAGCATTTTGTGTGACTTTATTAACAACCTTAAAGAAACATTGTTTTTAATCCCATCAAGATCTACATTTCATCTTTACTATTAGGGATCCGCTTCGGTGGCTGCATGGCCAAAGTCGTCATTTTCCCCCTATATAAGACTACCGATAATGGGAGATCGGGGTTCGAATTCCGGTCTGGTGGTTTATGGGTGTTCTTTCCTAAATGGTTTTTCACTCTACCACCATACAAATGTGCGTACACTTCCTTTAAATTCAACCATCCTCATCCATAATACATAAATGTAATTATTACACATGCGTATAACCCGAACTGGTAGTAAGATGTGATGCTAAAAAAATTGTTGAGGCTTGGAGTTCGTTTACAAGCACACTCTCCCACACTTATTAAGTTGCGTATAAAATCAACAGCATAATCTATTTATTTAATTGTTTATTTTGTATATGCAACGGACATTTTCAACCTAGAAACAACTAGGTCTTTTTTGTGCTAACATTTTACTTTGAAGATTTCAAAAAATGTCAAAATAAATATTGATTTATTTCCTTCTAGGTCATGAATATATTTAAACTGGAAGAACACAACTATTTATAGATGTCACGATACCTATTTTTCTCTATTCCGATTCTCAAGTTCAACCTCGACTTCTCGATTCTTGAACATTTCCTTTATCATTATTTTCCAAGCATTATTGTATAGAAAATCTAAGTGCCTGATACTCTACTCCCCCCTCAATGTGAAATTTTAATTCAACCATTAAAACACATGGTCGCTTGAAATTGTAATCTCACAATCTTATAAATATTTACTAAACATACTTAAAGTCTTCAAACCTGAAAATCAAAACAAAAAATTCGAATAAACTTGAAACGAATAAAATAAATAATTGCGAATTTTATATCGGAAATAAGAACACATTTCACACGTTACAAAAATTTAAAGTCGTCCCCCATAACTGATCTTACGCACGTTAGCCCGCCAGGAATTAGTGATGAAGTTTTGGCAACGATATATAGATATATCTAATATATCGGACTAAGCTCTAAATCTATTGAATTAAAATAAATATAAAAACTTTTTTGCTCTATTTTTATTAACTAAGTCGATTTTTGTTCTATCTTTATAAAACTTTTCTTATTTAAAGAGCTGAATAAAACATTAAAAATTTAAAAGCGACAAAGAATATAATTACAAATGAGTGACCATTTTAATTTGATAGGAATATCGTAGCTTTCGATATACACGTTGTGATATATCAATTAATGATAGATACATCGATACATTACGGAAAATCTCCGTACCTAGTCTACGTATTATACATCGATTGTTTGTTTGGAATCGATTTATGTATTCTGACAGTCTCACTTAACTTTTACTTTTAAAAAAAGTGTGTCGAAGTTTTTAAGTTACTGTTACTGTCATGTCAGGTCATAGACTTTTATATTCGAGACTATTTATTTTCGTGTAGAACACCATAAATGTTAGGGTCGTATTATATTCGGGGTCGTACTATATTCAGGCCACTACTTTATATTTACAATTTGCCGTCATTTAAGTGAAACGGCAACTAAACTAATATGAGAAGTAATCGATTATTACCTATTTTGAATGTTACCGTTTTGTTCAGTTGCCAGTTTTATTGAGAGCTAAGAATCTAAGTAGCGAGAATCGTAATATTAATATCGATTATCGATTCTTTCGATACCAATAAGAATCGACGGTATCAAGGTATCCAGGAATCGAGTTTGACAGCCCTACAGGGAACTATTACATTATATTGATACATATGGCTGGCAAACTAAACTTATTTTGATTTAACATGTTTTATTGAATAAATCATTAAAATTTCAATAGATTTAAATATTTATGTAACTAATATAACTTATTATTATCATCATCATCAAGTCGGCCTATACCAAATTGTGCTACACTTATATATTTTAGTAAACTAATAGATTATCGTGATCATTATTGATTTCATTAAAAATTACAGTACAGGAACTTTAACAACGGACATTTTACTTACAGTGTAGGGCTCGAAGCATTGTTTGGGCACAAATTTTAAATATATCATTTCATTTATACGAAGGTTTTTAGGTATATATATATATATATAAGCTATATAGAATAAAAACACACGATTTAAGTTGGACTAGAGTGATAGAAGTGGATCCAGCTCCGAGCAACGTGCCAGTGTTGTCAGCTCATATCATCATTCATCACACTCCCGCCAGAAGTGGACTATTTACTTACTCTATGACATTAGTAACTCGAAATGTCATTGCTGCACACACAAAAGTAAGGAACCTATCCGTATATTGAGCTATTTCTACCCAGTCCACCTCATTACACCATATCCCTATATTGAGCTAGTTCTATCCACTCCACCTCATTAAACTTCTTTCAGGTCTATTCTGATGTCATCCTCCCATCTGCACCTAGATTTTCCCTCTTCGCATTGGATTTGCCAGTCAGTATCCTGAACACGGTTCTAGAATCTTCCATTCACGCTGCATGTCCTGCCCACCGTAATCTACGAGGCTTAAGTGTCCTAACAATGTCTTATGATGCGTTGAGTGTATATAATATATAACTAATCATTATGTAATCTCCTCCACTCCCCAGTAGCTTCATCTCTTTTGGACCAAATATCTTCCTAAGTACCATGTTTTCGAAAACCTAAAATTGGTTTTCGTCTTGTAAGGTAAGAGACCACGTTCAACACCCATATAGAACAACCAGTAAAATTATTGTTTTGTATATTCTAAGTTTTACGTTCCTGGACAGCACGCGAGATGTCAACAACTTACTTATCGAGTAATAGAATGAATTTCCCGACTGTACTCTTTTTCTTAATTTCGAATCTAATATCGTTATTGCTAGTTAAAATTGTTCCTAAATATTTAAACTCACAAACCCTCTCAAATGATATGTTGCTCTTACTAGATTTCAACTAATTAAAACCCGCTTCGGTGACCGCATGGTCTAATACGCTAATCTCGCAGGTGACTAGACTGCCGATGACGGGGAGATTAAGGTTAGAAACTAGATTGGGTGCACTGAGGGTGGTTTTTCCAAAATGATTTTCCACTCTTCCCCCCGTACAAATGCGGGTACATTTTCTCTAAATATAACCTTTATAATCCCTAAAATCACTATCGTAATTAGTACATAACTATATAGCCCGAACGTATAGTAAGATGCGATGTTAAAAAACTAATTAAATATATGTTTAACAATGCTCAGTTTTTTCAAATATAGGCCTATGGTCTAATGGCACTTAGAAAATAAAATAAACGTTTATAATATTTTAAATTTTATTCAATAGATACCCAAATTCCCTAAAATTCACCAAAGCCTCTAAGGCTACTGTTGCAAATTAATATTCTTAACACTTCAATATAAAGAGAGAAAATAATTTATACTTCAGAGAATACGTTTGGAGTCCACTTGAAAAGAGCAGTAGAGGTTCTTATACTAAACTTATTGCCATTTACCTACCTCGCACAAATATTATTTGATAATCAGGTAAACAAAGCTAAAAACACTAAAAGTAATTTTTTCCCCTTCAGAAAACTGGTTTTAGTTTAATTTTTAAAAGCTTTAGGCCTGAACCTCGTTTAGTCGCTATTTGATTAGTTTATCCGCCACCCCCACTCTGATCTAGCGGAAATAAAACTAAGTTGGTAACATTGCTGGACCACTGTTTAGAGGAGAAGGTGTGTGTGGGATGTGTAATAAGTGTGATATTCTTGTGATTTATACCTCGCTGTGAGGCTGCAGTGCGAGCTGGAAACAGGATCCATTCTTCATTTGGTGGGAGGACCCAGGAAGTTGATACTCTTGAAGAGCCAAATAAGACGAACCATACCCTTGCCCCCGGTGTAGTCAATACCGTCCGATTTTCATTGGAAGGGTCTTTTATAAAATACATTGTTTTGTGACCAAAATTGATAACATTTAACATACATATTATGAATGTTATTTTATAGGCATTGATAATATCTATCAAAAGTGACTCAAATATGAGAGTATATTAAAATGCTTTTAGTAATTTTTATAACTGTCAAGGGTGACCTGGTGGTCTAGGGGTAAGATGTCAGACTTCTGTGCTGAGGTCCGGGGTTCAATCCTCGGTCCCGGCACAGATTTTTCTGATTGCCGAACCCTTCCTTCACCTCTGACAAGATGTGTATTAATCACAACTTGTGAATGTGAGGAATGCCAGGCCTCCACCGTGGTTCGGATTCCACGTTAAACTGTAGGTATTCTATTTCATCTCACAATCACCCAACCATTACACATTAGCGTAAATGCGTATAACCCCAACGGGTAGTAAGACGCGGTTCTAATAATAATAATAATAATAATAATAATAATAATAATAATAAAACTATCAAATACTGTTTCTTATTTCTAAGGGGGCGGCTAGACTGAGCGAGCGAGCGCGCGAGTGAATAAATATAAAATAGAACACATTGGTTGTAATGAGAGGTGGTCAGACTGGAGCGCGCGCGCTTGACTCTGTACTAGACTCTGTACAGTCTAGTTTACAGGCGCTAGGCAATATTATTGTATGTTGGTTCATTGAGTGCTTGGAAAACTTCTCATTTTGACATTTTTATTAATATCGATAGGTTTAGCACACTTGCTACTAACGGCCTAATTTAATTGGTAAGCTCATAAACCATACCTATATGTATATACATATATATATAATAATATGTATATATAATGTATATATTGTATTATATATATGTAAAACTGATATGTTAAAATATTTCAATATTATCATAGTAGGCCTTTACAAATAAGAATCACCATTAGCGTGGAAGAGGATGAGAAAACCACAACAATAAATAACTTGTTAAAACCACCTCAGTTCACTGAGCCAAGATTCGGAGCCTCCTCGTCAACAACTAACGATAGCTATCTGCTAATCACGCGCTCGCTCGCCAGTCTGGCCACCCAGTCGATTGCGCCTCGCTCGCACGCTTGTCAGTCTGGCCGAACCCTAACGTTTTCTTACTATACTACAATTCCATTTTAATAGGAAGAATCTTACTTGATGGCTATAAAAGTTACTAAATCTACTATCCTGTTTTCATACGCCAAGTCATGTGATCTGTCACTTTTGATATGCTTTATATTAACAATGCCTATAAAATAGTAAAATGTTATAATTTTTGGCTACAAAAATATGTTTGTATTTTCTAAAAGGCTCTTCCTATGAAAATCGGACTGTAACTGCAGTTATTAACTGTATAGTTCAGAATCATAAACTAAGTTAAACTGTCAGACTAAGTTCTTGAGATGGCGTCTGAGACGATAGAAAACCTTGATAAGGAAGAAACCGCCGTCACTAAATGTCCAGACTCGGAACTGGTTTCATATTGTTAGGATTTATGTCTGTATATAACTTCTTGATCTTGTAACTTTCGATTGACCACTTAGAGCTGGTTTATTCCCCCTACGTCCTCTGCAGTCTTCCAAAATACATAGAAAATACAAACTTAAGGGCTTACGATTTCAAAACTGCAGCCATTTATATTTCAGAACAATGTCTACATGGTATGGTGCCCAGATGTGATTTACAATAATACACTACACTCATCTCAAGATTTATTTTGCTATTAACCCACACCCCTGACTGAGGGGAAAAATTACCCCTTGGTGACGATAAATATAAAACTAATCTTAACTTTATGTTTAGGTTAATTTTCTTGAATTTAAAGATATATTTTTCCCTTTGTGTAGTTTAATCTTTTGATAGGATTGAATGCTGACTAAGCCTTTGAGGTTCTTTAAATCAAGTCGACCTCGGTTGTCTTTGGGTAAAGTGTTCGTCTTAGGACCCGACGTTCGTGGGTTCAGACCCAGCTGGGGTTGACGTTTTGTTCTTGAGCGATTAAAAATCCATATCACAACATCCTTAGGACTGGAAGTAAAGCCGTCGCATCGGTTCCATGTTGATTGTGGCATGTAAAAGAACCCGGAAAGTATGTGAAAATACCTTTCCCGACAAAATTGGTAGACCCTTTCCCTTTCGCTAGTAGAAATTGTGTGGCTTATACGGTCAGTCGGTCCAGAAAGTTCACGTTAAATACCTAAATAAATATATCAAAATATTCAAATAAACCCAATGTTTATCTTGTAGTTTACATAACGTATTAATAATGTTGTTATATTTGTATGAAAATATTAATTTGTAAACGGGAATCCCCTTGAAACGAATTAGTCTATTAGAGCGCAAAGTAAGCGATTAGTAGTAATTATGTGATCAAACAAACTCTGTATTCATGATATAACACTCGCTTTCAGTAAATGTTGATAGTAACTTTTATAATTTTATGTAATAGCAAATCACTTTCGAAATAAATACATTTATCTTTACTAACTTTGCTTTATTCACTATAAAATATCAATGTTTGTTTTTCATTAATTAATTTTTTTTGCGTTTAATGTATTGGAAATGTGTTTAGAATAATATCTGGACTAATTTTTTCATTATAGGAACCCCAAAAGTAAAAAAAAAATTCAATAAAAATCTGCGTTTGCTAATGTCATCAACACTTACTCTACTAGTTCATTGAGAACATAAAGTGCTTAGTGTTGATTTTTTTAAATTTAAATCTAAATAAATACCACATTTTATGTGTTTCTTCAGGCGTTGAGATTAAGGGTCGTTTGGCCTTAAAAAGTATATAACCGTCTCTAAAAGATAGAATAAGTGTACCATATTATGTTTAATTTCCATTAAATATATAAATTTTTGTTTAATAAACATTGAATTAAGTTTTCGTGAATGTAAAACCATTTAGGAAAAACCACCCTCAGTTCACCCGAGTGAGATTCGACCTCGATCTCCCCGTCCTCGGCAATCTAGCTCAACCGAAACTATCGCGTTAGCTAACTACGCCACCGAGGCGGGTCTCCTTTAGATATACAATGTAATTTAAATAAAATCAATGTTTTGTGCTTTTATTATAGTTACTTAACATAGACACGATTTGAACTGTATGATATCAATCTACGACTTGCAAACCAGCTTATCTCTAGAGTAAACACAACATAATGACCCGGCCGCAAGCTCATCACTGTTTTGAAAAGTAAAGCCCCAATTTGACCCATGATACATATTCAGCATTGCCAGGAATCGAAGCCTGGACCAAGAGCTCGATAAACGGACGCGCTACTGACAGCGCTAAAGAGTAGTGCAGGAAGTGATTAAAAGGAGTTTGATGGTCTGTATCATTTAGAGAATAACGTAATCAACATTTAATGGCGGTTGTTTGATTAAACATTCAGATAGCTCAGTCAAGTGAGCAGCAAAAAGAACAAAGAGTGAATACCTTACCTACAGAACGACAAACTCACATATTTCCGCGACTTTAGACTTCATACGAAAAACTTTCCGGCTAAAAGCTTTCGCGTCTTCCTCTCATACATTCCCCCCTTTCCCCTTCATCCTCCCCCACATTCTACATTTGTCTCCCTTTATTCTCATTTAAATTATTCATCTCGTAGTAAAAGTGACTGGTTGTTCAAAAAAAAAGAGAGAGTCCGAACAAACATGGAAAACGTTAGATTCGTCGCATGTGGGTGAAGATATAAGGGACTGTAGCACTTTTATTGCTCTGACGCTGAGCGAGTTCTTTCCGTTATTAAACTGACGAAGGGGTGTCCGTCTGTCTGCCTGTCGGTACAACCTCGCCCACAAAGAAATATTAACGCTGACACGTGTGAGGATTGTCCGTGTGAAAGTGGTATGGCAGTCGTGGACGAGTTTTCTTTTAACTGGAAACTTAGTATTGGTTGAAGGGCAATTTGTTTTACGTCCTCTAGACAAGGGTGGTTTCTGTTACATTTATAATGTTTATTCGCACGAGTTTAGGATTTTCAAAAATGTATTTTACTCATTTATTGTTCAAAAATGATAAAACACTTTTAAAAAGTGTACTCTTTCATTGAATAACAAACCAACATGCGACTGATGTGAGGGCTAGGATGATAACTAAGTTAGTTGCAGCTGTCAATTTATGCGTAACATCGTTTGTCTGGTACATTTCCTAATAATTTGCATTTTTAGTCAATTATTTTACCATTAATTTCTTTTGGTTAAGTAATTGGTCTATTTAGCCATCATTATAGAAGCCCTTGGTTCTATTCTTGGTGAAGCTGACAAAAATATTTACGGTTTTCATACGGCATCCCTAATTGATAAATATTTAGGTGCTAGGGATGGGTATTTAGTATTAGCGGTTACAATAGGTTAAGTTAATTTGTAAGTCGTGTGCTGGAAATGTGCACGTCAAATACATGAATAATAATAATACTTAAGTAATGGGAGTCCTGTTAAAATATTATTCATCTTAATAAATGAACTAGGTTAATCCCCGACCTGCTTCATTTGGTGATCCTACTCTATTTTTATTTTCTCTCGACACCTCGGAGGGAAAGTATTGTGATCGTCAAAAAATTGGAATTCGATATTTTAATAAATATCGACGTTTAATGACCCCCCCTGAATCCAAAAAAGTGGTTTTAGCGATTTCATCTGTCTGTACCTCGGGATAGAACAGAAACTATTTTACAGATTGGGAATAACTAGGTATCTGGGGTTTTCATAAGGTACCCCGAGGTTTTTTTAAAAAAATTAGGTATCCAACCATAAATTTAAGGGTAGTTTACGGAAGGGGAAAAAAGATTGAAAAAAATCAATTTTCTCGACATTCGCTCTAACGATTTCGATTATATTGTATATTTAGACAATATTTATTATTATAAACAAGATGGCAGTTCTCATTTTCTCATGAAAATGACTTTGAGGTTAATTTACATGAAGGAAATTTTCTAATTTTCATATTTCTCCGCAACTAGCTTGAGATATGAAATATCTTATCATTGTAAAGTTGTAGTACTATTAAAGATAAACATATTTTATTTGGAATATAACCCCAAGAATTTTTTAGTTATAAACAAATATATAGATACTTTTTAATTCATGTCTTAAAAAATTAATTTGATTGTTATGCTCTTTGTTGGGTTAAGATATTTCTCTTTTCTCAATTTTTCACTAACAATGTTCCTAGTTCCAAATGCTATAGAGTATCTAAGTAACAATGTATATTATTTCATTTGTGAACTCTGGCTTCTCTTCAAATCGAAAAAATCTTTCGCCTTTTAGTATTTGATGTAATGTTTCTACAACAATGTATATACCTACTATCTCGTTCCACAAATCTTACGAATTTTTAGTAAAATGTCTGATAAAAGCGGGAGAAAGTCTGTGCGGTTCACCATACCATTTACTTACATAATTATATTATCTTAAAATTCACACTCCTCAACATGTTCCTTTAGACTAGTTAACTAAATCACTGTTCTTTCCGTGCTCCGCATATAGTTAAGTGTCCCAGTAATTCCTATATTTATATTAATGAGGTATAATTGAGCGTAGGTGTACCCACATTTATGTGTGTGTGTGGGAAACCATTAATATAAAATAACACCTTAGTAAAATCCGGTCGGAATTCGAGCCCCGACCTATCCATCCTGGAGTAAACTAGTTTTGACGAGCCAGGTGACTTTACCTGCGTGTTAACTGGAGCGAGTTTTAACGTGGGAGTTTAAGGGACGCGAGAAAAGGTACATGTTTTTTGCAATTTTTATATCAAAACATTATTGTGCCAAAATAATTAAAAATTGTTTCACTACACACAAAGTTTAAATTTATTAAGGTGATATCAACAGTTCTTGGATGTCCTGGAATTTAATGACAACTTTTTCTCTTCATTTAAAAAGTTTGTCATATAATGCCGCTCTATTCATGACAGATGTTCAACCACTGTTTATATCACCTTGTGAAGAAAATTAAACTCCCTTTCACTACCAACTTAAGGTAGTATGCCTAATAGATATTCGGTTGTCAGCCCATCCCTCATACGACCTTAACTCCTTGTTATTCGGAGTTTGGCTAGCTACCATTACTATAGACTCCCCCTGCCCCCACCTCGTCTTACCACTCATTCGTGTTATACACATGTACTAGTTACGCTAACGTGTTCTAGATGAGGAAGGTTGAATTTAAGGGAAGTGTAGGCCTACCTGCATTTACGTGTAGGCTATAAGATAGTGAATGAAGCCATTTTCGACTCGTGAGGGCTTTATGCTGCCAAATACTCAATTATAATTATATGAGTGCGCATATCAGGATAAATTAAATAGACACGCTATTATATTTGTTAAAATAATAGGCCTATGCTATTTATATGCGTCTGTAACCGTTACTAACAAATATAATAGCATGGCTATTTAATCCATCATGATATTCGCATTCGTACAGTTGTCATTGTACTATTGGCAGCATAGAGAGCCTTCCCGAGTCGAAGATGGCTGCGTTATCTGATAGTTTGTGATCTTAATAATTGATCGCGACGATCTCAGCACGTCCTTAACAGACTCTGCCTTAAAATATGAGTGAAGAATGACCCTAAGCATGGGATGATGGATGATTCTTGGATAACTCAGTGGTAAGAGAATTTATATACTAAACCAAAGGTCCCGGGTTCGATTGCCGTGCTTAGGTGTCATCTTTCAGTTTATAAGAACTTAATGTAATTAATTTAAATCAATTTAATCAGATAAAACGTAAAGCATAGCTTGACAGTCAATAACTCACTCTTCAGCACTCCCTCTTAATTATGAAACACACACACCACATCTAGAGATGTAATACGGAAAATGTTCAATTATTATTTCTGTAAAATAATTTCAACTGATTAAATGGAACTATATTGTAATATATATAATCACAAATGTCAACGTTTATGCTTAAGATTAATTTCTACTAAGGGCGTTAACACCATCAAACGAGCTTCGGTGGCCGCACGGTCTAACGCGCTACTCTCTAAATGGGTTAGACTGCCGATGACAGGGAGATCGGTGTTCGATATCAGTCGGTTGCACTGAGGGTGGCTTTTCCTAAATAGTTCTACACTCTCATGTGTGCAATTCCTCTAAATGGAACCTTCCTCATCCCTAACACATTAGAGTAATTAGTACATAGGCGTACAACCGAACGGGTAGTAAGACGCGATTCTAAAAAAAATAGTAAAGAAACAAATATATGGGAGCCTTTGTATACTCGTTATGTTCCTAAATTATACTTCAATTTTTCTTCATCAATAAGTTAATTAAATTAGTTTTAAGGTTGGCCCAACATTTTGCCCCCCCTTACCCGCCCTATTATCCGTACCTCCTAACTACCCCTCCCCCTTCCCCAGTCCCTTGCCACCTTAGATAACCCACTCTTCTTTTAACACACTATATTTTGAAGTATAATAGGCTCTAGGTGCCATCTCTACAATTTAGCCCCTTCACCGCAAGCCGCCACTGCTGAAAATTTTCCGATTCAAAATTTCCCGGAAAATGTTCATCTCTAAACCACAGCCAACCCTCCCTCATTCACTAATATAATAATATAGGCTAAGTTTTCCGGGCCTAAGCAGAATCCATTTGTTTGGTGTTTGCCACAATACGATACTTAATTGCTCATAAATAGTTTTAACAGTAAGTGAAAATATAAAATAATTAAGATATTCACAAAATTTCTTTTACTTTTAGTACAAATAACTAAATCACTAGTAAGCTCCTGAATCATAAGATATGTTAAAATCGCTACTGAACTATAAGTAAGTGGCTATTCTTTGGTCTCCATAGTCCTAAAAAAGAGCTTTACAATACTCTTGTACTCTTGGCAGAGACATTTGAGTGCTGCAGTTTATTTCTTCTCTATTTCTGTATTGTGACGAGAGACAACATGTAATACAATGTGTCAGAGAAAGGGACGGAGACATGGAGAAGGCGGTAATGGAAAATCGCTGGTAGCTCATACGGTTTTATTGGTTTTTAAAGGCCCCACATTTGGCTCTTTGGAGCTTTGGGTGTGGCGGACTCGAACTTGTTTCAAGCGAAAATGAATGCTTTTCTTATCAACAATTTGCTATTGTCAGTATTTAAATAATCCTTCATAATACCAGAGTTTCAAAATCAATTTATAATCGCAACATTTCATGATTTTCGGCAAATTATTTTTCCTTGCCCTATCCTTGCGACCTTCATTTGGGTTGCGACCCCTAGGTTTGGCAACCACTGGGTTTGACTATAAAATACGGCCCTATGTCACTCTTGCACTAGAATTAGAAAGTAATAACTACTTTAGAAAAACTATCCGAGGCGACATGTTACGTCCTTCCTTTTCCACACTTGTAAACATAAGTGAGTTAAATGAGTGCGGTAGAACCCCCGTCACTCGTAACCGATGAACAACTCCAGCTCGCAAACAGACGGTCCAATTGGAACGTTTCATGTAACAGTTCTCATTTAGTGTCACGTCTGACATTATTAAACTCCACACTCGACAACTTTTGCTCCAAAAAGGTTCAAACAATACAGCAATAATAATTATTTAGAGTACGTTGGGAAGTCCAAAGAGAAAGACGAAATAATTACATTTCAGCGAACGAATTTGCTTAAAACGAACTCAACTGATTTACGCGGAGTAATGAACTCTTTGTATATCGCGATCGTGATACGAGCCTTTGTACACTCAGTTCTGATTCGAAATGGAACATTGGAACCCCGTGGAAATGGTAGCAGCGCATGCGTCGGATATTGTGGACTGTGGAACTATTTTACCCATCCACCGCATCTCACTACCTCTTTGGGTTATCCGCATATACTACATTACCTACCTTACTGTAATAATATTAGGAAATAGAATGTAGAGTAAATGTACCCGCCTTTGCGAGGACGTAGAGTGGGCAACCATTTGGGGGAGGGGGGAAACACCCCCAGTAAGATCCTAACCCCGATCTCTCCGTCAATGGAAGCTCAGGCTATTTAGAGAGGGATGCCATACGGTCTTGGATGATTTAACCACCTGAGCGGGTCGGGTGCACTGTTAGGTTAAACAACCCCACAGAATATGTTGCATGTGATGCTCTAAAATTAAGCCGCATCTGTTAATTAAGGATAGATGAAAACTCTACTGAGCCAAAGCGTAAGTCCTTACGTACTTGTTGAACGGTAAAACTATGTGATTTTATTGTTTATTTTTTAAATGAGTACCCTCTAATGCCAGTATTGGCTGTCATTGGCGTTACCTAACTTAAATAAAAGAGGGCGTCTTAAGAAATACACTACCGCCATTTGTCTGAAGAAAGGTTTAAATCACATTGTAGAAACCTGTTTCAGTCTCTCAAGAGATTGATGATAACTGGACAGGTCAAGATTCGAATCTCTGCATAGTAAACTGGGAGTAGTTTTTCTCAAGTTTTTTATTTCTAGTATTTTCCCATCACCTAAAAAAACTGTCTTAACTCTTGTATTAAGCCGTTAAAAACTGGTTGTTAAGGGTATCACTTACTATAAAGGAAATAACATCCTATTGCAGAATTTCTTATGGAAATTGCAGTGCTGAAGCTACAAAACCATTTAAACAACTCTAAATTAACTTAAAATGTTGTTTTGTGACCCTATTAAGAGTTGACTTTCTCAGAACTGCAACACTTTGCGTGAAACATAGTTGAGAATGAGCTAATTCCACCTTTTCATGATTTTTTTTTCTGAAAATTATAAAACTTTTATTGTAAGATTTTTAATATTATAGGGCGAGGAACATGTTTATAACTTTACCTTCCATTTTGGCGTGAACCATATTTTAAAATAACATTAAACTTCTTAAATAATGCGGCGTATTCTGGAATAATGGGCTATTTGCACTTGGGACAGCGCCTATAGCTATTAAACTTCAATATACTCGCACCGCTCCTATTTTCGTACCACGTGAGGACTAAATTCCGGGTCTTTTGAGTTGATTCGTCATCACTTCAATCGTATACTTTCTAAACCCCGCTCTATCTATCCTGTTATTGTTTCCAAGTATACATCTAGCTAAGAAGACATAATCATCGGTTAAGTCAATGTAGCCCACGACCTTTTTTTGTTCAGGCGCGCTGCATTGTCGTAAAACTTGCCACACAAAAACTATCCTCTCACTAACTATATTATTATAATGATGTTCGCTGCATTATCAACAGTCCAATTTTCTGAGGAAGTGGCTTTTAAAGAACACGGCCAAAATTGATAACATTTGATTATTTCAATGAATATCAATCAACACACTAGTTGCAAATCATTGTAATTACATCACTGTCCAAATGGAGGCGACCACATTTCAACGAATTTAAGTTAATTTGACTATTTACCAGTGTTAAATTATAGGTATCGATTATATCTATCAAACGAGTCATAAAAGGTTGTCTATACTAGGTTAAGTAAATCACTATCGTTGTTGAACATGAGCTGTGGGAACACGTCGGGGCTTTTTCTTTTTCTTTATTTGTTACAGTGATTAGCTTGCCTGATTATATATATAAGTGCCCATGCTGGTAGCTTTGTGGGTTTGTGAGCTAAAGGATCTAGTTTGATCCCAGGCAATTACGGTTAGTAACATAGCTTACAGCTTGTATGTTATGTTTACCCTGAAAGGGAGCCGTCTCACCTTGACTGATTACACCGTCACTATCTTATGAGTTACTCCATAATGTAATCCGTCAAAGTAGCCTAATACTGCTACTTTTTCAGTGTAAATGTAGTATACACGTGTTATATCTATTAACTTATATTTAAATTCGTGCTCTGTTTTAATTTCTAGGTAAGATCAACTTAGATTACCTGACATTTTGAAAAAAAAACATTCTAAAAGAATAGTTGAAAGTAATGAGTGGTTATAGTGAAAGTTAAGACTTAGGTATGTTGAACTATAAATTGATGAAATTAATTTGTAAATCAAGCATTTAATAAAGAGGTTGTGTGAAATTGACTAGCACAAAAATGTACAATTTAAATAAAATTGTTATAAAGAAATATATTGTATGATATGAACAATTATATAAAATTATAAATCATCATCAACTAAAATATAATGCTCAAACGAGTTGATGAATAGTCTTAAAATATAAGTTGACATATTAAAATATTAATACAAAAATATAATATACAATATAACGTGATACGAACAATGTTCTCGAGTCCAGATTTATGTTTGAAATTGATGAATAAAAATTAAGTTAACACCTGCCAAACTTATTTTTAAAATTAATCCAAGTATTTGTGTAGTGTAGAATGATCTAAGTCTTATTTTTGTCTGTGTTCCATTACTCCTTTTTGAAATCCAGCACTGGAAAAAGTCTGGATTACTTCATTCCGACATATTTCGGTACTATGGTACCATAATCATGGAATTTTGTCGTTGTGAAAAACACGATGTTTTGTTACGTCAGCTAGATGTTAACTGAGTCTTAACTTTCATTAGATTACCTAGTTTCTACGCTATGGTCTGAAATGATATAGTTTTATTATATTTTTTTTAAATGATATCTAGCTGCCTACTTGCAGAAACTGGAAAAGGCCTCATTTAATTTGAACTGACTATAGATGTGTTTTTTTCCTACGTATTCACATTTAAGCTATGTTTCTTTTCATGTTCTCTAACATTCCCCATCCCTCTTCCTGTCACTTCTTCTCTTTTCCTACGTTTGTGCTGCTCGTTTGATACGAAACCTTCTCCCTCGTTGCTCGGCGAGTTGTGAAATCTCTCATCATCCGTCCGGCTTTGTGACAGGACATCAATGAACTGACCGTCAGCAAGTCGAGGTACAGGAGATCATATTTAGAGCAGCCTCAGCTGGCCTTGGAACAGTTCTTTCTATCTGTTTCACCATTCAGCCACCATTTTGAAGGTGTTATAGTTTAGTTTGTATGGTAATTGCCCATTGGTTTGTCGCCAGGGGCCGGGGTGCCAAACAGACCATCCAACCTAGCCTAACGTAACCTGGGAATGATATGAAATTAATCCCCAAACTAACTCCTCACCTAATTTAAAACCACCTTAAAATTGTTTTTTTGCCATTATCTCGTAAACCGTTCATTAAATCTAAGTGCTTTTTTAGTAAAAAAATATAGAAGAGGACATTGTCTACAAAACATATTCTTATAGTTTTCTTTGTAACCCTAACCGTTTTCGTATAATCTCGCAGTGAAACGTTTGGAGGATGATTACCATTTGTGGAATTTCCTTCAGATTATTTTTATACTTCGCCCAGGCTACGTTGGTTTGGGGATTATTTTCTTATTTTCCTACCATCCCCCAGGGCGCCAAAAAGCAATCCCGCCCGGGAGCAAAATTTACCTCAGGCCGCCCCTGTTTGCCGCAATATTTTTTTATTTAAGCACACAAAGGTATTTACAGACGTCAGGACTATGGATAAACAACAAGTAACTGCCGCAGAATACATGCATTGTGCGACGAAGAAAGGAAGGGAAAGAAAATGGTGGTAGACATACCTGTATACAAGAAGGGTGTAATATAGTAGTAATAATTTGCTTGCTGATTTGAAATTCCAAGAAATCAGAGGTAAATATAAAACTTTTACAAGAATTACACCAATTGATTTTTTATTTCTTATAAATTTGATTGGTCACAGAAGGTTGAAGAAAAATACATACATGAGGTAAACCATAAGTGTTCAGGAAACATTGTTTTCTGCTCATACACTCCAATTAAATAAAATTTACTTTTTTCGGTCCACTCCATCTTATTACACTAAGAAAATGGAATGAATAAAATCCTAGCCGCGGTAGTGTTTGGTTCGAAGCCCGTCCAGACATGTTGTATCCTCACGCCGTATCTTCTTTGATGTGACGGCTAAATACCGACAAGGGGCGGGTCGATATCATGTTCTCGTCTAGGATATGATACGAGGTTTTGTTACAATTGTGAACCCTGCTTCACTTACACCGTGTAAACACGTCACCTTGATTCTAACCCAGAGTACCCCGGTTAATTCTATATTTGGTTACACT
Organism: Timema podura; assembly: GCA_033556935.1. Classification (NCBI taxonomy): domain Eukaryota; kingdom Metazoa; phylum Arthropoda; class Insecta; order Phasmatodea; family Timematidae; genus Timema; species Timema podura. Next base: position 57,235,291 of record JAVRXN010000009.1, read on the forward strand.
CGGTTTTTTTTCTATAGTTGTGCATTTTCTTATAACTATTCCTGCTCTTTTTACTATATTTGTCTGAACGTTGTTGATAGCCGATAATGACCATAGAACGTAGGAAAAACCACACGTCCGATTGCTCGAGTATTTTTCTAATTCCTTTGTAAAAGAGTAGTGGATTTTTACTTTCTCTCTATCTTACAGGTAGAGAAAGTATGGTGATCGTCAAAAAAATCGAACTCGAGATTTTGATGAATTTTGACGTTTCATGACTCCCTGAATCCGAAAAAGTTGTTTTTGAATTTCCGTCTATCTGTCTGTCTATACCTCCAACTAGAGCCTAAACTATTTTACCGATTGACCTGAAACTTGATATATAGGGTTTTCATAGGGTTGCCCCGAGGGGTTTTTGGAATTGGATATCTACCCCTAAAATTAAGGGTAGTTTACTGAAGGGAAAAAAGAGAAATAGTCGATTTTCTCAAAATCGGCTCTAACGATTTTGATTAAATTTCATTTATGAACATTAATAAATATTCCAAACAAAATGGCTACTCTCAATATTTCGGCAAAATGGCTTTAAGGGCTCCGGTCTGATGCGTAAATTAACATTTTTTATAATAGCTCCGAAACTATTTGAGATATGAAATTACTTAGCATTACAAATATGTATATATATTTATAATACAATTATTTTATTCGAAACATATTTTTATAAAATCAATAATTTTCAATCTATACGCAATTATATATATATTTTTAGCTTTTTGGACATTAAAGCTTAAGTATTGCGATCGTAAAAAAAACTAACCTAAAATGTTGATGGATTTCGACGTCTCATGACCCCCCGAACCCTAAAAAATAGTCTTTGCAATGCCGTCTGTCTGTGTATCTATTAAAATTTAAAATTAAGGGTAGTTTACTGAAGGGCGAAAAGAGAAAAATTTGGTTTTCTCAAAATCTGCTCAAACGATTTTGATTAAAATTCGTATCTAGGCGTTGATTAAGATTATAAATAAACTGGCTATTTTCATTTTCCTATGAAAATGATTTTTAGAGTACTTTACAGAAGCGTTAATTTCCGTATCTCCACAACTATTGGAGAAACTAAACAACTTATCATTGCAAAATTGTAGGACTATTAGAAATAAAAAACTTTTATTTGACATATATTTTTATAAAAGCAACAGTTTCTGAGATATTTGCAAATATATTAATACAATTTTGTGAGCTTTAGTTGTAAACATATACTACTTAAGTCTTAACGCAATATTTCTCCAATGCCATAGAGTAATTAAATATAAGTATCTAAAAAAAGTATGTTATTTTTCCTTAAAGCTCTTAGGAGAAATGTTTGCACAGCAATGATCTATCTCCATTTTAGACTCAATAGTCAATATTTACATTTTTTATTGGTCAAAATGTATAAATGAATAATTAAATATCAATTCGATGACTTGAAGATTTTAATAACCATTTAAACTAGTATAAACCCTTTTTCATAAACTTAACGGTATTTTAAAAACTAATTGCTTAGCTTCGAAAAAAAAGAAGTGTGTTCATTTGACTAAAACATTTAATCATATATATATAAATTATATATTTTACATGGGCTGTGAGTAAAATTTATTTGTAGCTTAGGAATGAAAATAATGAGAGAACATTAGCGAGAGTACAAAATTAATATTTAAATAAAACTGCATATAAGATATTATAGTTGACTGGCTTAAAATAACATTTTCTTAGCAGTAGTTTTAAATTAGGTTAAATTGGAGCCAAAAGAAAAGGCTGACATTATTAAATTATGTTTGCATTGACGCTTACCATAGGTTGAAAACTACTAACATTGGCATAAGACTATTAAATGGTGGTCTCTGACGTCTGCTGGCGACAAGAAGTCTCGGAACGGTAACTCCAGATGTCTGCCCCGGCCACATCGTGCAGTCACCACCATTCGAGAGCTCGCTTCTTTTTTTTTAATGGAAAACCTCCTTCTTTAAAAGGGTTTTCTTCCACCCGCTCTCGCCACAACTGTGATCAGAGCTCCCCCTCTGACCCCAACGACACTAGGGCTCACGATATTAACTTCTTGCTCGACGGGAAAGAATGCGCCTTCCCTCGACTCGTACAGTAGGGCGTGCTCTGGGTTGACCGAGACACATTCTACGACACTAGGCTGCCGAGCGGTTACTTCAGGACTGGAGACTTATCCACGCTTTTTGCTTGTACTGGCCAGTGTATGTACGCGCTTATGGAGGACCACGTAGAAAGCTGGAAACAAGTGCAATTTGCACATAGCTTCCCATGGGGAAAGATAATAGTTAGAAGTAAGGTAGACAAGAAACTTTTTTTAGCTATTTTTTTTTCAATAGAAGCAAGATTTATTTTTGAGCTCACTGCATCTTTATTATAGAGTAAAATTTGTGGCAGTAACTACTTTTTTGATAAATTTTTAATAAAGTTAGACATTCGCTTACTCGGTGAAAATTTTGCCAACTCAGAAACTACTTCTTACAGTAGTTATAAAATTGTATATTTTTCTTTAATGGAGAAGAACTTCAATAAACTCTCATATTTAAACAGAAAATAAAGACTATCTTGAAATTAATTCTAGAATTTTTGTAAAATACATTACTATTATGTAGTAATGATTTAAAATCACTTATTTTGACACTCACTCTAGAAAATTTGGCTTAACTATGTGACTAGATTATGTAATAATGATTTAAAATCACTTATTTTGACACTCACTCTAGAAAATTTGGCTTAACTATGTGACTAGATTATGTAATAATGATTTAAAATCACTTATTTTGACACTCACTCTAGAAAATATGGCTTAACCATGTGAACTTGATAAGTAAAAAATTGTTTTTATCATTTATTTTAGAAAGGTAATCTTTAGTTTAGAAAAATAAAAAAATATTCACTCTAACATTTACCTTGAGAGCGTCTGTAAGCTTAATGAGCGCCGTAAATAAATGTTTCAAACATTCTTGTTTAATGATCGGCTCTGACATTGAGCGCCGACAAATACGTACAGGCTGTCTTTGTGTGTCGGCACTCTTGAAATAATGGCGACTTATACTCGTGTTTGCTAATAGATTTGTACGCTGGCCTCACTTTTTGTTCTATACTGGAGAAAGATCTGCAGGCTGGCTCCACTCTTTGTTCTAGGGAAATGTATAGGACTGGAGACTTAGATCTGCAGGCTGGTTCAACTCGTTCAAATTAAATATTATTATTATTATTATTATTATTATTATTATTATTATTATTATTATTATTATTATTATTAGAGGTTCTGTCATACGACAGGTGCAATCCTTTTTTCAGCGAACTTAGACCGCCAATGCACCCTGTCCTATGCCTCCTCCTTCAGCTCCAAGAATTTTCTTCTTTCCTTCCAGTCATCCAATATTTGAATCCTCCTTCTTCCTAAGCTCCTCTTTCCCTCAACCCTTCCTTCTATGACGTCGTGCAGAAGACAGTTCTTCCTAAGACTGTGTTCGATACAGTTTGCTTTCTACCGAAGAATCACATTCACAATGGTTCTCTTCTTACCCACTCTTCCTAGAACTTCCTGTCTGTCCACATGATCTTCTCAAATCTTCTCTAGCACTAGATTTCAAAGATCTCCAAGTATTTGTTTTCCCTCGGCGCGTCTTGCGTCTGCCACCAGTGACTGGATTAGTTTCCATAGTTTGTTATGTGGCCAGTTCCTTCGAGGCGACCGCAACTGGCGACCAGAGTGCGCGTCCAGCGTCTCTACATTGCGTCTGCGTCCACACTGCTTCGAGAGCACCGCCGAGCAAGCGTGTGTTTTCATATATTTGTGTTTAGTTTTGTCATAATTGCTTGCCGACACAGGAAATAAATAGAAGTTGTTTACAACAAATACTTTTTTAAAAAAAAAGTGGTTCAAAGGAACCGCGCTATTCGAGGACCAAGAGCCGCATCTAGGGAAACATTGTATCCCGCCTCTGCGACTCACCACCCCACGTCTGCGTTCGCAGACGTGAGACGCAAGACGCGCCGAGGGAATCGTACCTGTACCTTTCAGATTCCAAGTTTCTGCTCTATACAGCGTGATGCTCCAAATGTAGCATTTCATCAGTTTCGTCCTCAGTTCCAAACTCAACATTCTGGTCAGCAGTAACTAACCTCTTCTCGTCGAAAGCTTCCTTGGCCATGGTAATCCTCGACCTAATTTCCTTGGTGCAGTAGGCATCCTTTGTCAGCAGACTTGACAAGTACTTGAACTGCTCTATGTTTTCCACTTCCTGGTTTCCAATTTTGATTTTCAGTGGCTCTTCTTTTTTTGAAATTGCCATAACTTTTGAGTTGTCGAGTTTATCTCCATGCCATATCTTTATGCCTCCACTAGCCGATATATTATTTCATGCAATTCTTCTTTATTTTTGGCCAGCAATGCTAGATTATCTGCGTATTTTATTGTGTATATATATTGTTTATATTTATTCTTATTTAGATTTATTTTAATATATATATATGTGTGTGATATTATGTTTATCTATTGTGTATATTCGAGTATAACTGTAAACTTAGATCTGCAGGCTGGTTTCAGTTTTTGTTCAATTAAACAGTTACAGAGATGTTTCGTCCTAGTAACTAAATTTAAATATAATGTTTTACTGTTCATGAACAAGCACATTTATTAGAAGTGGCAGTGTTTTTGTGCTTTTTCACATATTTAGTTTTTACTTTTTCATATATAAAAAGCATTGTAATCGTAAACGTTTTTAACCTCGAGATTCTGATGAATCTTAAAGTTGATATGCCCCTAATCTAAAAATAAATGGGTTTTACAATTATGTCCATATGTAACTAGAGAAACAAACGAAACTGTTTGATGTATTTCTTTCAAACTTCATATTTAGATGTTATATAGCCATACGTAAAGGCGAAATTGGGATTTTATTCTAACTCTAATATTAAGTATTCGTACGGTGACCTGGTGGTCTAGGGTAAGGTGTCAGAGTTCTGTGCTGGGGGTCCGGGGTTCAATCCTCGGTCCCGGCACAGATTTATCTGAATGTCAAACCCTTCCTTCACCTCTGACAAGATGTGTATTAATCACAACTTGTGAATTGAGGAATGCCAGGCCTCCACCGTGGTTCGGATTCCACGTTAAACTGTAGGTCCTCCATTTCATATCACAATCATCCTACCATTGCACATTAGCGTAAGTGCGTATAACCCGTACGGGTAGTAAGACGCGGTGCTAATAATAATAATAATAATAAGTATTCGTAAATTTGAAAAATGACGGTAGTCAAACCGGTTTCAAGATGTCATTTTCAAATTTACGGATATGATACTTGATACAGCCTTGTCTATAAATAATTAAATGATCATTTCCGTCTTAAGCTTTGCTAGTCATGTATGTACTGTACATTACAATTAATTATATGATCGTTTGCTTACCTCCATAGTTTCATAATAACTGATTTTCGGAAATTCATAATTACTTAATAACTGCTCTAATGATTTTGTTCAAAATGTAGTGTATATCTGGTGTTTTACATTGTAGTTAACACTGTTTACTTGTTTTTCGGAGAAAAGTTAATTTAAGTGTAATTAACTCATAATATATATTAAAAAATTCCAAACGACAATAGAATATATGAGAAAGTATGTTCCCTTAGTTTACTATGTAAGGTAATCTCTTGGTTTTGATAGGAAGAACTCACTTTCGATCCCCAACATTTAAGTGACTGAAGTTTGGCATTCTAGAAATTTCATTATTTGGTTTATTAATCAAAAAGTTAATCTAAAAGCTATCTTTATATAACTAATCAAACGGACTAGGAATGTAATTATAATTGTAATATTTTTATTTCCGCCATCATGGCAACATGAGTTTCCAGTTTTCGAACAACGGGCTTCTTATGAAAATCAGAATGAAGTAAGATTACCTTGCATTATTCCGCTATGGTAGAAAGGGTCATAGTGTAATCCGTCAAGGTAAGACTGATATCTTTCGGGGTAAATGCAGTGTACAATTATTGCGTTGTGGCCTACCATTTATTTGATATTCTTAGACGCATGATTTTATAACTTAATTAAAAAGATGTATAAAAATGTAGGAAAACTGTTCTGACAATTGAAAAATATGGGTGATTCTTTACAAAGAGAAATATTGTTGTGACCTCTATGTCTGTGTGGTATTGTTTGTTATAGGAGAAACAAAGCTGTGACTCACGTGGTTTATAACAGCTGCCCAGACTAGCCAGGGAATTTGGTGTTTAGATATCTCGTAGTTGTTATTGCAATTTATATTGGTTTATTATGTTCATTTTGTTTTCTTTGTTGCAGGGCGAAGACAACGTCGAGTATTTCCTGGGTTTGACTCCAAGCGGGATTATCGTTCTCAGAAACAAAACCAAAGTGGGCAACTATTACTGGTGAGTGTACAGTTAATATATGTATGAAGGTAGGAGCATTGGTGTGTTGAATCACGAGGTCTAAGTTCGGTTCTCGGGCTCTAGTGCCGTTTTTCAATCAAATCAAGATTGAGGTATATCGCAAATGCTCGTCGTAAAGCACAGATACGCTTTGGGAACGGTTAGAAATCTCCCATTATTTAAGAAGTTTTTTTTGAAATTTTTTAATACTGCTTTCAACAAAATGTAGGCGAAAACTATCAGAAAGTTTCTGACCAGTTAAAATTTAAAATTTAGAGTTTAAAGTCTAAAAAATATTAACGATGCTTTGCGTGAAAATTTGTATTGAGATTAAAGCAAAATGCTAGAAACCTATATCTAGCCTTATATAAAAAAAAGTCATGTTTACAATAATCAATTTGAAAATAATGTGGGATTATTTTATATGGTTTTAAGTAGGGTACGTTATCACTATTTTTTAGACCACTTAAAATTTAAACTTTTAAAAAGTCAAAATCTTTGCTTACATTTTGGTGAAAACAATAAAAGAATCCGGGATTCCTAAACCTCTTACACTCTTCTCATTGTTCTCCCATGGAGCACCCTTAAAACCTACTGATTCTATATTATTGTTTTGTATATCATACCGATGATTACTTGATCTAAGGCGTCAATCACTTTCGTAATAAACCAAATAGTCAATGGCAGTACCCACCCCTAGTTTATTGTAGTCACTTTATTACCGATAATTTGAAATTACTTTAATAACAATAATTATAACTACATTAATCATGAATATAATTAGTATAACTTAATCATCAACAAACTCTCTTAGGAAGGGAAGTAAAGCCGTCGGTCCCATGTCAATGATTGTGGCATGTAAAAGAACCCTGAAATGTAAGTGATCTTATCTTTCCGGCAACAATTTGTAGGCTCTTTCTCGCTCTCTAGTAGAAATACAGTGCGGTAAGCAACGGATAACCACCGCACTTTCTGAACTTCCCTAGTGCATGTGCTTTATACCAGATGGTGCGGACAGCACTAATCAGTTGAAGGGCTGATTGTATGTCTAGCTCCGGATGGTATAAATCACATCAAACCAACCTTCATATTGATGACTCATCAATCAATCATCAATAAATGCATGAGATCATACAATAATAAACCCACTTATATATATAAATGAGTTGGTGTATGCCTGTTACGCTTTTATTCAAAACCAATACACCGATTCTGCTGAAATTCCACATGGGCATAATCCGGGCGCCCTATCAATACATAAACTAATTAAAATACATATTCACCATTTTATTTCAAAATGAAGGCCACAAAATACTATTCTTTTGGCCTTTTTTTCAGCTTCCGCAAATAAGATTTTTATTAGACCCACTATGAAAGGTTCATATATATATGACATGACGGCCACCTTGAAATAAAATGGAGGCACTAAGTTTAGCCCGTCCATAATCTAGCTCCTAGACCATGCAAATATGACAATGGAAGCCGTAACCATTAATAATAATAATATTGATGAACTTTTTGCTATAATATTTAACAGTTGTTTGATTTACGTCCTTTAACAATGGATATTAACATATATATTTAACAGTAAAAACACATTATTAAACACATTCCGTGCGTAGAACGCTTGGTTAGCTAGTAATAAATGACCTAAATAAAATTCTACTAAAATTGTATAATTTACCTACAGAAATAAGTATTGGCTCTCTATATATTATATTTATTGTTTAATTTCAGTAACTAAAATTTCCTTAAAAAAAATTCTAGGTTTGTATCTTAGCCTGGTCTAAAGGAGGATCATTTTACGCAATTATATCACTGTGGTTTTCTATTACCTCCCCACACTTATGTGGGTGCATTTACTCTAAAATACCTTTATCATACTTATTCCGTAAAAAGTAATCCGTTAATAACCATAGGTTTTCTTCCTTGTGTTTTTTTAGCACCGCGTCCTACTACCTGTTCAGGTTATAAGCACAAATGATAATTACTCTAATGGGGTTGGGATGAAGAAGGAAGAATTTTAGAGGCAATCTACCCACATTTGCGTGGAAGAGGAGTGGAAAATCATTTAGGAAAACAATTTCATTAGACCCAGCCGGGATTTGAGCTCCGATCTCCCCATCCTCTGCAAGCCATTCCAACACGCGAGTGACGCCATATACCATTCGGCCACTGAATCGGGTGCCGTAGTATTAAACTTAATAATAAAGATTATGTAAAAAACTGACATTGTAACCTACACAATAAATTCCTAACTCTATAGCCAAGTTGTTAAGGATATCACTTTTAAATCTGTTGGACCTAGGTTCGATCTCATTCGGTGACTGAGAGAGTTGTTTGTTTTTGTCTTGGTCCTCCTACTTGTGGATCATCTTGAATGGTTGGCTTAAGTTAGCTTTGGTTTTTTTTTCATTTGGTACGTTTCTAACATTAGTTCCATGTTCATCCGATTCTCAAATAAGTTTTGTCACTTTGAGAAATGAAGTCGTATATATCCCTTGTCCAAATTACAAAACCTATTTTTGAAACGGATGAATTTGTAACTGTGTTGAGTATTTTATCGCCTGTTTGGAGAGAGGAAGATTACCGACAGTTCCTCGAGCTAGGTTGTTAGTTTGTAAGTCGTGTGTCACCATATCTATGTGTGCGCGAAGCATCTCTCAGCACAATGACACGCTCTTACCGTGTGTTTTCAGGCCCAGAATCTCCAAGATCTACTTTAAGGGGCGGTACTTCATGCTGAGGGTGTGTGATAAGAATGTGAGTATATTATATAGCATACAGCTAATATGTTGCTCTTTCTAGGCATCACATAGGTTTATTAAAAATATAGCTACCTAATCTATTTTAATTAAATTTTAAAAATTGACTATTAAGGTAGGCATATGATTTAGCTTTGTTGGACAGTAGTAAGGAAGCTATTGCAAGAAAGGCAGACATTTTATTAGAGGCTAGTAAGGAAATAGGTTTAGAAGTGAGCGCTGAAAATACTAAGTATATGATAACACAGATTGAGGACGATAATTTAGAGGTTACTTCGAACAACATATAATTTGAAATGGTTAATGAGTTTAAATATTTAGGAATCATTCTAAATAGCAATAAAATACTATAGTGGAAATTAGGAAAATAATACAGTCGGGATATGCATGCTATAACTCGATAAGTAAGTTGTTGACATCTCGCGTGTTGTCAAGGAATGTAAAACTCGGGATATACAAAACAATAGCTTTACCGGTTGTTCTCTATGGGCGTGAAAAATTGTCTCTCTCCTTACATAATGAAAACAAATTTAAGGTGTTGGAAAACAAGAGGCTTAGGAAAATATTTGGTCCAAAAAGGGATGAGACTACTCGTTAGTGAAGTAGGTTACATAATGATGAGTTACATACCCTGTATTCATCACAAGACATTGCTAGGATAAGCAAGTCTCGTTGATTGTGATGGGAAGGACATGCAGCGCCAGTGGGAATTGTTAGAATCTTGTTCAATGAACTGACTGGCAAACTCAATGGGAAGAACCATTGGGAAGACCTAGACGCAGATGGGAGGATAACATTAGAATGGACCTGAAATAAATAGGGTGTAATAAGGGAGACTGGATAGAACTAGATCAAGGTAGAGATAGGGTGTAAAAAGGAGGACTGGATAGAACTAGATCAAGGTAGAGATAGGGTGTAAAAAGGAGGACTGGATAGAACTAGATCAAGGTAGAGATAGTGTGTAATAAGGGGGACTGGATAGAACTAGATCAAGGTAGAGATAGGGTGTAAAACGGAGGACTGGATAGAACTAGATCAAGGTAGAGATAGGGTGTAATAAGGGGGACTGGATAGAACTAGATCAAGGTAGAGATAGGGTGTAATAAGGAGGACTGGATAGAACTAGATCAAGGTAGAGATAGGCTGTAAAAAGGAGGACTGGATAGAACTAGATCAAGGTAGAGATCGTGTGTAATAAGGGGGACTGGATAGAACTAGATCAAGGTAGAGATAGGGTGTAAAAAGGAGGACTGGATAAAACTAGATCAAGGTAGAGATCGTGTGTAATAAGGGGGACTGGATAGAACTAGATCAAGGTAGAGATAGGGTGTAATAAGGAGGACTTGATAGAACTAGATCAAGGTAGAGATCGTGTGTAATAAGGGGGACTGGATAGAACTAGATCAAGGTAGAGATAGGGTGTAATAAGGGGGACTGGATAGAACTAGATCAAGGTAGAGATAGGGTGTAATAAGGAGTACTGGATAGAACTAGATCAAGGTAGAGATCGTGTGTAATAAGGGGGACTGGATAGAACTAGATCAAGGTAGAGATAGTGTGTAATAAGGGGGACTGGATAGAACTAGATCAAGGTAGAGATAGGGTGTAATAAGGGGGACTGGATAGAACTAGATCAAGGTAGAGATAGTGTGTAATAAGGGGGACTGGATAGAACTATATCAAGGTAGAGATAGGGTGTAATAAGGGGGACTGGATAGAACTAGATCAAGGTAGAGATAGGGTGTAATAAGGGGGACTGGATAGAACTAGATCAAGGTAGAGATAGGGTGTAATAAGGGGGACTAGATAGAACTAGATCAAGGTAGAGATAGTGTGTAATAAGGGGGACTGGATAGAACTATATCAAGGTAGAGATAGGGTGTAATAAGGGGGACTAGATAGAACTAGATCAAGGTAGAGATAGTGTGTAATAAGGGGGACTGGATAGAACTATATCAAGGTAGAGATAGGGTTTAACGAGGGGGAGTGGATAGAACTAGCTCAAAACATATATAGGCAATGTACTTTTGTAAGCGCGGCAGTGAACTTTCGAGAGCTTAATGCTGTGACCCCTCTATGGCAGGTCCACGTGTAAGGACACTTACGGATATATCCCGTCTCACCCCCTTGATAGCACCTAACTTAGGTAGGACATGTAGCTTAGAAAGCAGTAGAATTGATACCAGCAAATCCGTTTGACAATCTTTTTAATAAAAAATCAGAAAATATTTTAAAACTAATTATCTATCTAACTGATCCGAGTTTGGTTGTTGTAAAATTAATTAACATTGCAGAAAACTGGGCTTCGATACTTTTTATGGTTCTAGCGCAATCTCTTATCTTATATACTGGCTAATCGGACGTAATATTGGCTATTAATGAGGCCGCCTCGGTAAGCGAGAAATTGCCACGCAAACGTCTAGCTTTAACGCAGTATGTAATTATATGATGCGTTATTTCAAAATGTGGTCACGCCAAAATAAAGTCTAAAGATTCCATTATAACAGAACTCTTTTTTCTTAGTAAACTTATAGGGCCAGTTTCATAGTCAGACTTAGCATGCCTAAAGTGCGAGTCGATACTAAATACAGGACGACACCTATCTGAAATTGAATGGAGTGGGCCAGTTTCGCATATGAAACTGGCCCATTCCATTCAATTTCAGGTAGGTGACGTCTTGTATTTAGTATAGCGCCGCACTTGAGGTGCACTAAATTTGACTATGAAACTGGCACATAGTAAGAGTGTTATTAATAAAGCAATTGTGTTATAATGTGACAGCTCATTTTCAACGACTTTTTAATCATATTAGTGGAGCTATGAGACGGCTTGAGGAAAAAGGGCTCTAAATTTAGCTTTATTCTGAGACAATAATACTTTCATAGGCTCACACCAAAGAATTTTAATTCATTTGAGAACTATCAGCGAGCTTTCCTCTTCACTTTGAGATAAGAAGGTTATATGAGGTTAGATGCGGCTATAACCTTAATTAACAAATATAATAGCGGGGCTATTTAATACATCTTGAAATAATAAGTTTCGTAGTTTTATTTTTCCTTTTTCTTATTAACACGACAAAATGTAGTTGTAGGTGAAGAGCGAAAGTAGTATAAGCTTAGAATAAAGAAGTAGTTACAGAAAACGACACAGACCACTGTTTTTTAAGCCATGTGGCCTAACAGCGATTGATACTTTCTCGCTGACTGAGGCTGCCGCCTTAAGGAATCTTCCTTCTGGTACGTTGAAACTTATTACAAACGTTCAGCAGTCACACAATAATTAAATTGTAGTTTGTGATTTAAAAATATTGTTTACACAAAAATGATGTAGAAAGGTTCCAACAGTCCTCTATAAACTACCATAAACTACCTATAATTTTCAGCTGAATAAATGAAAAAAATGTAGCTACTTTCAAAGATGTTTTACTCCAATTGCCATAGTTCTATGATCAAGATGGAGACTATAGGGAACTAGATCTAGTATTTATTGAGTAAATATAATCCACACGCCTTATAGTCTTAGACAATGTATCTCTTTAAATGATTAAAAAAATATTATTGGTGAGCCATGTTATAGTTAGAGATAAACAAAAATGGCTCAAATTTTCATTCGGAAAATAGCTGGAATATTCTTTCAGAAAAAAAAGAGAACATTTTACAATTCACGTCTTTATTTATAGTGGGCTATGACATTTTATTTTCACAGAGGGAAAATTCTACATATTCAGAAAATATATTTCATACTTTGTTTTGGCTCCTTTTGTAACTCCACCCTTGCGACTCAAATATTAGTTAACTTACAACCATGTATAGATATGAATGTGTTCATAATCATTGTGGGCAAGGAGGGGTAACTAGCTTAGGGGGGAACAGTGTTTTTTTATTGGGGGTATCTAACGTGAAATTTCTGAACCAACTGATTATCTCAACACAGAGATTATTAACCAACTTCACTTTAGAACCGAAAAGTCCCACGGTCGCTGGTTCATCATTGTGAAAGAGGGAACCTTAATTTGACCAACGATACATTTTTAGGCCAGGCCGGAAATTAATCCCAGGTCCGTAACTTAGAAGTTGGCTGCGCTACACACCGAGCTAGAAATATGATGCGAGGATAGTGTTCTTGCGCTTTAGAAACAAATGTCTACCCAACAGCTATTAATAAACTAAATCGTCTAGAGGACTGGGGTCAAACTCCAATCTCCCGGATAAGTATCCAATACATGAGGCTAGAAGTGAACTCAAATCCCCCGGATTAGAATCTAGTTAACGTATCTAGAAAAAACTAAAATGCCCGGAAAGGAATCAAGTTCAGATGGTTAGAATCGACCTCAAAACGCCCGGATAGAAATCCAGTTAAGATGGCTAGAATCAAACTAAAATCTCCCAGACAGGAATCCAGGTGAGGTGGCTAGAATCAAACTAAAATCTCCCGGACAGGAATCTAGTTAAGGTGGCTAGAATCAAACTAAAATCTCCCGGACAGGAATCCAGGTAAGGTGGCTAGAATCAAACTAAAAATCTCCCGGACAGGAATCTAGTTAAGGTGGCTAGAATCAAACTAAAATCTCCCGGACAGGAATCCAGTTAAGGTGGCTAGAATCAAACTAAAATCTCCCGGACAGGAATCTAGTTAAGGTGGCTAGAATCAAACTAAAATCTCCCGGACAGGAATCTAGTTAAGGTGGCTAGAATCAAACTAAAATCTCCCGGACAGGAATCTAGTTAAGGTGGCTAGAATCAAACTAAAATCTCCCGGACAGGAATCTAGTTAAGGTGGCTAGAATCAAACTAAAATCTCCCGGACAGGAATCTAGTTAAGGTGGCTAGAATCAAACTAAAATCTCCCGGACAGGAATCCAGTTAAGGTGGCTATAATCAAACTAAAATCTCCCGGACAGGAATCTAGTTAAGGTGGCTAGAATCAAACTAAAATCTCCCGGACAGGAATCCAGGTAAGGTGGCTAGAATCAAACTAAAAATCTCCCGGACAGGAATCTAGTTAAGGTGGCTAGAATCAAACTAAAATCTCCCGGACAGGAATCCAGTTAAGGTGGCTAGAATCAAACTAAAATCTCCCGGACAGGAATCTAGTTAAGGTGGCTAGAATCAAACTAAAATCTCCCGGACAGGAATCTAGTTAAGGTGGCTAGAATCAAACTAAAATCTCCCGGACAGGAATCTAGTTAAGGTGGCTAGAATCAAACTAAAATCTCCCGGACAGGAATCTAGTTAAGGTGGCTAGAATCAAACTAAAATCTCCCGGACAGGAATCCAGTTAAGGTGGCTAGAATCAAACTCACATTCCCAGTATAAGAATTCAGCTCAGGAAGTGAATTAAAATCTTCCAGATAACATAATTTATTTTTATTTGTTATTGCAACAGATATAGTTGCTGATACTCTTATGTACCTGATGAGAAGAAGTATTTTCACAAGCAAGTTTAGAGGACGATATAAAACACAGACATATTATCACAATCATTCTACGAGCGGAAGAGATGTTTCACTTGTCTCTAGCAGCTCTATGTAGGGTGGGGGAGAGGTTGGGAAGGTAATAGTACCCAGCCAATTCCACCTTCTGCGAGAGGGAAGGGGGTTCAAAGTCCCCGGCCAATTTAACCGCCTACTGGAGAGAGGAGAGTCAAACGGGGCTTAGAGACACTTCTAGAAAGCCGGAAATGAGGGGCTCGCTTTATTGTTATTGTCGACTTCGGCTTCAATTTCGTGAAAACTGTTCGAGACTTGGAGTGCCGCCTCTTTCAGTTCCTCCTCCCCTCCACAAACACCTGGCTAGGGTAGGAAGGTAACAAGGGTAGTTTAGTGGCAAAGTGGCTGCCAACCCCTTGTATAGAACGTGAACACAGATTTTCCTGTAAGAGGCTATTTGATGCCATGCTAAATTCAGGGATAAAAAAATAGATTTTTTTAAAAAATTAGGAGTAGTGAACGTTTTCTTTCCGAACCAACTTATTTTCACCACCTACACGTTTGGTCTAGAGGGAAACCTCCCTCAGTGGACCTGACCGAGACTCGAACTCCGATCTCCTCATCAGCGGTAATCTAGTCCAACACAAGAGTAATGCGTTAAACCATGTGACAACTAATGAGGGTAGCTGATCATGTTAACACATGACTTACAAACTAATATTTAAAACACACAAGACCCAATTCCACGGCTGTCTATTTTTCGCTGTAAAAGAAGCCTCAATTTTAACAATGATAAATTTAATTTTATGCCGTTTTGGGGATACAAACTGGGACGGTTCAGTAAGCAGACGCGCTAACAATGAATCTAAAGTCTCAAACGATCGTTATTTTTAACATTTACCCCATTCGTTGACCACGTGGTCTGAGTCAGTAGACTCGCATTTCCCTTGTTCATCATAGACGTGGAAGTCTATGCTTGAATCAAAGTAGGTTGCGTTGAGGATGAGTTTTCCACATGTCATCTCCACATGTGACTGTCACTGTGATTTTAACACCACGCAAGTGTATGTGCCATAACTTTCTCTTTTGATAAAGTCGTTGCTAGCTCTTGTTTTCAAAGCACTAATGAAAATATATAAATATGGATTGTTGGTGTCGCGGGTTGAAGCTAAATTTTCGGCTGAGTATACCGAGAATACTATTTCCCGTGTAATTTATCACTGTGGCTTACCCATCATCTCTCCACGCTAATGCAGGTGTAATAATATTATAAAACTACAATTCCCATCTTTAAACTTCAGATTAAGCTTCAATAACACGTGCGTTAAATACAATGAATGAATAAAAAATTGACCAGCATGTAGCAAACATCTTGTTTACATCTCCAATTAACTAATTTCTAGCTTTTATGTTTAAAATCAAATATGGTGTTTTCATGCTCACAGGCTAATATGTTTTTAGGGTAGACCCGTTATGTTCATACTTCATTATTTTTACTATCAATAAATTAATTAAAATGATTGTAAGGTTGGCCTGAGTATTTGCTAACATTTGCCCCCCCCTCTCTCTCTCTACCGTGACCCCTATCTACCCCCTTATTATCAACCCACTCCTCCCTTAACACATTATTTGATATAAATATAATAGTATCAAGGTGCCACCTCTACAATTCAACTGAAAGCCGCCACTGCAGAACATTTTCCTGGAAATGTTCATTTCTATCATACGTCATGTCATGTTAGTTCTGCAGCCGTCACTTTTGATCGATATTATTAAAATAACACTAGTAATGAAGTGAGATGTAACTAATGTTTTCTGTAAAAAATGATGTTAGTATTGTCTATAAGACTCTCCCTATGAAACTAGAAGTGTAGGCGTGCACTAGATTGAGGGAGATGGGGCGAGGAATATGCTGGTCTAAATATACCATGAAAATATTCTTCTAATAATTAGAAGCGCTGGTATTTGACAGTGATGTTTCTACATTGAGTTTTTTTTAATCTCAACATGCAGGAATGTGTCCCATGTTTCTGATTTTTTAAGTGGTTAATCTTGTTAAGTATATGTAATAATAATAATAATATTTAGCACCGCGTCTTACTACCCGTTCGGATTATACGCTTAAGTACTAATTACTCTAATGGATTAGGGAATTGGGAGGGTTGAATTTAGAGGAAGTGAACCCGCATTTGCGTGGAGGGAGAGTGGAAAACCATTTAGGAAAAACCACCCCAGTTCACCCGACCGAGATTCGAACCTCGATCTCCCCGTCCTCGGTGGTCGAGCTCAGCACGACTAGCGCGTTAGCCAACTACGCCACCGAGGCGGGTTTAAGTATATGAATAACGTATTTTGACATCTTACATTTTCATACTTTTCATTTCGAGGATAAACAAGAGTATCATAGTGACTCTTAACAATCGCCAGATAAACTTTATTTTTTTGTGCCTACTCAAATTCATTGTGGAGAAATAAGATTATTTGGATGGATACCATTTATGGGAACTATGGCAGCGCCATTAATGCAAGTCTTAACGAAGTACTGCCGGAGCCAAGCGAAGCCATCTGTAACACATTCAAATATCTTCCGCACCACCTGGCCCCCCACCCCACCCCATCTCCTAACACAGCAGGCACCACCGGGAGGATAAACTTTAGTATAAAACGTTAATAAGCCACGCTTTGTGCATCTCCCCCTGTACAACATACACAGGGGGTGGAATCTATCAAATAGAAGGAAGGGTTCGTTCGCTTGCTCAGTGTAGCTCTGACTGGCGCAAATAAACTCTGTGAATAACCTTAGGTAGTATTCGTGTTACGTCCCCCTTCACCTCAATCAAATATTCTCCCTCTCGCTAGTACTTGTTTGAACTAGTACTGTGGAGGAAAGAGCCAAGAAGGCTCATCAGGTTCAGTGAACGTATCTACAGAATCAGAACGTCTCTGGAGGAAATCAAGAGGGTCGGTGAACATATCTACAGAATCAGAACGTCTCTGGAGGAAATCAAGAGGGTCGGTAAACATATCTAAAGAATCAGAACGTCTCTGGAGGAAATCAAGAGGTTAAGTGAACGGATCTACAGAATCATAACGTCTCTGGAGGAAATCAAGAGGTTCAGTGAACATAACTACAATCAGAAAGTTTTTGAAGGAAATCAAGAGGTTGAGTGAACGTATCTCTACAGAATCAGAACATCTCTGGAGGAAAACAAAAAGGTTGAATGAACGAGAATTAAAACATTTCTGGAGAAAAAAAGAGGTTCATTGATAGTCTACAGAATCAGAACTTTTTTTTACACTAACGTATGTGGAATCTTAAAGTTAGTTTAACATTGGTAATGAAAATGGAATTATGGTGTAATTATTTATTCGCTAGTTGAAGAAAGATACTGGATCTATTTTCTTACATCTATATACATTAGAATGTATTCTGCAGCTCTCAATTACAGGGTCCATTTTGACACCTAAAAACTAAACACATTAAACTATTGTAATTTTTAACTTCTCTACATTACCCGCCTTGGTGGCGTAGTTGGCTAACACGCTAGTCGTGTTGAGCTCGGCCGCCAAGGACGGGGAGATCGAGGTTCGAATCTCGGTCGGGTGAACTGGGGGTGGTTTTTCCTAAATGGTTTTCCACTCTCCCTCCACGCAAATGCGGGTTCACTTCCTCTAAAAATTCAACCCTTATAATTCCTAATCCATTAGCGTAATTAGTACTTAGGCGTATAACCCGAACGGGTAGTAAGACGCGGTGCTAAATATTATTATTATTATTATTATTATTATTAACTTCTCTACATTTATTTCCCATATTATCTAAAGGATCCTTCAAAGTGCGGATAAGGTTAGATAGGTCTTGGATCTCTACACCCGGTTAGAAATCAGTTGTCTAATAACCATTAGGCATCTAGCTAGCATTGTGGGTTCACCCTAAGAATTCAAACGTGTCTAATCACTTAGAGATAAGGGCTATGTCAAGAGATGGCACTGCTGACTTTCAACCGCTAGGCTAGAAATGTATATCTACTGCACATTTATTTACGATATATTTACTCGTCATATCTCCTTAGAAATGAAAGCGAAGTTCCTTAAAATTCGCCAAATTTGTCTTGTTATTTTATGCGAAATAGCTAGTCAAGTAGTAAGATTGAAGCGCAATAATATAAGTTAAGACTAAACACTTGACTGCCCATTTTTATTACGTTCTACCTCATGTTTCCTGGGTCATATTTCATGTCGATGACTGTACTTCCCTCTTCAAGTCCCTTGCCCAATCCCCTTGCGAGCTCTGCAGTCCCGCAGTCCGCCAAGAGGCTTACACTCCCCCCTCCTTCGTTCAACAGACTACAAGCCACCACTGGATACTCTCGACTCCCTTTCTAATGTACTGGAATACACAACACCACAGACTTTTCATGTGGGGAAACATTTTCGAAAAAAATAATATATTAAAACTACCCAGCATTAAAGAATATGGACAAGTCTCCTTTAAATCGCCCTTTTTCATGCCATGTATCTCTTCGAAAAACATTCCGCGCTTAGGGATCGCTCTTCATTTCGTTCCTTTCAAAACTTTTTTTGGGGGAGTAGGGAAGGGGGAAGATAAAAAAACCTCTAGAGTCTTGCTCGTGAAAGTTATTTAATGTATGGAGAAAATACCAAAAGAGGGGAAACGTTTTCTCCCGAATCGTTTGAATGACTTCAGTCTTTATGAGGTTTACATTTTGATCCGTTGGGGATGACCTGGAAATCCGGGTATTTTATTTGGGATGAACCCCGTTTCTATGTTTTACAAATTGATTTTTTTAATGGAACAATTATATTTTAGTTTCACTATTCCATTCCGACATTGTTTCTTCTATATACCCCGGTCCTACCCTTGAGACTACTGACGCGTTAGAAAATTAAACGAATATATTTATAAAAAACCATCGAATGTTTTATGTAGGGGTAATATTTTTCTTTAAGTTACTCCAGTGATACCCAACGTGGGATCCGCAACGCATTGGAGAAGAACATTAAATAGGCTAAAAATGGGATTTGTATAAAAGCTACGTGTAACATTATTACAGTTCGATTTCGTTATGAATAAACTTTTTTGGCAGTTATAAGCGTTGTTAAAGAAGTGTTATATATTTTACATTAAGTCATGATATCTGTAACTATAAATTTTATACTTAATAGCAATACATATTAAACAGAGACCCGACCCTACCAATAATAAAGAAAAAGGTTATCATTTTTGACCACAAATATATGTTTTATATTTTCTAAAAATTCCTTTCTACCAAAATAGACTAATAATCAATTAAATCTTTCTAGGATACATTTTAGCTAATCTTTTAGTGGAAATTATAAAAAATTTGCCAACTATCAACTATTTTAATGGACAATTTTTCTGTTCCCAATTCTGGAAATAACTTAATTAAAAGTTCTTTTAATGAAGCAGTGGGTCTAGAACGGGGTCAAACTAAACCTCTTGAGGACAAATGAATAAATAAATAAATAGCAACTCCGGTTTAGAAAACTAAGACTAAGGGATGGATGGATGGTGCTTTGTGCTGACCACATTACACCCTCTAGCTGCAAATATTGGTACTATCGTCGATAACGGTGGCGGCCGCTTGGTCGGTGTAGCTCACTTGCGGGTTTGCACCATGGAGTTTTTATAGTGTCGCATTGGTTGAAAAAAATGTAAATTCTTACTGAAAAAGAACAAAACCAGCTTGGGGACTTATCATGCCACAGTTTTTGTAAAAATTTGTTTATTGAGTGCCCAATTTATTATTTTTGGTCGAGTGGGCTTGGGGAATTCAAAGAACTTTTAGAAAAAGCACTTAAACATATAATGTACTTTTGCATAACATATTTAAAAATACTTAAACAACCGGATAATTGCACATCCAGGCTCAACTCTCGTTAACAAAATTAATGACAAATGCAATTCTTCTTCTTCAAGCTCAATCGAGAGGTGCTGCTACCAGCCTGTTATTCACAAAACTAAATGTATCCACTCGCCCCTGTAACAACTTACCCCAGTGTCCTTTGGTATATTGAATTTTTTAATTTTAAATATGTTATCAGTAAACTAACCTCTTTTTTAATTTATTCTAGAAATAATTCTAATTAAAAAAATCATTCACCAGTAAACTAAAGTAAAAAAATTGGCCGCGATACTTTAAAATTAATTTACAAAAGGCAAATTGTAGTGCTTTGCTATCTTTAAAAAGCTTTATTTTATTAATTTGCTTCTATGTTTCATGATCTAATAATTTTAAAATACAATTTAAATTTCAATTTTCCCATGATATTATAATATCACCCCTACACAGAGCTTGTATACTATAATAAAAAAAACAATGCTGTGCACATGCGCAGAACGTCTCACCAGAGAGCTAGGTCTATCTGGGTAGTATTAATAGTGTCGGCGCTTCTAGTTGTTGACAATTGGGCTTGAACACTAAAGAGAATGGGGGATTGCTGTAACAAATGAACCGACCAAGAGATGTCTCTCACTGTCTCTCTCAGTCCTGGCCGTCCTTCTGACACACACAGGATCACCTAACTGTCATTCTTCTGGAAAATAACGTCGAGGAAAACTCTCTTAACGATCCTGAACAAATGTTTGTTAAATATTGTGGTGAGGTTGGGGTTTTAACGTGGTTCAAATCGTTGTTTCCTCAAAAAGTTTGAGAATGTTTAAACAAATATCTCTAATGGAGTTTGAACCTAGGTTGGCTTTACGCGCGCGCTGACCACTCTACCAAAGGAGCTATCCAGAACCTCTTGTCAATGTACCATTTTACTCCCCAGGTATCATTTTTCTGAATTTATAGTTTGGAAACGTGATCAGTTTCAAAGTGCAGAAAATCTTCTCACACCCTGATTTTGGTAGGATGTCTATTTCTGGAAGGCTTATTTGTAACAAAATTCTACTATATTGTGGTATTTTCGTAGGATAAAAGGCCTTCCTTAAAGGACTTCATTCTACCGTTCTGGAAGGCCTTGATAGCTCTTTAATTAATAATAAGTAGATTTTATTTTTATGCCTTTTTTATTAGGATGTATTAATATATTAATAGTTAAGTTATTTACTCGATTTAATAAGAGCTGATAATTATGATTATGAATTTATTATTATTGGTGACAAACCATTCAGTTTTTAAGGTATTTAGTTTTTTTAAAAGTGAATTGAATTCAGTTAATTAACTTAAATAATTTCGTTAGTCCTTAAAGGACTTTCTACTACCATTCTGGAAGTCTTTTTATCCCATCAAAAAAACTATTATATAAAGGATTCTCGTACAAATTATGGCTCCTCAGAACGGGCTTGCTACCAAAATCAGGGCTTAGAAACGTGCTGGTATATTGATTGAACCCAAATTTTAAAAAGCTTAAGTCAAAATAAAACTAGCACTTGTATCGGAGATAATATTGTGACTTGCAGCAAATGGTGATACAGTTTTTTTTAAATCAGTTATAAATTACAAAACTTTTAGTCTCAACATATCTAAATATTATGTAACCTATCTTGATGCGTTGCAACCTGTAAACAGAATATATTATATATAGTTTAAAATTCTAATTTGTGGGGAAAATTGTTCCACTGTAAAAAATATTCCCCTACACAAACGTAACAACTTGCCCCGTGAGATGGTGACATTTGGTTTGTTTTAGTTTTTATTCGCAATGAATTGATTATAATATCATTAAAAATTCGTATTGTAGTTTAGTTAATGGTTTTATATTAATGATCACACAGACTTAGGACGATAATTGAGATTACTGCAAACAACATATCATTTGACAGGGTTAATGAGTTTAAATATTTAGAAACATTTTTGACGAGCAATAACAATACTAGTGTGGAAATTAGGAAAAGAATACAGTCAGGAAATTTATGCTACTACTCGGTCCGTAAGTTGTTGACGTCTCGCCGGTTTTCAAGGAATGTAAAAAAAACTCAGAATTTACAAAATAATAATTTTACCGGTTGTTCTCTTTGGGTGTGAAACGTGTTCTCTTAACTTTCATTACGAAAACAAATTTTAGAGTGTTCTAAAACAAGGAGCTTAGGAAAATATTTGGTCCGAAAAGGAATGAAGGTACTGGAGAGTAAAGGAGACTACAAAATGATGAGTTACACACACTTTACTCATCACAAGATATTGTTAGATTGTTAGGGTAATCAAATCTTGCAGATTACGGTGGGCAGGAAATTCAGCACGAATGGAAGAATCTAGAACCTTGTTCAGGGTATTGACTGGTAAACCCAATGGGAAGAGACTAATGGGAATATTAAACGAAGATGGGAGGATAACATTAGAATGGATCTGGAAGAGATAGGATGTAATGAGGTGGACTGGATGTAACTAGCTCAAGATAGAACTAGGATGTAATGGGGTGGACTGGGTAGATCTAACTCAAGATATGGATAGGTGTCGTACTTTTATAAGTGTAGCATTGAACTTTCAAGATCCTAATGCCATTGGGTAAGTAAGTAAACTGCAACGAATCAAAGAGGCGTTTTACTTTTGACTGTTAAATATTTTTTTTAAAGTTTAGCTACAAGGTAATTACATGTTTAGGATAAACTCTCGTTAGAAAAAAATTGTGGATGGAATTATTTACTCTTCATGCTCAGTCGAGAGATGTTGCTACTAACTAGTCACTCACAAAACTAAGTGTGTTAACTTGCCCTGTAGCAACTTACCCGGTCTCCCCTACATTATTTATTATATTATTTGTTTTCAGAATCCATAGTAATTTTATTTTTTACTAGAAGGTAAAATAGTCAGATAGCCTCCTTTTTTTTTCTAGATTACACAGTTGATAATTATTTATGTATCCAAGTCAATCTCTAAAGTGAGGAATGCAAGAAAAAGTTTTACTTTAAAACATACAATATTTTATCACCAAAGCAACAATTTTTTCTGTCAGAAAACTACCAATAAAGTTATAGTCTGATTGCAAAAAAAAAACCAACTTTTTAGAGCATATTAATACGATTTTAGAGTTTAACAAAAGCTCACTCGTTTATTTTACATGTGTCAAATATGACACAATCCTCTAAAACTGACAAGTTTAAAGCACGTGACAAGGATTATGAACGACATTGATATATATTTACTAACCTGTTTTGAACTATCAGCTAATGTTGTACATAAAGAACACTTACTATACAATTCTACCCCCCTCAGACCCTCCCAGTAGAGTTAATATGCAGATACAGTTGTCCTGACGCGGTGCACGTAGACAAAAAGTAAAATATTAGGCAACGTCTTTCCAGCATCTTACTCAGTCACTTTACTGAATTAAGGTCTGTGTTCGATCTCACCGTGGTTGTAAACTATCATCACCTCAGTCACTTTACTGAATTAAGGGTCTAGTGTTCGATTCTCACCGTGGTTGGTAAACTATCATCACCTCAGTCACTTTACTGAATTAAGGGTCTCGTGTTCGATTCTCACCGTGGTGGGATAAACTATCATCACCTCAGTCATTTTACTGAATTAAGGGTCTCGTGTTCGATTCTCACCGTGGTCGGTCACGGGTTGAAATGAAGCTACACTTATTATAGTAACGAATTGAGGGTTGGCGTACTTAGTCTTAGAGTTAAATTAGTTTGTAAGTCGCGTGCTGATATAATTAGTTGGCTCAGAAAGATCACGTTAAATACTCCCATTAAAAACGAAAGTAAAGCCTTAGATCAAAAAAGAACATTTTTATAGGCAGATTTTGTTAAGAAAAGAAAACGAGTCAGGACTTAGAGTGAAAGAGCTCTCTCTTTCTCCCTCAGCCAACCCTCAAGCTCTCCATCTTACTCTCCTCCCAGTTCACTGCGACGATAAAACGCTAGCGACCGACATTTCACGAGTTTCATGACAATCCTCTCCGAGTAATTTGAGTTCTCTGTTCAATTAGATGGAGAAATGGTTGTTGTTTTTTACGAGTGGGAAAGAGAGAATTAGGTGGGTCAATTAGGAGGAACTTAAAGAGCGAGTCGAAGAGTTTGATGTCTGAAGGAGGAGTTTCTCAGTTCATTACCTCATTAGGAGTACTGCGGGAATTAGGGGCTTTATCAGATAGGCTTTGAGGCGCGACTCACGGCTTGGTCGAGATTGTATTAGCACCCTCTCCTGCTTCCTTCAGCCCCGACTGGATCTGAACTATTGGCTCGATGATAGTGGGTCACCTTTTGAAACATAGTGACTCTGTTGAAGGAAAGAATCAACTTGGCGAGTTTTATGAAGAAAAAACTGTTGTTTTTTATTTAGAAGTGTATATATGGACCTATATACACAAATATTATACAAAATATACATGTAATTTATATTATATAGACATACACATTATATATAATATACACAATATATAGGTTATTATATAAAAACACATAATAAATATTTGTATGGTTATTAACCGATTATAGATTATGTATTGAGTTTTTCTTAAATAAGTACAAAAAATAAAAAAATTAACGAATACGTAGTCAATAGAACCTAAAAAAAAAAGTAATGATGTACGTATTTTTTATTGATCCCGTACCGTAACATCTGAATACTTTTGACTATAATAAATACAAAGTGATAACTCTGATAATATTTGGCTTGTCAGTTAGTCAGTACCAGTAGAAAATTATTAAACCCGCTCATGGACTAGTTTTTGTTGACAACGCCTGGCTCTTTGCATGGTAGTCAACTCTCCTTTCACTCGTGTTTTACTGGTTGACTAGTTGGATATAAGGCAGGCGACTTACGTACGGTTCAATTTGCCGCACAAAGTTTAATGTAGAGTTAAAAAAACAAACCATACCACTGTTTTTTTGTTTTATTTTTGTTTATTCCTTAACACCATGTATTTGTACCCATTCACACTATACACTTTTGTGTTAGGGATGAGGAGGATTGAAAGTATAGGAAGTGTACTTGCATTTGTGTGGAGGGAGGGCGGAAAACAATTTAATTAAAAACCTCAATACACCAGACCAGCATTAGAACCCCGAACTCTCCCTTATCGGTAGTCCGGTTTATTGCGAGAATGACTTCTTAGAACATTCGACCACCGAAGCGAGTTATTCCATTGTTACCTTCTTCAAAGTTGTATTTGTAATTTACACCCCTTCATTTTGTTTATCAATGCATTTTCGTTTTCTGATAATGCTTTCATTGTGTGTTTAATTATTAATTACCTGCTGCGGTGGGCAAAGGCGTCACTCTTACAATATACAGGGCCGCATTAATGGAAATATCAGGGTTCAGATCCCGGTCGTGTGTACTAAATTTGTTTTCTTAAATGTGTTCTCACTCCCCCTCCATGCAAATATGAGTACATTTACTCTAACACATTAGCGTAATAATCATTACATATGCAAATAATCCGAACGGGTAATAAGACGAGGTGCTATAAATATATATATTTTTATCTATTTCTGAAGACAAAAAATATTTCCTGGCCATACTTCTATCATAAAACTTATTTTGTAAGTGCTGTAAGTAGTTTATACTGACTACGAACAGTTATTACTTAAAAATGAGATGATTTTTTTTTTCGTGGATTTTACATCTTCTTTTCAGGTGATAATGATGTAAATCCCCTTTTAAAAAAACTCCTACCTTCAACCTTGTATTAGTTTCCTAGTAACTTATTTTATTATGATCAACTAACCCTCATTCAACCATCCGTCACTGTAATGAGAACCTATCCTTCCCCGGTCATTGGAGTGTATTGTGGACAGAGGAAAATGGCCCCATCTACTGGTGGATTTTTCTCTCTCTAAAGTCTAAGCGTATGTCACTATGATTTGTCTGCTGGTCTACACTGACATGGCAGATATGTATCAGTCTTCTAAGGTTGTAGCACAATGTAGGCGCGGTTACTACGTCCCGATTAAATGATGGGATGATAATGATGAGTATGTGTGATAGGGACATTTTGTCTGTAATGTTTAAATAATTAGGAACCGACAGTTCAATTTGTTTCCTTTCCTCGTGGGGGGGGTCAACAAGATAAAGAAAGAACCGCTGGCCTAACCGATAGGAAGGAGAAACAGAGAAGCTTCTCTTGACAATTTGAATTTGTTACGTTACATTGGTGTAAGTTCAAACAAGGTGAAGAAGGGTAAAGATGCAATGACCAGTAAGACGCGGTCCGACTGAGGTATTAAGCAGGGTTTGGTTCTAGTAAATCGGGGACTCTAGTTGACGTAGACGCTCGTGTTGCAATAATTGTGGGAGGACTTTGTTTCCAAATGTAGCATCAATTTTTTTTTTCCGAGTTAAGTAGGAGTCATGTATCATTTGTAAAGGTTATAATTCTTTTGAAATCAACGGTTTAATGTATCTTTTACAACATATCAAACGAAATAAAATGAACTCAATAATATTTAAACTATTTAAGATCATTATTTTAACGAACAGGATACTAATAAACGAGATGGTAACATGTGTTGACAATAGAATACTTAAACCTAACCTCAGCATAATTAACCAGACCAGGGCAACCATAGGAACAATTCCTGTTATGGGGGAATGTCCTATTGCACTGTCAAGAATCGAACAAGGGTCCTCTAGGTAGTGGCCAGGTTCTCTGACCATTATACCACGAGGTTGGTTAATTGTCTGTCATGATCCAAGTGCAGCACCCCAAGGCCGGACCTCACGTGGCAATAAGACAGTCCCAACCCTATATCGTCCGAGCGATATTTTAATAACAAGTCGTCCGGACCCAGGACAAGTGATGACCCTTCAACCGACCCACAGTAGTAGTCCCATTCCGGTAATGAAGCCAATCTTTTCCTTTTCTTCCCCTTCCCGCAATCTGTCTTCCCTACCCCTTCCCACTCTCTGATCCTCTATTTCTCCTTGGATTCCATTCTCTCCTAGACGTAACTCTCAAATAACGAAGTAAGCGGGAAAAACGGGCCTAAAGTAAAGTAATGGAATGCAAGTCAAGAAGCTGGCTCTTTTTTTCTTCTTCTTACTTCTTCCTCTTTGTAACATTGTCCTCAAAAGAGAGAACAACGTTTTCTGAAAGACTTGACTTCATAATAAGTTTACTTCCAACGTGAATTATTTACATGGAGACGATACTACGGTATTTATTTGCCTGAGATTAGTGCCATGGGTTGTGAAAGGGGGGGGGGGGAGGGGCGCGTAGTTTATCTTTCTCATTTCATAAGAGCATTGACTTTGTTAATTTGCAATTATAAACAGTCTCTCATTCCATATTCACAAACTCGGGGAAAATATTTTATATTTTAATGAACTTTTGCACAAGATGACTGATGTCACTTGCTCTTTTAGCCTGCAACTCACAAACTTTTGTTCTTTTCTAGAGTCTGCTTTGTGAAAAAAAAAATTGTTTTGAAAAAAAAAAAAGTATGAAAAGTAGTAACATTAATAAATATTGCCTTAAGAAAGTTCGAATTTACATTATTTGTCTACACTAGATTTTAAAACCATTCTTCAACGTCCATGATAATATATCGATTTAGTTTCACGAATGTCTGGTTCACGCTAGATATTAACGTGTGCGTTAATACAAGTGTTAAAGAAAAAAAAAACAATGTTTCTTATCAACCCGACTCATACGTGATTCGACAAAGTCGTGTGTGATGTGGAAGTAGGTTTAAACGAATTAATTAGAAACATTTCAAAAGCGGATTTAACTAGTATATTATTTAAGAGCACCAGAATATTTAGACTCCAGTAAATTTTATATATGAAGTCGTTCGCTGTTAGCTATAAATAACACTAGGAGTTCTGTCTTCGACAGATCAGTTGCCTTGTTTAATTTGAATCCTCCATCATATCTTATCAGTGATTCTTTTTTTTTTAAATACTGAAACTTCATCTTCTTTCCTAGTTTGATGTAATTCTCAGTTGCATTCGTGGCCTCCCTTCCACCTTGCCTTCTATGACGTCACTCAATAAGCCATTTCTTCTTATAATATGAGCCATCAAGTCAGCATTTCTTCGTAGAATGCAGAGAATGGTTTTCTTTTCATTGGCTCTTCTTAGAGCTTCTTCGTTAGTCGCCGTGTCGGTCCGCGTATCCACTCTACTCTGCTCCAGCACATCTCAAAGTTTTACAAATACTTCTTGTTTTCCCCTCTGGGTCTATGTCTCGGCTGTAATAAGAAACACTTCACCAGTTTATTTCTAATCTCCAGCTCCAGTTTGCTAATCATCATTATCATCTTGTTATTGGAATGTCACCATATTTTTTGATCTTTGAATATTTTCACATGCGAAGAAAATCATTTCAACTAATAGGAAGGGTTGTTTTTTGTACCGTATAATATAATGTAATAGTTATTTCTAGTGAGGCATACTTATTCCAATTAAGGTAAATAATAGGTACCGCACTATTTCGAACTAAAACGACTCAATACTTTTTATATTCTAATTATTTTCCGTTGGATGACTCTGCCACTGATATTTATGATTGGCTGGGGTTAGAATGTTTCTGTTGAGTTTCGAGGATGAATAGGAGAATTCGGAAACAACTTGACGTGGAACGCGTCATAATTTTCTGCCCTGAATTAAGCTCTAAGCCGCTTCAGTGGCCGAGTGGTCCAAGGGCCTCGCTCTCGTGTTAGACTTGTCTGTTGATGACGGGGATATCGGAGTTTGAATCCCGGTTGGGCCTACTTGGGGTGTTTTTTTAAAATGGCTTCTCACTCTCCTTCCACGCAAATGCGGGTAGGTTGCCTATACAATGCTTCCTAACTCATCCTTACCCCATTAGAATAGTTATCATATATATGCGAATATCCCAATACGGAAGTAAGACGCGGTGATAAAAATAATATCAAATTATAGTATATATATATTATATATATATATATATAAGCTTTTTTGAGGTCACACAATATATATAATAAAAATGTTTTATAGAAGCATTTAAACAAATTTATCAATAGGTGACTTATTTCTAGTAGGCCTACCGTATCGAAACAAAAGTATAGGTTCTATAATTTTATAGAAGAAAGTGTATTTTTACTATCACTGCACTGTACGAAAAAATAATCAGGAAATTATATCGTGTTTATTGTTTTTCACGCAAGAAAATGTGGATACTTATTATTTATGTATATCCGAAAAATGTTTATACTTATCTAATAAAATAATGTTGATTTTACCTTATATTTAATAACTACAAATAATTATTAAATAACCACATAATGTAATATGTGCCTATTTATGTTTATAGTTCAATTCTAAACGAAGCAGCGGTAACTTTCAATCAGAATATCAAAATGTGGTTTTAAAAAGTTTACCACCTCACCAAGAATATCCCTAGGTACAAGCATCGAATTAATTTACAAACAATAGATACATTTCAAGGCCTTTAGTTTGATAAAGTCTTTCTATAAGCTTTTAAAGTTTTCAACTGAAAATATCATACTTTCTTCACAGGCCATTCATTTTCTCATCATCTGTCGAAAAATTGAGAAGATATCCCCCCTTTTTTTTTATTTAAAAGATCAAAGACATCAGATATAAACTCGTAACAACCCCCCAACCCTGTTTCAAGGCCAAACAACCACGTGATTTGATCAATCATGACAGAGATTCTAGGATCGCTTTGTATTAATGAAATGTTTGTGGGTAGGGTCACTATTCTGGCGGAAGTTGAAAGAATGATTGGAAGGGGGGAGGTATTCTTGCAGTAGACGTTGCAACACAGGAACAGGAAAACGTCGGTTCATCCTTGCGGGTGAGTTTCCGCGGCATTTACTGCCCCTCCCCCCCCCTCTCATCCACCCTTACCCGACCCAACACACAGGCTTCCAGTAATGAATTTAGGAACGACGAGGAATTGTATCCGTAATTGATTAATTAATTAATTGTGTAAAACGAGCAAGCGGATGAAGTCTCCCCCACTGCGCCATGAAATTGAACTGTCGAAACTTGCCAGGTTAACTCAGGGAGGGGATCTAAAGTCGTGTTCAGATGAGTCGATACTCATACACACACGAAAGAATATTTATTGCTCTACGGCCCAATTTCCATAGGAAGAGTCTTTTAGAAAATACAAACATATGTTTTTACGTTCAATATTGACAACATTTTACAATATTATTACTGTTATTTTACCCACTTTGGTGGCCGCATGGTCTAAGGCTCTACTCTCGCAGTAGATTAGATTTCTGATGACGGGGAGATCGAGATCGAATCTCGGTCGGGTTATAATGAACGTGGTTTTTACAAAATGGTTTTCCAACTTCTTCCACGCAAATGCGGGTACACTTCCTATCACTATAACTTTCCTTATCCCTAAAACCATTAGGTAGTTAGTACATAGGCTTGTAGCCCGAATGGGTAGTAAGGCGCGGTTCAGAAAAAAATAGTTATCAGATAAGGTTATTCCTATTAAAATTATACTGTAGTTAACAAAGCTATTTTTAGTCAAAAATACAAGCACCGTAGGCTTTATAGTTTTATATTTTAGTTGGCAGATAGTTGATATGTTTTAATCTGAATACTCAAACGTATCTTTTTATCACTTGTGTGTGTGTGTGTGTGTGTGTGTGTGGGTGTGTGTGTGCGTGGTGTGCGCGCCCCTACGATGTCAGAAAGGTCAGAATTTGGAAGATAAAAAGAAAGAAAAAAAATTTAAGTTAAAAGAAATCCTTTTTAAATCCATGATCAACATTATTTATTTAAAGTAACATAATTATTACAATTTTAACTATTTAACTTTTAAACACAATTTGAACACACGTTTTTTTTAGTGATAAAACCTCTCTTTAAAAACTGATGGTACGCCTTGACAATTTAATGCCTTATTGAGTGTGCCGTGAGTTGAAAAAGGTTGAGAATCGTTGGTCTAAGGCATAGGCTTGCAGTAGGCTCGATTACCGGGAAGGTTAAGGTTCATATCTTGGCCAGGTTCTCTCAAGCTGGTTTTCCACTTTTACTATCCTCCGAGCTGTTGTGGGTGCATTTCTTCTAAGTTGTCCTTCTCTTTTAGATCATTTAATTGAAATCATTAATATCTTTGAGGTTGACCTCGTGGTCTTGGAGTAAAGTGACTCGCCTCAGGACCCATGTTTGTGGGTTCAAACCCAGCCAGGGATGACGATGTTTCTTGACGATAAAAATCCGTAGCACAACTTACTTCGGAGTGAAGTAAAGCCGTCGGTCTCATGTCGATTGTGGGATATAAAAAAACCTGGCGAATTGGTAGGCGATTTCGAGCTCACTCATAGAAATTCTTGTGTGCTGATAATCAGTTGGTTCAAGAAAGTGCACGTTAAATACCTCAAACAAATGAAAAAAAATATAGCTTTGTTGCAGAAAGTGAACATAATTTTTAAAATTTTATTTTGTAAGATACTATTTTATTTGTTGTAAATTTAGGCTTTCAGCCCACCACAAGGTGCATTGCACTGGTACTGAACTCAGAATCACTCGTAGAGTCCGTTCACGATAACTTAGGCTTTTCTGATAGTTTTATTTTATTTTTTAGCGCCGTGTCTTACTACCCGTTTGGGTTATACTACTGTATATGAGTTACTCTAATGTATTAGGAATGATGAAGGTTGAATTTAGATGAAGTGTACCCGCATTTTTGTGGAGGGAGAGTGGAAAACCATTACACACAGTACACACGACCAGGATCGAACTCCGATATCACCCTAATCGGCAGTCTACTCCATTACGAAAGTGAGCCTTAGACCATGCGGCCACCGAATAGTTTTCCCTCAATTGTTTTCTACTCTCTATCCATGAAAATGCGGATACATTTATTCTTAATTCTACTTTCCTCGTTCCTACTACATTAGCGTAATAATTAATAAACATGCGTACACCCTAACGTTTTAAGTCGTAAAGGCCTGCCAAAATACGCCGAAATATCTCCAGATACAATTATTGTAGTAGACAAAATTCCCTTTACTAGTTTATCTTGTGTTAATGTTAGAGTTATTCGTGTTTTCAGAATGAAGAGAACACGTATGGGTTCGAGACCCCGTCCAAGCCCGCCTGCAAGCACCTGTGGAAGTGTTGTGTGGAACACCACGCCTTCTTCAGGCTCGTGCAGGTGTCACCAACCACACCTGATATCTTCGCTCTAGGTTCCAAGTTCAGGTACAGGTAAGACGCTTACTATATACTTTATAATATACCTGACATAATATTAGTTCTAGGTTGCAAGTTTAACAGTTTGTAGTTCAAAAACATATTTTATGGATCTTCTACAATATTTGCTTTGTTACTTTAAAAAAAGGTTTCACGCGTTTATTGAAATTTTAGGTCTTTTGCAGAAACTTCAATAAAAACACTAAAATAACGTGGAAGGTTTCCAACAATATTTGTTCTAAAATGATGAACTGTCAGTTCCAGAAATCACAGCAACTTTCCGATAAAACTTAAGTACATCGTTAATGTTAAAATTAAAATCATGACTGTTAGCTGTAGGGGTCGTACATAAATAAACCACGTTACTCTATTGACCGGGGTGGGGTGCACTATTATATACATGGGGGAAGACTAGCTATATCACAGTAACACTAACACAGATCTAATACCTATATTCTAATGTTGAAATCATTTTTTATTCAGGATTTAAAATGAGTTTTTAGTAGCATTCAAGCCGACTCCCACTTTTAGTGTCACAACATTCACTCTTGATGTGAAAAGATACGTAACACCGGTTGTAGGAGGAAGGGGTCAGGATAAATGTCTACTTGGTGGAATATCGGGGGTGGGGGGGGGGGTTCTGTAAAAAGGGTTACGTGGGTTTATGAGAGACCCCTTAACAAGTGTAGCGTAGGGGCTGACCTAAGAGTAGTTGTTATTATAAAGTTTACTTGTATGAGTGTAAAATGACAAGCTGTGTGTGCGCAAGTCACTATTGTTGTCCTAAAGACCAACTCTCTTTATGACCCGCCCAGTGTAACCCACTGATATGTTTAATATAACGAAGTGTGTTGACTCATAACTCCCTCTAGGGCTCTTTGCCGAGGTGGTCATGAAACTGGACCACTCGGCGTCCACCGTGCTTTAAATTTAGAGCTTTCATCTGTATAATTACATATCAAGATGATGTAATGTCAGACGAGGAGGAAACATCGCCCATCAAGGGCCCTATTTAACTAGTAGGGAGAACAAAAGTCATCTCGGCGGCACACATTTAATTTAATTAACATATTCATATACGAACAAGGATATTTAACACGAGTATTGAATGGGGGTACAGTATATCAGATCACCTGTCGGGGGTACTTAAAAGTTGACAGTGGCATCAACAAAACACGGGAAGCCCACAAATCCTAAACCAGGGCTAATTCTTGAACTCGTAAGCATAAAACAGGTAGCTTTTTTTTAAAAAAAAAATTGTACGCCGCACCGCACAACTTTCTCACTCTTTTATCTTGAAATAAATTAATTTACTAAAAACTCATAAGAGTTGTGAAACGAAATAATACACATTATTGCAGAAACACTCCACCAAAGAGCATAAATTAAATAATATACACTGTTACAGAAACATAAGAAAAGAGGAACATCTCTGTCCACCAAAGAGCATAGTAATCAATTTCAAAATGCTCTATAAATATATACATATATGTTTGCTTATAGCTTATAAACTATTGGTTTTATAAAAGTAAATTTCAAATAAAAGATTTAGATTTTTAACAGTGCTACAACTTTATAGTGAAAAATTATTTAATATCTGAAATAGTTGCGAAGATATGATCAAATTTGGAACTTTCCGCTTATGTAAATTACACTTAGGGTCATTTTAATGGGAAAACGAACATTTTATTTGTAATATTAAACAATTTCTAGATACAAAATATAATCAAAATTGTTAGAATGGGATTTCTAGAAAATTAATTTTATTTCTTTCCTTCAGTAAACTACCCTTAATTTTTAGGCTAGTTCTCTAATTTCAAAAAAAAACCTCGGGGGGACCTTATGTAAAACCCATATACCAAGTTTTATCCCAATCGGTAAATTGATTTCGGCTCTCAGGTTAGATACAAACCAGCAGATGACATCGTGAAAACAACTTTTTCTGGTTTCACGGGATCATGAAACGTCGACATTTATCAAAATCTTGAGTTCAATATTTTGACTATCACAATAATTATCTTTCCAGGAGGTCGAGAGAAAGTAAAGCACCTCTCTCATTAGACATGTCAGAAATATTATATGAATAATGAAATAAATACTATATAAATAATAATATACATTGAGTATAGATTTTGTCCTTATTCTTAAATGTTGGTAAATGTTTCACCCTGGCTGTATAAAAATTTAAATAAGGAAGTATTAATTACTGTATTAATACTATGGATATGTTTATTACTCGGCTGCAATGATAGTTATTGTTTGTTGTAGTATAGTTGCAAAATAATTTGTGGATATGAAATTTGAAAAAATAATAATAATAATAAGGCACACCAACAAATGGTTGAATACCACTATTTTATAGAAATATACACAAAATATATTGCATTAAAACGAGTGTAAGAAATTAATTTTTCAATAAACTTAAAACTGTGTATGTATCTCATAATGTTTTAATTAATTGATGGATATCAACCAAACTTATAAAATACACAAGCACCCACCAGTACTCCTTTGGGTCCGGTTTTTACTATATTTTAGGTTGACCATTTTGACAGCATGCGTGAATAAATAACAAAGAATAGATTATTTTATTCCATATTTGATGATATAAAATATGTGTTAGTTCTATTTATTAAAATGTACATGCCTTTATTTGATATGACAGCTATATAAATAATGGGCTAAGACCTGCCTAAGTGTTACATAATATAAAAACATAGGTCTACCGAGATAAGGATCTGGGGTTCATTTCCTGCCATGACCGAATAGTTTATTATTGGTCAAATTTGGATCTTTCTCTTCACAGGGATAAATTAACAACTGGCAGTCCTAGTGTTGTGTCTGTTCTTAGGTGAAGTTAGTTTGTAAGTTGTATGCTGGTTCAGAAAACAACTGATCTGGCAAGTTGGCAGCAGATGGTGATGATGTTGGGTGTTTTCAGTGGGCGCACGGAGAAGCAGGCCCAGAGAGATGCCCAAATGAGACTGCGCAGTCCGCCCCAGTTCACACGAACCCCTAGCAGACGCTACCAGCGGCGCATAGTGGAGGGTGCACAGGACGGTGAGTCGTTTGTCTTGTTTTAGCTCGTCGACCTCACTGGTCTTGGTCGCATCAGCACCCGATGTTAGTGGGTTCAAACCCCGCTGGGGTTGACTGATTTTTCATGAGAGATAAAAATTCATAGCTCAACCTCCTTTGGAGGTTAAGTCAGTCTGTCGATCTCATGTGAATTGTGACATGTAAAATAACTCTGGAGAGTATGTGAACATACCTTTACCAGCAATATTGGTAGGCCCTTTCCCTCTCGCTCATAGAAATTTTCGTGTGCTGATATAATCAGTCAGTTCAAAAAGTGCACGTTAAATACCTCAAATAAATAAACAATAATAATGTGTTATCTCATTATGCTCCACTCACTATTTAGCTGTCAACCGAGTAACTGGTCGTTGGAACCTTCGATTGACAGAAACTGAGGACCCTATCTATAGGCAAGGTTCAGAGGTCATCCAAGCTCATGTTTAACCTGAAATGCTTGTTATTAATTTACCGGGAGATTGTTAGACTACCACGCATAGGCGTATGCAGCATGGGTGTCGTGGGTGCCAGGCACCCCCACTAGTAAAAAAAAATAAAGTTGAAGCGACAAAAAAAGATCAAAGTACCTGATTTTTATTAGAAATTTTAATGTAGGTTTGAGATCCTGTTTCCAAGCCGGCCGACAGATGCCATTGTAATTTATAATGTTGGTTTTTAAAGAATTATATTGTATAGTAAAACATTGATCCTTTCTTGTTTTTAATTTATTGCTGTTAAAAAAAAATTCTAACATATCCCTTCGTCTTTCAACTCACACCCCCATCACCACACCCTGTACACGTTTATGCTATACCCCATATACAATAGGAGTGTAGCTAAGTGACAGCTAGTAAAAGTTACCTGATTAACTCTCTCATTCGCCAAACCAAATTATCTGCAAGACCTTGTTGAGCTGTTGTCACATTTGGCGGTCAAAACTTTCACAACAAACAATTTGTTTTTAATTATTTATTTCTTTTGAACTTTTTCACATTATTGAAATACAAACAATAGAATCTAAAAGGCTGCCTTCCCTTAAAAAATTAAGACGGTGAACCAGACTAGACCAGGTGAAATAATGACATCATACAAGAAGTTCTGTTTCATGCTTAGAATTGAAATAAATTAAGCTTCAATGCCTGAGCCTGGTAACTATATATGTTTAATGTATAAAATGTCCCACATGGAATTTTATCATATTTTTAACAACTATAGATTCATGAAGGATGAAATAGCCAAACTATAATAGTTGTTAGTTACAGTTACAGCCGCATCTAAATATCATCGTACATTTGGCAATATAAAGCCCTGCTGAGTCGAAGATGGCTGCATTCTCTGATAGCTCGTGATCTTAGTCACTCATATGTAGCAGATGATTTCCACACGTCCCTCACTGACTCGGTTTAAAAATATTAGTGAAGAATGACCCTGGGTATGGGACAACTCCTGGATAACCCAGTGATTAGAGAATTGGTGTACTAATCCAAAGGTCTATGGTTCGATTCCTGTGTCCAGATGTCATTTTACAATTTAAAGCATATACTATAGGTTCATGTTAAGGTTATTATCGAGAGTCCAAGGAAATTGTTTTATACACTCTGTAACATACATCACCTAGAAATATTGTACTGTCCCCTCAGTATTAGAAAAATCACTATCACTGCCATAACATTAATATGTTTAACAATATTTTTATAATAACATTTGTTGTTTAGACTTATTTAACTATAAATGAATTAAATAAGCATTGGAATAGTGTTGGCCATAATAATGACAAAAAAAACACAACAATTAAATAATTAAGTACTCAGTAAATTTTATTGCGTCTAACTGACATGCATTGTAAGTTTTTGAAATTATCATCAATACATTTTATCAATTTAAGAATGTATTCTGAAAATGCACCTTAAAAATCTGTAATTGTGTTTATCATAAATAATGTTCTAAGAGTAAAAGTCTTTATCTCAAACTGTATATTTGTATACAAATTTATGTAAGACTGCATATTGATAAATAAATTTATGTTGTAACATGTACCAATACTAATATTATGGTATTTTTTATAGCACCTAAGATAGAAGAGAAAATAAATAATGAAAACATTCCACCTCAAGAAATTAAGTCCGTCTCGATACCTCAGCCAGCTCATTCGTAAGTATCTAAAACATAGTAATCAGGTGATTATTTCATTAGCTCATTAAGACACAATGTTGAAACGATAAAACAGTTAGACTAATGTTGTACTATAGGTACTTCCTTCTTCTTTGGCTTTCGACCAAACAACCATACAATCAAAAAAGTAATTGGAAATCAATTAAGACATCAGTAGCTAATAAGATTGACTTCTTTTTTTTTAACGTTGTAATTATATAAGTCAAACTTTAAATTTGTTATTTTAGCAATGAAAATCATACACTAAAGCTTTTCAACTTCAATCAGTTAGCCTATAAAACGGTAGTTAGTAAAATTTATTAAAAAAGTAATCCCAAACTCTGTAACTATTCAAGTTAAATTTTAAATTATGTCTTTTGTACAGTATTTGTTGGACCAAATATTTTAAAATTAATTGTTTAGTTTCTTCACCAACATATTTTATTTTTTGTTGATAGAACATTACTTTTTCAATTATATTAATAATGTACATATATTTATTGTAAAAATAATAACTAACAATTGGGGCTTTAACATGAATCAACTCAAGAGTTATTAGTACATATATGTATTGAATAGAAAAAATGACAGCTTGGTTTATTTATATTGAACTTGTAGGCTACTATTGAATGAACACAACATACACACATTTAAAGCACTAGTTGTGAACTAATTTGGGTCTTCGGTTCAAAACATGTTTCCAAATTCTGAAAACATCAGAGTGCTTTCAGCATGTCCAGTATCTATGCACTTAATTTGAAAGTTTTCCACTCACCAACTATATCAGACTAAGAGCCAGTTTCATAGTCAGATTTAGTACGCCTCAAGTGCAGCGCTATACTAAATACAAGACGTCACCTACCTGAAATTGAATGGAATGGGCCAGTTTCGCATATGAAACTGGCCCATTCCATTTTGGTCTAGGTAGGTGTCGTCCTGTATTTAGTATAGCGCCGCACTTGAGGCGTACTAAATTTGACTATGAAACTGGCCCTTAATGAGATGAACTAGATTTTTTTTTTTACTAAACCATATTAAATATTTATTCAAAGTCTAATCATAGTATAAACACCATTTAGTACAATTTGTATTTTTGATTACTTCATGATGTCTAGATAAACAAATTAGTTGTTATTACAAATAGTATCTATATTTTTTATATCTTGTGATATTGTATATTTAATACATTCATATTATTCTTTGAACAGTGTGTTGAACCAGAGTCATTATTTCAGTGTCGGCAGCTTATACCGGTCGACGTGCAGTATCCCCGCAGTACTGCCCTCCCACGGGCGAGCAGACTCTCCGCGCAGTACCCGCAGTGCACCTTGGACCCAGCCTCACATGCGAGGGCTCTACACTAGCTCCAGTCCGCGCTCTGTGCGTTCTGCCGGTAACAACAGCCAACTTCTCAACCGACTTACCAGGAGATCCTCAAGTGTCGAGAGTCAGAGTTCTAATGACTCACGCTCTTGCAAAAAGTGAGTAAGACCTTGGAATAACAGTCCCCACTTCATTCTGAGTGTGTTTTAATGACAGTGGCTGGTTTTTAAAATATTAAATACTGCCAAAATAAAAAGTTTGATAACTCTTTACACTGAACAACTTAAAATGGTACCAGAGATTCATTTAAATGCATTTGTCTGAATTCTTCACTTGTCTATAGTGAAATTGGCATCAATGAATTATTTTTTTCATTCTAAATAAATATTTTTTTAATCTACATATAATTACAGTAAAATAGTTTATCTGATATCATTTTCACAGTTTTATAATAAAGATTACAGTAAATATCATTGTGAAGACACACCTCGTTCATGTTGTATTTTCAAATATTCAACATGAATGGTTTTGGTCGTTCGTAGTACAGTCGTGATCTGAGGTGGGTACAGGTTTTTTTTTTTTGTAAAAGAATCCAATATATTAATAGAGTTTTCTTTCTCTCTCCCGATCTTCTTTACTCAACAAATTATTAAATACTAAACTATATTTCTTCCAGTTAAATATCTTTTTGCTTTTGGGGGTACGTTTTGTTATACATGGAAGAAAGGATATAAACAAATAAAAGGGAACAAAGTGGACTAAAATAGATACATTATGTAACCATAGGGAGACTAACCATAACCCCTGTGGTATACCTTCTTATGGCTAAGATTATTAGAAATACATGAATTGCTTGGTGATGATGTAACTAGTGACATGTTTGTTGTAATGAGTCTATGCATTTGTGATGGCTGTCATTTCTGAAGAGGGCAAGCTGATTACAAAGGCCTATTTGCTCGTTGCTACTTAGAGAATTACTTTTGTTGGTCGGTCACTTTACTAGGTAGTGCATAACATATTATTTATTTTATTTTTATTTAGCACCGCGTCTTACTACCCGTTCGGGTTATACGCTTAAGTACTAATTACGCTAATGGATTAGGAATTGGGAAGGTTGAATTTAGAGGAAGTGAACCCGCATTTGCGTGGAGGGAGAGTGGAAAACCATTAAGGAAAAACCACCCCCAGTTCACCCGACCGAGATTCGAACCTCGATCTCCCCGTCCTCGGCAGTCGGGCTCAACACGACTAGCGCGTTTGCCAACTACGCCACAGAGGCGGGTCATAACATATTGGTGATGAAGAATTAATATAAACCCCTCCACCCAGGCAGTTTTTTTATTACCATACCTGTTCAGATTATATGTATATATGATAATAACTCTAATGGCCTAGGGATGAGGAAGGAAACATTTTAAAGGTAATATACCTACTATTGCATGGAAGGAGGATTGGAAACAATTTTGAAAAAACCAACCTCAGTAGACCCAACCGGGATTCGAACCCCGATTTCCTTGTGCTCAGCAAGCCAGTTTAACGCAAGAGTGATGCCTTAGACCATTTAGCCACTTAAGTGGGTCCCCAGGCAGTTGAGTGTGAATACATGCCTCACTAATAACCAACAGTTGTACAGCAATTAACAATAGTCTTGGTTTGTGTTATTCAGACATCACCATCACCGCAGCCGCAGAGGTTCAGACAATGACAGCGAGTTGTCGAAATGTTCGGGTAAGTCCCATGGCCACAGGAGACACAGACATCGGTCCCACGGGAACAAGAGGGATTCTGGGAGTGAGCAGGACCAACATCACAGGCACCGTCACAAGAGTTCCTCCAGGCACAGGTGAGGCAGGGTTGGTAACACTGATAATGGGTTTGAATCTGGCTCAGGAATATGTTGATACTAAACTTTTTGAAACAAGTTTTGTAACCATAACAGTGTCGTACCGAGGGGTAGGTGTTTACTGATAATGGGCTTGAATCTGGCTCAGGAAGATGTTGATACTAAACTTTTTGGAACAAGTTTTGTAACCATAACAGTGTCGTACCGATGGGTAGGTGTTTACTGATAATGGGCTTGAATCTGGCTCAGGAAGATGTTGATACTAAATTTTTTGGAACAAGTTTTGTAACCATAACAGTGTCGTACCGATGGGTAGGTGTTTACTGATAATGGGCTTGAATCTGGCTCAGGAAGATGTTGATACTAAATTTTTTGGAACAAGTTTTGTAACCATAACAGTGTCGTACCGAGGGGTAGGTGTTTGGCCCTTTGACTCCCCTTCCAAATATTATACTATAGCACCTACAACTTCAATTAATTTTCAAAAAACTTTAAATTACTCTTCAATAGATTCATTCTAAATAAATTGCTTGTCACCTTCAGTTGGGGGACTAAACCATAAGCCATCACAGGTAGAACTCTCTCCAAAATAAATTTCTGGGTGCACTGAACCATGAATTAAAGTACATATTTGTTCAAAAGTTGTATGCTATATTTACAAATAAAACAGTGGCATATGTGACCATTGTATTAATCAAAGCAATAAAATAATTATTTTTAAATATTTAATGTCCGAGAAATGTGGAAATTCGCAATACTTTCCATAAACTATTATTTCAGGAGTCAACAAGCATATTATTAGAGATTTAAGCTGAGGTGACACATCCACTTACTGAGTTAAAAGTTCTGGGTTTGATTACCACCACAGCCAAAAGATTCATTATTTTTGAAATAGAGGTTTCCCTTTCACACTGATGATTTGATGGCATTAGACTGGATATTGTGTCTATTCTTTAATTAAATTAGTTTCCAAGCCGTGTACTAATTTCATCAAATTTATTAAGAAATTGTACATTAAATAATCATAGAATTTTTTTTTACTATTTACCGTCTGATCAATTTTGGTTGCCGTTATCTCAACATTTTCATAAATTATAATTACTAAAATGAATAAAAAAGTACTCCCCTTAAATAAGTTATTTATTGCTTGTTAAAATTGTCACTCATATTTGTAGGTTACCGGTATGTATCAGTTTTGGCAGTCTGATTTGTTATTTCCCAATTTGTGAAGCTATGTTTCTTGTTGCAGCAGCAGCAGACCCAGTGGAAGTCACTATGAGCTGGTAGACTCAGAAGCACAGTGGCGGGAAGTGCAACGCAAACAGGCCGAGGGAGGGACAGGAATACACCAAGCCACTGTTACCACTGTAGGCAACCGTCGCTCCGGTTACATGAACAGTGGAATGGAGACAGAGTCGGAGCAATCTTATCACCACAAAAGAAAACATAAAAAACACAGGTATACTTTCGACACATCAAGAGGGGTCCATTTTCCATTAAAAATTATTGTGCTTGTTGAGAAATTTTGATTAAGAAACTGTTTGGTCGCCTTTGAAAGACTTTGATTAAAATCCCTGTGAGGTCAAATATTTAGTGTTCATTAATATAAAGTGCGAGTGAGTAAACGGCGTTACCTACCTGTGATGTAACAGCAATTCTAGAAAGAATTTCCTATGATAATGTGAGTTTGAAATATAACATTAAAACAAGAACTATAACTTTTAAAATTATTTTTAAAACTCTTACATTATCACAAAATTACTTTCTTACTCTTGAAATAGTCTTTTTTTTTTAACTTTTGTTTTTAAATTGTAAATAACTTCGGTTATTTGGTATATTCACGTAAATTGCTAGTAGGAATTTTCCTGCCAGGATGTAGATTAAAAACGTTTGTGGAAGAATTTGTCTTTCTAAAATAGGAAACAAGAAAAAGTTTATTTTAAAATTCAAATCAATTCTGTCCAGGCATAAATATCAGAATGAGTCTATGTACTCATCAGTAGAAGAGCAGAAGTGCTATTGATTAGCAGATAGACACTAGGCTTAACAAGGTGAACTACTCATTTTTGTGCTTGTCTTTCTATTTTGTGTATTGGCGTCCAAGGTTGACAGTGCTTAGAGTGCTCAAGTGTGTCAAGTTAAGATGCAACCCGCCAAAATAGCTTTGAATTTACCAAGTATGCAACCTCTTTAATATATTATAATAAAGACTCTTATGTTCAAGAGACTTAATAAATCATCTATTCTAATTATTTATTAATGACTTACAGGGAAAAGAGGTCAATTTTAACCAAATAGAGTTAGCTGTCATCTGTTAGACAAACATGAGACCTTTCTAATACATTTTATACTATGGTTAAAAGAGGTATCTGTCATATTCAAATTATTATTATTATTATTATTATTATTATTAGCACCGCGTCTTACTACCCGTTCGGGTTATACGCACTTACGCTAATGTGTAATGTTAGGGTGATTGTGAGATGAAATGGAGGACCTACAGTTTAACGTGGAATCCGAACCACGGTGGAGGCCTGGCATTCCTCATATTCAAATTAATTAAGAAAAGTATTAGTTGGGGTGGGGGGGGGGGGGGGGGTCCTTATAGGGTTTGAGATATTATAGTTGTTGTCATGAAAAATGTGTGTAATGTGATTCTCCCCATTTTTACCTTATACCCTTAATATATTATCTGTATTCTTATTGTTTGAATATCCATCACCTTAGCTCAGTCGATAGCATGTCTGTCTACTGAGCTAAGGGTCATGGGTTCAATTCTTGTGATGGCCGAAAATGTATCATTGATGTAAGTATGGATTGATTTACCCATTCATAGTGATAAATTAACGACCGGGGACTGGATTTTGTGCCTCTCCTAGTCTTAAGTTAGATTATAAGGCATATGAAGTTATGACAGGCCTAGCAAGCCGGTAGTGGAAAATATATGGCTTTAATAAAAAAAGTGACCCAGGCCACAGGCTGGAAACAGTAGTAGCTGTAAAAATTCTTATTGTTTGATTATTCCCAAGTCATCATCATCATCATCATCATGATAATCA
Organism: Timema podura; assembly: GCA_033556935.1. Lineage (NCBI taxonomy): Eukaryota > Metazoa > Arthropoda > Insecta > Phasmatodea > Timematidae > Timema > Timema podura. Next base: position 57,279,440 of record JAVRXN010000009.1, read on the forward strand.
TCAGCTGTTTCCAGCCTGTGGCCAGGTCAATTTAGTAAAATGTCTCCATCTTCCTCTATCCTTCCAACATTCTTCCTTCTTTAATTGCTTTCATTCTCCTACTCTCACTTGTACACTTTCTTTTATCTGCTTCTCCCATTTCTTTCTTGGCCTCCCTTGCTGTCTTTTTCCTACATACTTTATTTCCATTATTTTCTTTTTCATCCTCTCTTTTTTCATCCTCATTACATGTCCATACCATCTCAGTCTTGCTTCCTCTACTATCTCATGTACTTCCTGTACCCCAATTCTTTCCCGGATAACTTCATTCCTAATCTTGTTTCTCCTCATGAAAGCTAACATGCTCCTCACAAACTTCATTCCCCAAGGCCTCTACTTTCCTAGTCTCTCTTAAATTTATTATCAATGTCTCTTCTACATATGTGACAATGGGTACAAAGTATGCTCTGTACAACACTTCCTTACATTTCAAGGGCACTTTTCTTCTCCATAGCAGGTCTTGCACACCTATAGAACGACTCACCATACTGTTTTCTTCTCAATAGATCCTCCCAAGTAATGTTTTATAATCTGTGTATTGATCTAATGTTACTTCAGGTCTAGATCTCGGTCCCCATCTGAAACGAAGGCAAGGTTACCAGACGAGTTGAAGAAGCACCTGGAGTTTGATCTCATTGACACAGAAGGTATGTCGGATGCTCAATTGAGAGAAATCCCATACAAGGTGGTGGAGACAAACGGCAAGACCCTGCGCGTCAAGTTGTCGCCCAACGCCAAGAGAAGCCAGCGATCTCCCCGTAGGACTAAGAGGTGATTGACTGTTCAACCAAAACCATCTAACACCACACTCTTATTACTTAAAAAGTTTAAAGATATTTTGGATTATAGCCTACAGTAAATAATAGAAGCTAACCCATCCAGATGTAAGAAATAGACAAATGGTAAATAGTATTAAATGTAACTGAGTAATTCAACCCCATTCTATCTTTGTTACATCTCTTGAGTGATTTAATATTCAAAAGTTTTCTTTGCCTGTGGCAGTTGGGCGGCGGTGCCCCCCGTACCCCCTCTGAAATCTTGGCCCGGCTACAGCCTTGACATCTAGTGATTTGCAGCAGTCACATTTGACAGATATTATTAATACCTATAAAATAATACAATACTATCAATTTTTACCACAAAAAAATATGTTTGGAAGAAGGTATAGGAAAGGTGGATAGAAATATATAAAAGGGATGAACACAATATGGCTTTTACAATGAAAAGAAGAACACAGTTTACACTTTACATTGCTGCCAGTGGACAAAGAGGTAATGGTTGCCTCTTATAGAAAATCGATCGTCACCACCCAATCCCCTGACCCAGGTTTCATTCTATCGGAACTCATCAGGGAGGAGTGTGAAACGCGCAACGCAACTTCCTAAAAGAGGAAACAAAATAAAACACAAAAGGGAGAAAATGGAAAATTGTAAAGTATGATAGGACACATAGATAGCAACATGTAAAAGGTATAACATAAAGGACAAACACAGGAAAAGGACATTGGATGCGAATATATAATATATCTCTATCTTTGTCCAGGCAGCAATGTAATGTGTGAACTGAGTTCTTCTTTTCATTGTAAAAGCCATATTGTGTTTGTTCCTTTTATATGTTTCTATCTACTGTTCTTATACCTTCTTCCAAATATAATACAATTACCTCGGAAAGTGAAATGAGGTTTTCCTTATAGAGATATATTATAAAAAGAATATGTTTGATTTTCTAAAAGGCTCTTCCTACTAAAAACTATAGTAGACAAGATTATTTGGTTAGATTCCTGTGACTCATAGTGTTGACTTATAAAACCAAATTTAGCATTCGTAATAAGTATACCAGCTTAACCTACAGAATAAGTAACTTACTAACACAAGTCTACACTTTGCACTAAACTAAAAAAACTAAAAGCATTTACATGACGCAGTATTTATAACATGTACTTAAGCTCTTCTCAAACTGACCTGCCCCACTGTTTATATTTTCTTGAACTGCAAGCATTTGGGGATTAGTACTTGGAAACTCCCCCCACCACCTTTCCAACCCCACCTCCTTATCTTATCCTCGCCTAACTAGTCTTTTTTCTTTGCTGACTTGTTCCTATTTCCTTTGTTAATATTTAGTGATAAATAAAATGATAGAATATTAGGAAAATGGTAGAGCACAAATAAAAGTAACAACACTGACACATATTTACACACACTTCAATATTTCGATGCTATTGTAGCATCTTCCTCAGGAAGTAGTAATTAGACTGGACAGGATGTTGTCTTCAGTGATGCCAACTTGATTGGTGAGGATGAAAACTTCTCTGGTGGAGTTGAAATTCCCTGAATGATTCTCTATTGCTCTATGGATGGTAGGTGGTGCTGGTGTAGTTTCTGGGTTGAGATTAGCGAATATTTAGGTTAGGTGGTTTTCTAGATTTTGTGATCCATTGATGTGCCAGTTCCCATCTTCTTAACTGAGATATATTACATTGTGTCTTGTGGAATGATTTTAACACCTTGACAGTGTAGCAGTTCTCAAAGTTGAGGTTATGATTGGTGGCGTGTGCTGAAACTGGTTTTTCTGGATTCTTAATTTTAGTGTCATGGCGGTGTCCATTCATTCGCTTACAGAGAGTTTCAGTGGTGAGGCCAACATATTGTGCAGTACTTTGTTAATATTTGTCTTAGTCTACCCATCTTTGTTGCCTGACTAATGAACATGATCACAAACTATATTTTAAAATGTACTTAAACATTAAAATGATGGTGAAACGTTATATACTCGTATTATCTGGTTTGGTTTGAATTGTAAATAAGGCAGTATTATTATTTAATTTTCGACTGTTGGGAGGGAAGTGGAAAGAGGGGTTGTAATGAGAGTGAAAAGCATAAGCAGGAATTGTGTTAAGATGGAGAATGGGAGGACAAAGTGGTTTAAAAAAATTTAGTGAAGCAGTGGAGTGCCCTTTCACCATCACAATTTGTAATGGTAATGAAAATGGTCATGAACAAAGTGGTAGTAAAACTCGGGGAGGATAGACTGATAGCCATGATGTTTGCTGATGACTTGATGGTTTGGGGGGAGAGGGAATAGGAAGTACAGGAAAGACTACAAGAATGGAATGAGGAAGTGAAAGAGTGTGGAATGAAATTTAGCATGGCAAAGTGTGAAGTGATGGTAATGACAAAGAAGAGAATAAGGCCTAGTAAAGCTATAAAGTTGAATGGAGTAGGCCTGAGAAAAGTGCAAAACTTAAAATACCTTGGAAGCGTGATTGAATTGAAAGGTGAAAGTAGAGAAGATCTAATAAGAATATGGCAGCAGGTAGAGTTGATTTATAGGTTTGTAAGAGAAGTGCCCTTGAAGTATAAGGAAGTGTTTTACAGTGTGTATTGTTAGATCTCAAAAGGAAAAATAGGATTAGGAATTAAGCCATCCGGGGAAGAGTAGTGGTACATGAAGTACATGGGATAGTAGAGGAAGCAAGACTGAGGTGGTATGGACATGTAATGAGGATGTAAAAAGAAAGGATGCCGAAGAAAATGTTGGAAATGAAGTATGTTAGGATAAAGACCGCAAGGCCAATAAAGGCAGGGAGGAGCAGATAACATAAAGTGTGTTTGTGACAAATAATCAAGTATTTAAAAAAAAAAAAAAATTTAATTCACGTCTTCATTTTACTACCAATCTTGAACATAAAACTTGAAATTGAATCTTAGGAAACGTAGTAAACATAACATGTTTTATTTACTATATTAATTATTAAGTTGCTATAGGAAATAAAAATAGTAACTAAATGTTAATTTTTTTTTGTAATAATACATTGAGTTAAGTGTTACTTTAATAATCTTGGCTTTGGGGGTTAAGTTTTCATATAGTTGTGTAGAGCTGAACCATTAACAAGCAGTATTAGAACCGTTAAATAGATTCTGCCTTAAAATTTAAAATATTCTCTAATTTGATATTTTGTCAAATATCCTTAAGGTCCTAACCCTGGTTGTAGTAAGAAGGTTTAATGGGTTGATGCGCTAAATTTTTCTAATGTCTAAAAGGGTCTTTAACTCAAAAAAAATGGAAAGTACAGTTTTAGATTATAGGCCTTGTGTTGATAAATGAATATATAACTAAACTATTGCATTTTGTCAAAATTAATATAATACTAGAGAGCAATACTGATTTAAACGTGTTGAGATAAAAAAAAAGTCATGTAACAGGTTTTTTTTAATACTTGAGAAACAACATTGAAGTTGGCTATTTGCATATTTTTACAAATATTGCATATATAAATGTCGCGTTTCTATATATTTAATTTTATTAAAATGTGAAACCAATTTCAGCCAAATTTAGGGGGCTACCCAATTTCTCATTTACCACAACAATATTTAAGTTCAATTTCTAATGTAATTTTGGTTCTGTTCAGTGTTTCCACGCAGGATGAGAGGTGTCCACCTCCCAGCAATGGAGACAGCCCCCCTCCCCCATATTCACCTCCTCAAAACCAAAACAATCCCACCAACAACAACAACAGCGAAACTCGCAAGTCGAGTGACAATCTCGCCGGTCCTGAAGACAGTAAGCGGCCATCGGAAAGCCCCGTCGTTTACAACGGTCTAGCTGACATCATCAACAAGCACTCCGCATCTAGTTCTGCTAGTCAGAGCCCGGCTGGGTCACTTCGCACGAGAAGTGGTCACTGTAATGACAATACTAACAACAACATCATCAACACTGCCAGCAATAACAATAACAACCACTTACCAAGGTATGAAGAAACCCCTAATTCCCCTTGCACGCCACCTGGTTTCTTTATATGATAATTACTTAAGGATCAGTATTTTGTGTCTCCATTATGTACACTATCGTTGATGTACTCTTAAATTATAATGTAACTCAAGATAAATATTTTTATTGGTATTCTCACATGGAGACTCTTTCATGAAATATTATACCTTATAGTTAATTTAACACCATTTATATCCTTTTTTCCACACCAGATATACTCTTCATCTTTTTATATATTATAAAATTTAAATACTTTATAAATAACCCATATTATATACATTGATTATCAGTCAGAGTGCAATAGGGGATTATCAAACAAGCGCTTCAGTTATACCAGCAAAGCAGAGCAAGAACTAATACATTTTACATTTATAAAAGTATAAATCACCATTTGGCAATCTTTTTTTTATTGTGCAAACTTGAAGTCCTAATCTCTCATCTTATGGATATTATGTTTTTATTCATGCGGTATCATACTTATGCTCAGTACTTAAATAAATACAAATTAAAAGAGAAATTTGAATCGAATTATCTTAAAAGTGAGCAAGTTAGTCAACAATTGGAGCCAAAATATAATAGTTGTCTTACATAGCCTCTTTTTTATTCTTCTTGTATTTATATTTGATATATTCTGCATATAAAAATATGTTGGACCAGTAGAATACAACATGATTGGGGTTTGGACTCCAATTATTATTTGATTCGCTTGTTTCTCTCCTGCTTTTATACCACATGGAGACTAAACTTTGAACTCATTTCTTGGAGGTAATTGACTATTTTCTGAAAATAGGCCAAAGTTTTGACATTATAAAGAGGACTTTCTTCTTACTTTTTTTTTTAAGTACAACACATTAGAAATATACAAATATAATAACAATTTACAATTAAAGCTCTTCAGTTGGAAAAGTTGGAGTTTTTTTCTCTAATTTCTAATAATTAAATTTTATATATATATAATAAATTGTAATTATCATTACCAATCTTTTCATATATGAATCAAATTATAGTGCCTATATTATTATATCACACTATATTTCTATGTTTTTCATGCTAAATTAAAACAATTTGTACAACTTTACTAAAAATTGAATTATATTACAAATAATCTTAATCGTTCCTTACTAAACTATTAAAATGTTTTTCAAAAATAACATAATTTAATTATTAAAAATTAGAGGAAAAAACTCCAACTTTTCCAGCTGAAGAGCTTTAATTGTAAATTGTTATTATATTTGGATATTTCTAATGTGTTGTATTTTAATTATGTTAATTAAAATTTAATTTTAACCCCCACTTTCATTAAATATCAATTATTGAGGTAAATTATTGATACACACACACAGTAGGGCCTCGCTTTACGTCGTTCCACTAATACAGAGGTTCTCATTTATATACATGTTCATTATGTTCAGTGCTTATCACACTCTTCCGGGGTTTTTTTTTACATGATGCGCACAGTGAATGGCTTTGGGTGCCATTTTATGTCGATAATTTATTCTTTTTAAAGTTGTGATGTACACTATTGAATGATTTTAGCTATCAATTATCAAATGATGAAAACTATCAAAATAATTTGATAGTTTTTAGTTGTGCACTTTATATATGATAGTGTAAACCTTTTGTTAGGATTTTATTTGCAACTGAAAGTTAAAAAAGGCTTGGTTCAGCTTTACAACAGAGCTTTGGAGCCTAACCCGTCGTACGAGCAAGACTTTACTATATATATATATATATATATATATATATATATATAAAAAAAGATTTCTTCAAAATATTATCAACAAGTTACTTGTTTATTAAAAGCATAAAATGGAGATCAAAATATTGATTTTTTTTAGCATTAAATCAATAGTGTAATTGGTTAAGCTAGAAAAATATTTAAAAAATATAATCAACTAATTGACATATAGGCTACAATAACACTTTCAAAAAAGTTTTAAGGATATGTTTAAACTGTCCAAAGTTATCTTGCTTATCACACAAAGGTTTACCAACATTTATTTTATTTCGTAGCTAAATGTATGTTTTAGTTGTTGAAATGAAACATGTTTTACCTGGGAAACACATTGCATGTTGTGATGTCACATGGAAAATGGTTAATACACATTGCATGTTATGATTTTGTTATACGTGTTTTGGTGCAATGTAAGTAGTTTTTTAAACTGATTGTATTAGTGTGATTGATAGGGCTGTTTTATTGTTGATGAAACTCATTGCTATTGTTGGTGATTGCTTACAGTAGACAATTAATGTTATTATTAATTGTTCTTATCTCACTTGTATTTTACAGGCATCACTAATGATATTAAAATATTTATATACGTCTTGTTACCAATACTTAGATTTCTTTTAAGTGTATCATAAATTAATATATTACTATCATTATGTATTTTATATACAATGTGCAATATAATGTTCTAAAATTATCATTTTTTCATTCCCATTATGTATGTTATCAATTTTATATATTTTTAAAGAATAAATAAATATGTTTTGAAGAGAAAATCGTTGTTTTGTCAAAATATGTGGTTCATTTTACTGTGTGTTCTATTATTCGCTCTGCTTAAATATATTTTCTACTCAACCATAAACAAACCATTGCACTTCTTAAGCCTTAAAATTTACCACCAACCATTACACTTCATTTAAAGGAACTCCAATGTTTCTGTACCAAAATTTAATAAAAGATTAAAAATAAAAATAATTCAAATTAACTTTATTGTGTGTTTCTTAAGGACAATGGCTTAGTCTTGTGTTAAATTGTTTTGAAGGTGTGTCCTTTTAATTTAACAAAATTTATTGAGGAATAAAACCAAGTTTTTGTACACACAGATTCTACCAAACATGAAATTAAAGCTACAATATATATTAGTAATACACTCAGCTTAGCCTGAAAAGTAACAAGTTTACCTTGGCGAGTTATACTATGATGCAGCTTATAATATAGGGCCATATCGTAATTAGTGAGGGTAAATTACCTTTCAGGGTAAACGGGATGTACCAAAAAATTAACGTCATGATTAAATTTGGTTAGTAATTAATAAATAGCAACTGGAACAAAGTATCGTACACACTACTGCTTCCATGAACATTTTACTTGTTCCTATTCATGTACACTGACATGTTTACAAAACTTGTGTACTGCTATACAAAAGTTGTTTTTAAAGTGTACATCTGAAGATAATTTTAACAATGTTTTTCAAACATTGCTGCTTGTGTTTAACTGAAGGACCAGGTTCAATGCCTACCCCTGCCACACTTGAGTTTGTTGCATGTCATGCATGAGAATGTGTCTTTCAGTCTTGTTTTCACTCTGTCAACTTTTATTTTGTTTTATTAATTTAAAACAGTTTGGTCAATTTTCTTAATTGTTTATATTTATATATTTGTTTATAGTAGAGAACTTTCCTAATTATATGAGTACAAACTTAAAAACTTGTGATACTTACCCTAAATACATCGGACTAAATATATTATTATGAGAAAGTCTGTGCAACATACAGTACTTAACACCATTAATTTTTTACTAATTATTTAGGCTACAATTTGAAGGAAAAGCTTCTTTAACTTTCATTATTTTATACACTACAAATACACTTAAATACAACACACATCGGTCCAGGTTGTAATGTGTTTATTAATATGAATCAAGGATATACCTAAAAGACAGACAAGGTATACACCAGACATTCGGGCCTTACGAGAATTTCACTGCACTTTTGGAGCCGAGTTAAGTTCTTGGGCATTGGGGAGCGCTAGTTGCATTTCTAATTGATAACAGCACTTTCAAGTGAAACAACCAGCTTCCAAATTGATCATTGCAAAGGGGTGGCAGTCCAACACATTAGTTCTAAAGTGCCAGCAATCACCCCCTTCTCCCCCACCCCAACTCACCTCCTCACCCCTATCAATAAACAAATATTTTCAGACAAGTAACTAGTTGACGGTATTTGAAGATTGTTTATGACTAGACTATTTGCAAACATTCACTTGAACAAAAAAGAAAAAGTATCAGTTTAATCAATGTTTGCTTGCTAATTTGCAGTCTGAGTAGTCTCGTTTGGGGGATTGGTTTATGGAAAAAGGGTGGGGCCACTACATGAACCTAGCTTTGTGAAAACAGGTTTATTGACACTAGAAGGCAATTTTTATCTGTTCTATAGTAGGACCACCTTTGAATTGAACTGGTTTTAACAATGCCTGCTTGATAGCGATGTTGCCACTTGGAACTGCACATAGTGATTCCCGTATTGAAGGACTCAAGCTCTCCCAATGATCCCATCTCTTAATCTAGAGTCTGTGGGCTAAGAATAAACACACACACATCATCATCATCATCATCATGAACAGTTTCCAGCCAATGGTCGGATCTGTTTGGAACATAAGCCTCTCCACCATATCTTTCTTTCCTACCACCTTTCCTCCACCATGATCCAGTCATCTCCTCTCTCCTACACTCCCTTCAGCCACCTGTTCCTTTCTTTTCCTCGTGGCCTTCTAATTCGAATCCAACATCTTCTTTGGTATCTTTTCCTCCTCCATTCTCCTCGCATGGACATACAACCTTAGTCGCGACTTCTCTTTCCTATCCTGCACTGGCTCCTCCTTAACTGTCCCTCCCACCCTTTTATTTCACAGGCTTGAATTATACTTCTTCCTGCTTCCTCACTACCCACGTTTCTGTTGACATGTCAATTTGGTACACACAACGCCTTGTAGAACACTCCTTTAAACTTCTTCGCACATCCCTGTTCCAAATTAAACTTCTCACATCCTGAAAAAAGCTTCTGCTTGCCTTCCACCTCTCACTGATTTTTCTTCTGTTTCTTCCACTCTCCTTTATCACACTCTCAAGGTATTTAAATCTTTCCACTATCCTCAACTTCTCCCTCCTATTGTCACACCAGTCGTGCACCTGTCTCTCTTCCTTGTTGTAAATTACCATCTCACTCTTCCTTACATTAAACCTCATTCCATACCGCTCCACCACTTTATACCATACATTACACTGCTCCTGAACTTCTTTCTCCTCATTGGCCCATCCCATCAGGTCATCTGCAAACACCATTGCTTTCATAAGCCCCTCCTAATTTCCTTATTAATTATTGCTCAAATAATTGTAATCTGAGCAACGCATTAAAAATATTTATCAATATATTGTGTGTTTATGGGAACTTTTGATTTTTAAAAAAGGAAGATCTTAAAAAAAATTATGTTCACATAGTTAAAGAATATACAATGGTTGATCAAATAATTTTAAATTGTTTGCACCCTCTAAGTGTATGGTAGGAAAAATATTTAAAAATATATATTTTTAACGATAGTAAAATATTTATTTCAAGTATGTAAAACTTAACTCATATTTTATAAATATATTCTACAGTAAATTAGGTTTAATGCTAGTATTTAACATTCACATAAGAAAAGAAGTCTGATCCTGGTATTTATAAGTCATATAATTATTATTGGTACTGTACTGTATATTAATAATAACCTCCAAATTTCAAAACATACTCAATAGAATATTTAAAAATATGTTTTAAACTCTGTTTTGAGTCTAGGTTATCCATGCCATCAATATTAACAATAAATGTATTTTTTTTTATATCTGTGCACTACTATGACAATAATTTGAGTGTGAAATAAAATAAACTTTTTCTAAGCACCTCGTCTTACTACCCATTTGGGTTATACACTTATGTACTAATTACGCTAATGGTTTTATGGATTAGGATGATTGGATGTTATATTTAGAGGAAGTGTACCCGCATCTGCATGTAGAGAGAGTGTAAACCATCTTGGAAAAAAAACCTCAGTACACCCGACCGAGATCTTCCCATCATCTAGTCTACTGCGAGGGTAGCGTGTTAGACTATGTAGCCACCAAAGCGTGTTAAACATTTGTTAAATTTATACTTTATACTTTCTCATCTAAAGAGCAAGTATTGTAATCATGAAAATTTTCGACCTGGAGATTATGATAAAACTTTGTTTTATGTGCACCCGAATTTAAAAAAATGGTTTGTATTAACTTTGTTTGTTCCCATGTGTATCTGCGGTTGTCTATATGTGACCATATATCTGAAACGGTTTGGTGGATTTTGTTCAACCTTTATATTTAGATATTATATGGCTATACCTCGGGAATTAAAAAAAAAAAATTATGACCTTGGCCTTTATTTTTCATAAAATTAATGGCTCTAGCAATTTTGTTTAAAATGTATATCTGGGGAGTGTTTGATATCTCAAATAAAACTGTATGATTTACGTGTTTCATATTTATTACCAAGCTGTAAATTTAGTTGGTAAAAATGTTCACATGGATAATTATTTTCCTAATCCATTGATTTTTGTATTATAAATAATGTTGTATCAAACATGACTGTGTAGTACTTATTGGAGCACCTAGTAAAAAAACCTTGGACTTAGGCGAGGACATTTTAATTTTGATATTTAGCCTATTTTACATCTTCCATTAGAGATCGACAATAACAGATTGATGTGTGTATTAAGTATTAAATCATAAGTTTGACCTCTGTAAGGATCTTTAGAGCTATGATTAAATTTTAATGTCTTAGGACTATCACTACAAATGGTTATTGAAAATCATTCATTCGCGAACAAATATATTGACAGAAATGTCTCGTCCATATGGGCTTGCAAGGCTTAGCTCAGTCTGATAGTTAGTGAAGCTTTATTTTGCTTTTAATATAAATAAACTTCTAAGTAAATCTAAGTATCTCTAGTGCTCAATATAAAAATTAAATAAAGTGTCAATACAAGTATAAGACATTTCGAGGATTCCAGTATTCCTGCATTGCTAAGCCTTTCTGTGAGGTGATAGTGCTGTGACCTTGACAGCTATTGATTATATATTATTGTTTGGATACATTTTAATTCATTATTGGTTCCAATCTATGTTTGACGCATCTAAGGTACAATACCTTAATGTGTTGACTAACCAACTCTGGTGGACCTGTCAGTTCGAATTCGAGCAGGTCAAAGCGAAGGTGGACTGGGCCACTGGGATATCTCCTGGTGGGCAGTTTTGATTTGGGCTGCCACAAGATTTTTAAACTAAAATATAGCTATCCAATAAATTCTAAATAATTGCTTTTATGAATCTATAGCCAAAAGTGAACAAGTCTGAATGTGCCCAAAATACATTATTTGTGAAGATTATGATGCGTTACATGTAAAACCATCTTGTTTGTTGTTTATAAACAAGTTTCTTAAGTCAAACATAAAATTATTTGTGTAGTGAATTTTGACATTTACTAGCTTCGCAATCTACACACGTAATGGCTGGAGGATCATTTTAAAAACTTAAATATGTCAAAAATAGACCCCCAGATATTGTTTAGCAATTATGCATTCTTGTTCACATCAGTAAAGTAGAAACTTATATTTTAAGTGAACTTAATAGTGACAGAATCATCAATTGTATAGCTGAAAGTGTCTCATTTTAAATGTACTCTCAATAAAGAAATAAATGCTTCACTAAATAACTTCAGCTTACTCTGAAAGCACATTAAACCAGCTAGTAGTCCACTACTGGGTCAAAGTTACTTAGTCTAACTTTATGCCAAATTGGGTCTGCTCTGAGGGATTCTGAAGTATCTAAGCGTAATAACCCTTAACTTGTGTTGAGAACCTTATAGACAATTATGTACACAAACATCAGCTGATGGTTACTAACAAGAGAAATTTTCTTGTACCTTTATTTTGTATTTTTTTTTAACTTTTAATAAGACAGTATTGATTAAAAACCATACAGCCTTGTTTACAATATATGAGAGCTTTTATATTTGTACTATTTTTAATTGTGAATTTTAGGAGCACTTTTAATATGTATAGCAGCCTGTCTTTTTAACAAGTCTTAAGCCTGCTCTTGAATTGTTGCCCATGTATTCTTCTCATCTTCTATGCTCTATATTTTAGTTACCGGTATACTTGTATAATTTACATTTTAATTAAAATGATTTGACGTCTTTGAGTGGGCGAGTGTTTCCGTTTGAAATCCCCTTGGGTGTGCTACTTGCATGAGTGTAGAAATAGGTGATGGTTGGGATCCTGGATCCCCCTAAAAATTAATAGAACCCCCATGAGGAGGTTCAACTATAGGTATAGGAACCTAATTAAGGTATGGTGTCTTAACTTTACTATTAATTTTATATTCACCTAACCTGCTTAGGTGGCCACAGGGTCTTTGTTGCTACTCTCACAATAAACTAGACTGCCACTGACGGGGAGATCAAGATTTGAATCTCGGGTGTATTGAGAATGGTTTTTCTAAAATGGTTTTCCACGCTCCCTGCACACAAGTGTGGGTACACTTCATGTAAATATAACCTTCCTCATCCCTAAAACTATATATGCGAGTAGTTTGGTTTACTACGCAGTGTTTTGGGATGTTATATTTACTTTATTTGTGCTAAATTAAAAGATCATGATTAGTATATATATATATATATATATATATATATATATATACCTACAGGATGCATTCTGTACAACCTCGTATTTTAACACCAGCTCTATCAACTTTTCAAATAACAGATTGTTTATGGTACATCCAAATGGATTAGGTAGCAAAGCATGTTTCTCTGACTGAAACAAATGGCTATTCTGAGAAAATAAGGCAAATATTAATTTGTATGGTCAGACTTGAGAAATATATACTCTATCTCTGATGTAGGCTACCCTCACTTTATTTGTTATATAAAACAATAGTGAGATATTACATAAACTTTATAGTGGATCTCCTCTACAAAAATTAGCCTTCTACATCCTTGGCCACTGGTTTACCTTAATCTTAGAACTGTGACATTTTCCATTGAAGTTCACTAAAAATGTAGGGTATTGATGTGGTAAAAACCTTACCTCATTGTTGGCATGAGCTCTATTTAAAATACAAACTACTTCTTAACTAAGAAAGATTTCTGTTTACAACACTTCTTAGCATTTTGGTAGCAACCAAACTATACTTACCACATCGCAAACTGTTGAGAAAATTTGTGTTAAAATTACAGTGGGGGATTTTGAATGAAGCGTTGGTAGAAAGACTATGAGCAGTTGTATAGGTGTTAAAAATATTAAAAACTTTTTTAGTTATTAATAGTTTATTATATAATTAATATAATCAACAATAATTTATATTTGAGATTTTATATAGTCAGAAGTTGGTTTATCTTGTGGAGTTATGAACTGCACTTCCTTTTCATTAACGGTAGGTACATGATTTCGTTTGTTATATCTTTATTTAATTAGTAATATTAATAATTATTAGTCATCCATGACTAACAAATTATAAGTAATGTGAACATTTCTTTTACTTGAGAGATTTAACATAATCAATAGTTTTGCTACACTTTATAAAATATAATCCCCACAGCAAATATATATAGCCTAATATCACAACAATTAATTTAATTCTAAACATTAGTTACAATATTTTTAAATTGCACTGTCTGGTCTAAGTTCAATCATCTATATTAATAAAATGAATAGTTTGTCTTCATAAGCATTGCACGATATCTACCACAAGCAGAGGCTGAAATTTTAGAATTAATAGCCCATATGTAACTTAAAGTTGAAATTTTAAGTTTTTGGTTATATATTAATATATATCTTTTTATTTATTAAAGACTGGATGGGAAGAAATAAAATGGAGATTTTTTTTTCCTGTCTCTTTGAAGCATAAAAAAGTGTTGACCGAGGTAATCATGGGTAGGTACTTCTTGTTAGTAAGGAATAAGACAAACAAATCCTTTCATTGTGTCAACTCGCCTTTAAATCTTATGGTGATGATGATGATGATGTTATGATTATTATTATTATTATTATTATTTATTATTATTATTATTATTATTATTATAAATAATAGTTTAATGAGTACAGTAGAAGATGTAATGTTTTTGACCAGCTTATTTGTATGCTACTACAATTTTATGTTTAGATAGCACGCATGTAAGTTCTAATCATTCAAATTGATTTAAACTGTACTTTGTGCCTAATAGATCTTAAATGATCTGGTGATTGGTACAAATTCTTACTCAGAACTTTCCTGATTAATTGCATTCGATATGTTGACCCTGGCATGTACTATTGAAATGTGTGTTCACATTTTGCAACCGATTTAGTTTGTAATACCTTCTTCTAGAATAAAAATGTCATATAGAATTTAGACAATATTATTGTTATCTTAATATATATAATTCTTCTGTACGTGTGTATGTCACTGAACTCCTTCTAAACGACTGGACCAATTTTGATGAAATTTTTTATGTATGTTTGAGTGGGTCCGTGGATGGTTTAGATTCACAATTGGACCCGGTAGGTGGCACTGCAATCGGGTTCTATGATTTTTTTGATTTTTTAGGGATTTTTTGGTGGGGCTAGCTGGACCGATTTTTATGAAATTTTTTGTGTGTGTTTGAGTGGGTCCGTGGATGGTTTAGATTCACAGTTGGACCCGGTAGGTGACACTACAATCGGGTTCTATATTTTTTTAAATTTTTTAGGGGTTTTTTGGGGAGGGTTAGCTGGTCCGATTTTGATGAAATTTTTTGTGTGTGTTTTATTGGGTCAGTGGATGGTTTAGATTCACAATCGGACCCGGTAGGTGGCACTGCAATCGGGTTCTATGATTTTTTTTATTTTTTAGGGATTTTGGGGGGGGTTTGGGGATCAATAAAATAATATTAACTGTACCCAGCATAAAAATGTGTAAGCAGGATTCGCAACTTTTTTCGATACAGCTGATATTTGTGGAGTTGTGGGCAAAATTCCAAAAATGAATAGATGTTTTATTTTGTATGTTGTCTTTACAAGCACTGAATTTGTAATATTTGTGTAACTCACTAATTGGAGTTCATAGTGAATTTGTAATTGTGATGATCACATAGTATTTGTTTTATTATCGAAATCAACTATGCCACCCAAACGAAAAGCCAAAATTCGGGCAGGACAACGTCTGTCGGGCCCGCTAGTTTTATATATCTCTTTTTAAGTAAAACCTCTTCATTTTTTGAGTTATTTTGTTATATTTCGAAGAAGGTAGAGGAAAGGAAGATATTTTATATCCAAAGTGACAGCCATAGATCACATAGTTTGATGTATGAATACATGAAAATAGATCTAGACATTTTTCAAGCTGTCAATGAAAATTGGACTGTGTCAATTGAAAGAGTGGAAACCTATCGAGTGGCATGCGTTTTGGACATCCCAAAATCAAATTTTCATTCCTGGGGGACATAATTTCATAAGAAAAAATTATGGAAATTGATGGATGGATTTTACAACTTCAAAACAAAATATATTAGAATGGAAAGAAAATTAGAGAGGATATTATTTTAATTTGCCCTAGTTATTCTTATTTTCAAATGATTTATTTAGAAAAAATAGGCTAAATTAGAAAAGTTACAGATCAAAGAAATTTAGTTTGACTAGATAAATTTTCTTTTAAAATAAGTTGTTCATCAACACATCATTTATAAAGCAGTGAGCTAAATTAGCTTGTTTTGGTTTTTGGGGATACAACTTACCTGAATAAAAGCAGACCCATTTTCAAAGTAGGTCTACTTTATTTTCTTAATACAAATTATAGGTACAGTTGTATTTTTATTTACATTCTTAAGAGATTATGCTTTAAATTAACTGAATGTTTTTATAATTGTAATATGTTGCCAGCTTTATTTGAAGCAATTTTGTTGCTAAACATAATTTATTCTAGACTAATAATCACAACAAGAATAACATTATTTTGATATTATTGGTAAGTGATATTCTTACATGACTCTAAAATCATATATTTAGTCACTGATGAATAGTTTAAATATATTTTTTTAAACTCAAATTATTATAATGCAGTTATCAAAATACAATCATCCTGATGAAATGAATGACAGATCATGAAATGTTAGATATGCTAATATTCTGTCTTTAAATTGTTGCTGTCGTACTTGTAGGCAGAAGCAGAACAGCAATTTTTTTGATACTTTATAAACTAAGAAACTTTTTTATGCATGGTTAGATTGATAAAAAAAATGGGAAGGAACAACAAATGAAGTCTTGTCGAGTACTGGACCATCTGGCATCATTTACAAATCACCATGAAGTACAATTCTCGATTACAATAATCCATCAATCAAAAATATTTTAAACCACAATTGATATAATATACAAGCAAAATATGTCTAAATCATAAGTAATTTTAATTCCAAAAACCTTTGGTATGTCTACTATGTAGGAGTAATGTTAAAAATATAGTTGTATCTTATATAAATATAACCCAGGTGGTTTAATTGCTAGAAATATATTTTTTATCACTCCTAGTTTCACTCGATTTATATGGCAGCTTAACATACAGTTTAGTGTTGAGTGTATCTAATGTATAATCATATACTTAACATAATTTAAATGTGAGAAATATATTTCTAGAGCTGTTTACTTTAAACTAGTATCTTATGATTGAAACATGTTTGTGAAGAATATTATTCACTATACTTGAGTGAAAGCAGCAACAAAGTTTCTGATTGATTACATGAGGTATATATTGTTAATGTAATGTTAACCAGGTTATCCAGCTCACAGTACCAGGACTACAGAAACATCTCACATCGCACACACGCTAGTCGAGCCTTCAGTTCAGCCTTGTACGACAACCCGGGCACTCTACTGGGCAAAGCTAATGGACTCCTGGCTCCTCACAGTAACAAACACCAGCACAACAACATCAACAACAACACTGTGTGTCATGAGCACTCAGATTCGGGTCTGAGCGCAGGATCACAGGACTACAGTTCCTACGTAACTGACAGGTTAGTCTGCCGAATGACAAGTTGAGAGGGCATGTAGAAACAAACCTAGGTTTAGTTGTTGGATAAAATACATCCAATACTATAAACATTTAAAATAAGATATATGAGAGAAATTACTTTCCAGGAAATTGTAGCTTCAAATGCTCACACTTAAAATACAACAAAGTTATTTTCTGGGTATGTATGAAGCCTTTTTCAGTAAACAAAGCTGACTGTATTTTGGCTTGAGGTTGATCACTACTTCAAACCCTGTTCAAATTTGACTCTTTATTCTTGAATGCACAAATATGATATGGAGAAAAGACCTAAACAAGCAAAGGCAAAATTTATCCAAAGCTTTTAAAGCCCAAAGACACCCTAAACACACAAATAAATTGAGACTTTCTTATTAAATAATAACATATTAAATAATAGTTTACTTATATAATGATTTTCTCAGAATATCTAACAAAAAATGTGTTGCACACAATGGCAGAAAGCACGAACATGCACTGCACAGTCAGGGCAAAGCAATAATAGAATATACAAGAGGTGCCCAAATTATTTTCAATACTCACACTAATCCAGTGCCTATTTTAATATAAGATTTTTGTTTTAGGAGCTAAATAATCAATATACACTTATAGTCTACCACACCAAGTAAAGAATGAATATTTTGCTAAAGAAATGTATATAGTAAATAATATACTCAGGACTGAACAGGTTGCCATAGGACCAAACTCTAGCCATAGTCCAGTCAGTGTTCTGCTCTCACTCGCCCAGAAAATTACTTGGTTTGTTGAAAATGTTTACTTATCGACATACAATTTCCTGGAAAGTGTGTTTTCTTTGCCCTTAGAGCCTCTTTTCAATATTCAAGTTATTTTCTAATTTATGAGTTGGTGTTTAGAAAGTGCACATTAAATACATATCTGAAACCTAGTTCTATGCTTCCTTTAGTAATACATGTTAGTCTTGTGTTTATTTTGTTTCAGATCTAGCGAAGGCCCCAAGTACGCACAGACAACCAAACTTCCCACATCCTTATCGTCATCTTTGCAGCACACCCCCTTGCCATCTCTAGTGAGTAGCACTGGAACTACTTCTCGAGGGTACCCTTTCAACTCAATGCGGCTGCCCCCTGCGGGTCTTCCTCATACCCCTGTAAATAGGCACTGGGACATGGCTTGGGGCAGTGTGTATAGTTCCCCCAGCCAACCGGCCCAGGGCACCTACCGCACAATGCCTTGTAACGCTAACAATAACTGGAGTGGGGGGGATATGGTGGTGGGGGCCGGAGCAGCACCTGCAACAGCCGAGGGCCGCTATACTTCACGCACCACAATACCTCAACCTCGTCCTCCACTCATAATGTGCTCAGGGACTCTAACAAGTTTAATGTGAGTATCGAGTTTGAGATATTTGTGTAACAGACACTTCAACTCAATACTTGCTTCTTGACAAAACCTTTAACTCATTCTTAAAGATAGTATTTATTTTAATCAGTTCAACATTTTACTACTTTTTCAGGCTATTTGCAAATACAGACAGACCATTAAGGAATAATTGAGTAATGTAGGCTATAGGCCTATAATAATTCAACTTTTTTTTTGTGTGTGTGTGGAAGGAGAGGAGGAGGGGTGGTTTTTAAATCATGTTTTATTTTTCAGTTCATATTACAATGTAATTTGTCTTTCCCTTCTTTGATTGATGTTCAAGTAAAAGCTAAATACAAGAACTTATACTTTATTTCATCATTAAAATTATTTTAACCATGGGTATTACAATGTTAAGTTCATAAATTTTTTTTAAATAAAAAATTTTGATCTGTTTCTGTAGTTAAATTAACGACACTAAAGAATTTAAATACTATCAAGTTAGCAATATTGAGCTGAGGTGTCTAATTATTTTGCAATGAGCTGTTATACCTCTTTCAGAATGAGCCAATATTAATGAATATTTATGTTACATTTAAATTCGCAATATTTTACAATATGTACAGTATTGAATTAAGTTTAATACAATGAGAGAAATCCTTCATATAGTTAATATTGCAGTAAATTAATTTATATAAACTTTTATTTGTATGGATTTTATTGTTAATAAAATAATCATGGTTTGGTATTGAAAGTTGAAAATATTCAAAACTAGTAATACATATTATCTGTTCATTTACTGGCTCATTTTAAAAATCAATAAGTAAAACCAAACATCTCAATGTATAAAAAATTATAAGCATGGAAAGCTTCATAATGAATCACGTGTGCATGTTTTATTTGTAGTTCAATAATTATATTGAAAAGCAAATTGACTACTTTCTAATTATATTTTTTTCTTGCACTTTAACCCTTTCAGTTATTAGAGTTGTTTATTTCTACCTATTCATAATTTTTAATCTTTGCTTGTAATTTATTAATCCTAAATTTTTTGTTTTTAATTTGGCTACATTATACTGTAGATGCTTATTGGATGTTAGTTTGACAATGCATCTTTTACTCCTGCCGTGCTTTAATCACTTTGTGGAAATATTTGATGTCTTGTCCAACCAAATAAGGCATTATCAACAACTGACCTTCCATTACTGTTACTGTTAATTGTTACTATGACACTATAAATAAAATGGTCTGACAGACAAATACCAGTACCTACTGACTGTATGAAAGACTTGAACAAAATAAGTTAATATAAACTAGTTTTCGCTAGCACACAAATGTATAATATTTAGTCCAAAACTTGTTCTTCTTGCTAACTTTCTTTTTGTATAAGTAAGAGAAATGTTATTATATAATTTATTTACTTATGATGGTTCTATTTATGTTTAAAAGATAAGCTAATTTAAATTTGTTTGCAAAATTAAATCTATATTGTGTTTAAAATTTTGTTCATTTTAGTAACTCGGTTATTGATTAAAGTATCTTTGACTTAATGGCTTAATATTGAAGAAATGTCATATTTATTGCTACTAAGAAGTTTTTCTAGAAGATAAGTTATTATAATTATAGTAAACATCTTAGCAGCATTAGAGAAAAAAACACAAAGATAATGATTAACATTTTGTTTTGAGTTTCAAGTATTTAACTGAAGTTTATTCAATGATATCTTGCAACTATATTGAGTCTCACTAAAGGTTTAGAGGTAAAATGATTTGACTATGTTGAATAGTGGATATTTTATTTTAATTTGTTTATGAAAAAGAAAACCCGAACAATAAAAAAGATGATTCATTTTTTATGATTTTTCTTCTCTCTTAATAATCCTTTAGTGGATTATGTATATATTTTTTATTTTGAAATACACTAAGCTATGATTTGTTAGTATGTTTGTTTATACGATTTTAAAGAAATGATTTTAAAGAGTCGAACTCAATTATTTTTTAACAATCTTTTATATTCTTGACTTAATTTTTTCGAGCACCTACCAAGTTGACAAAACAAAATTATCCAATAAGTATTACATTGGATATGATTACTTATAAATATAATTTGTCTTGTTTATTGTATTTGGACTGACAAATTTAAAAAACTTACAATGCTGACACAACTTTCAGTTATTTATTTTGTTTTCAAGCACTGTACCAATAAACAGCAAGTGTTAGTAAGTTACTGGACTAATTTGAAGACAATTTGCTAGAGACGATTACCACAAACAATACACTAGAGCTACTGTGTCTGAAGATGAGAACATATTAATTACTTGTGGTGATGCAGACACGAGGGCGGACGGACGCAACAAGACAAGGCCGTTCAGGGGATGGGGACCCAGCACTTCAGAGGAGGTCTCGCTCTGCCAGCCTAGAGCTAATTCTCTCACCCATCATCCAAAGCACGCTCCAGTGAGTATCAGTTGCTTGCTAGTCGCCACTGCTTGCTTGAGGGTGCTTCTTATATCTTGGCTGCTAATGCTCTGTTCTGCCCTGCTTTGCTCTGCTGCTCTTTATTTTACTGCTTTTCAATCATCCCTCCTACAACTTAAAATTTTTATTATCTTGACCAAAGGAGTCAGGTCTATTTGGCATGAAAATCTTAATTGATAAACCATTTCCAAATATGTTAAAACCAACAGTAGTTTTTAGTTCAAAATTGTAACATTTTATTGACAAGCAAATATATTTTAGTTGGTGTTGTTTCACCATTTAAAAAAATGTGGAAGATAGTCGATTTAAATAATTAATGGTTAAATTATTACAATAGTAGCAATCAAATTACCCCATTGGTGGTCTAATGTGTGCTCTTGATTTAGACTGGATTGTCGGTGATGGAGGTAATAGGGGTTTGAATCCTGGTCAAGTGTGTTGAAGGTGGTTTTCATAAATGGTTTCCCACTCTACCTCTATACAAATGTGGGTAAATTTTCTATATATTTTACCTTCACCCTACCATAATAGTGTAGTTAATATATAAGTATATACAGGATGTATCGATTTATGTGGAAATTAACTGATGTGTTGATAATAGACCTCAAAACAACACAAAAGTCCTTATAAATAAGTGTCCTGTGTTTGATGGCTCACAAGATAAGGCTTTAAAGATTCTGTGGAAACCATTGGTAGCCCTACTTGCTACACCCTTGTTCGTGTAGCTGTGTACTAACAGTGATATATCACTAACAGGAGGGGTGTATCAAGTAGGTCTATTAACATTCCAGCAGAAACTTGGAAGACCTTATCTTGGGAACCATTGAGCATAGGACATGTTCATGAGGATGTTTGGTGTTGTGTTGAGGTTTACTACCCACATACACTCTGTATATATGAGTATTACCTTCAAAGGAAGTGAGACTCGGTGAAAAAAAGGTAATCAATTAGTGACAGTTTGTGAAATGTTGTAAGATGGGACATAAATTGATGCACCTGTTTAGTGCTCACTATCATTTTAATCATACTGGTCTGAGGAAAGCCAACAGACACACACAATTATTGTTTTGTAATGTGAGCAATATGTAAGTGTTGTGTCACATGAATACCAAGCATGAGCTAACACAGTCACACTAATCTGGCTCTCCCTCTCCTCTGGGATTGTTCGAAATTATGAATTAGTAAAAAATGTGTTTTTTAAAATTTTATATATATATCAATATATAATATAAGTTATTAAAATAGTAACTTGTTATGGAAAAATTTTATGGACAAAATTATTTTTATAAATGGCAATATATTGACTGAGATGGTATGGACATGTAATGAGGATGTAAAAAGAGAGGATGCCAAAGAAAATGTTGGAAATAAAGTATGTGGGGAAAATACCGCAGGGGAGGCCAAGAAAAAGATGGGCAGAGCAGATAACAGAAAGTGTTCAAGTGTGAGGAGAAGAATGGAAGAAACTAAAGGAGGAAGGATAGAGGAAGATGAAGGCATTTTACTAAACTGACCCGGCCACAGGCTGGAAACAGTTGATGATGATATGTATGGATGATGATGATGATGAGATGATGATGATGATGAGATGATAGAGATGATGTGATGATGATGTAGATGTTGAAAAAATATTTAACCAAAATATTTTAATGAAATAATAATATATTTGAGAACATAGCTAAACACCATATTATGTTATTGATTTAAAAATGTAATTTGATTAGAGTTTCTGTTTTTGTAAAATAGTTTCCTGTGACGACTCTCTACTCTAAGAAGAGCTATATTGTGTTTTTTTCAGCAACTGTAGCTATTTTCACACATCCGCCCTAAGACCAGGTTGATATTTCCTAACGCTATCAGAACTTCAGTTATTGTGACACAAAGAGGAGTGAAATTGATGATTTAAAAGCACTGAATCTTGTTTAGTACACAGCACCTACTCTAGTATACATTTTTTAGTACATCTCTAACTATACATTTTCAAAACCCAGTACACCACTGGAATGTGTCATCAGGTTGAAGAGATCATCTGTGCTGAAACAGAAAACTAAACAATGACAGATCAAATTTACCTCAAATTTGTTCATTTATTTTATTATATCTACTTGGTGATTTGTTCTTTCTTTGCTTCAAACTTTATTTACCTTGTATGTAAGTATTCTCATTTTATTGAGTTACCATATCTATCTGGTTGAAAAAAAGTCTTGATAGAGATGTGGATTAACACATGACATATAATTACTATTCTTTACTTTGGTATTAAGGTTATTTGGAATAGAGCACTAGGCTAAATCATGGTTTAAATTAGGAGGGATAGCCAGCACACTTACCTTGGTGATACTGGAGTAGAAATTGTTTAGATAGAACACTATAAAACACACAAACACATTTTTAAGGACAAGCTTTCACTGTCACAGACAGCTTCATCAGGCCAAGAGTTGGCCTGATGAAGCTGTCTGTGACAGTGAAAGCTTGTCCTTAAAAATGTGTTTGTGTGTTTTATAGTGTTCTATCTAAACAATTTCTACTCCAGTATCACCAAGGTAAGTGTGCTGGCTATCCCTCCTAATTTAAACCATTACTTTGGTATTAGCAATCTTTGATCTACGCTCTGCCTTTGTTCTTGCACTCTACTTACCAAGGTGAGGTTATTTTCCACTATTCAAGTATGCATGTGCACGCAGATTGACTTTCTCAACGGTAGATAAACAAGTCACAAAATATACTTTATCTTTTTATATGCAATAGGTTCAAAATTAATGTATGATAGTAATTAAAATATTTTTTTAAAAATGTAGATTTAGAAGATTTTCACTTGATCACTCATAAATAAAGTTAATCTAGAAATGTATTGGTAAAATGATTCATACATTTAAAATTAAATCTGCCTGAAAAAAAAAATGGTAATTTAAGTCAATGTTCATACAAGGAAGAGTAAATTGTTCTAGGATTATTTATATTCCTACCTTCCCAGAGTAACTAGCAGTGGCGGCTCATGAAAGTATAAAACAGGGAACAAAATGGTTGATACTGTACATTTTAGACAATCCTTTACCACATTACATTGAAACTGTTCCCTGAAAGCCAACAATTGAACAATGATTTATTACTGTCCAGCTATATCCTTGTCTGTGGTTGGTCGAGATGACAAGTGGTGTAGAACATTTTACAAAGTAAATAATCTTCCATTTAGGGCCTTGTTTCCTACCCCTCATGAACCACTCTGGTAGCTACAAAGATTCAAATAGTTTGTCTCTGTTAATAAGCAATGACTGAAACTATTTCACGTTATCTCTAAGTAGGAACAGTTTAATTTCAGGTTTCTTAAGCAGGGCGTGTGAATGTTGCAGGCAAGCAGCACATTGATTAGCTCGAGCTGGTGCAACGACCCAGAGACTATCAAAGAAGACGACGAGTCTCTAGAACAAACAGGCAGCGACACCTCCCCTTACAAGATTACCAACAACAACAATCACCAACAGCCCAACCATCGGGCCAATGGGCATGAGGTCACCCATGAGATGAGCACAGAGTTGTGAGGATAGCAACACTTTCAGGCATTGATGGATCTTTCGACTGATAAAACTGTGCCTCCTAAGTAGCTCTCTGTGACATTTCTATTTAAAGTAAACATGGAATCTGTGAGAAATTCTATGGTTGAATGTTGTTTAGTATGTGAAGCATTGCTCAATAAGATTGCTTTCAGAAACAATGTCATCACTTAAACAAGACTAGATCTTTTTTTTTTCTGAAAAAAAGTAACCTAGTGTTGAATTAGTTAAAAAAGTCCTTTTTCTTTGTGCTGAATATCTAATATTTTTGCTTTCACAAAAATACACATTACATTTTAAGTGCTCAATATTTCAAGAATAGTTTTTATTTTTACCTTTTATTTTATTTTTAATTCCTAAATTTAAAAAAAAACCAAGCTGTAAAGCATTTAAACATTAACAAAGAATTCCATTGCCATAAAGATGCGAGTCAAAAACATTCCACGTGTTAATGTTGTTCTCGGAAGAGAAAACATGTATAGTGCCATGAACATAATATAATCATACAAGCTTTTTAAAGGGCGGAATTAGAATTGATTTATTTATGTTTTATACATATTCACATTATGAGTCTTGCATATTTATAGTTGAGTTTTTAAAATAATAATTTATAGTAACATCCTGAGTGAATCATTCATGTACAAATAATTTAACTTTCATAAAACATCAAAAGCTGTATATAATTTTACTATCGAGATCTTTTAAGTGTATTACTTATGTATTTTGTGTACATACAAGCATGATATGTAAATATTTTAATCGATGGTTCATTTAAAGGGCATTTGAAGATTAGGTTTGGATTGTGTCAAAGTGGTGAAGGCTCTTCAATTGAGAGCATTCATTTACTATATAAACTTAATACATGTATAGTAAAATTTATTACTTTTCCTTCTCTATATCGATTTATACATTTTACCGTCTTTTCATTCCAGTGTAAAAGTTGTATAAACAATTAGATTTTTAAGAATATTAACTTAAGAGAAAATTGAACACAAAAAGAAAAGAAAATTCAAATATTTGCCAATTTCAAACAACAAAATAAATGTTATCTTCATCTGTACCTAGTAACATTTTCAAAATAAATGGAAACTAAGCTGTAAGTCTATTTTGGTAGTTTTAAAAATACAATATGGTCTTTGACAATGTTATGTATATTAAATTTGATACCTTCCATTCATATTGAATTAATCTTCATTTTTTCCCATTCACTTACTATAAAATGAGATTTAAAATACTCATAACTGCTATCATAATAATGACTAAGCAGACACAACACAGTTAACATTATTCTGACAGACAAAAATATAGCTGGTTTTAAATGGAAATATATCCTTCATTTAGCTTGAAAGACTTACTTTGCTTGTTTCTACTATGTTGTTGCCTGTAAGAAAGAGCCATAGTGTAATCAATCATGGTAAGGGTAGGTAAACAAAATATACACAAGACATTTTGGGATATATATAATATGTGCCTGGTTTATTACAATTGATCATAATATAGCCTGATCTTTATTTTTACTCACACAAACTTCTAAATAAATTAGAATTTTTCACTAAATATTTTAACGTTTATTTTTAATGTTAAGCCCTTCTCACAAATGAACCAAGTTATCGTTCATTGGTTCGATTTTTGGTTTTCAACCCTTTCATTTTTTCAAACTTGAGTTGATGAAATGAAAAGATAAAATCATCATAGCAAATAGTTCCTTATTAATAGCCTAACCTCAGCTGTATAATTAAAGGTAAACTATACTGCGCAATGTTATTTATATTCATTGCTGACTAGGTTTAGTAAGCATTTTCAAAAGTAAACATTGAAATAATGGAAGGAGGAGAAAGCGAGGAGCATACACTTAGCAGGGCTGTGGAGTTGGAGTCTGAACCAGTTTTGGGTGAAGTCAGTAAAAATGTAGAGACTCCGACTCTGGCTTCAAAATAAAATTTATAATATTATAACAATATATAATAAATATATCATTCTAACTTTATACTTTTTTATTTTTTAAGACCAATATTTGTCCGACACCTTAGCTCAGTCAGTAGCTTGTCTGCCTACTGAACTAAGGATTCCGGGTTCAATTCCTGATATGGCCTAAAATGTATAATTGATGAAAATAGCGGTTTACCCTTTCACATTGATCAATTAACAGCCAGGGACTGGATATTTTGCCTGTCCTAGTCTTAAGTTAGATTATAAGGCATATGAAGCTACAACAGGCCTAGCAAGCCGGTAGTGGAAAATACATGGCTTTAATAAATAACTGTTCAAGGGCAAAGGCTGGAAACAGTAATGGATGTAAAGTGTAAGAGACCAATGTTTGTAATTTGGACTGACAAGTTTATTTAAATATAAATTCACCATCTCAAAGAAGCTCCCCATCAAGTAATCAGTTTTGGAGCATTTTACTGCAGTAAATTTGTTACTACTAGTTAATATACATTAACCATTTATGAAGAAGTTGGAATCAGACAGTTGCCGTCTTCAGAAAAATAGGGTTAAACACTCTTTTGACTGCTTAAGGTTCCCTAAAAATTGCAGTGATGTTTTTAACTTTTGTAACCACGTTTTTTCTGCTAAGTGTAGAGGCTTTGCTCCTCCATCCTTTTTAAATATGTATTAAATCAAATTTGAATTGTATTTTTTTCATAGTAATTATTATTGTTACTGAGCAATGATTGGAGTAAAATTATACACATTAGCATCAAACTTTAAAAAAAAATAGTTTTGGAAAAACTTTACACTCAAAAACTTATTTTAGGATTGTAAAATTAACAAACATTAGTACTCAAATGAAAGTGATTTGTTATGATTTAAAATACTTTTATGTCCGATGTTCTTATTTAAAATATTGTAAATAAGAATACACCTCCAAACTTCATTGTGCTTTCATTATAATATTTGAATAAATATTATCAAGTCTCACTTTTATTTATATAATTAGGTAAATTTTTAATAAAACTATACAAAATTCTGTTATATATTTCTGTTAGTTAATAGTAGTCACAAACACTGCCTAGCTGCTGGGCCATTCAATTTTGGCTTGTCTAAAGATGGTCAGCAATAAATCCTATTAATTTTTAACTTTAAAATTAAAGCTCTAAACATATCCCCCAACACAGACACAAACGGTAGACAAGACACAATCAGGTCAGTAATTGAATACTATTATGTACACAATAAATCAGGCACTTACTGTATTTTGTCATAAATTTTATTTTCACGCAGGCAAATAACTATTTTGTGAAAGTCAACATCAATACATTCTAGTCCAATATATAAAATTAGATGATGAACATGATTTTTCCAGTGTTATTTGATCAACTGTTCTCTAAATAAGTAAATAAATACTGGTACAAAGCTGTCTAATCTTTAGTGAATGTTACTTATTTCAATGCCTGCACATAAACTCTGGCATTTCCTTGTCTTCTTCTATCAAGTTAGTGAATGCTCTCATGTTGTAAATAGTTTGGTTGTTGTGGATTGTGACTCGTGTGGTGGTGTGATGTCATGTGTCGTCTTGTTTGAAATTTAAAAAAAGTATGTTAAAATATTATAAGTCAAATGTTTTATACGATCAATTATTTATATACAATGTGTATTATGTATTCAACCAAACATAAATGTTTTATTAATATGATTTCTAGAACTATTATTTTATATCTAAATGCTATAGCTCACAGCTCATATCAAATAAATGGATGTTTTTTTGTATGACATTGACCACTTTACTTATTAAACCAAATTACACCCTGGTCTAACTTTTTATTTTGTGTTATACATCTTGTTGCTCTTTTGAGCTATCCACAGCTCCTTAACACGATGGAGGAAATACTATGTAGTGTTCCTAGGAGTTAGCTATGATTTGTAGCGTTCTTAAAAACCAATTGAATATAAAAATAAATGTGTTGTAGAAACATTACACCAAAGATCATAAATGAAATAATATATACTGTTAATTACTTACTCTTTGACATTAGGAAAAAAGGAACAGTGCTACAGAAAATTTGAGAAAAGAGAAACATATTTGTCCACCAAAGAGCATAAGAATCAAATTAATTTTCAAAGACCTGAATTAAAGAGTAAATATATTATTTGCTTATATCTCATAAATTGCTGGTTTTATAAAAATATCTTTGAAATAAAGATTTTTATCTTCAATAGGACTACAACGTTACAATGATAAGTTATTATGGATCTCAAATAGTTGCAGATAAATTATGAAACTTGGAAAATTTCCCCGATGTAAAGTACCCTCAAAGTCATTCACATAAGAAAATGAGGATTTCCATCTTGTTTATAATGATAAACAATGTCTAGATACAAAATTTAATCAAAATTGTTAGAGCGAACTTTGAGAAAACCAATTTTTTCTTATTTTGCCCTTCAGTAAACTATCCTTAACTTTAGGGTTAGATGTCTAATTCTAAAAATTCCTCTGGGGGGACATGATGAAAACTCTAGATTCCAAGTTTGAGACCGATCGGTAAAATAGTTTAGGCTCTAGCCCGAGGCACAGACTGACAGCATTACAAAAACCAGGGGGTCATGAAATGTCGACATTTATCAAAATCTCGAGTTAGATTTTTTTGACGCTCACAATACTTTCTCTCCGAGGTGTTGAAAGAAAGTAAAAAGGAAACTAAGAAACCTTTTGATAGTCATTATTTTCTATAATATCGCCATTAAAAATCATGTGATAGGAATTCATATGTAATGTTTTATATGAATAGTGTTTAATCCTCTACCAAATCTAATTACAAAAAGAGTAAATCAAACTGACTACTTGATTTTAGTTTGTTAATTATATTTTGTGTTGACTTAATCTTTATAATCACATAGGTATGTAAATTCTTTGTACCGTATCTAATTACTACCATACAAAAGAGTTTTTATAATAATTATATTTTTGTTCATTGTTTATATTTTCATATCTTATTCATCTATAAAATCACAAGCAAGGTATAAAATTAATAAACTTATGTATAAAGATATAATAAAACATAAAAGAGATGATCACTTGAGAGTTTACCTTGAGGGCAACTAATCACTGGGTTTAACCAGTTGCGGATCTGTAGGTTTCTGTGTAATGAACATCCACATGTTCTCGGAGGTTTCCCTTCTGTGCACATCTCGGTATGTATGAACAGACACCTGACATTCCTGAACAAAGATACGGCTACACAAAATGTTTTGCTGAGACCATGCCACAATTTAGTTGACCAGCAACTAAATATAAACAAGTATAAACTACCCACTTCAGTGTGGGGCCTTATGATGAACCAACATACAATGAGACCTGATTTTTCTTTTTATAAATGCTGAGAAAATACAACAACATATTGGAATGTGGTATTGGGGAATATTGCATAATTCAGAGAATTCTTGCATGTGAGATCATTGTATCAAATTTATACCCTTTCTTCAACACGGATCATTTCCCAAAAATTGTTGAATTTGCACAACCAATGTGTGCAATATTTTACAGCGCATATATTATGCTAACAGCTGTTTTCTCATATGAAATCAAAACAAACACTCAAGAGATAAAAATGACTACAGCATAAGATTTAAAGCGTGAAACTAACACCATTGTCGCAAATAAAAGGTTTCAATTTTTTGGTAGATAATATAGGATTAGTATTGTTGGGGCTTACTCTTTTATTATTGTAATGATAAGATACCTATCAAGTTTGGATTCTTTCTTTTAAGAGGGTGACAATATACACTTTTTTAATTCAGCCCCTCGGTGTTTTTAATATTCAATGTGGCTCTTATGATCAAGTGAGTTTGACACGCCTAATCTAATGTGTCACTCTCGTGAAACTGACCTGCTGAAGAAGGGGAAATCAGGGTTCAATTCCCCTTTCGGGCCTACTAAGGGTGGTTTTTCCTAAATGGTTACCCACTCTCCTTCCATGAAAATGCGGGTAGATTAGCTCTAAATTGCTTCCTTCCTAATCCTTATCCCATTAGAGTAATTATTAGAACCCAGATTTGTATACGCAATCAAATAGTAAAATATGCATGAAAAGTGTAAAAATTATGCACCATAATACGCAAAAACAAATGAACAAAAACAAACTATTTGTTTTGTGGAAAATCTTGCCATATTCATGGTTGTTACAGTATATAAGGAAAGTCAAACTGAGATTTTCTTCTGTGAAGATCCTATGTCCGTCACTGAAGAATGTTTTATACAATAAAAATGTCCTTTTGACATCGCATGAGGTCACGGGTGCATTTGAAAATCACCACAATTCTTCTTCGGTGGATTCCTCTTGTGTTTCAATTTTTTCACCACACAACTTTTTGCTAATTTAATAGACTGTTTTGTAACCAGGATTTTTATTCAATACCTGACCATATTTATCGAATGCAATTTTAGCAACACCATGAGTATCTGAAGACAATGGTACTGACATTTTATCCATCAGAGTAAGTGAGAATGGCAAGGAATTACTTCGAGCCTACAACTGTGTTATAATTTCAGGTAATTTAGAAAAGCTGTTATGGATGTGCTGGATCTTTTTCTCGATACCATCTTCAGAAGACACACACACACATGCTAGTTTTGTTTATTTTTATACCAAATTGACTGCAGAGATTTAATTAATTAGTAACTAGCCAATGGCAGAAAGGGGACAAGTACGACAATTACGAGTAAAATATAACTAACTCCCGATTATCCTCGGTAATGGAGGGGACAAGTGCCACGGATGATCCGCTTATTTAGTAAAACAAG
Source organism: Timema podura (assembly GCA_033556935.1). Lineage (NCBI taxonomy): Eukaryota > Metazoa > Arthropoda > Insecta > Phasmatodea > Timematidae > Timema > Timema podura. Next base: position 57,311,195 of record JAVRXN010000009.1, read on the forward strand.
ATATCATAGAAAATCAAAAAATCAAACTTGTACTCACCCATCGTGATTATGTTTATGAACACATCATTATATTTCACGCACTAAGATAATTATAAAACTACAATTTAAATCAATGTACAGTTTACTCAAAATGGACACATCACTTAAAAAGTTTGTATTAGTCTTCTGTTTCATCGCAGCTGCTTACTTTTCCCTTATCCCTCTACGTATTTTCAGTAACATCAGTTTGTCCTATAGGATTATGTTGTCTTCCTGTTCCAGATAATTAAGCAGGTCATGAGTTCATTCCATTGCAGTTCCTCGTTGCATAATCTTTTTGTCTCTCTGGCCATTCATTACCTCTTCCTTAAGGATTTACTGAGTACAACAGTCGGTATCCCTGTATTCTCCATCAATGCGGCGTTTTTCAAAAACGTATCCCCTGCTGTTGGCCATACTACGGTTAAGCCGCAAAGCAGATAATCCGCCTGCGGGTAATCAGGAGCTTACTGTATGTATTTTTACCTTATATGATTAAAATATGCATTTTTACCTTTAAATTTAAAGTATGCATGCTAAATGATTTTCTCCAGAATATGCATATATATGCAATATCAAACACCAGCCAAATGGTTTATTAAGGTGTGACTTACAAAGTATACAATTTCCGCTACCTTTAGATATGTAAAAAAGAACGTGCATTTTGCATATAAATCCAAACTCTAGTAATTATCATATAGGTACTAGGTGTATAACCTAAACAGGGAGTATGAGGCAGTAATTAAAATAGTTTTTTTACTGAGTCACACTCAATTAACCAGTAGCTTAAAAGAAAATTAAATTTTGACCATAGTCATACTTGGTTAACTAGCCACTTAAAATAAGCATGATTAGGATTTAAAATGAACCGCACTCAATTAACCAGCAGCTTAATATAAACATATACACATTTTAAATCTGAAAAAAGTGCATTGAGCAAAAACATTTAGTAATAAATAAAATAATAGAATATTAGGAAAATGATAGAGCACAAATAAAAGTAGAAAAACTAACACATATTTACAAACATTTTATAGCATCGAAATATTGAAGTGTGTGTAAATATGTGTTAGTGTTTTTACTTTTATTTGTGCTCTACCATTTTCCTAATATTCTATCATTTTATTTATTACCAAACATTTTAACAACCATAGCTTACACTAAAGAGCACGGATCCATGATCATCATTAGACAAAAATAAAAAGCTAAATATGGGCTTTGTTTTTATTTTATTTTGTATTTATTAGTTTTTGTGGCTGAATAAATAGAGTTCTTGTAATGATAAACCCTAAACAATGCCTGGTTCAAGGAGTAGTATGTACAAAGTTACCTGGTAGGGATGAAGAAGCAAATTCTTAAAGAGAAGTTAGATGTACTATACCAATAATTTCATCAGTTAGGCCCTAATTGCTGTGGGTTTTTTGTTGCGTTTTATTAATCGTTTGGGTGTATAATACCCAATTTCTGAATGGAAATTTGAAGATTGGAGCTACTTTCAAAATTCTATAAGGAATGTAGACCTACATATCAGATTGAGAAACTTCACACTGTAGTTATTTTTCATTTATTTGAGGTATTGCACTTACTAAACCAACTGATTAAATCAGCCCACAACTAATAGATTAACTTAAATCTATAACAAAACACAACATCTAGTCCCCGGCCGTTAATTCATCACTGTGAGCATCACAACAATCATGTACTTTTTTACTGTACAGGTTGTCATTGTTTCTCAATATCACAGAAAACTTAAAAAATAAATATCTTCTATAGAGAAATAAGAAAGTTTTACTAGGTACTGCTCAAACAAACTGAAGTAAACACACAAAAAGGCAGACCACAACTGAGCTGACTGGAAGGGATGGTAAGCTGTTAAGGGAAGATCACATGAACAAACAGGCACAAACATGTCAGGGTTTGCATGTTTTGAGCAGTCCCTTTGCCAAAATAGCCCCACCAGCATCTCCCATGTCCCACCTGCGCCACCCACACACACACACACACCTGTATAAAAATACTCTATTATAATTTTATGGGATTCATTTAAGTTCACAACAGAATTTTATCAATATAAATTGTAGACAAATGGACATGTAGAGTTTAATTTCTTACTAAGTTGTTAACAAGAAAATTTTAAGTTTGGTATGTTACCATTGAGATATCACCTTGAAATCTATACCGATTGGCTCTAACACATGTGCCTTTAAGTATAGATGTTTTGAAATTTTTTAAAAAATCACCTTTTTTTGAAAACTCAAAATCTAGAATTTTAAAGAGTGGTGATGTTTTTAAATAAACAAATATGTGATGCTATACATCAAATGAAAGCCCTATTTATAAACTATAAAATGACACCTGTATCAGGTTTGTAGCTATTATAGGTATATAGTAAATGGCATTTAAGTTCATGGCGACTAGCAAATTTTGGGGGTTTTAGACAATTTTGAAAATTCAATAATTTAAAAACGAGTAGATAAAAAAAAATTGAAAAAAATATTTTTTTAAACTCTCACAGTAAGGTACAAATATACCAAAAATTAATTAAATCCATGACATAAATTTCCAAAATTAATGTTTCATTGGTTGATTTAATAAGGAATGACCCATATGAGTATTTGGGATAGGGTGCTAAAGGGAGAGTAACTGGGATTTTAAGAGGATGAGCCTTTGGGATAGGGTGTTCATGGGAGGGTATACTACTTTAGGCACTGGTCTATTCTCTTTAAGTATTTAAAACCCTACAAATCTGGAGAGAAGAACTGTAAATTGTATTTATAGTAGTTACAGTCCCAAGAGACTGGTAACCCAAGCATATTAAAAACCTGATGTTGTACCCACCATGCCAAAGTAAGATGGGAACCAGTGACAAGGTTCCACAGACAGGTTCTTGTTTGAGGAGGCGTGGTTTACAATCACTCGGCAATGAGGCTGTAATCAACACCAAATACAGTTTAACAATTTAGAAAACATTCTAAAATATTTGTATTTTTTTAAAGTGTTTCATATTATTTTAAATGTTCTACTATCTTTATGCTTACATTTTCCTAACATTTTTCAACTTATCAATTTCAATCTATGAACTTTTTAAGGAAAAGCTCCTTTCGCTTGTTGTGGTATTTTGTTATAAACTACAGTTGGTACAGGAAAGATGACGAAAGATGATGAAGATGAAAGGTGACGAACACAATATGACCTTTCTTCTTTTAGGAAGTTGTGTTGTGCGGTAGTAATGATAGATTTTCTTCAAAAGGCAGCCATTACCAGTGGCAGCAATGTAAATTGCGAACTGTGTTCTTTTCATTGTAAAAGCCATATTATGTTAATTCCCTTGATTAGGTTTGTATCCACTTTCCCTTACTTTCCTCCAAAGTGAACTATGAATGTTCTCATCTTTTATAAAACATGTAAATCTTTCAAAAATTCAAATTTCATTATAAGTTATCTTATCCAAATATAATAACCAAGGAAGTGTACTGTGGTCTTCCGTAAAGACTTATATGATGCAATTGAAACAATCTTTCAACGAAATGTTGATTTCAAACACATATGAGCATGTGCAGGAGCACAATATTATCTTTAGAATTAAACAAGTGATTGCCAGAAAGGAATGCAAACTTACACCCTTTGGCTACATTTAGAAAATGCCAATAAAATTATACCTATTTGGCTATGTCCATGTTTTGAGTAGATAGAGATATTGGCAACAGATTTAGGAGACCTTAGTTTGATCCCAGGAGATGATTCAAATAACTTAGTGTTTTACTTAAGGTTTATCTTACTGAACGTAGCCTATAGATATTAGGGCTGGGCGATGTCGATCCTAAGTTCGATCATCACCGATTATGGAAACAATCGGCTAAGCTTGATTCACAGGTTCATCGAAAATATAGAGCAGAATATGCTTGAGTGGCACAGAAACTCAAACACTGTATGTTGACCCATGATGCATTGCAGCGATAACTTAAAGCAGCCGATTATCAACATATTTTATTTTCTAGTGGATACACATATATTTTAGAATTTAGATCATTTTCACAATAAATGTTTTAGGATTATAATGCTGTGTCGTGGCACAATCCAATACAACGATACACACGTTTTACATTAACAGGTTATTTGAAATCTCCTCACAAAGACTAACGAAGCTGTCTGCTAGCTTCTGCCTGTGGAACGCATGCGTTGACAAATGCGCATGCTCACTGATTTGAAATGGTTGATTCTGAGATTTGATTGGTTCTCCTGTGTCGAACATCTCAGGCAGAGCGGATAAAATAGAGATGATTTGAACTTTTGCAGAACAGCTTGCACGCCGATAAAGCAGAGATCTTGACAATGGATTAGAGCTCGTCATGTGAGCCCATTTCTGTTCTGTGCTTGTTTTTTGACAAACGTGTGAATCCACGGTAATCCGATGAGCGATGGATGATCAGTATTTGGTTCACCATGTTTGGTACTGCACGCCACACACCACTGGTACTGGTAACTCATCATTGTTAATTGGCGGATAGTCTTGTCCTTTGTTCTGTTGTAGGGGAAGAGGGGTGGCTGCTAGTGTACTCTAAGTAAACAATTCTTTCAAGAAATGGGAAATGAGACCAATGTGGCGAAGGAGGTTGTGTTTGAATAGAGGGGCAAGTGAGACAACCTGTTCGAGTGAGAGAGAAGTATGGCACAGGAGATGTCATTTATAGCTCTATTAGAGGTTTCAAAACTGCATCATGGACTTCTCTTCTTTTCAATACTAAAATGTATTTATCAGTTGATACTTAAAACATTATTTTAAAATTAATAAGGCTTATTTAAATTCAATTTATTCCAAAACTAATATGTTTGCCATTATCTTCTATGCACGGATCTCAAAATAAAATTCCTTTATAAAACTATCACAAACTTAACTACTAGGAAAGTGGAGTCAATTTAACTTAAAATAATTATATCTAAATGTGGTATTGTCAATAATAAAGTGAAATATATTTAAATTAATCTAAATTTTCATAAAAAAATAGTATATTGAACAAAATAAAAATAAAATACGTAAACAGTTATTTTTAATATCAATACAGTATGTATAATATCGTTGAAAGATCTCAAATAAAATAAACCAAATGATCGGCATCGGTGATCGGCCTAATCAGCAACAAATGATTGGCTTAGCGCCAGCCCTAATGTAATATATTTATCACCGCGTCACCTACCTGTTAAAACATATTATCTTTAATGAGATATATGTTAAAGACAAAAGTTATTAATGACTTGTTTTAGTGAATTAGAGGTATGAAGCATATCCATGGCCGTAAAAAATTGAAGGTTGGTGAAGAAGGATTTTGGACCCCTCTTGGAAGTGATTAGATTCATAAAAATGGGGCTACCACAAATACGTATGAAAACATTGTTTATCTTAGTATATCACTCAACATTCAAACACACAAGACCGCGATTAAAACTAATTCTACAATAGTGTGTAACATGTCAAAAATATCAAACTCAACTAAAATTATTTTTAATATTTTCATGGTCCATACTATTATAAATTGTAACATTATTCAGTCTCACCTCTTTGGTCACTTCAGTACACCCCTCACAGTTTTATCAATACAAACAAACATTGCCAAACCCACATTTTGGGACAAATAAGTAGGCAACTTCAGTTAAGCTCCTGTTGTGGTTTTTTTCACTAGAGGGAACTTCCTCAGTAGTTCTGGCAGTACAATGGCTGTTTAGACAGAGACACACTGATCCGAGTAAGGGTGACAGATTCAACTCCATACCTTCATGTATTCATACTCAATATGTGATCTAGCTGTCATTTTGATCAGAATATCAATTTGATAAATTAACATCTATCAATTTCACTCATATTGTAACGAGATTAGTTGTCAGAGTGCGGGGCCGGCAAGCTTGTCATTAATTCTGTTGTCTCTCTCTGTTCTCTCTATCTCCATCCTTGTTTATCAAGTAGCCAGCCAGCCTTAATGCCCGGGAGGAGGGGGTTAGAGGAACAGGGGGAGCGTAATTGAAAGAAAAGGGACACGCTTAGAAGAGACTGGGTTCGTTTTATTCGAATCCTGTGGACTGTAGAGTACTTTAGAAATGGAGGAGTCCAGACTCTTTAACTGTGACTCCTATATATACACGGTCGGTGTTCAGTGAAGGACCCCAGGCTGAGCTGAGGTTAGAGAAGTGAGTGGACTGGCGTGTCCAGGCTAGCGTGCCCGGGAGTGGGCAGCGTGTCCAGCGAGTCTAGCGTTCGTGCGTGGGAACCAGTGGCGACTTAAGTGAATGACGGGGGTGAAGTAGATATTATTGTGAACTGTGTTGATAATGAACATTTTTGTAACGGTTTTAATTATTTTAATAGTAATTATGTGTTTTATAGCTATTAATTTGTTTATTTTATTTAACACTATTTTATGTGTTCTCATTCGCTTGTTAATTTATAGACTTATTTATGACTCTTATTATTTAGTGACTTGTTTAATTGTAACTAATCAGTGTATGTGTTGTCTTATTTTAAATAATAAAAACCTTTAAAACCCTGTGTGTGTCTTTAATCTTATTTAATCAGCAACGTACCCCACTATCTTGAAAAGAACTCGCTGTTCACAAGGTGACGTATGGACGCCCGCGACCCTTAGGTTGCCCGCCCACATTACAATGTAGTGAAATGTTATCAATGTTGGTCGCAAAAGGTATTTCTAGTATCATGAGAGGGTTTTTTAAAAGGAATACACCGGCATGAAACTGAAGCGAGAATGAGGAACCACAATGGAGAGTGAAACACGTTCAGTAAACATAGTAAGGATTTGAATTAAGAGGTTTTACAATCTCTCTTCAAGCAAATTTAATAGTGCCTACATTTTAATTAGGTGGGCATTAATTAATTAATACAGTATTAAGGAAACCACTAAAAAAAATTATATTTACGACACAATCTTTCTTTTTCATCTAGCTTTAGTGTGGGACAACCTTTTAAAAATCGATTATCAGAAAAGCACCCCTTAATTTTACTAATTTTTCCACGGAAAAAAATAAACATTAGCACTATGATAATGATACAAAACACACTTTAGATACTTATTTTGGATAACATTTCTATATCAATTTTTTTAATTACAAATTTTTAAAAATCAGTTATCTGCAGAAACCCATTTTTATACATTTTTATGCATTTGATTAATTTCATTGATAGCTAAAAATTATTTGATATAAAGGATTAAAACCCTCGATTTTAGAAATCCAATCCAGTTATTTTCAAAGAAAGGGCCTTTGACGAAAGAGAAACTTTGTTTTTGCTATCAACATTGATAGCATTTTACTAATATGATAAGTGTTATTTTATAGGTATTGATAATATCAATCAAAAGTGACAGCTGCAGATCACATGGCTTGACGTATGAATACGTGAAAATAGCTCTAGTAGCCTTTATAATTACTGTAAGATGTGTCTACTCTTATCACATTTAAATTTTAGAGCGTTGCTTCTTTTGAAACTATTTCAAAAGTACACCCTATGGGAGCAAGCTCTATACTCAAGGTGAAAGTTCCGTGGTTCTAAACTTCATATAATTGGACAGGAATGAGAGGAGTTTTTTAACAAGAAATAACTAATATTCGCCACGAGAGAGGATGGAAAATCACCAACTCAATTACCACTGATGTAATAGTAACATGCCTCTAACTCTCTCTCTCTCATCAAAGACTAAGGCTAAGGCGTCAATCTTGTCTGGTCTGGTTTTCCACTAATGGAGAGGTCGCGGGGTTCGAAACACAGCTGATTGTACTGATATTTATTTGAGATGGATTTCAAACCTACTGCCACGTGAGTGTGGATGTACTTCCTTGAAATTATATCTTCCTCACCGCCACCCCAATACTGCCAATATAAAATATCCCGGGGGAGTAGTAAGACGCAAGGCACAGATGTTTTGCTGATGCGGATAAAGCCCCATCTACTTACTCCATAAGCTCCATATCCCTTTAGTTTCAAGTCCGCCAAAAGACCCGTTTACATACATCGTAAGCTCAGTATTCTTAAGGTCCTAGTCCACCAAAAGACCCGTTTTCAAACTTTGTAAGACAATTTAGACAGAACAAACTACCCATCTTAGCACCATCTGGATAGAACAAACTAACAACCACTCTAGCACCATTTAGACAACAAACTAACAACCACCCTAGCACCATTTAGCCAAAACAAATTAACAACCACTTTAGAACCATTTAGACAGAACAAATTAACAACCACCCTAGCACCATCTGGACAGAACAAACTAACAACCACTCTAGCACCATTTAAATAGAACAAACTAACAACCACCCTAGCACCATTTAGCCAAAACAAATTAACAACCACTTTAGAACCATTTAGACAGAACAAATTAACAACAACTTTAGCACCATTTAGACAGAACAAACTAACAACCACTCTAGCACCATTTAAACAGAACAAACTAACAACCACCCTAGCACCATTTAGCCAAAACAAATTAACAACCACTTTAGAACCATTTAAACAGAACAAACTAACAACAACCCTAGCACCATTTAGCCAAAACAAATTAACAACCACTTTAGAACCATTTAGACAGAACAAACGAACAACCACCCTAGCACAATTTAGACAGAACAAACTAACAACCACTTTAGCACCATTTAGACAGAACCAACTAACAACCACTTAAACACCATTTAGACAGAACAAACTAAAAACCACTTAAGCACCATTTAGACAGAACAAACTAAAAACCATCCTAGCACGATTTAGACAGAACAAACTAACAACCACTTTAGCACCATTTAGACAGAACCAACTAACAACCACTTAAACACCATTTAGACAGAACAAACTAAAAACCACTTAAGCACCATTTAGACAGAACAAACTAAAAACCATCCTAGCACGATTTAGACAGAACAAACTAACAGCCAACCTAGCATCATTTAGACAACAAACTAACAACCACCTTAGCACCATTTATACAGAACAACCTAAATACCATCCTAGCAACATTTAGACAGAACAAACTAACAACCACCCTAGCACCATCTGGACAGAACAAACTGACACATACGGACTTAAGAACTATAATAATACTGTAAACACATTATATAGTACTCCTACGCTTAGTTCATTACCTTTAAAATAATCATACTCACATTCTAAGTTAAGTTAATTGATTAAAATACTTGCAGATTAATTTTAAAGATTTTTAAATGTAAATACATAATCCTTATAGTCCTTAAGTCCGTATGAGTCAGTTTGTTCTGTCCAGATGGTGCTAGGGTGGTTGTTAATTTATTCTGTTGCACTGCCTGCCTTCCTTGCTGTGGGCCGTGGATATATTTCAGGGTTAATAACAGCATTGCAGGTAGTGAGTTAAGACTGTCGTTTATTGTTAAAGTACAAACACTTTAATATCTCGTGACGTGTACGTGAGCGTGGCGGACGGCGACTCTCTGACTAGCCCGTACATACTAGGCCGTGTTGACTCTACCAAGTCTTAAGCGTTACTTCTTCCTAGTTCTCCCCGTTCGCCTCAGGTGAACTCTCTCTCTGACCTAACACAGACCCTAGCGCTATAGTTGTCAGCGCCTACCGCCCAACGCACACGTCACACACTCCCCCCCCTTAATTTTAGAAATACAAAAGAAAACAATATACAGCGTCTCATAAATACAATTTGTACTTAGACTAAACTTAGAATCGATATCATAAAGACCAAGTAAACATAATATACTAAACCTCATAAATACAATTTATAACTTGACTAAACTTAGCCTGGATATCATAAATACAAACTAAACATAATATAATACACCTCGTAAATACCTTTTATACTTTGACCAAACTTTGTATATAATAAATACAAACTAAACATAATATAATACACCTCATAAATACCTTTTATAACTTGACCAAACATTGTCTGTATATTATAAATACCAAGTAAACATAATATAATATACCTCGTAAATACCTTTTATAACTTGACCAAACATTGTCTGTATATTATAAATACCAAGTAAACATAATATAATATACCTCGTAAATACCTTTTATAACTTGACCAAACATTGTCTGTATATTATAAATACCAAGTAAACATAATATAATATACCTCGTAAATACCTTTTATAACTTGACCAAACATTGTCTGTATATTATAAATACCAAGTAAACATAATATAATATACCTCGTAAATACCTTTTATAACTTGACCAAACATTGTCTGTATATTATAAATACCAAGTAAACATAATATAATATACCTCGTAAATACCTTTTATAACTTGACCAAACATTGTCTGTATATTATAAATACCAAGTAAACATAATATAATATACCTCGTAAATACCTTTTATAACTTGACCGGCCGGTCATCTTAAGGATACACATTTAGAAAGATATAGCTAAGTGAATTTACAACACTATGTCAGATTATTTATAATTTCAGAATGTTTACAATTTTTAACTGTTCAGTCCGATATAGTCCCCTTTTTTTTTTTTTTTTTTTTTTCTTGACGACACTTGATACACACTTAAGGGAGACTATAATGTTTTAGTTTTACCTAGAACGTTATTCATGATATATATATATTTTTTTTTTGCACTTTTAGAAATATAATGACAGTACATATTTTACATACATAATTTTTCATCCTTTTATACCTTAAAAATTACTAGCCCTTAATTATCCGAACAAAGTTAATACCCGGTGTAACTAGAGTACCTAAAGTACTATTAGAAAGGCATCATCTAATTCTCCCTACGGGTGTCTTTTGAAACAGACCACCCACCTCTTTCCTTAAGGATTCAGTCAAGGTCAGTCAGAGCATACATAAAATGTACCCCGCAACCTAAATAACATCCTTTAACATTTAACCCACAAACAAAAGAGAAAAGGGATCCCCTTCCCTTACATGTCATCGTAGTCACCAAGTCTATTAGAACGAGGGGACAGTCCGAGAGAAAACAAGCGACGGCGGTAAACCCAAACACATCTTCTCAGCAGGACACCTCACTGCGCACATGGTTTGAGTTGTGAGACGTGGGCTCTGCGGCTTGGTAATTTGGTCAGAGGGTCAATAAGGAGGACTGTGACCGGTGTCAAAAATTGACTAATTACCATCGGTTCTGACCACTTGTAGCTTAATTTAGCCGTTACTCCTTCCGCCGCTTTACTCAGGGTGTGAAGCTCGTACATTACCCTGTCACCTACTTTATATGGTACTGGCGCTCTCTGAGCGTCGTATCTTCGGGCGATTAAGTCGCGCGATTTTTTCAACTCACGAAACGCGACTTCCCATTTTTCCACCATTTTTTTCGGCGTTCCTTCCTCTAAAAACCCTGGATATAACTCCCAGCGCAGATTAATAGGTGACAGCTGTTCGTAGCCTAATAACAGTTCAGCTGGGGTAGATTTGTGGCTGGTGTGGATAGCCGAGTTGAATGCCAATTGTAGCCAAAGTAGCGTGGTGTCCCATTTCCTATGAAATTGATGGTGATAGGCTATCAAAGCGGCTTTAAGGTTTTTATGAAAACGTTCAACGTGGTTCGGATTCGGATAAAATGGACTCGTGGTAAAATGTCTAATACCATTGGAAAAGCACATATCTTTGAATAACTGAGAGGTGAACTGGCTTCCATTGTCTGATACGATTGAACAGGGGAAACCAAAGTTCTTGAACACTTCCCTATTCAGGGCTTTAACCACGGCCGAGGATGTAGGGGCTCTCAAGGGTATCAGCCAAACAAACTTTGAGAATGCATCTAATACTGTTAGTAAAATAACATTACCATCACTGGACCTCGGTAAGGGACCAAAAAGGTCAACATACAATCTCTTGTTGGTTACTTCTAAGTTTATTTTCGTTGCCAAAATTTATGCCGTAATTTCTAATCTCTTGTTGGGCCAGCTCGAACTGTGCGGCTTCCTTCACTAACTGAGGGACGGAATGAACCCTGGCTCTAGTTAAACTTATTTTAATATCGGGTCTTAAGTTACGAAAAATACGGTTAAGCTCCTGTTCTTGCGTGAATCCCCCGTGCCTTCTGATTAGTGTTTGTAAATCAGTTACGTACTCTTGTACTGATTCCGTGGGTTTTTGTATCCGACCCTGAATATCCTCGTCTATTAACTCTTGATAGTTAGTCTTAAAAAAACTAACTTTGAATGAATTCGAAAATTGTTCCCAATCGCTCCAGTTACCTTGATTGTTTCTCAACCACCATAATCTACGTCCATGAAAAATTTCTGGTAGAGCTTGTAATAACTCCCAATCAGTTAAATGGTAAACGGTTTTAAGTTCGTTTAACCTTTCTAAACAATCCACTGGATCCGACTCCTCCCCAAAATGCACTCCCCATTTTCTCACTATACTCAAAACGGTTAAAAGTCTTGTCTTAACACAATTTTGGGATCCCGTTTGAATGGTATCAGTTATATTTATTCCGCTAGTTTTAGGGGTTTCTTTGATATTTGTAGACGTTTCGTTCAAAACAGTAACTCCCTCTTCGGGACGACTGGGTGGTTCTTCTTCAGTTCCTGCCAATGTGAGCTCCTTATCTCGTCTCTTAACTGACATTACCCTTACCCTAAGTTGCTCGCATAGTTTCAAACATGTCTCTTTCCCTTATATTAAAGTTGCTTCATCTATGGGCGCCCTTTCTAGCCTTGATGAAAGATGTAATAACGAGGTATGGTATTTCTTTATTTGACTTGGGGTGAACTCTGTTTTATCAGTTATGTCTTTCTGTAAGTTATGTAACTTAAGTTCTACGATCGGAACTTCTTCCGATAACGGGGGAATTAAGGAGACTTTCACTATTGAGGAATCTAGGTCTCTTTCTTTATCTAATAGTTGAAGGAGTTGGCTACGTAGCTCATCTACCGTGTCTAACGGGGTTTCTCCGCGAATATTAACTTCGTATTGAAGTTCGTCTTTAAACAATCTATATGGGTCTAAATCCATGATTACAAATGGTGCTTACTATTTTGGTTAAAGCCTACCCTACTATTACTATAATTGTACTGAACATTAGTTTCCTTGGGTTGGATTAATCTCATCTCCAAGTACCATATTTAATTTTATACCTTTAACTGTCGTCCCCTTCTCTCCTTTTAATACCACAAACGCTCTATCTCTATCCGGCATTGACTGTACCCAAAAGAAGAGGTTTTCTATTTTCAAGAATTGTACTAAATATACGATAAACACCTGACTTCATAAACAGCGTCAAACGAAGCATATGCTTTTCGTTGAACCTTGTTTACGTTTCAACCCTTCTAATGAATAGTGATTTTGGCGTTATAGCGCATACACCTTTTCTAAACCAATAAATATTGATCCTTAAATCACACATATATTTGTTAAAGAATTATTTAGTCCCATTTGCCTTTAGTAACATGCAGGTATTACTTTTGTGGCAAAATGAATAATAACTGTTACTGACTTTCTAATACATTAGAATAGTTTATTCACCTGGATTCTCACAGAACTTTATGTGGCTTAATAGAGTTTATTTACTATTTTGACAAAGAAGAAAATTTACTCTTTACATATTTTCTTTGCCAAAAATAAATGAGATGGGTTCCGCCCATCTACCACCTCTTCCTGACATTGAACACATCCCCCCTGGGGCAAACATTTTACACTAAAAAAAATTGTTTGTCGAATATGGATTAATGTACTTAGCTGTCCGCGGCTAGAAGAATCCATAAACCACACCTCTGATTGATCCGTTTGCGACTCCGGCCTTGGTGTCCCTTGTCCATTGAATGGTCTCGATCCCTTGATGAACCATTCCAATTCCTTGGTGACTTGTTGCGTTGGATGATTATTGGAAGACCCCTCGGCCCCCTGGGATGGGTGTAGGGACGGCCCAATTGGTCCTGCTGGCTCCGTGTTGTTTTAGAACGGATCGCTCCGTTTGATGAAAGCGGAGAACAGTCGTGTTGTCATCAACTTTGGTGAGATGTCGTCTAATGGGCCCCGTTCAAATTCTTGGACTCTCTCGTTGTAGATTGGGCCCCATTCAAATTCTAGGATTCTCTCGTTGTAGATTGGGCCCCGTTCGGAGTCTAGGATTCTCTCGTAGATTAGGCCCAGTGACAAATTCTGTAACTCTCTCGTTGTAGCTTGGGCCCCGTTCAAATTCTGGAATTCTCTCGTAGATTAGGCCCAGTGACAAATTCTGTAACTCTCTCGTTGTAGCTTGGGCCCCGTTCAAATTCTGGAACTGCCCCGTTGTTGACTGGCTGGTCGTGTCGTGTTTTACTTAACGTTATTTGTAACGTGTCATGATGTTGCACTGTCTGTTGTTTCACTTTATCTCTTGGTCGTTTTTTGCTGATATTAGTTTGCTCTGCTACCATTGCACTGCCTGCCTTCCTTTCTGTTGGCCGTGGATATATTTCAGGGTTAATAACAACATTGCAGGTAGTGAGTTAAGACTGTAGTTTATTGTTAAAGTTACAAACACTTTAATATCTTGTGACGTGTACGTGAGCGTGGCGGACGGCGACTCTCTGACTAGCCCGTACATACTAGGCCGTGTTGACTCTACCAAGTCTTAAGCGTTACTTCTTCCTAGTTCTCCCCGTTCGCCTCAGGTGAACTCTCTCTCTGACCTAACACAGACCCTAGCGCTATAGTTGTCAGCGCCTACCGCCCAACGCACACGTCACACAGTCTAAATGGTGCTAGGGTGGTTGTTAGTTTGTTATGTCCAGATGGTGCTAGGGTGGTTGTTATTTTGTTCTGTCTAAATGGTGCTACGCTTAGTTCATTACCTTTAAAATAATCATACTCACATTCTAAGTTAAGTTAATTGATTAAAATACTTGCAGATTAATTTTAAAGATTTTTAAATGTAAATACATAATCCTTATAGTCCTTAAGTCCGTATGAGTCAGTTTGTTCTGTCCAGATGGTGCTAGGGTGGTTGTTAATTTATTTTGTCTAAATGGTGCTAGGGTGGTTGTTAGTTTGTTCTGTCCAGATGGTGCTAGGGTGGTTGTTATTTTGTTCTGTCTAAATGGTGCTAGGGTGGTTGTTAGTTTGTTCTGTCCAGATGGTGCTAGGGTGGTTGTTATTTTGTTCTGTCTAAATGGTGCTAGGGTGGTTGTTAGTTTGTTCTGTCCAGATGGTGCTAGGGTGGTTGTTATTTTGTTCTGTCTAAATGGTGCTAGGGTGGTTGTTAGTTTGTTCTGTCCAGATTGTGCTAGGGTGGTTGTTATTTTGTTCTGTCTAAGTGGTGCTAGTCTGAGTATTAGTTAGTTTTTTCCAGATGATGCTAGATTGGGTGTTAAGTTTATTATGTCCAAAAGTTGCTAGGCTAGATGTGGGTTTGTTCGGTGAACGAGGTGTTAACAAGCCAGTTTCCAGGTGCGACCACTTGAGTCAACAAACCAGCAAGAGAGCAAACACAGGCGCACTCACTCACTAAAGAGGACAATGTTGACACTGAAGTTTTTCCTGGCCACCTGTAGCTACTAAGTTGAGTTCATCTCATTAGAGACGCCCAAGGTATGATAAGGGTGTACTTAAAGTAAAATTGAGGATTAGTTTTGCTAAGTCTTACTAGTATGGTCGGATCGTCATTGGAATAACTTTCGAGAGAATGTAAACAAAGAATAAACAAAGTAATTGTATATTAGATTAATTGACAATGAGTACGTTGCTTACATCTGTCAACATTCACACCATGTGTTTACAATCTAAGATGAAGAAACGTGATTTGGCAATTAAATACATTAGATTAATGTCAAGTTGTCTATTTTAGTGGACAGTGTGTGAAAGGGGGGTTGGCTAATTAAATAAGATACTGACAGGGTGTGGAGGGGGTTCTAATTAAATAATATACTGACAGAGTGTGGAAGGGGGTTGTTTAATTAAATAATATGCTGTTAGGGTGTATAAGGGAGTTGTATAATTAAATAATATGCTGACAGGGTGTGGAAGGGCGTTGTCTAATTAAATAATATACTTATATGGTGTAGAAGGCGTTGTCTAATTAAATAATATGCTGGCAGGGTGTGGAAGGGGGTTGTCTAATTAAATAATATGCTGACAGGGTGTGGAAGGGCGTTGTCTAATTAAATAATATGCTGGCAGGGTGTGGAAAGGGATTGTATAATTAAATAAATAAGATACTGACCGGATGTGAAAGGAGGATTTTTAGTTAAATAAGATACTGACAGGGCGTGGAAGGAGGTTGTTTGGTTAAATAAGATACTGACAGGGCGTGGAAAGGGGTTGTTTAGTTAAATAAGATACTGACAGGGTGTGGAAGGAGGTTGTTTAGTTAAATAAGATACTGACAGGGTGTGGAAGGAGGTTGTTTAGTTAAATAAGATACTGACAGGGTGTGGAAGGGGTTGTTTAATTTAATAAGATACTGACAGGGTGTGGAAGGAGGTTGTTTAGTTAAATAAGATACTGACACGGTGTGGAAGGAGGTTGTTTAGTTAAATAAGATACTGACAGGGTGTGGAAGGAGGTTGTTTAGTTAAATAAGATACTGACAGGGTGTGGAAGGAGGTTGTTTAGTTAAATAAGATACTGACAGGGTGTGGAAGGAGGTTGTTTAGTTAAATAAGATACTGACAGGGTGTGGAAGGAGGTTGTTTAGTTAAATAAGATACTGACAGGGTGTGGAAGGAGGTTGTTTAGTTATATAAGATAGTGACAGGATGTGAAAGGAAGATACTGACAGGGCGTGGAAGGAGGTTGTTTAGTTAAATAAGATACTGACAGGGTGTGGAAGGAAGATACTGACAGGGCGTGGAAGGAGGTTGTTTAGTTAAATAAGATACTGACAGGGTGTGGAAGGAGGTTGTTTAGTTAAATAAGATACTAAGAGGGCGTGGAAAGGGGTTGTTTAGTTAAATAAGATACTGACAGGGTGTGGAAGGAGGTTGTTTAGTTAAATAAGATACTGACAGGGTGTGGAAGGAGGTTGTTTAATTTAATAAGATACTGACAGGGTGTGGAAGGAGGTTGTTTAGTTAAATAAGATACTGACAGGGTGTGGAAGGAGGTTGTTTAGTTAAATAAGATACTGACAGGGTGTGGAAGGAGGTTGTTTAGTTAAATAAGATACTGACAGGGTGTGGAAGGAGGTTGTTTAGTTAAATAAGATACTAACAGGGTGTGGAAGGAGGTTGTTTAGTTAAATAAGATACTGAAAGGGTGTGGAAGGAGGTTGTTTAGTTAAATAAGATATTGACCCGGTGTGGAAGAGACAGGCTGGACAATTAATTTACTAACTATAATAATTGTTTCTGAGACTATCGATGGAGAGTTTGAGGCTAGGTTGAGAGTGATGGAGGTTTCTTGAGTATCAATCAATCTGTCATATAATGTTTCGAAGTTAGGCTCCAACACGCTAAGGCTGGATTGCCCGTGGCAGAGAGGTCAAGGTTTGAATCTCGATCAGGTGCATGGGGGTAAGGGGTGGGCTTCCAATGCGTGATTACCACTGTGCGTTTTCTAATCCGTCTTCACGCTAATTCTGATGCATTACAAATCACTAGGTATGGATGTGACTCTCGGATCCTTAAGGAATTTAGAGATGCGAGGATTTGAGAATATATCGGATTCGAGATTTAAAAAGATTTTTTTTTAATTCGTATTTGAATTGGAATTTGTTTTTCAGTTTTAATAATGCTTTTTGGTGGTTCAGCGCCAACATAATTATAATAAAAACATAACAACTAGACCCCAGAACATTAATTTAACACTTAACTGAATAAATGAATGAATGTATGTATGTATATTCTAATGAATGCATTTTAAAAGAAAATGTTAACATTCTCTTTACTATTATTATTTTCTATTATACTGATATATCCGTATTTTTTCTTATGTTCATATTTTTTTTACAAGAATCGTATGCTAATTCGAGATTCAGGATTCAACGGTAAAATTATTAGGATTTTAGATTTGGATTCGTGAAATAGTGGATTTGACCCAACTCTACCAATTACTTTCCTCAGCCTTGGCCTATAGACTAAGTCGTAAAATAACCTCCTTGTGTCAAAACGTATTAACTTAAAAAAAAAACTATATATGGGTATAATACGCTTTATTCATATCCGAACAGTAAGAAACACGATAAAAATAGAAGAAAACTTACCCACATTAGTAGGATTTGTTTTATTTCATTGTGATATTGGCCACATTCATTCTTTGGTTTCTATAAAAATATAAATCGTAGCTAAATAAAACTTTTTTGTTATAAAATGAATTCATATTCAGTTAAGTGGTCAAGGTATAAATTAATGGCAAGGAGTCTAGTTCTTGGGTTTATTGTTGGGTTAAGCCCCTAGTAAGTATCATATATAATAATTTCTAAAAACAATTATTATTTTTTAATCTCGAATAAGAAATATCTTTGAATCCTCGAAGCTCTAATATTCTTCCTCGTCCCACGGATAACATATTTGAATGTGAGGTGAAAAAATTTCCCTTAATTTTATACGGATATTTTTTTCTGGAACAAATTACCTCTATTTAAATGGGACAAATGCAATCTAAATAGCCCAAGTTTAATTTCTTCTAAATACGTTAACACCATGAACATTGTCAAATGAACTGCAATAAGGTAATAATAAAACTTATTCAATTTCTTTTCTCACAGTTACGTACCGACTACAGCGCTTTCTGGTTGAATGTGTCACTAGCGTTGGGTCTAATGTAAACCAAACTTGTTAATATTTCAATATTATAGTCAAACCCTTAACAAATACATCCCCTTCCCCTGGGATTATTGTCTGATAAATAAGTTATGAAGAAGTAAATTTATTATTTCTGTGGCATCATATTGTTATCAACTTTTCTCCCCTAGCCCCGCCACATTTCCCAATCCCCAAACACTAATTTACCCCTTTTACATTCGTCCCTCAACACACAGTAGACCGTAAGCTGCCATTGCGAAAAGTTATAGATAAAATGTTATATCTTATAATACCAAATTTGAGTAGATGAAACAGCTCGAACCGGGTGTTACATCGTGGTGCGTCCCCACCCTCTACCCCCACTTAAAAAAAAACAGTGTAAGTAACACCAATGAATCTATTTTACCATAAAAAGCGTTGAAAAAAGTTATTTTAGGGTGAAAAACTTTAAAATCTATCTCAATTTCTCTGTTGTCAAATGAGGAATGTATTAAAACCGTTCGGGCGTAATCCTGCTGCTAATGCCCCGGTTATAGCCGGCCGTGACCCTGATAAAAAGCTAGAACTGGTCAGTTAGAGTGTGATGGCCCATCACTGATAACACTGGTCTGGAGCACTCTCAGTTTCCACACGACTATCAACTGCGGCAGCCCAAGGGCTCTTTCCAACTGACTGAACAACTCGAAGAATCACCAGGTTTCAAGCCTCTGAAGATAGAAGTTACGGAATGATGAAGGAATGCGGGTTGCATCTAAACTTCACGTACCTAAACATTTTAAGCAATAGTACATATAACTCTACTGTACAAAATAGAAACAAAGGGAACAAAATGAGCAGTTTACCCTGCTGATAACCCTTGCCCTTTTCCGCTGGCGAGTTTATACACTCATTATGCTATTTGCACCTGGACAACATTGACTTGCTTTTTAAAATTACTTTTTCTCTTGTCTCATATTATAGATAGACATATGCTAATACGGACTTCTTTAATCTACATCCTTGTAGGAATATTCCTGCCGGTTATTTCCATGAATAAATCAAATAGCTTTAGGCTATCTGTAGGCAATTTATAAAAAAATACGTTTTAGAATAAAACTACTTCAATACTAAAAAAAATAATGATGACACAATGTAAGAATACTGTTAGATTATCTCGAAATTTATGTCTTTTGTTTCAATATTTAATCTTTAGGAATCACTAATTAACTATTTTTTTTTACTAATTTTTTCCCCATTCTTCTTTCATGCAAATGTTAACACACTTGATTAAATCGGGGGGTCGTGGTTTGAGCCTCATTTGTCTGTACCGAGGGCAATTTTTTCCTCACATTGTGGCATAGCATCTTCTTTACTAACAAAAATTACACCAGACCTTAAAAAAAAATTCTTAGATGAGATGACAGCTTAAGCTACTACTGTTCAGAATCATTATAGATGACTAAACCCCGACACAAAAGTAGTCACTAACGCCGTAAACACTCACCTTTTCCGTGATTGTTTCTACCGGGGATAGTAGGAAGTTCTGACCGAATTTCAGAGGTTCCCCATCTCTGTTAACCGTGTCTGCACTAGAAACAATCAAAATAACATCGTCTAAACATTCATTCAATTAATTCATCAAATAATAATAATACTATAGTTATTCTATTTACTGTTCAACCCTTGACAATCTTTAAAAAGGCAACATGCTCTACACAAGTGTGTAGCACGTCACAGAATCTATCGGGGCTCAGAATTCTGTTGTACCATGGAATTGTTCTGGCTAAAATTAAATGTGGCTGAAGTTCGTCCTTGACTAACTATTGAACCTTTTGGGGAAAAATGTTATAACAATTTTCTGCTTAAATGTTCTAATTTTCATTATTATAGCTTAATACACAATATGATTAAAGATAATTTGAAATATATGCACCAGCAGCCACCTATAGAGAGCGTGGAAAGCCATTAATGGAAACCACGAATTAGTTTATTTCGACAATTATGATCAAATTATGTTTGTATCAATATTTTTATACTAAAGCTTAAGATTATATTGAAATATAATAAATCGTCCATAAAATTTGACTAATAGATTAAGTTTCTTGCAGTATAAGACTTTTTTAATTGATATATAAATGGCGGTTATTAAATTTTTTGTAAAATAAAATGCTTTTTTGTTGTGATTCATGTATTACTACCATCCGGGCTATCCGCATATTTACATTAGTGGCGTAAGGGTGAGATTAGTGGGAAATGTACCTTTATTAGCGTCGAGGGATATTGGGAAACCAATTAGGAAAAAACCTTGACCACCTTGTTACCGGTGAACCAGACAAGACGAGAATTACGCCCTAGTCCGCGTGCCCACTGATACGGGTTATTTTATTCAAAGCTGTTTTCTACTACATCTTAGCTCAGTTGATTTTGATAGGAAGAATATTTTTTTGATAGCTAAAAAATATTACTCAAGTTATTTTTATATCATATTCTGAAAATTGAAAAATGACACCTGGACACGGGAATCGAACCCGGGATATATATTCATATGTCAAATCATGAGTGATCTTCATGTTTAACTTTTCATTGATAATATCAATACCAATAAAAATAGTACTAATAATATGGTAAAATAATATCATTGTTACCCGCTTTGGTGGCCGCGTGGTCTAAGGCGTTACTCTCGCAGTAGATTAGACTGCCAATGACAGGGAGATCGAGGTTCGAGTCTCGGTCGGGAATCTTGAGGTTACTTTTTCTAAAATGGTTTTCCATTCTCCTTCCACGCAAATGAGAACCACTTCCTATAAATATAACCTTCCTAATCACTAATACATAAGCGTAATAATTAATACATGCGCGTATAATCCAAACGGGCAGTAAGACGTGGTGCTAAATAAAATCAATAATGTTGACTGCAAAAAAAAAAAATTGTTTATCTTAAAGTTTCTTCCTATCAGAATTCAGCTCTACCTATATTGAACTTTTAGAGTCCCGCGTTTGATTCTTGTCACAGGAAGAAAGTGTACCATTGTGAAATTGTGTTTCTTCTGTTATCACTTAGTGGGGAATAAATAAACTGCCCAGGGTTTTAGTAATCCAGTCTAATTTTTATACAGAAATTTTTAAGGTCCACGTTGATAACATTTTACTATATTAATGTTATTCTATATATATAATAAGATAGTGTAGAAACACTGTACACTAATGTAAAGTAATAAACACACTTGTCTCTTCATTAAAAGTGTAAGAAGAAATGAAGAGAGAAGTAGGCCTATGTCTGTTCCTATCCAGGCCTAACCTACTACCCTTTCAGGTTGGTTCCCGTCATTATCAATTATTTTACATTAGTGTACAGTGTTTCTACACTGTCTTATTATACATTTCCAAGCCATTGGGCAATAATTCATTTTATTATACTAATGTTATTCTATAGATATTTATGATTTCTCTTGAAAGTGACAGTTGCAGGTAACATGACTTGACGTATGAATACGTGAAAGAAGACCTAGTAGCTGTCTGATAAGGCTCTTCTATTCTCCCAACATGTTGCTCGTTACTGAGTAGTCCCAGAATCTCCTTGTCTTTCGGAGAGGACTTGTGGTTGGTTTCCAGCGGATTACACTTTCGTTTCCGTAATTAGTTTGGAACACTTGCGTCATCACCGCATCTGAGGTTTGGGAGGAAGAGGGAGACGTCAAATGGAAACCATTTCTAATTCAGACCCCTTCTCCAGTGACAGGGCGTGAAGTTTAGCCAGGGTAGGCAGAGCTTGGTTGGGTTTCTTTCACCGCTTCTTATTACCGGTTCAGGTTAGACACATTTATGATAATTAGGATAGGTATGAGAAAGGAAGCATTTTAGAGTGATCTACACACATGTTCGTGAAAGGGGAGTGTAAAACCATTTAGGAATAAATACTCTCAGTAGACACGACTGAGATTTGAATCCCGATCTCTCGGTCATCAGCACGTCTAACACGAGAGTGACGCCTTAGACCATCCGTCCACTGAAGTGGGTTACTGAATACCGTTTAGATACGGGATATGACAGAATCGAACATACACATACCCGCTTCGGTGGTCGCATGGTCTAAGGCGTAACTCTCGCAGTAGACTAGACCACCGATGGCGGGGAGATCGAGGTTCGAATCTCGGTCGGGTATACTGAGGTTTTTTTTCCAAAATTGTTTTCCACTCTCCCTTCACACAAATGTGGGTACACTTTATCTAAATATAACCTTATTAATCCCTAAAAAACCATTAGTGTAATTAGTACATAAGCGTATAAATCGAACGGGTAGTAAGACGCGGTGATAAAAAATTATAGATAAGAGTTAAAATGATAATTTCGCCTCTAGGTACGACCATACGACCATTTAAGTCCCCCACAGACCGGCAGGTGAGGCGCGTGTAAGGCCACATGATGGACCTGTCACGCGCCAAGTATCAAGTTTGGATGGAATCCATCAAACAATTTCGGCTGTAGTTCCAGCTACAAACAGACAAATAAACCCGACCTTTTTTTTGGGGGGGGGGGCAAATAAAACGTCAAATTACATCGTTATCTCGAGTAGAAAATGTTTACGATAGCAATACTTTCTCTATATGGAAAAAACAAAACCGTTGGCCATATTTAGGGGACCTCAGAAAACATTACAATTTACCCCTCTCACCCCTATTTTACTACATAAACAGTGTATCCCTTGTCACGAGGGTTATTGCTTTGCTCCTCTGTGCTCATAAAGCGACGTAACTAAAGTTAGCCCACCACATTGCTGAAAAAATTTTTATTTGTTCAATCGTTTGTGCTCTATTTGTGCTCTTATGTACCCGAACATGAACATTTGTGCTGTGAAACTGGCCCCTTTAGAAATTATTTAATGTGGCGGGCGGGCTAACTTGAGTTACGTCACAAAGCGACCGCTCGACAGATGACGACACAGTCCAAGGCCACAAAGAGAGCCGCATGGCCGGTCCTTCACCCAACCGGCTCCTGTTGGGATGCTGCGTCACCCCTTCCCCCGCTCCTCCCCCCAACCACTCACTCACGCACTAGTGCGGCCTGACAAGGAAGTACGGGCGGGGCACGACACCACCTGCCCAAAACGTCACTACAACCATTAGTTCCAACCACTAAATAAGGGGGCATCGAACCGTGAAGTGAGGAGTACTTACGAAACTCATCTCGCTCTACGAATAATATGTTAAGTACGGGCTACCGTGTTGAAACTACATATTATCATGACAAAAACTTACCACTTAATAAGCTCTCACCTATTTCGTGTTAGACTAGACTGCCGATGACGGGGAGATTGAGGTTCGAATCTCGGTCGGGTGAACTGAGGGTGGTTTTCCTTCAATGGTTTTCTACTCTCCCTCCACGCAAATGCGGATACACTTCCTGTTAAATATAACCTCCCTAATACCTAAAACCATTAGCGTAATTTGTACATAAGCGTATAATCCGAAGTAGTAAGACGTGGTGCTAAAAAAATATAAGCTCTTTACTATTGTAAAAGTGCACTATAACTTTTTTTTCCACCGCGTCTTACTACCTGTTCAGGTTATAAGCTTATATGATAACTACTCTAACGGGGTATGGATGAGGAAGGAATCATTTAAGAGGTAATCTAGCCGCATTTGCGTGGAAGGAGAGTGGGAGACGATTTAGAAAAAAAATACCTCAGAAGACCCGGCCGGGATTTGAACCTCGATCTTCCCACATCAGCAGGATATCTAACACGAGAGTGATGCCTTAGACCATTCGGCCAATGAAGTGGATAACATGTATATTTCTAGTATATTTTACAATAATAGAGAACTTATTAAGTGGTAAATTTTTTGGCATGATACACGTTGCATAGCTTCTGGGAATAGTGTACTTATATCATGTGGAGTATATGCAAATTATTCATGTAATTACGCTAATGTAATAGGGACGAGAAAGATAGAATTTGAGAGGAAATGTACCCACATTTGCTTGGAGGGAGAGTGGGAAACAAGTAAGTAAGCTCGACCTGGATTCGAACTCCGATCTTCTCCTTCACCGGCAATCCAGTATAACATGAGATTGACCATGCTATCACAGTTGCGGACTATGTATTTTATCAATGAAAAGCGAATCAAAACACTATGATTAGTGGAATTCATGTATTTATTTATTTATAAATATAAATTCTTCACCCAAGTATTCGCTAAAATTTGTCCAATTGTTTGTATTTCAACGCCTTGCCGGCTATTATAGTTTATTGCTACACGTCTTACAGTCCGCTAACGGTTTTTTTAGAGCAATAAAGGGGATTTTTAAGTAAATGGTTCAGCTGAGGAGAGCATGTGGCACCTTATATGGAAAATATTAAAGTACTAGGTTAGGCTAAGATTCGAACTACAGCCTCCTTGGTCAGAGTTGAGCAACCGGTTGATTGCACTGGCATGGTTGCTATTTAACTTAATAGCACCTTCAGGGGAACCGAAAGACACGAAACAATGTACCGTATTTTTTTTTTAAATTATTCATCATTCGAGTCAAACTAAATGTGGTTCTATCTAAAAACAATTTAGTTCTAGGAGACCCCACATCGGTGAGCACGTGGACAAAATATCGAACTTAAATCTAGTTTACCTTTAGCTGGGAAGGTTTGTGGTTCAAATCTTGGCTCTAGGATTTTTTTTTTACTAAATGGCCTCCCACTCTCTTCCTTCCACGTAATTTCGGGAATATTTCCTCTAAGCTCGTACCTTCTTTAGTCCGACCCCTTACTCACCTATAGCATGTCTGTCTACTGAGCTAGGGGTCCCGGGTTCAATTCCTGGCACTGCCGAAAAATGTATCATTGGTGAGAAATGTGGGTTAACCTGTTCACAGTGATAAGTTAATTGCCGGGGGATGGACGCTGTGCAAGTTTTAGATTTAATTTAGTTCATAAGTCGTGGTTGATATAATCAGTCAGTTCAGTAAGTGTACTTTAAATACCTCAAATAAATTAAACGAAAAAAAAGTACCTTCCTTATATTAATGTAGTTTGTTTGGGTTTTTTTTAGCACTGCGTCTTACTACCCGTTCGGTTATACGCTTGTATACTAACTACGTCAATGGTTTTAGATATAAATAAGGTTATATGAAGAGGAATTGTACCTGTATTTCTGTGGAAGGAGAATGGAAAACCATTTTGGAAAAATCTCTCCAGTACACCCGAGCAAGATTCGAACCTCGATCTCCCCTCCATTGGCAGTCTAGTCTACTGCGAGAGTAGCGTGTTCGACCTAGGGATGTGGTATCGAAAGAAAATTATTGATACTTTACTCAATAAAAGTATCGGAAGAAAAATATCGATACAACACTAGTATCGAAAGAAAAGTATCAATAACAGTAAGTATCGGTATCGACATTTTAATCTGCAAAAAGGTTTTATTTTATCTATTAACAATAATTTCAACTTTTACAACATAATTGTATTTCCATATTTAGTTAAACACTGAAAACTATAATGGTTTTTTAATACTTTAGAACAAATTTTACAAGATGCTTTTTCACTATTCAACTTCTTAAAAAAACTTCCATAATTCACATCTGGAGGTGCCATTTATTAACTACGCTCTTAGTTTATATACTCTATCAAGATAGACTATTAACTATTGACAAACAATAGAATAATGAACGCACTTTTATGCTTCGTCAGCTTGGGACACCCTTGAGATGACTGAGTTCATTGAGCTCTACAAAATATTCTTTTGTTTAGTTTTTAATGAGCGTGCTCATTGATAAAAGAAGGGGTAGTAAACTGGTTGCCAATCGCAGTGTCATTTGTTCTTCCTGTTCCTCCACAGTCCACCCTAATAAACGTTTAATCCAATCATGAGTGAAGATAGCAAAAAAGTTGTTTCTTTAGATACCGATCCGATAACGGAGTGTGAGTACTAATATCAGTAAAAGTATCGAGTAAAAAAATAATAGTATCGAAAGATAAAATATCGATATTAATAAAGTATCAATACTTTTTTCACATCCCTAGTTGGAGCATATGGCCACAGAAGCGGGATATTATTAGTGTAGTAAAATGCTGATATATTGGATAGTTAGACAGACGCAATGTAATAAAATGGTAGTTGTAGGATGTGGCCTGTCAGTCTCAGTAGCATGTCTGCAATAAAATCCTTAGTAGCTACTAAATGCAGCTCTGTTCGTCGTAAACTTTTACATACCTCTTTATGAGCCGTCAACCGCTCGCTCGGTAAAATTATGTTGCCCTGTCTATATGCGAATGTACAGGCCTAGGATTCGAAGAAATGGCTCTGAAAAGTGTTTCACGTCATTGTTTCAATCAGGGTTGGTAAAATAATCGCTAAAAACGCTGGGTGTAGTAAAAAAGTTGGGGAGGCGGGAGGAAAAAATAAGTATTTACTTTTGATTTTTAATATGTAGCCCTATTTGAATAGAATTGTGTTGAACTATATTTAAATTGTTTTTTAATTAATTTATTTTTTGAGAACAAGCTATAAACTTTTCAAGACAGAATACATAATTTTTTATTTAGGTTGAGTTCAAAATAAAAGAACGAAAAACTAACACAATTTAAAGTGTTGTGTGTGTGTGTTTAGCTTTATAGCCACACAAATAAATGAGTTTCGTGGAATACTATTCTGCACTTTAAAAAGTATATTAACTTTAGGATAAATATATTATCTGAGACTAAACTGGTCTATCATACAGGTTGCGGATAGAGGATACGGGTTTCATAAATAAAGGGTAGCCGCAGATATATTAAATAAGCAGTCATGTACAGCCTATAGGAGTGATCCTCCAGTTTGAGGGTTGGACGTGGGCTTGGTGAGCTCTCGCCGTAAAAAAATTGCCATCAAGAAACTAGGGTTAGAATATCATGAGGTGGACTGGATAGGACTAGCTCGAGATAGGGACAGGCTGTCATGAAGTGGACTGGATAGGAATATCTCGAGATAGGGACAGGCTGTCATGAGGTGGACTGGATAGGACTAGCTCAAAATAGGGATAGGAGCGTACTTTTGAAAATACAATAATTATTGAACTTTCAAGTTCCTAATGACATAGAGTAAGTAAGTATAGTGAAAAGGATTAATTAACATTTTGGGAAACGCTTCAGGATTAAAAAAACACCCTCAGTTCAATCGATTGGGAGTCAAACCCCGATCTCCCCGTCCTTGTCAGTCCAGTCTAGCACTAGAGTGACGCGTTAGACCACGTGACCACTGTGGATCTGATATTATTATTGTTAACACTACTCCTTATTGCCGGTGTGCAGGCTGGCTATTAGTGGCGAGCAAATTAACCCCGGGATATCCAACCTAAATTGCTAGCAAGTTTTTTTTTTACATTTCCATATTTCTACTAACTAATTTTAATGTATTAAAAGTATATTTTGATCATCCCTCGAGTAAAGCTATCAAATTATGATTATTAGTACGTTAATGTGATACAACGCGAGAAATTGGGAACAAAGAAGTTTTGTTGAGTGGTGCGAGCGTGTGGCAACACTGCGGACTCAACTTAAAACGCATTGAATCTAATTTTGAAAGATTTAATCGTGTTTTTTACTTTATCGTATCAAGAGAAAGCAGACTATTGTAACCGTGAAAATAAAGTCGATCTTGATAATATGATGAATTTTTATGTTATATGTCAGCGGTTCCCAACGTGGGGTAAGCGTATCCCCAAGGGTGTGTGCCAGGACGTTTGGGGGTACGCGAAAATATTTGAATAATGGCGGAAAGAGCTACATATGCTTGAAGTGTAAGGCGGAAAGATCAGTCAAAAGTTATGCAAATAGCTCTACAATATGATAAGGGGCTGTGCTGGTTTTCTTCTGTATTTGACCTTGAGGAAATGATTTCAATATTTCAATATTTCAAACTTAAGAGTAGTTTTATAATTATTAATAAAAAAATGGTGACCTGCTGGTCTAGGGGTAAGGTGTCGGACTTCTGTGCTGTGGGTACGGGGTTCAATCCTCGGTTCTGGCACAGATTTATCTAATTGCCAAACCCTCCCTTTGTAACGTTAACTTACAGTTAGTTACAATTGGATCCATCCCGTTATAATGTTGATACGTAACTATCAAGAATTCATACCACCCGCTCAATAATTCCGACCCAAATAGAATCCCTACAATGGTACATTTCTCTGTTGTAGTCCCTGTAGGCTAATACGGAAAGATAATACGACACAGTATATTTCATACAGTACAATCTTCTGTAATAGTACACTCATATTTGTTCAGGAACTTACCTTTGAAATCTTCTATCACTAGCCGCCACCAAAGCTGAACGACACCGTGCAGCTAATGTGAAGAATGGGGCCGAGCTAACGAGAGTCTACAATCAACGCGTGGTCATTCTCCGTCTAGTCAGATTGAAACTAAGGAATGACAACATGGAGCACGCTAGAAGACAACAATCCACCCGCCCTCTGACGGATGTCAGATGAACTTCCCCAAACAACACAAACATCCAATGATCGCCGACTTGTTCTAATTTTCCGATGGAACAACCCTACAAAGTGACTACGTGACCGATGACAGCTAGCAACTGCGTGCTAGTAATTACCTCCCCTCTTTCCGTGCAACGAAAATCACTATAAAACATGCTGACATTGTCTAAAAACTTTGACTATCTAAAATCTACGAACGAGGACGGATCATTGTCGTCGACCTGGACAATGATCGGATAAACATTCATACATCATAAATTGGAACGTAACTATGGCAGTTACTTATAAAGAACTCTATTCATTTTCAGCTTATAATATTTTCGTGTTAAAATCTTCATATTGTGTTTTGCTTAATATTTAACTTTTTGCTTTATTATCTCAGTCGCTTAAATGTAACTTGTATGCCGCCACTTAGGCGCGGTTGGTTAGTTGGGTAGTTTATTAGTTTGGTTTGAAATCCACCATTTGTAATTTTGTATTGAGTGAATTTAAATGTAAATTGTTAAAATGTGTGGACTTTTGTATTTTGTTATTTCACGCGACTGTAGATATAAAACTATTCTTGTTATTTTTTTTTATATAATTTAATTTTGTTCTAAATTTCATTCTTTAGTTTTTCTAAGATATAGTTAGTCCCGGGAGATTTTGACTAGCGTCTGGAAGTCAAACTCTCGCGTTATGTTTTATGTAATTGTAAATTTTCGTATTGTAACTTGTAATTGTTTGAGGAGCCCATCAGGCAAGAATATTTAATGTTTGTTTCATTTTTGTGGATATCTTACTTCACTTCACTTTTGGTAGTTTAACTTCTCTTTTGATATTATAATCTACGTAATTTTGTGTCTCTTAAAGACGACTTGTAATAAATGTAAACATGGAAGGTTTACATTCTGCGCTTCACGTTACTATTTTCAGCATTATTCAGAATGATATAATGAGACCACTGTACTTTGCTTTATCTACGTTTATACTGAATAAACCATATTATTGTTATATTTTTAATTCTGCTTATATTTTCCCATATGTAGATTATACCTTCTCCCTTTTATTTAATTGTGGTCGTTAAGTAGAAGGCACGGAGACGGTGTAACACTGCGCAACTCTGCTATTCTTTTAATTAACTGATCTTCCTGTTTAATTAGTTAATTAATAACCTATATCATTGCTGAAAAATGTTGGAAAAATTATACTGTATATTTTTGTTGTTGTTGTGAAATCATAGCCTGAGTTTAACCTTGTATCTCTTTCTGTTTCATAATGGAACACAATTTGACTACGGACGCTTCGACTGAGGGAGTAGTGACTGGCGAGCCGAGCGTGTTGTCTAAATCTGATGTTTACCGACTCAATAAAGAAAGCCTTATCTCCGAGCTTGCTAAGCGTGGACTGCAAGGTTCAACAGAAACCACCGTAGCAAGACTTCGTGCAGTTCTCGTGGGAATCCTTTCGGAGAGCGATACGTCTCGAGACCAGGCAACAGTGGGAGTGGAGAATCATCATTCAGTACCGGTGAGGGTTGGATATCCAATTGAAATGTCACGCGCTTTGGTGAGTGATAAAATCCAAAGTAAAATTCTCGTTGATTTTGTAAATCGAATACCACTGTGTGATGGTCAGGACAGCTCATCTCTTTTTTTATTTTTAATTGAGGTTCAAAGGATTTGTCATTTAAATATCGGTTCTGAGTCCGAGTTTATTGCATTATGTTTAGGTAAAACTTCTGGATATTTAACTCGTTTATTTTCTGAAGGGCTGGTTAATGGGTTAAGTTGGAAACTTATTAGTCGTAAGATATTAGACTGTCTTGTCCCTACTAGAGCTAGAGATAATTTGTGTAAGCAGTATGTACATCGCTTTCAACGTCCTGATGAGTCGTTAAGGAGTTTCATCATGGCCATTTCTGAGGCCGTTGAAGTTTTAGGGTTAGATCTTTCTGAATGTCAGATAGTAAATATTATTTTGGAGAATGTGTCGCCCTTGTCTCGACGTCATTTTGTATTTACTTCTAAACCTAGTACGATAGTTGAGTTACATGAGCTAGCTTCCCTAATTGAAGGTACTTTGTTGTCTGAAAGTGAATTTCTGGAAAATCATGCGCCTTTTATTGTTGACAATCCAGGCGTGGGTTCGAATCCTAGTTATTGTGGTAGGTCTAGGAATAATACTGCGATTTCTCAGTTGGGTGTGCAACCTGTGAAGAAGAACCATATTGGCCCGCGAGCGTTGGATAGTAAGTTTTTGTCAGGAATTCGCTGCTTTAATTGTAAACAGTTAGGACATGTCCGGAGCAAGTGTAGTTCAGGCAACTAGTTGTGCGCCGTAAGAATCTTGGGTCTTACGAGTCATGCGCATTTCCATGCCCCCCTTCCCCCGTTGTAGTTCTTGTGCTTGTTTCTTTATGTTGTCTTGCTTTAATTAAATATCTGCCAGGCTCTCTCCCAGATGGGATAGACACTGGTCAGTTGAATCTTTCTTATCACCCGTGTCGATCAGGTTGATGTGCCAGACAGACCCGACCGATACGCGAAGAGCTCATGTGAGCCATCTTAAACTAATACCGACGTCTTAGAATGTCATAGTTTAATGGATAATGTTCGTAAGTTATTGTACTTACAGATTTAATTACTCCATTTTGGATTTACTTAGGTAAATGTAGGATGCCAAGAAATTTTTTTATAAGTTTATGGGGACTTGTATTTGATATTTTTGGTATTCCTGTTTTTGGTAAGACTTGGTGTCTTGATATTATTTGACTATTGTTGAGTCATTTAATGAACGGTCAATTAACGTAATCTCATTTTGTTAATTATAGTATTGACCGAGTTTATTCATACTCTTAATAATAATGTGGAATCATGCCTAATTTTTATAGGTATATGGGGACCTATAATTAATCTTTTGGCATCCCTTATTAATTTGAGTCTTGTTTGATGGCATTGTGCCATGGCTGTGAGCCAAATCGTGTTTAAAATTTAAATTTTGTTTACCATTAATGATATGTATATATCAGTGGTTTGTAGATATAGTGTTTTTATATATATATATTGTTGGCCATGTGTATAGTTATTTACAGGTATTGAACCGTAATTGAACTTGTGGATATTATGTGTTTATGAAATAAGTGAATAGTTTATAGATTATTATGGCACGAATTTGTTGATGTTCCACTTCATGGAATTTGGATCACGAAATCAAATGTTGTTTTGATTTAATTATGACGTAACTTTCTCTATTCTATGTTTTGAGACACTCTATTCTAGATTGAGTGTTGTGAATGGACTTTTTTAGAATATAGTGAGATTATAGTGATCTAACATTTGAAACTCTCAAACCTTTGAATAGGAACCTTCAAAAGTGTTGAGGGGGGGGACGCTCCTCCGATACATCTATGTAGGATTTCTATAGGATTTTAGGATTTCATGAGGATAAACTTTTATGACTTTGTAGTCTAGTGAACTTTATTGTGAGAACTTGAGTTTGAACGTAGAAGAAAGAAGAGATTCTTCATGTGTTCATACAGAAAATTAGACATGTGGTTGCGTGTGACTTAACGCCACTTACACATCGACAACAGACTTGTTGTATATGATTTTTCGTTGCGCATCCTGTTTTCCTTTCTCTCCTGGTTTCTGGTAAAGTCTACGTAGTGGTACCGACTGCTTCTCTAGATGATGGAATCTAGAGCTGAAAAAGAGGATCATCTCATGCTGTTTGGGAAGATGATGTACAAGAAGGCAACCTTGAGCCCTTTGATGTTCCGCCTTGCTGAGGACGGATGCTGCATCTTCTTATTCTCCTGGTCAAGGGGGGGAGATTTGTAACGTTAACTTACAGTTAGTTACAA
Source organism: Timema podura (assembly GCA_033556935.1). Taxonomy (NCBI): domain Eukaryota; kingdom Metazoa; phylum Arthropoda; class Insecta; order Phasmatodea; family Timematidae; genus Timema; species Timema podura. The sequence goes on from JAVRXN010000009.1 coordinate 57,344,179, forward strand.
TTGGATCCATCCCGTTATAATGTTGATACGTAACTATCAAGAATTCATACCACCCGCTCAATAATTCCGACCCAAATAGAATCCCTACAATGGTACATTTCTCTGTTGTAGTCCCTGTAGGCTAATACGGAAAGATAATACGACACAGTATATTTCATACAGTACAATCTTCTGTAATAGTACACTCATATTTGTTCAGGAACTTACCTTTGAAATCTTCTATCACTAGCCGCCACCAAAGCTGAACGACACCGTGCAGCTAATGTGAAGAATGGGGCCGAGCTAACGAGAGTCTACAATCAACGCGTGGTCATTCTCCGTCTAGTCAGATTGAAACTAAGGAATGACAACATGGAGCACGCTAGAAGACAACAATCCACCCGCCCTCTGACGGATGTCAGATGAACTTCCCCAAACAACACAAACACTCCAATGATCGCCGACTTGTTCTAATTTTCCGATGGAACAACCCTACAAAGTGACTACGTGACCGATGACAGCTAGCAACTGCGTGCTAGTAATTACCTCCCCTCTTTCCGTGCAACGAAAATCACTATAAAACATGCTGACATTGTCTAAAAACTTTGACTATCTAAAATCTACGAACGAGGACGGATCATTGTCGTCGACCTGGACAATGATCGGATAAACATTCATACATCATAAATTGGAACGTAACTATGGCAGTTACTTATAAAGAACTCTATTCATTTTCAGCTTATAATATTTTCGTGTTAAAATCTTCATATTGTGTTTTGCTTAATATTTAACTTTTTGCTTTATTATCTCAGTCGCTTAAATGTAACTTGTATGCCGCCACTTAGGCGCGGTTGGTTAGTTGGGTAGTTTATTAGTTTGGTTTGAAATCCACCATTTGTAATTTTGTATTGAGTGAATTTAAATGTAAATTGTTAAAATGTGTGGACTTTTGTATTTTGTTATTTCACGCGACTGTAGATATAAAACTATTCTTGTTATTTTTTTTTATATAATTTAATTTTGTTCTAAATTTCATTCTTTAGTTTTTCTAAGATATAGTTAGTCCCGGGAGATTTTGACTAGCGTCTGGAAGTCAAACTCTCGCGTTATGTTTTATGTAATTGTAAATTTTCGTATTGTAACTTGTAATTGTTTGAGGAGCCCATCAGGCAAGAATATTTAATGTTTGTTTCATTTTTGTGGATATCTTACTTCACTTCACTTTTGGTAGTTTAACTTCTCTTTTGATATTATAATCTACGTAATTTTGTGTCTCTTAAAGACGACTTGTAATAAATGTAAACATGGAAGGTTTACATTCTGCGCTTCACGTTACTATTTTCAGCATTATTCAGAATGATATAATGAGACCACTGTACTTTGCTTTATCTACGTTTATACTGAATAAACCATATTATTGTTATATTTTTAATTCTGCTTATATTTTCCCATATGTAGATTATACCTTCTCCCTTTTATTTAATTGTGGTCGTTAAGTAGAAGGCACGGAGACGGTGTAACACCTTCACCTCTGAAAAGACGTGTATTAATCACAATTTGTGAATGTGTGGAGTGCCAGGCCTCCACCGTGGTTCGGATCCCACGTTAAACTGTAGGTCCTCCATTTCATCTCACAATCACCCTACTTTTACACATTAGCGTAAGTGTGTATAGTCCTAACGGGTAGTAAGATAATAATAATACATTAATAAATATACTAAACGTGTTAGTTTTTATTGTAACTTTACTTTTTTAATGTAAAAATATCTGCCCTCTTTAATCAGCTTATTATCACATTGATTTTTTAATCCCATTATTAGCCCAATTATTTTCTTTTGCAACAAATAAAACAGAAATAACTACTAATATAGTGATTAAACATTTTGATAAAAATTAAGAGCACAATTTATGAAAATGGGCTGCCAAGGGTTACGCAAGCGGAAAAAGGTTGGGAGCCGCTGTTATATGTGAACCCGAAGCCAAAAAAGTATATTGTACAATGCTTGTCTGTTCCCATGTCTGTCTGTCTGTCGCTCTGCCTGTCCCTGGCTATGGATCCAAAACGGTTGGATTGATTTTGTTCAATCTTGATATATAAATTTTACAAGGCTATACTTCCAAAAATAAACATATTTTTAAACCTATCCCTTCAATTAAGAGTAGTTTACTAATGAGTGAACTTTTTGAATTCCAAATTTTTTGAACGTTTCAACGCTATGGCTGACGTGCGTGAGTATGGTCACAAATATATAAGTAAAGTAAATAATATCATACATTAATAAAGCGATTAATCTCACAATAATTTAGTATAATTATTAATAAAAAGTTATTACAACCCCAAATGAATAAATAAATTATAATCACATGTATGTAAAGAGATTATGTTCACAAATTGGTTAAAAAAAAATTACAATCACATCTGAGTAAATAGGTTAAAATCACATGTGTGCAAAGCAATTAGTTCACAAATGACCAAAGTGATTAGTTTCAAAGAAGAGTGAAATTATAAAATTCACAAATCAAAATTTAGCATTAAAAATTTCTAATAATGTCACAGGAATTTTATTATTGGACTTAATGGTATATTTAAACAATATTGTTTAATTTCATCAGATTTTTAAAATGGTAAAACCTTCTATAGGAACATTTTTAATAAACAGCTTTTGATATAATTTTCAATCAAAATATATAATATAATAATATTGCTTCAATAATAATATTATGTGTTAAAGACTGGGTTTTTGATTATTTAGAAATGCAACCCATACTTTAATACATATTATTATTATTATTGAAGCAATATTATTAAATAAATATTCGAGTGATATTGTATTATTGTAAAATGTGTTAAAAAACAGAAAATAACAATAATATTGAACTGCTACAAAAACATAGCTTTAAAAGACTTTTCTTCCTTGACTTTCGTCCTTCAATTGGTATTTTTATGTATAATAGCGACCGCACGTGAATAACAACTACAGAAAACTAAGGTAATGTGGTAGAACATTCAGACACGCGATAGAACTTTCTGACACGCAATAGAACTTTTAGACACGTGAGAGAACTTTCAGACACAAGAGAGAACTTTCAGACACAAGAGAGAACTTTCAGAGAAGCAATTTAACTCTCAGACATGCGATAGAACTTTCAGACACGCGATAGAACTTTCAGACACGCGATATAACTTTCAGACACGCGAAAGAACTTTCAGACACGCGAAAGAACTTTCAGACACATGATGGAACTTTCAGACACGCGATATAACTTTCAGAGAAGCAATTTAACTCTCAGATACGTGAAAGAACTTTCAGACACATGATGGAATTTTCAGACACGCGATAGAACTTTCAGACACATTATGGAACTTTCAGACACGCGATATAACTTTCAGACAGGCGATTTAACTTTCAGACACGCAAAAGAACTTTCAGACACATGATGGAACTTTCAGACACGCGATAGAACTTTCAGACACATGATAGAACTTGCATGAACTATGCAATATAAACATATAGTGCTAATAAGCCAATGCAATAAGAAAATGCAACAACGCCAGTCCCGAAGGTTAATGGCTGGAGGGCTCGTTGTGCCGAACACATGACACCCACTATCCGCTAAGGTTGGCACCATATTCGCTAACTGCGGTGGCCGCTCGGTCGGAAGAGCTCACATATGGGTTCCCGTCATATAGTTTTTTTAATTACAATATTACTCACTCACTTACTTATTCTTACTCTATAGAATTATCAGTGACGTGTTGTGGAATGTTGACAGGGTAAGCAGAGCTTGTTTGAAGAGTAGAATGTGATATGTGCTCACCCACTCAATACCATTTTGACCAATCTCACATGGGAATGTTATGTTCGCCGATACCCGACTAATGAGTGTCTTACTGGGTTATGAGAACAATTCACAGGTACTGTTTAAACTAACTCTGCTTACTCTAGCAACATTCCAAGACACGCCACTGGGTACTAGTAACTCCCAAGTTCGTTGCCGCACTTACAAAAGTACGCCACATATCCCTATATAGAGATAGTACACAGTGTAAGAAAGTTTGTTCGATTGTGTCGTACCATTTAGTCTATAATATTTTATTAATATAATAGCGTTGTCCTTTCAATAAAATATAAAAAACATACCAAATTAAAAATTATGTATAAGATTATATTTATTTATGTTAAGATGCAACACTAAATATTTTCGACCATTAAAATATGGCCAGAGAACTTTAAAAATAAAGGGTTTTAACTATATTGGGAGATAAAAACATCAATTTTAACCCCGGTTGTGGGTCGAACCCAAGTCGTCAAAGTCAACCTCACAAACGCACAGTAAGGCCTATTTCAGACAAGCGCACTTTAGTTAGTTCAGGAGCTTGTAAGAAAAATCAGCCTCTTTTCAGCATTCTACAATGCTTGAACCAGAAGTCTATCATGATAATGCTTGCATTCAAGACTATAAATGAAAAAAAAAGTAATGAAAAAATTTGTGAGAACCTTATAATTAGTAGAAGGTTGGAGAATGGCGGTTTTTAGACACTGTTTCATAAATTTCGAGTAGACAATGTTCAGACCTTTCTTTTGGTAAACATTTCCGTTTATCAGTTTCATCTTTTGAGCTATTTATGTTGAACTGTTCGCTCCAGAAAACAGATAGGCCTATAATCACGAGAAGATGCGGCAAATTTCCAACAACATTCAATTTTCTTTGTTTGACTACTATATTCATTACAGCCTACAATTCTGGTCATGGTCAAATTTCTTCGATTAAATGTCCTATATTGAAGACTTATACAGTCCAATTTCATAGGAAGGGTCTATTTGAGGTATTTAACGTGCACTTTCTGAACCGATTGATTATATCAGCACACGAGAATTTCTGAGCGAACGCAAACGGGCTAGCCAATTTTTGCTGAGAAAGGTATTTTCACACATCTACCAGGTTTCTTTTACATGCCACAATCGACATGGGATGGACAGCTTTACTTCCCCTCCAAAGGAAGTTGTGCCACGGATTTTTATAGCTCAAAAAAAATCCGTCAACCCCGGTTGGGTTAGAACTCACAAACATCGGATCCCGAGTTGAGCACTTTATCCCAAAACCATTGAGGTTGATAGGAAGGGTCTTTCTGACAGAAAAGTTTCTAGATGAACTTTGATGTATTCTTACTTCAAGTCATGTGATCACTAGCAGTATACCTATAAAATAAATAGTTAGCTAACGCGCAAGTTTCGTGTTGAGCTAGACTGCCGAGGAGGGGAAGATTGAGGTTCAAATCTCGCTCGGGTGAACTGGGGGTGGGTTTTCCTAAATGGTTTTCCATTCTCCCTCCAGGCAAATGTGGGTTCACTTCCTCTATATTCAACCTTCCCAATTCCTAGCCTATTAGAGTAATTAGTACTTTAGCGTATAACCCAGACAGGTAGTAAGACGTGATGCTAAGTATTATTAAAATAACACTAGTACCACTTCATGGCTAGATCTTGTGAAAATACTTATAAATAAACCTAAAATATAATTAAAGATAATTAGTGAAAAAATGTGAACAAAAATAAAAGTTCTACCTAACATTCCTTGAGGTTTAAGTAAAAATGTTCTTTATGAAGAATAGTAATAATTGAATTTCACAAAGAAATTATTCAATTAGGAACTATTCAGAACATTAAAGGAATTAAAGGAGTTTTACATAGAAGCTAGGTACTGTACATAATAAAAACCAGTTTTTGACAGGTTTAGGATATTATTTGCTAAACAAATACTAAAAGCAAATAATAAACTTCTTAATGAGAAGTGTGATGCTGTTTCTGTACACACAAAAACTTCAGGCTAGGAGGGGAAAAGGTTACTTTTATCACCAGTAGCTCTGGTTCAAAATCAAAATATATATTTATATTTTTAGGAAAGCCAATGTTGAAAAACCCGCTCGCTCTTATATGTTTTTACAAAATGAATGATAAATCTCACAGCCTTCCGCGCTAAAGCAGGATATTCATAACAACAACTTAGCCAAAAACTAACTAAATAAACTTTAGCAAAGTTGTCCTTCAGTGCAGTGTCATACGACAGTTCAACAATAAATCGATGTCAGATCCACGGACTGGAATTTTTCTGCCAATTTATGTGCTCGCCGTCAGGGGGCTCCTGATCTATACTTTACCGATAGCAATTGGAGAAAATATTCCTTTAAACTTGATCAATACTAAAAGGTTTTCTTTAATAACAATAGAAATTTCGTCTAATCACATTCTCTTTGTAACTTAACTTATAAAACGACTTGAAATTCCCTTTTTCAACATGATGAGACCGCAAACGAAGATTTTTTAATTGCAGTTTCCAACTTTACATGTACTTATATCATTATCTTACAAGTTTAAAATTTAAGCTATTTAAGAAATCAAAAATATTGCAAAGGTAGGCCACTCTAATCAACCAATTACAATCACGAAAGTCGTGTTTAAATTCAAATATATGACAGCCTTTGCAGATGGAGAATGTTGTTCTAAAAACAATAAAACTTGTTCCTTCATTTCAACCAGTCGTTTCAAAACATTCCCTCTTGATAGCCACCGAGCCTCGCAGTGTAAAAGTATAGGTTCACTTTCATGTTCACTTCCCATTTATTTATATTAAGCAGTAAAGATTCCATAATTCAGTTGGCTATCTTTTATATTATAGTTTATGAACTTAACGGATTATTGAATAGTTATATGCCGTACTAATGCCATTGTTCTAACTGCTAATGCTGTGAATACTACAATGCACCCACATGAAGTTCAGTGTCCGACACCTTAGCTCAGTCGGTAGCGTGTCTGTCTACTGAGCTAATGGTGCTGGGTTCAATTCTCGACATGGCCAAAAAACGTATCATTGGTGAAATGTGGGTTTACCCTTTCACATTGATGAATTAACGGCCGGGGACTGGTTGTTGTGCCTGTCTAAGTATTAAGTAAGATTATATTTATAAGGCATATGAAGCTACAACAGACCTAGCAATCCGGTAGTGGAAAAATATAGGGCTTGAATAAAAAACTGATCCAGGCCACAGGTTGGAAACAGTAATGAATGTAAACAAAGTTCATTGCTACCGTTTGAAGCCTCGGTAAAAGTTTAGTATGAGATCTTGCCATCGCTTCTGCTCCATCGTCACTTAATCCTATACATTTTTTTCCATTCAGTCTCACTTTGAATAATTATATAATAAGTTATTAAATTAAATATTAATTCAAATGTTCTTGTCGGAAGTGGTTTGTAAAATAAATATCCTTCATAAATCGTGTTTTATGATCATATCTTACGAAACACATTAAATTTGAATTGTGTGCTGTGTTTGTACTTTCATCCACTTGTAATGAAAATAATTGAAACACTATGAATATGAATTGAGACAGTTTGTTCCACTCCCCTCAACCCATCATACTCCGTTCTTTCCGTACCAATCGTTGGCATCTCCGTGACATTTTGGGTACAAATAACTAACCATAGATGAGTTTTAGTAAATTCTCTACGGGCCGGTATTTATTTTTCGTGGCCCGGTACCACAATTTGGGCAACCCTGCCCTACTGGTAGTTTCAGCCCTGGTGAAGCGCTCCACGTGCACTGGCCTGAGAGGCATAGATATAAACACACGTATCCGTGTACACGTTTAAGGTAATAGAGAAGTCTATCAGAAATTAATTGTAAACGCCAGAAGCCAAATGGGTTAATAGAGTTCCTAAGTCGAGCTCTGACAATAGGAGTACAAACAGGGAAGGAGAAAAATACAAATTCTAATACCATTTGTGTTGTGCCCCCTATTATATGACATCATCTGATACACAAATATCCATTCTACGCTCCTATACCCGTTACCTTTCGTTTCCATGACATTTAGCTCTTAATGATCAACAGAAATGTGTAGATTTTTGGACTTTTCAGAGTGTAAAATGTCAACTTTTAAACTTGTGTTTACAAGCCTATATAATATTTTGCCTATTGAAAAGAGTTTTGTATTAATTCCAACAGACACCAAACTTGTGTACTGTCAAAGGTTTTGTCAATATTTAACAATATATCTGTAGCTCCTTTAAGAGACACTCTGATTACTGTTTCCAATTGCAACCTCCCCCCTCCCCCCGGAAACCACCCTTTCCCCCCTCACATCTGTGGGAACAACGAACCAAACAAAAAGGCTGGATCCCTCGACTCTAAATGAAGATGTGATACTACTCGTAATGTAATTGTTGTTGAATTGGAGCGTAAGAGCGCGGGTAAAGGTCGTGGGAACCTTCTAGCTCTCCGGCAGGTGGGAACTTGGTGAACTTGATCTGACGTCGACAAAGTTCCCATCATTGTCCAACACGCAACAGCGTTCTCAAGAGGTTGGCCACCCCTGTCCTGTAGCTTTCATATTCAACTCAAGTTACTTCTTTTTATGATTCACATCTTACTAAGAAGAACCCCCATCTGATAACAAGAACAGTTACTAGATCTACTTTCATGAATTCATACGTCAGGTCATATGATATTAAGCTATAATTTTTATATATTACTAATACCGATAACATTACTCTAAAGTAAATTGTTATCAATTTTGGTAGCAAAATAACATGTTTGTGATTTCTAAAAGACCCTTTCTTGAAAATTGGACTTATTTTCCCAGGCTATAGGCCAACATGCTTAGAAACATCAATTTAGTAGGTATAAGGAAGGTATGAATTTAAGTGTACCCACATCTGTGAGGTGGGAGCGTGGGAAACCATTTAGGAAAACATCTCTTAATACGCCCTGTAGGGATACCAGCCCCAACCTCTCCGTCAAAGGCTAATCAGATTATATGAGCTTGACATGCTTTCCACAGCTCATTTACCGTAACTTAGGTGTTTTTTTACAGTTGAAAAGTTAGTAAAAAAAACTGTTCTACGTTGTTCCGTTCGGCCAATACGTTTGCCTCCTTGACCTACGTGTCTACAGGTCTTTGGAGATAATCCTGCCCTGGAAAAAGATTCGAATTTCTGCCATGTTCCTATCGGAGGTGTGGCAAGTTGCACGTCCTTGTTGGAAGTAGCCATCTGCAAGTTCCTGATTGTCCAGCTGGTTCATAGCCTCAGTAAAGAATTCCAAGTATAGGTCGTTATTCACCGTGTCTTCAAAAAAGATTGGCCCAATGATACGGCGATGGGACACCACACACCCGACATCAAGTTTCATTGGATGCAATCCTCTTAAAAGACCGGCTACACGGAGCAGACCCGCTTCTCACCGGCACGGATAAATCGTCGAGAGAGCATTCATCCGCACTTTTACGGTGCGGTGTGGTGCGGTGCGGACCGTGTAGTCACCAACACCCGAATACGCATGGCAATTCGGGCGTCTCCGAACTTCCGAACTTTGTTTTCATTCCTACCCCCCGAGCACTGCACATGGCAAAGTACATTTACACCAGGGTTGGAAAAAAAACAGGGTTATTTTTAAAAAGCCCAACCCAGTTGAGTTTTATTGTTTTGGGGGGGAGGGTTTATTGGTATTTTGGGGGGATTTTAGAGGTAATTTGATTCACTATGTTTGCTAATTGATTTAACCACTAAATAAAATAAAGTAAGTATTCGGGTTCAAGAGACGCTAAAGCTCAATCACTTTGAACATTGTTCTTCCATGGCTTCCACAACACGACTTTCGATAGCAGGAATGCAGCGGCGCACGCATACACTCAAATTTTTCGTCACAATCGGTTCGTGTAGACTTGCTTTACTAGTCAAAACCTGCTTCAGTGGCCGCATGGTCTAAGGCGATACTCTCACAGTAGACTAGACTGCCGATGACGAGGAGACCGAGGTTGGAATCTTGGTCGGATGTACTGAGGTATTTTTTCCGAAGTTGTGTTCCACTCTCCCCACGCAAATGCAGGTACACTTTCTCCAAATATAGCCTTCCTCATTCCTAAAACCACTAGCGTAATTAGTATATAAGTGTATAACTTTAACATGTAATTAAGACGTGCTGATAAGAAGATTGTCACCAGGGAATGTATAGCTTATTTATTATGTGCCTGTGACATGTTCTCTCACTCTGGGCCCTCCATCTGACCCAGGGCCGGTCCTAGGCAATTTGGGGCCCCCTGCGAACTGTAGAATGTGGGCCCCATATTTAATTAAGTTCAATCACATAGCAAATTAGATAATATGAGTCAGACTAAACAAAAATTATATTAGGGTAGCTATTGAAAATAAAACGAACATGTGAGCTTGAAATAATTATTTGAAAAGAGACTATTGCTTGACATTATTTTATGATTGAATGAATTAAATTAAATTTCCTAATTTAAAATTTAGTATAAATCTTGACATTTCAACTTTAATTGATGAATAAAGATAAAATTTACATTTTTTTCACATAGATATTTTGCAAAAACACAATAAAGAAAAATTAGAAAACCACAAGTAAGAGAAATTAAAAAACCACATTTGATTTGGGCCGATTGTTATTTAAATATGGTGGTCTATAGCTTAACTTGTATTTCAAAAGGGTGTTTTGCCCTATTAAGACGACACTACCATCATGTAAGCTTGGATAAAGAGGGTAATTAGAGGAAAATATCTTATTTTCAATATAACCAACACTAATAGGTGTACCGATGCGGGTACCAATGAATCATTAAAGAGCGATTATCTGTGCATCAGCAATGAATCATAATCGGTGATTATCAAGCTGCTTAATCAATGATTTTCTCAATATTCAAAACTTGTAGCACAATAAATGTTTTGTCTTAATGACTTACAAAACTACTAAAGCTTATAACAAAACTAAAAGTCTATTAAGACTGGACTAAATTTTTTCTCAAATATTAGAGCTGAACAATACAATTCAATGTTTCATATACCTGGCAGTTAGGTCTATTTGTTCCAAAGCCCTCACAAATTACCTGCCAGTTAGCAAGATATATTTTTCATCCATTTCAGAGATGCCTTCATATTAAAAAAAAAACTAAACATTTTCACTTTCTTATTTTCTACGTCAGAATTCCACAGTATGGCTCTCAGCGAAACTTGTAAATAAATACTAACCATGGAAGTGAAATGTTTGTCCGATTTTACCCTGCCACTTGACAGGTCGGTCCGGGGACTCCTAAACCCAAACAGTCAGGCTAAGCCATAAACTAATTAGTCATAGCGAGAAAAGAACGGAAGCAAAACAATCTATGTCATACTTCTCTCCAAAACATGGCAGAGTCTCACTGGCAAAGAAATTGTAGAACATGCACCATCGATTAATAATCTAATTTTTCTTGTTTTTGTGTTGTGACAATGGTGGCAAATGATAGCAATATTTTAGAAAAGAGGTAGAATTTGAACTAGATTTTTTTAAATTAAAATTAAGGTAAGATATTTGAGTTTTATAATTTTCAATATATAAGAATACAGCCAAATTGGGACATATATCATGGGTAATTTAAAAACTTTTTTATAAAAATTAACAACTTATAATTAAAATTATGTGTTTTCAATACAAGATAATAAACAAAAAATGTATCTGTATCTTTATTCATTACAAATACATTAGTTTAGAAAGAAGCGTCTGTGTACTGACTTTTAAATAATAGGTTAGCCCCCTCTTAACATGCCCAAATAAAGGTAAACAAGTAATGCGGGCTTGATTTTAATAGATGGTCATACTTACAACATTACACTCAGCAATTAAGGCAAAGGGGAACGCGCGAAGTGGCCTCAATAGGAGAGGAGAGACACGCGACGTGGCCTCAGGAGGGGAGGAGAGACTCGCGACGAGGCCTCATGAAGGGAGGAGGGATGAGCAATGTGATCTCAGGAGGGGAGGAGAGACACGCGACATGGCCTCAGGAAGGTAGGAGGGATGAGCAATGTGATCTCAGGAGGGGAGGAGAGACAAGCGACGAGGCCTCAGGAAGGTAGGAGGGATGAGCAACGTGATCTCAGGAGGGGAGGAGGACAGCGACAGGCTCGGAAGGTAGGAGGATGCACGTGATCTCAGGAGGGGAGGAGAGACGCGTGACGTGATTCAGGAGGGAGGAGAGACAAGCGACGAGGCCTCGGAAGGAAGGGAAGACTAGTGACGTGGCCTCATGAGGAGAGGAGGGACGAGCGACGAGGCCTCTGGAGGGGAGGAGAGATGAGTGACGTGGCCTGGGGAAAAGCGCTGAATAAACTAACAACACATCGAACAAATCTGGTGCTGTTGTTATTAATTTCATTTTACTGCTCTCATATTTAATCTATCTTTTTATTCATTTAGTTAAACGATTTAATGAAAGGGCTAGCTTTGGGGCCACCCCTGCGGAGGCATCACTCGCATTATGCCAGGAACCGACCCTGATCTGACCAATACATACCTCCATAGGAGAAGCTCCTCCTTGTTTGTATTAAACTAAACATGACAGTGGAAGACCCTCAAGCCGGATATTATGATGTCCCAGTTTCCAGCGCGCCTGCACGTTGTACTGATTATTCGCCAGAGTTATCAAGTTGTTACACCCAATATCACCCGGTTAATTGTTACCAAATCTCTCAATTTCAGTTTATGTCAGAAGGTGGTGCGCGGTGGGTGAGAAGGAGCTATTGGTAACCTAAACGAACCAGAGTTAAAAAAAAGAGTAATTCTTCCCATATCCGGACCTCTAATATCCGAAAACCAGCATAAAACGGCTAGCAGCATTTTTGTTCGAGTATTTTTTTTTTCAGTAGCTGAACTGTTTTACGTCGACAAAACCTTTATTTTATAAGATGTACAAATAAAAAAATAAAAGAGTTTAAAGAAAATTTCAGACTTTTCTTTGAGAAGAAATTATAAATTTAGTTTTGTTGTATTTTCAACATTGTTATAATAAATAACCATTTATTTAGATACTGTATGTACATACATATACAAAAAAAACTTTTCTGTTATGTATGTTACGTAATTTATCATTTTTGTATAACTCTTGACTCTTCAAAGGGGTATTAATTTAATCTCAGAAAATTTGCTTATCCGAAATAGGTCCGGTCCCCTTTATTTTGGTTATCAGAGGTTTTAATATATAGCAAAAAAAAAAAATAATGACAATCTGTTTTCCAATAGTATCCGTGCAGCTCCCTCAGAGATGATATCTAGTGTAGCTGAGGTTAGCTCGATGATCTACGTGCAGCGGACCGTGAACGTTCCCAGTTGCTTACGAGGAAACACCTGAGGGCCATTACGCTACAGAAACACCTGGTGTCTCGAACAATCAACTAGAATCAGAACCATTACCATCCCACAGGCCTGGATTCAAGGTAAGGGGACAGGGGCTAACTCCCGGGGATCTCTAAGAGTCACAAATGGTTGCAATTCAAAAAATATCTCTGTTTGCCTCTGTAGAGTACAGTCATAATAATATTTTAAAATAAATAATAGCTTACTCTATAGATTTTTATTTATTTTTTTACTATACGTGCGGTCAACAAACAAATCAACTTCGGTAATTTATGGACAGAAAATCTATAAATAAAATAAAATGTTTTTATTTTTGTTTTTTATCAAGAATAACTAGAAACTAATTATATATAATTATATATACAAACAAATTTTGTTTTAAACCATTACAATTTAATTATGATGACATTATTTCCTTATTCAAATAATATCAATAATGTTGAGCTTTTTAACAGTTAGTGTTGTAGATAAAAAAAGATACTGTCCAAACGTTGAAAGTAAAAATATACGTTTTTTGTGGGGCCTCCAATTTACCAGATCCCCGGGGCCTCCACAACTTAGGCCAGCCCAGTGGTCCGAGTTGTCGTGGAGTCAATACACAGGTTTAGAGAACATTGGTTCGATCACAGACGATGTCTAAGATAATATAGTACAGTAGAGTCTGTAGAGTTTAAGTTGAACGAGATCGGACGTATCTCAAACTATCGAAAACTGGGATTACACGGAATAGCCGGAAAACACGAAAATTCTTAAATGTTTTAACTGTTAAAAAAACTCTTATGGCGTCAGATCACAATCTAGCCATACCAACCGAGCGGCCGTCTTATGTTGTGGAGGATAGTGTCAATTTCTGTGGATAGAGGATGTAATGTGGATAGCACACCGAACCCTATGGTCGTCAATCTCAGTTTTCCAGACCATAGCCGCTACATCATTATCCAAGCACCTCTTCTATTGTCCTAGAAGATGAGCTGAGCCCGTTTCAGAACCACTGCCTCATTGACAATCTGGAAGTGCTGGTGATCGAACCCGGGTCCTCTAGATCTGTGGCCAGGGACTCTGACCACTAGATTACCGAGGCAGTCTTTTAACAATAAAAGAAACTTGATATACAGGGTGTCCATAAAGTCTGAACACACAGTCAAAGGCCAAACTAAGCTGGTTGAATACAAACTTCCCTAACTGGATTGGACGTTGTGGCCGTGTGGAATGGGCTCCCTTGCCACCAGATCTGAATCCACCTCCATTTCTTTTCTTTTTTTAATGTTGAAGGCACAAGTTTATTCTGTAAAAATAAGAAACAGCGATCATCTAAATCAGTGGTTCTCAAACTAGGTACGTGCGCGATTTTCAGGGGGTACGCGAGCAGCTATCAGGGTAAAATTGGCAAAATGACGAAAGAACCAAACGTGGTGGGAAACTAAATGTGTTGGGAATTTTTGAGGGGTTGGAGGGAAATTTTCTCCTTTGATTACCTGCAATTTATCCTGTAATTTAGGAAAATTATATTGTGGGGGTACATAAGACTTTTAGTCATGACCAAGGGGTACAATCTAAAAGTAGTTTGAGGACCAATAATCTAAAGCAGGGGTCTCCAAACTACGGCCCCGCCACAAGATTATATCCGGCCCGTTCCAAGATTTGATCAAAAAACAAGTAAAATGTTTCTCTTCGTTATTTATTAGCCACACAGTTTATTTGACATGTCCAATTTCTGTCTGCATGCGTGCTTCTCCCATGACACCAAGCCAGAGTGCTGTCGAATTGCAAACCCTCATTTCCAGTCGCAGGCACCATTCCTAATACCGACAACAGAACAGTTCCGAAAAATGTTACCTAATTTAAAAATAAGTAATTATATTGACTAATTATTATAAATTAAATATAATTTATTACATATAAATTGATTCATTTCTGACAGAGAAGAATCAACGTCAATCACTTTTATCAAACATTAACTGGCGTTGGAAAGTGGAATTTTTTTATAGACGTGACTGGCCATATGACTTGAATCTAAATTTGCATATTGAAACAAATTTGATTTATGATCTATTTGCACATGTCAAGGCATTCGGGCAAAAATAATGCTACTTGAAGAACAGGTGAACGTTACTTTGGCCCGCAAAAATGTGTAAACTATATTATGTAGCCCACATAGCAAAAAGTTTGGAGACCTCTGATCTAAAGTAACGCACCATGAAGGGCTGCACGAAAGTTAATGGAAACGCAGAGCTAATGGACCGACCTCATAATAATTTTGCTCACCGAGTTGAACTTTGCATTGTCAATAAGGGACAAGACGTTGAACATTTCACGTATTGTTAATTAGTGTCCTAACATTATTTTTTACGTATTTTTTATGTTTTTATGTTTTATGTTGCATAAAAAACACGCATAAATGCATAAAAGTACAAATATTGGATGATTTGGAAGAAAGAAGAAAATTCTAAGAGATGAAAGCGGAGGCAGGGGACAACAAGCACATTGGTGGGCTAAGCTCACTGACAAAAGGAATGGAACTGTCGTAAGACAGAACACCTAATAATAATATTTAATAACAAGCACGTATATTTGCATATATTTGTGTACCTGTGCATTTACCTATGTGCCAAGACCATATGGTCTTCCTATATGGCTCCCTCGGTAGCGCGTCTGCCTATTGAGCTCAGGCTCCCAAATTAAATTCCTGGCATGACCGAAAAATATATTATTAGTAAAATGTGGATTTAACCTTTCACGGTAATGATACACTGGCTGGGGGCTGGGTGTTGCGTATGTACTAGATTTAAGTTACTTTATAGGTAATGTGCTGATATAGTCAGTTGGTTCTGAAAGTACACGTTAAATACTTCCAATAAACAAATACTTAAAGCTACATACATACATATATATTTAAATAACTTAATATTAAAATGGTTTCATAAATACTCGTACAACTCACTTCGGTGGTCACATGGTCTAACGCGCTACTCTCGCAGTAGACAATACTGCCGATCACGGGTAGATCTTGGTCGTGTGTACGGAATTTTTTCCAAAATAATTTTCCACTCTCCCTCCATGCAAATGCGGGTACACTTCCTATAAATATGATCTTCCTAATCCCTAAAAACGATTAGCGTAGTTAGTACATGAGCGTGTACCCGAAAGGGTATAAAAACGCGGCGCTAAAAAAAATATTTAAAAAATACTCGTGTAGACATTGTCTAATATGTTTTCCTCGCAGCCACGCTACGTTCATACCAAGGAAAGAGATGTGAACCGGAGGTAGCCCCTCCTCCAACTATACGGAACCCCGAAACATCGAGACTACTGTACTTGTGTCTCGAGGGGCACCGTTTGCAATCCCTGACGCTAGTAACTTTTATAACTTTCAAAATAGGTATTTTCTCATACATTCCGGGTTACTTTACATGCCACGATCGACATGGGACCGACGGCTTTACTTCCCCTTCGAAGGAAATTGAGCTACCGATTTTTATAGCTCAAGAAAAATAAGTCTACCCCGGTTGGTTTTAAACCCACGAATAACGGGTCCTGAGGCGAAAACTCTAACCCAAGACTACCGTGGTCGACTAAAAAGTATCAAAACTGAACTAATATCGATATTCTCCTTTTGCAGTCAACACATTTTATTCGATAACTTTATTCATGAATATGAGTAAAACACTCAGGTATTGAAATAAACATAATTTATATATAATGTCATATAATATTTTTAAACCCACTCTTAATATACTGTATAGGCTGATTAAATGTTTCTGCTGCTTCTCTCGGAAATTACCTAGACAAATAACAGGGCCCTATATTTTATTATTTCATTATTAATATTATTTTTAGTGATTTGTCATGCGGAATAGGAAAAATTATATTGCTATTCAAAAGTTTTATTTATTGCTACTAGATAAGTATAAAAACATTATGGAAGTATAAAAAAATAGTTTTATACAAAATAAACCACTAAAAAAATAAATGAAGAATGTGTGTGCAATACACAATATAAAGGCTGTAAAAACTAGTAGTTTACAATGTGCTATAAAACTCATTCATCTCGTGGAACTCAGCTTGGCTCCAAAGGTACTATTACCCGGCTTAACACAGGGATAAGACCAAATAGAAAGCGATATTGATCGATAAGTGACATCGATAGGTGGTAAGCGTGATAATCATCACTGAGCCAAGCGTTTGGTTGGCCAGACGTACAGCTCATATTTTACAAAGTGGTCGACATGATTCCAGTATTGTTAGATCGTTTATTAATCAAAGTTAATAGGTATTAGGTATAATCAAATAGCAAACATGGGTTTCTACCATACAATGAAATGATAAAGAATGGGTTAAGATACAAAAAAGCTGCAAAAAAGTAAATGAGATTTTATTTAATTATAGAGAAATAAAATCTGAAATGAGGTTTGGACTGATTGAATTTTATTGTGTATATTTATTAATATCACTTCAAAATTGGTTAATACCTTTTCCTTAATGGACTAGTCAAAAATTGCAATTTATTGAAATGAATATAAATTATAAATATCAGGCAGCCTGGGCTACCAGAGACATAACATTTATATAATATAGCCAGCCTTATTTATAGATTTAGGTCATTTCAATTATTTCATAATCATATTTTCTAAATACTGTGCATTTTATAATGTTACCTTGCTTGATTTACTTGATTATTTGATCAAATATGTGGTCAGATGATCGGCGAATTTTGATTCCTAATTAAATTTATTGCAACCAAAATTTTTCTTGATCTCGAATCAAGCTTATTGGAAATCCTGTGATTGAAGAATCAATATGATATTGGTGCAACCGGCCCTAAGTTGATTCCTCGAAAATTGCTGTCTCGTCTTACTTATTTTGCTGTGAAAATTGTATTGTTGGAGGAAAGTGAAGAATTCAAAGGAACATAGCATTTAACTGTTTCAAATTCAGATCCTTGTTTATCAAGTAAGTTTTTTTTGTATTGTAAGTGTGAAAATTTAATACCTCTAGATTATGGTTGATGTTTTATATGCTCTCAAACTCAAATATGTGGGTCTGTCCATCTGTAAGTATGTCTGTCTGTATCTGTGCTACAATCAAATGGTTTCATGGATTATATTCAAGATTTATACAACGTATATCTAAAACATTGCATCAAACTTTTGCAGGCTGTTCCTTGGGTGAAAATAGAGCAATTCACATCAGCAACCTAGGTTTCATCTTAAATATTAAAGATAGAGCTAAATACGACTGTTGTGTGAAATATTATGAAAACTGATTAGGATATAGCAACGTATACTACTTATTGAAACCTTGATCATTAATAAACTAAATGTGCTGTTACCGTTACCCACCCCCATCATGTAAAAAAAGGGGGGTTTCTCTAAATGACTGATTCCTCCCGCTGAGAAAGTACGGTTTGCCCAGCTCCGCCCGTATGGGAAAGGGGACAAATGGCGCGGTTGTACCCAGAGGCCCACTTCTCTAGACTTCCAACCTTACATTTCTATTTCACAGACAGAAGTCTTACGCAGACACAACACACGTGCATAAAAGGCAATATTTTAACTGTTGTGTGTAAAGGTTGTGAGTGTTGTAAAAATAATCTAGTTTAACAACTGAAGGAAACTTTTATAATTTCTTCATGCATATAGTTTTATTAGATGTTATTAAGATAATATTTAAACACTAAACTAAGTTAATATTTGTATCTGAATTCTCTGTGTGGCTCTGTATCTGTAAACATGAGGTAAGATCTATAATCAAAAAGATGTGGCAATGGTCTTATCTATCAATCCACGGTGTGTTGTTTGACCTGGCAATAGGCACGGACATAGCCAAGTGTCCAAGAATTACGCTCGTATTCCCATCCGCCTTATGCAATAATTTGCTACAGAATATTATGCTTGTTCAAGTTACTACAAGTTTTAAGATGCTAGCAACCTCAATGTTATTGACAATACAAGGACTGTATAAGCTACTCCAAGCGTAGAGATGTGGGACGGAATATTTCCCATTTTGAAAAAAAAAAAAAAAGATTAAGCTATTTAAATGCATTATATGTCATCAATATAGACCATGTTTAATTCCTCCTAAAGCCATTAACATTATCAAATGAGTTACAATAAAGAAATAATACCGATTCCAGGTATTTTATCCCATTCACTCATATTAGGCTCTAGATGAAGTCAATCCCGTCTCTCCTCGGTTCCGGCACAGATTTATCTGATTACCAAACCCTTCCTTCACCTCTGACAAGATATGTATTAATCACAACTTGTGAATGTGAGGAATGCCAGGCCTCCACCGTGGTTCGGATTCCACGTTAAACTGTAGGTCCTCCATTTCACCTCACAATCACCCTACCATTACACATTAGCGTAAGTGCGTATAACCCGAACGGGTAGTAAGACGCGGTGCTAATATAATATAATAATAATAATAAATAATAATAATAATAATAATAATAATATAATAACAACAATCCCGTCCCAGCTCCTTCACCTACTAATTAGTTTGCAAGTCACCACTGCATAGAATTTCCATCTGTATCCATACGGTTGGTAAGTGGATGACGTAACAGCCAGAGTTGTGTTTGACAGCGACGTGGTTCGATTCCCGGCCTAGTGAATTGACATGGTTTTTCCTCCCTCTCCACGCAAATCCAGCTGATATATTCACTCTAAATTCTGCCTTCCTCATTCCCATCCCAATGAGCACGGAGGAAAAATAATCACTCTTGTACTAAATCGTACCAGTAGCCTAAATAATTTAATCACAAAAATTATCTTTCAATTAAAACGTTTGACGAATAGAGTTAATTCCTCAAGAAACGTCTTTTACAAAAATAACTAGTTCCTCAAAAAAGTATTTCGCAAAAAGAGTTCTTCAAGAAACATATTTAGCAAAATGAGTCAGTTCCTCAAGAAACGTATTTCGTAAAAAGAGTTCCTCAAAGAAACGCATTTAGCAAAATGAGTCAGTTCCTCAAGAAACATATTTAGCAAAATGAGTCAGTTCCTCAAGAAACGTATTTAGCAAAAAGAGTTCCTCAAGAAACATATTTAGCAAAATGAGTCAGTTCCTCAAAAAAGTATTTCGCAAAAAGAGTTCCTCAAGAAACATATTTAGCAAAATGAGTCAGTTCCTCAAGAAACGTATTTCGTAAAAAGAGTTCCTCAAAGAAACGCATTTAGCAAAATGAGTCAGTTCCTCAAGAAACATATTTAGCAAAATGAGTCAGTTCCTCAAGAAACGTATTTAGCAAAAAGAGTTCCTCAAGATACGTATTTAGCAAAATGAGTCAGTTCCTCAAGAAACGTATTTAGCAAAAAGAGTTCCTCAAGAAACATATTTAGCAAAATGAGTCAGTTCCTCAAGAAACGTATTTCGTAAAAAGAGTTCCTCAAAGAAACGCATTTAGCAAAATGAGTCAGTTCCTCAAGAAACATATTTAGCAAAAAGAGTTCCTCAAGAAACATATTTAGCAAAATGAGTCAGTTCCTCAAGAAACGTATTTAGCAAAAAGAGTTCCTCAAAGAAACGTATTTAGCAAAATGAGTCGGTTCCTCAAGAAACGTCGTGGTGCTGTTTCCCCTGGGTCTCTCCCAAATGTCCCAGGCTCTGGCCCCTGAGGGCGGGTGGTCGCCATTTGTCAGGACTCGTCAGGTCGGTATGCGGATAAGACGCCGATCATAATAATTTGCCATTCGCCCCGGCGACCAACCTTGGCACGTGCCTGCTCGCTCTAAGGAGGTCTCTAGTTGCTGATTACCAGCGGCTCATATCACAAACTACTCCGACTGAAGGCACGTAAAAAATGAGTTTAATAGAAGAGCGTTTCTTGAAAACCAGGAACTCAGGTAGCCTCAGTGGCAGAAATAAAATTTTACAAATCGTGTTTACATTCTTAGTCCGTTTAGTTAGTTATGTAAAGAGAAATTATAAGGAAGTAGGCCAATTAATGGAAGTTCTAAATAACTTTTAGATGAAATTTTTAATCAAATAAGACATATTTCTAGAATGCCAAATTTTAGTGACTTTCAATCAATTTTTTTTATTATTTTCTTTAGCACCGCGCCTTAGACTCTACTAGCGGTTCGGGTTGTACTATTAGGCCTATGTACTAATTACGCTAATGGTCTTAAGGATTTGGAAGGTTATAGTAATAGGAAGTGTACCCGCGTTTGAGTGGAAGGAAAGTATAAAACAATTTTGGAAAACCACTCTTAGTGCACCCGACCGAGATTCGAACCTCGATGTCCTCGTCATCGGCAGTCTAGTCTACGGCGAGAGTAGCACCTTAGACTACGCGGCCACCTAAGCGGGTTTCACTCAATGTTGATGGTTGAGAGTGTGTTTCCTATAAACATCAGGGCTTAGTTCAGCTGACTGACTCATCCTTAAAACAATGTGCTATAAAAAGTTTGTTTGTACGCATTTGTATTTTTAAAAACGCAAATGGGGTGAAGATAAATTTGGGAAAAAACATGGCCTAATTTGCGTGGAGGCAGAGTGAGAAACCCTTTAGGAAAAAACAACTACATACTAGACACCAACCGGGATTCAAACCTCAGCCTCTCCGATACTGACAAACCATAAACATGAATTTGACATTTAGACCATGTGCCCACCGACGGGATGAAAACAATGCCGTGAATTTTTTAGATGAACGTCGTGCCACGTATGGTTCATGACGTCACAGGCCACGAAAATATCCATCTTATCAGTGGCGTACGCAGGGGTGTGATGAGGGGGATATATCTCCTCCCACCCGAAATTTAAAATAAGCCAAAGCATTATAGGCCAACAAAAGAAGAAACCGAAAACCCAAGTTTCACACAATGTTCCTGTACGTGCACAATAATATAATATCGACAGTGAAAAGTGATTATAGGTAAGGCAGATTATTTTTGGTCGATAGATCGATAGTTAAATCGATTGATTGAAGCAGTTTAGTGCCCATTCGTTGTTCACTGTACAGTTTTGTAAACTGTAAAGTTCACATGGACTGGAATGTCGGACAGGAGCAGGAACAATAGTGTTGTATTTGTGTCAGATTTGTTCCTCTGGCAATTAATGTCAATATTATTTTGTTAGTTTGAAAGAGCCATTGTTTGAGGTGTGTATGCAGATATAGCGTTTCCTGTTTAATATTTAAAAGTTTGTTGGGTTTCTCAGTTTGAAGTTATATCACCCCCCGAAATGAAATCCTTTGTAAGCCCCTGTTACAAATAACACTCTTAAGACGACTTTAAAACCCAAAATGACCGCCTACGTCACATAGATGTCAATATTTAAAAAATAATATAATAATTTACGAATCAATAATAGCACTTCTTTATTTTTTATTTAATGATTTATTAAATGGATTTTTTTTTGACCGCGTCTTACTACCCGTTTGGTTTATACGCCTATGTACTAATTACGCTAATGTGTTAGGGTTGATGAAGGTGGAATTTAGAGGAAGTGTACCCACATTTGCGTGAAGGGGAAGTGTAAAACTATTTTTTTTAAACACTCTCAATACACCCGACCAGGATTCGAATCCCTACCTTCCTGTCAGCAGTAGCCAGTCTATTTCGAGAGTGACACCTTAGACCACGCGGCCACCAAAGTGGGTTAATTTTAATTAAATGAAGCATTACTCGAATATGGGATAGACACAATGAGCACCCCTCCCTCTCCTCCACCCTAACATTAAAATTATATCTGTATTTTTCCGGGGTTCAATCTTCGGTCCCGGCACAGATTTATCCGATTGCCAAACCCTTCCTTCACCTTTGACAATACGTGTATTAAACACAACTTGTGAATGTGTGGAATGCCAGGCCTCCACCGTGGTTCGGATTCCACGTTAAACTGTAGGTCCTCCATTTCATCTCACAATCACCCTACCACTACACATGAGCGTAAATGTGTATAACCCGAACGGGTAGTAAGATGCGGTGATATTAATAATAATAATTTATGTATTTTGTCTTTGTTGTACACTGTCGTCTTTCAATCTCAGGATCATCTCCCATGAAACGGATCCATCCAACTTAGATTGGAACCTCAACCTATTTGTCACCGGCGACGAAGCTATATGCGAGTATAACGCCTTAGACAATTTTCCCACACCTTTGGTAAACATCTGACATGTATGATTCAAAATAACATTGAATAGGACATCCGCTTAGAAAAGTAGCGATATAGAATTGGTGACGTTTTCTTTTAGCTTATATTATATGTTCATCAAATAAAAGGTCTGATAAATTATTTTTGTCATATTTATTGCTATTTACGAATGTTTAATTAAACAATTTGTATTCGTTTAAACATCACAACTTCCAAATAAAAAATAATCAAACTACTTGACTTGTTAGTTTAAACACAAGAGGCAATTTTCTAAAATATGAGATTCTGATTATTATCATGATATATCAGTCTATAGTATAATTTGATTGAAAGAGCCTTTAAAAAAAAAATGCAAACATTTAAATATGGTCAACCATGACAACATTTGATTATATTATTGTTGTTATTTTCTACAGTAAACAATCGATTATCCGCTTTGCGGCTTAACCGTGGTATGGCCAACAGCAGGGAATACGTTTTTGAAAAACGCCGCATTGATGGAGAATACAGGGCTACCGATTGTTGTACTCAGTAAATCCTTAAGGAAGAGGTAATGGCCAGAGAGACAAAAATGTTTATGCAAGGGGACTGCACTGGAATGGACTCATGACCTGCTTAATTATCTGGAACAGGAAGACGACACGCTCCTATAGGACAAACTGATGTTACTGAAAATACGTAGAGGGATAAGGGAAAAGTAAGCAGCTGCGATGAAGCAGAAGACTAATACAAACTTTTTAAGTGATGTGTCCATTTTGAGTAAACTGTACATTGGTTTAATTTTTTTTTTTTTTTTTGAGGGTGTGAAATATAATGTTATTTTCATAAAAGCAGTCACGATATATGAGTACTAGGATAGTTTGAATTGAATGTGCTAAACTCTTTTGTTATACTAAATATCCAGATCATCCGTGGCACTCGTCCCCTCCATTACCGAGGATAGTCGGGAGTTAGTTGTAGTTGTTGATATTATATAGCAAAAGTGACAACTGCTTGACGTGGTAATACGTGAAATTAGTACATTTTCTAGCTATCAGATAAGATTCTCAACATGAAAATTGGACTATATGAGTCACTTTTTTTGACATGCACAAATAATATTATATTAAATTCTTTAATGATATGGAGAAATATTTTCTTCTTTTTTTGGGGGGGGGGGGGGGGGGGATAGGGCTTTGTTTTCAAAAAAGTTCAAGAAAGCTCGATATCGTGGCATCAAAAAGATAGCTTCTAGCTAGAGGGATAGTGGAGGGCTTTTTTCAACAATTAAAATTGTTTTAAAAATAGATTATAATTGTTTTATCATAAACATATTATCTTTGTAGCTAACACACATTACAATAATATTGTGGTTAAATATTATTTTGTTTATATTTTCTAAATTGAACAAAACAAATCATAGTCGGATTCTGTTAGAAAGAATCTTTCAGAAAATACAAATATATTTCTTATGGTCAACAGTGATAACGTTTTATAATATTATTAGTGTTATTTTATAGCTATGCGATAGGCCTATTGCTAATATCCCCAAGTTTGAAAGTCAAGCACCTCCAGTGAATAAGGCCAAATAGTGAAGTTTATTCTAGATAGTGTTGAATGATTTTCAAAATTTAATTGATTTGTTAGGAATCTATTTTACCTCTCTTGATTAATAAACTTTTGTTCTGGAGCAAACAATGTTTGGGAGTTTTTCTCACACTTCCATTGCAATATAAAAAAATGTTACCTACCATATTTGTTGAAGTTTTAATAGTTTATTAGTTGTTATTTTTATAGTACTGCGTTTTAATATCTGTTCGGGTTATACGCATGGAGAGTATAAAGCCATTGAGGAAAAAACACCCTCAGTACAAGATGTATTTCCCTCAGTATACCTGACTGGGATTCAACCCTTCAACCCCCACAATCTCCCCGTCATCGGCAGTCCAGTCGATTGTGAGAGTGACGCCTTAAAATATCTAACCACCAAAGAGGGGCCTCAATACACTTAAGTTAATTCGTTAAAGTTGTTTAAATAACAATAAAAAATGTTTAGGATGGTGTTTTAACCATGTTTATTTTAGAACAAAAGTGTGTTAATCAAGAAAGAACAAATTATTTCTCAAGGTAAAAATGGAACGTTAAAAACAATTTCAAATCTAGATTGAACACCACTCAAAAAAATGATTTCGTCATACGAGTATGCCGCGCACGACATTTGACTGATTCGTATAGCCTTGGCCAGAGATAAACAAAACACACGAGTGTAAAAGGTCATGATTATCGGCCCACCTCAGTACCTTCACAGAGAGATAAGATAGTCCACGAAACTAACCTGTGGATGATGAAAGCGTTCCTGACACACGGCGTGAGCAACGGAGAGGCACTGAGCGCGCACCCATGGACGAAATGTTGGATGCAGTCCACCTCTTTCTCGCCCACGAGGCCGGCCAGAACCAGCCCGAGCTTCCCGGATTCGCCGCCACGAGAGGCCGGCATGTCTGGCGCCACCATCTGCACCACGCTACCGAACTTTACGTACTCGCCCGGCAGAGCCAGCGAGACCTTCCCACAAAAAGAAACAATTCTCTTCTGATGAACAAGACGTGGTTATTTACAATTTTTAAAAATACAATAATGTCACCGCAGTGGCGTACCCATAGGGAGACAAGTAGAGTATTTGCCATACTTAATAAGGTAGCAATACTGATTATATAGTTACATTTCCCCCCCATTGTTGACCGCAAAATATAATAAGTTTGTAATTTATAAACCGTCATTCCCACCATATTTCTTACAACACAGCATGACAAAAGAAATGTGTTAAAAAGTGCTTTGGGGAAGATTACATAAAACTTTAGGCAGGTAGCATGACTATACATGACAGTACAGCTCCAATTCATTTATCATCTGTTAGTTGAACTAAGTCCCTGCGGAAGCTCCAATTATCTACACATTTATTTTTATATTAATTATATAAAATAAACACATTTTATATCACTAGTCAAGTAAAAAATGAGTAAAAAATTGAGTAGCATCTACTGTATAGTACAATTATTATTGATGGTAAATGGAGGTTTATTCACCATATTGAAATGAAATAATGTACTGTCATACAGAAGGGAGCGAGGAAGAATTTGACAGTTTTAACACTGCATAAAGAGCATGAGCTAAGATAATCATTAGGCCTACATACTTTTTTCCACCTTTTTTTTTTATTTCCACCATTAGTTCAACAGACAGACGTGCTACCGACTGAGCTAGGGTGTTGGACTATAATAGCAGGTTCACTGTACTTACTTTTTTTTACTGAGATAATTACCAATTTTATTTATTTTTTGAAATATGTTTTACAATAGGTAACGTCTATATCAAATAATTGATTGATAATGATATGGATAAAAAGGGTGAACTTTAAGGAAATGCACCACCAGCCATGAAAATATCACCAGCCTCGCAGCAGAAGAATGAATAACCCACCCAAGGTAAAAATCAAAATCTGGTTTACTCTAATAATATTGAACCTTAGGCTCACGAGTCAGTCAGGAGAATGTAACCCACTTCACAAACCCTCTTAGTTAAACCATATTACTTACGAATTCAAGATGGAAAGGCGTGGAGTCAAAATTAGCTGAGAGGGAGAATAAAATACCACAATGTGTTATAAAAAAATCTTTAAAGTAGCAGACCGGGATTCTAACCCTTGTCCCACGCGTCATGTGCACTAGAACTGAGCCAACTCTGCCAGTACTAAATATAATAATAAAACCACAATCAGTTTTAATGCTCATTAGGGCTACTCTTCACTTGAAGTATTCTGGTGGCTCAGAATAAATGTAAATATTTAATCAAATGCGCAAACATTTGTTCGGAGAGAAAAAATGACGTAGCCTGGATTTCAAATTAGGGTGGGGGGTGGGCTAGTGGAAAGTTACTCCTTCCCCCCCTTGCAACCATCCCTATTGTACAATCTCCCCCCCCCCCCCCCCCGCAATACAGCCAGAGCAAGTACACATGGATTTTTTAGACCCACGTTTGAATACCCATTCGGTTTATACGCCCATGTACTAATTACACGAATATATTAGGGATTCTAAAGGTTTAATTTAGAATAAGTGCACCCACATTTGCGTGTAGTTATGGTTGAAAACCATATAGGAAAAAAAACCTCAGTGCAACCGACAGGGATCGAACCCCGATCGTCTTCGGCAGTCTCGTCTAGGGCGAGAGTTGCTCCTTGCGGCCACCGAAGCGGGTTACACATTGAGATTGTGTAAGATCACGGCGGCTCACTTAACTCAAACAAGAATACCATGGTATTATTTTTAAGCCGCGATATAACGCGGAAAAATGCAGACAATATTATTTAGTCAAACTAAAACACACAAAGAACGCAAGTAAAAATTCAAAATGGAATAAGAACATGGGCTTAAGTAACAGTTTAAGTTTAAGCTGATAGCATATGGAGAGGGATAGCGCTTGTGAGCTGAG
The DNA here is from genome assembly GCA_033556935.1 of Timema podura. NCBI lineage: Eukaryota > Metazoa > Arthropoda > Insecta > Phasmatodea > Timematidae > Timema > Timema podura. The sequence goes on from JAVRXN010000009.1 coordinate 57,371,915, forward strand.
TCCTCGGGGTGTGTTCCGGACACTGTTGACCCCTCACCTCCAGTTACGTCACTGGGAATAGGAGGGCAAGCCACCAATATACTAAAAATAGAAAAACAACCCCCAATGCACTCAGCCTGGGTTAGAACCGAAACATTATCTCCCAGATCAAAGCTGATGAGCGAATTTGATAGCAAACTCTGTATTTTTTTAATATCCTACATATTTTAGAATTGAGAAGAGTTTCAAAACATTATTATAAACATTGAACTGTATCTAAATGGACGTACATAACACGGACAGAAATTTGTAAAGATTTTCGTGCGGTAGATTATTAATTAATTTCAAATTCACAACATGGATAGGGAATACGTAGGCTAAAAAGCTCTGGCTGGTTACATTTCCCTTTGACCTTTAAAATAGATATTATGTGTTCAGTTTGTTTAAATATCTTTATTATTATACAAATTAGAATACTTTCTTGGAGAAGTTCACGTTCCTAAACATTCATCACTAACTTATTCCTCTTTCTGGCCTATAAGAAGTACTATATTAAAATGCGGAGTTTAATTTAATAAACACTCGTCAAAACGCAATCACATGGATATCCCTTTGAAAAAGCGACAGTGTTGTTAGTGTTGAGATGTCTTTCCACTAATCTAAGGGGCCGGGGTCCGACTTCTAGCTTGACAACAACAAAAATTACAGGGGTTAAAAAAAATAACAGCTTGACGACTAGGTTTCATGTCTGTCTGTCATAAAGTTTAGTTAGTTCAAAAGCTATGTCTGCACTAGTTTTCGTCGTAATGGCTGCCTGAAAAGCATAGTGCATTAATCCATGACACCTCAGCAGTTTCACTCATGGTACAAGCCTTTCATTAGTATTCAAACTTGATACTGTGTGTTGTTAATAATATTATCTTTACAAAACTGGTCTTTATGTCCTTACAGTTTTTTGGCCAGCACTTTAATGAGTAAAATTATTATTAAAATCTAGCATTGAGGGGGTGGGATGAGCCCGGGAGGGGGGGGATCAACGTTTAAAACTCAACTTAATAGCTCAAATGTGTAAAACACTGTCTAAAAAAACTCCAAAAATAAACATTATGTTATGATGTTTACCTCTTTCAGGAGGTTGCAGAATAATTTACGTGTTTTTTGCACTAACAATTCCCCTCTTTCTCGTCTCTTCAAAAACAGCCTCAATTTTTCCTGGAAAATTGCAAAACCAATATTGTATTCAAGTCATGTCCTCTTGTTTGTAACTAAGCACAATATTTGATCAAATCAATAGTTATATAAAAGATAGCCTCTTGTTTATCAGCACTTATAGTCAATTTTGACATTACCAGTAATACTGATTAATTATCACCTTATGATTTTATCTGATAACTTACTTCCTCTAAGAAAAGTTCTTCATTCCAATTACCCATTCGTACGTTAGAACAATATTTTCCAATGTCCATAATTTCAACTATTCAAAAAACGAAAAAGAAACAGATCTCAAATATCTTATAGTAATTAATTATTACAATTTTGTAAGCGATATCACAGCAAAATGACGTTCAATTCAAATCCAGCTGACTTTTGTTTATCGTATCTTAGCAACCGAAATCTCAAACCCAGTCGTCATTCAAGTGTCTGGGTTCGAGATTTTGTTAACATCAGCAGCCGCCATATTGCAGTAGGGTGAAAGTGTGTTGTTGATAGGCTTAAATGTCAACATCACATTAATGATTAGTTTTTTATCATAGTATTTTTAAAATTTCGATTTACTTCAAACATTAACTCGTGAAAGGTATTATTTAAAAATGAATCGTAGTGAGGGTTTAGTTCAGAGACGAAATGTTACACGAGAAAACGGAGCACTGGCTAAAGACTCCCAAGATAATGATGACAAAAAATCGGACAGAGAAGATGATTTGGAAGATGGGGACTCGAAAGAAACCAGGTTGACACTAATGGAAGAAGTATTACTACTGGGCTTGAAAGATAAAGAGGTAAATAAGAACAAGATTTTGCTTTTTGGAGTAGGCTTGTGAAACTATCACTTTCACTTTGCGCTGTCGAAGTAATTAACCTTTTATCATGTGCTACCAAGCATTACAACCTTCACATTAATACTTTATTAAAAGCGAAATGTCAATTTATGTGACTAGAAAAAAAAGCTTCATCGGTCTAGATTGTATATGTTCTTGTGCTCAACAATTCAAATTTCCTGCTAAATGTTTAAAATAAGCCTACTTTTGCTCAGACCTAGGACCCAACAAACACTAACTTCCTTTTCATTTCCATTGACACATTAACTATGATAAGCATGACAACTTTTCGGAAATAGTAAGCTTACACAAAGAGGGATTCTTGACATACTCTTTGTCAAACTATAGGCCTAGTAAATAAAATATGTTTTATAGGTTTGTTTACTAGCTTTACCTTGGACATTTTTATTTATTTTGTTCCATTCATTTCCCAAAGGTGAACAACCTGTTTTAAAAAGTATTTAACACACTTTATTTACCATGTCTATGATGCTTATGGTTCCAAATGTACCAGCTACAAAATACACTTTTGAACGAACCAATGCTACAGTGTGATAAAGTATTTTAACTATACTGGTACTGCTTTTGTTGTAGTGTTTTTGTGTTGTTTACACACACTTGAGATCGATGACTGCAACAGACTTTTTGAACGGCAAACTATCCTTTACACGCCCTTGAGTCTGCAGTGCTGCTTCCTACCAGTGATCTTAGAAACTATTTTAAACACCATCTATCAGCAGGGAATGAAAACGAATACAACGTTTTAATATCCATTCACGCTTCTTTTCACTAGACATTTCCAACACAACACAAAAACACTACAACAAAAGCAGTACCGGTATAGTTAAAATACTTCATCACAGATAACAGATCACATTACTCTAGCAGACGAAAAATTAAACAGTTGCCAGTCAAACTCCGCATCATCAGCGTGTCAAGGGTAACTTGCTGTCACCCTTGGTCTCAAGGGCTTGTGAGGGGTACATCGACACACTTTGTGACTATTCGGACGGTTCTACACTTGATCACGTGATTGCCAATGCAATATCAAGTGAACGTCAAGGGTCGATGGCGCATGAAGTAGACTTTTCGGATACAGCCCAGGTTATTAAAAAACTTTGTTATAGGCCTAATTAACAATTCAGAACCAAACTCAACTGACACAAAAACAAATATTGTTGAAAAATCTTTAAAATTCCACAACTGAAATTATATGTAACCTATATTATGGAGCAGATTAATGGGTAATTAATCTTATGCATCGACCACACTTCGCTTTCGCTCACAACAAACAAATTTCTTGTAAATGGTTTACTTATATTTTCTTATCTAAACAAAAACACTCATTGCACATCCAATATGTAATGATTTTACACTCGGTAAACCCACACATTAAAACTTGGAAAGTCAAGATCTTAGCAGATACATCCATCAGATCCACTGAAAGTCAAATACTAAAGTAATCATACACATTTAAGCGCTAAATAATGTATAAATATATTATTAGGTTCGTTTCCAACCTAGTTTAACCTAACTTTCAATACATTAGCTAATTACTCAGACATAGGCTATAACCTGAATGGGTAGTAAGACGCGGTGCAAAAAAAGTAATTACTCGGATGACTTGACCTAACCTTGCTACTGTTCCATTTGATATTAAATTAGAATTTAAATTAATATTTACAAAATAAATTATTTAACTTTTATAGTAAAAGATGTCATATTGTAAGGTATTCCATGGATCAAATGATGTGTTGGTCTTTTATGTCTAGGTTTGGACTTAGGTTTTAATGAGTTGTCTAAATGTTGAAAAAATAAAATAGTTTCAAATAAATAAAATTTTAATAGCCAGCCCATCATTGAATTCTCATTTCCTTGTAAGTACCTTTAATAATAGTAATACATTTTTAATGATTTGGTAACGTAAGTGAAATACAGGGTTTTATATGATAGTCCACTAAGGCACTTACACATCATTCTCAAAAAATGTAGGGGCCTATAATAGGCCTTGAATGATAAAATTAAAACAAACCACCTAAATCGCAGAACATAGGCCTACTTTAGGCCCGAAATATTAAAAATAACTCGGTAATTGTCACAACTTGGCACCAAAGATATTTTAATACACAATAGGAGGCCTAGTTAAAATTTGTATTCGATTTGTAATCAGGGACAAAGATTAGAATTTTAAATTTGATTCAAACCTGACATGTTAAGCATCAAATTGTAGCTAATTAATTGCTCTTTTATACTATAAATACCATGTATTGATCTTATAAAGCTTATTTTCATTTTATGTGTGATGAAAATTGAAAAAATATAGAAAACTGTGTTACGGAAGGACATCAGTTTATAAGCTGTCTACTAAATATTAATTTTTGCTGGCCCTAAAATTGTGTTTTTCCACTCAATATAGGCCTAGTTTATTGTCTTTATAAAAAATACAATGAAAAATAATTCCTTAACCTTATATGCGACAAGTTTCTCCAAAGATTAAAATGTCCTTCTGTAACATTTTTATATGGTTTAGTTAGCATTGGTCCCTAAAATAGTACAAATACAAATGTTCTGTTTAGGCACCTTCTTTCTTTGTATTCCTACATACACATAACACATTCACATATTCCTGTATTATTATTTATTTTAATCTATTAAAAAGTTATAGAGCTAACAAATTAGGCCCCTACTGTTACGGAAGGACACATTTGTTGGGCCTACAGAAGACTATGGGCCCTGTGAGTGTTTACACTAATAAAAATAGCTTATTAGGGAAATCTAGAATAAATTACATGTTAATATATTGGTAACACTGATGTATAAAGTCAATCCATAATGTTATAGCAGGCACATACATTCTTGTAAAGTTTGTATCTAGCAAACAATAGGAATTTCTCCGTGTCTGCATCATACAAACAATTCTTCCAAACAATGAGTTCCGAGTAATGGGAATGAAGTGTCCTAATACAAGACAGTGTTTTGGCCAGATAATATAGACATAATTATCAGTACTAGAAGATATGGAAGATATTGTTCAAGTTATTCCGATACCTACAATATCATGTGTTAGGGACGTTGGGAGGATACTGCTTCACTAGCCCTCATTAACATTTTGGAAAAATAAACTTTGCATATTATTGAGCTATGTATAACGTGACCAGATTTGTTCTGCCCTAAAGTGAGATATTTTTACCAGGGGGTTTGGAGGATATAATCGGTATGGAAGACCCCTCTAGCGGTGCTGAGGAACCCCCCCCCCCCCCCACCAGATTTAAAAAAAAATTTAAGCCTGAAAAGTCGTATTTTGAGACCATCCTTGACACCTGCAAATAAGATATGTTAAAAGTTTCTCATTTAGCTGAGTTCGGACATTGCTGTTTTGTGGCAATTTGTTTAAAACAAAGCCTACATATGGTAAGACTAAACTTTTTTTATTTTTTTGTGGAGATAGGGGAGCTGTGATTGAAAACGTATGAACAGTTAGTTTAGATGTTTAGTTTTACAATTGTTTTGTCGTTGTTTAAACAAACCTCTAAAAAACATACAAGTAAATAGAAAAGAAAGCACATTATATTTATTTACTCAGTAAATTTTAGCATCTATATTCTAAGTGTACATTTCTATGTTTCATACAGACTTAGTCATACTCATACTTTGTATTTGAACTTATTTGTTTTAACAGTGCTGGTGAGGACTGCAACATTGAATCAAAGTCCTGGCAACTTATGTCAAAATTAATTTTTGTCACTAATATTGACCTTAAAACGCCCACCCTAAGTTGAGTCTTCTCAGATGTCCACACTTTTGTCATTGCAGAAAAAACTCTCTCAATGGCTTCATTACTTCTGGCAGTGCTGGTACATATTCTGCGATTTTACTGATGTGCTGATGATTTATGGAGTTTTCTCTCAAAGGTTTAAGCAGTTCAAGCCACCATTTATCAGATTCTAATTTATCATTCCACACTGAAATATGGCTCTCAATGTATTTATTTACAAAAGTCATTTCATCAAAAAGCTCTGTATAAGAAGCATCAAAGTGTTTTTTTTTTACCAATAAGGTAGTCTATAGCCAGTTGAACATCAGACCATTCTGTAGTTTTTTTCAGAGTTGCCCATCCAAACATTTCCAAGTCCTTGAAATGTGTTGTCCACTGCTCTAAATAATGTAATGATCTCTCGTAAACTGTTACAATAGTCTTTGTAAAATCCTCTTTTTCAGGTCCTGAACAGTTGTTTGTCATTAAGATGTGCAGTACATGAAGAATAAATCCAGTATTAATATTATTTTGAAGGTTCTCTTTCATTGTTTTTATCTCTGCAGTAACCTCGATGGCATTCTGACCTTCCACTTTTAAAACTGAGTTTTGGAAGATAGCTGCTTGGCTGTGTATGAAATATAACCACATTAGTGAATGTTCATCTTCAAAGAGTGTCTTCAAAACCACGGGACACTTAGGTTGACTCAGAAATACAATTTTAAAATTCTTTCCACGGCAGGCATTAGCGCTAGCCTTTGTGTTTTGCTGTACCCCAACATTTTCTGGTACTCAATATCGATGGTGTCACAAATTTCTTAAAAATTTTTCACCCTTACTTTGTAAATATAGAAGTGTGAATATATTTTCACAACCACGACTTCTACATTTACTGGCAAACAATCAGATGCACTTAATATAGTGTTGTGTATAATATACAAAGCACATCCAATACCCACAATATCTCTTTGAAAAAATTTTCCAATTTGCGATAAACATTCTCTGTTCCTTTTCTTCCTGCACCACCAAACATACAGTTTGTGTTATCGCCACTGAAAGAAATTATTTTCTCTGTTAGGTTATGCTTTTGCAACAGACCCTTTAAATAATTGACAATAATTTCCCCAGGCTGAGATTGTGTAAGTCAAATATTTTTACTTTCACCCCATCAAAGTTATCGAAATATCTCACCAACACGGGTAGTATTTTTGGTGACCCGTGGCTAGATGCGTCTGTCATTAAGGAAACATAATTTGCATTTTCCAACCCCCCTTTTAAGTTGTGAATCAGCCAATGGTGCATATACTTGAGTTACAATAGCTTGCGATTTTGTTCTAGCACAATGAAACTTTGCTTCAAAACAATAATACAACAAAAATTTCCCCAGGCTGAGACTGTGTAATTCAAATATTTTTACTTTCACCCCATCAAACTTATCGAAATATCTCACCAACACGGGTAGTATTTTTTGTGACCCATGGCTAGATGCGTCTGTCATTAAGGAAACATAATTTGCATTTTCCAACCCACCTTTTAAGTTGTGAATCAGCCAATGGTGCATATACTTGAGTTACAATAGCTTGCGATTTTTTTCTAGCACAGTGAAACTTTGGTTCAAAGCACGTACTTATTACTTTCGAAGCACACTCATTGGAACGAAAGCTGTGATTTTCTCGTACAGTGTGATAGGCCCAGACACCTTCGGCAGTAGAAACTTTGAGATATTTGTTGAACGGCACATCACTTTTGAAAAACAAAGAAATCAATTTACTAAAACAAGCAGCCTGGTCTGAAACTATGTGCTGATGAGATTTTAAATGTTTCTACACATCACAGGAACATCCGTGCGCAACACTAAACTCAGTACGACATTTTTCAGATATCACTACTGTTCGCTTCACTTTTAAGTTTTATGAACGGATATCTAGCCTGTAAGTCAGAGTTGAAAGAGCACTTTCTTTTTGGCATTATTAAATATATTTGTTGCAAACTTAACCGCATACGACACAACTTACTAAAGTCTAAACACAACTCTATCGAAAGAAATAAACTTAGTTGAGGTTACTGGCCAATCTAATGATCTATCAATAATCCTGTGTACTGCTAACGAACGTTGACGACTAATGAGTCCAACCGAATACCTCTGAAGCTGTGGGCACATTGGTGTTGTACGGTGGAGGGGGATTTGCATCATCTAGACTAGACTGATTGGCACTGGGCTGGTGCACTGAGCATCTAGATGAGTCATAACAACGTTTTTTATTAGTTTACTTAGTTCACAAAATGGACTACCCTCTAAAGCGGGACAGTTGTGCGTCTCATGGAAAATCTTGGGGACAGTGGAACACATTTCCCCAAAGCGGGACGTGTGGTCATGTTAGCTATATATTTAAAAACAATCCATCTAATAATTTATTTGTTTAACATATCATAAAACCTACTGCATATTGAGATAATTTTGTATTTCTTGTAACAAAAATAAGTTATCCTGTAGATCAAACTTTGCACTGAATGCTAGACAAATTTTTCTTTTTATAATTTCTGCTAGTATATTTTTTTATGAATTTTTATTCACAAGATTTACATTGTGACAAACTCATATGATTATAAAATAATTACCTCAAAATTATTTGCAAATATTGTCTTTAAACTAGTTTAAACACAACTACAACCAAATTGTCCTTACATAACAATATGTGTAGGCCAATTTGCAATCTTAATACTGAATAAAAAACTTTATCAGTTAAAAAAAGTTTTTTACATTCTGATTTTTACAACCTACTTAAACTTCGATACTGTTGTGTGCAATTTACGGGTTCATTATATCCTGGACGGGTGACCTGGTGGTCTAGGGGTAAGGTGTCAGACTTCTGTGATGGGGTTCAATCCTCGGTCCTGGCACAGATTTATCTTATTTCCAAACCCTTCCTTCACCTCTGACAAGATGTGTATTAATCACAACTTGTGAATGTGAGGAATGCCAGGCCTCCACCGTGGTTCGGATTCCACGTTAAACTGTAGGTCCTCCACTTCATCTCACAATCACCCTACCATTACACATTAGCGTAAGTGTGTATAACCCGAACGGATAGTAAGACGTGGTGGTGGTGGTGGTGGTGGTGGTGGTGATGATGATGATGATGATGATGATGATGATGATGATGATGATGATGATGATGATGATGATGATAACCACAACACCCACCACAACCATAATTATAATAATAATAAACCCTTGGATAAAGACCAAAGGTGCCATAAAATATGATATTTTTCCAAATAACCAAGCTATATTAAATTAAAAGAATATACAGTAGCCCCATGGCTTCTTTGGTGCTGACTGACAGTTCACAGCTGACTTCTGACAATCAACATTTAGGTATATACCTAAATTTTGACTGTCAGAAGTGACAACTGCTAAAGACATGTTTTTTGCAGATCATATGGTTCGGCATAGGGATAAATAATTTGGTCTGGTAGCTTTTCAAAGCCGTCAGCTGTGAGCTGTCATTCAGCACCACAAAAGCTAAAACTGAGGTATACTTTGGTTGAAAGCACAAATTTTGAAACATACCCACTAGTAATGTGTAACTATAAGTCTCTTGTAAATTAAGCACTAATTTTGGAACTGCGGCTCAGTTAGTAGTGTTCACAACTACTGAGTTAAGAGTCCCGAGTTTGATTCTTAGTGATGCTGAAACATTTATTGTTGGTGCAGTGGGTTTTCCTTACACAGGGATGCTATTATGGCTGAACATTGTATTCATTCATTAGATTTTAAGTAATGTGCCAATATGGTCTATTCTCAGAAGGTGTACATTAAAAAATCTAAATAATAATGTATTTTTACATTTTGACAGTCTCATATGTCTAGACAGCAATTACTGACACAAACTAATGTGAACTTATTAACTAATTACAAGTATGACAAAATTGTCCTTCCATAACATTACATGTACTTGTTTTAATATTTAAAAAAATAACCATTAAAAAAAATTCATTTTAACTTTTTTTTTACAAACTACATACACCAACAACTATCCACAGCAAATACCAACCTTCTGCGAGGTAAAGTGGGGGAGAAATATTATATTAAGTTTTCACAAGATTTTATCATGTTTTTATTTTGTCCTTCCCTAACACAAGTTTTTTTTTTAATACAATGCAAAATTTTTGCCCTCAAGCTGAGAAAAAGTGTCACCTATCTGCTTCATGTTGAGCCGGTTTTTTTAATTTTTAAGTTAGATAGTTTTGCTTTAATGATCAAAGAAACAGCAAAAAAGGTTCCTTCTGTAACACTTCCAATACTGTGGCTTCCCCCTATTATTATAAACTATCCCAACCTAACAAAGCCTAATTTTCCATGTGTCAACAACATTTCTTTCCTGAAATATTGAAATCCCAAAATATCTTACACAAAACTATATTGCATTGACAAATGCACCACTTTGTTCCAGGGTCCTATAAAATTCCTATTCGATTATCCTGGTATTATTCCATTCCTTTTCATAAACATTATTTAAAATTTTAAGAAACATAAATTAATTTATTTAACAATATTACCAATTTCAACTTATTCAAAATTTGTATATTTATTTATACAGTACATAAAAGGCTAGGTTAAAGGTTGGGATGGTTTTTAATTAATCATGTTAATTACTGTGGACCACTATAAATACAGTAGGTTATAAGTGTGCTCTTAAATATCTCCAAAGCCATTGGAATATAATAGTTTTGAGATTCCCAGTTGTGGCTGAGGGAACAAAATACTTGCACCAACAATAGGTGAATGTTTTTGCGTGAATTAGGTGAGTTTTGTTTTAATTTTAAAATATATAAATTAACTGAATATTTTATTGCGATATTTATTTTTATACTATTGGAAACTTGGTATTCTTGCTAGGCCTATATGTATTGTTTAAAAAAAAAGTTTCACTGTAGCTTAATATGACAAAGAAAATGTTTCAAGAATCCCAACCTTTTTGTGTACTATCCTCACTGTATTTAATTTTTAGTTCAAACATAAGATTTCAGCATTTACACGCAACTCTACCTACTAAATAGAGTTTTTAATGTCCTGTCAGGGTTTTTGCAAGGAGATAGACTACTACATAAGCTATGTACACTTTTAATTTAACATTTAGATTCCATGGTTCAAACATTATTTTGATGTTGTGTGCTTCACGTGTAATTTACTAATTGAGAAGGGACTAGGACGGTAGAATTTAGAGGTAGTGTAGCCTCACTTGTGTGGAGAGAGAGTGAAAAATCATTTAGGAAAACTACCTCTGTACACCTAGCTTGGATTCAAACTCTGACCTCATCATTAGCAGCAGATAAGATGAGAATGACACTGTTGTACACTGTACCACCAAAGCAGTGGGAAATGTAATATAAACGGTTGTGCTTGATCTTGATTACAGGCCAAAAGCATCCACTACCTTTAGAAGTTAATAGTAAATATGCTCAACACATTTAAAAACTGCATTTATAATCAAATGTTGTGTTTATTTTTAACACACCATTATGCCCATGTTATTTATGTGTGTGTTTTTTTTGTGAAGAAATATTAATAGTTTCTTAAACTCTGTTATACAGTTGTTTTTTTGACAAAGCTATACAACTCAAGATAGGCCGTTAATAATGTGAATATAAATTTAGGCCTATGTTAAGAATCAAGTGTTTTGTAGGTTACCTTGTAATAGGCCTATGGAGAACTGCGGCACTAGGTAAGATACTTAAAAGCTTTCTTGGTGGTGGATCAAATAACGATAATTCAAGTTAAAAGGCCACCTGAAGAGAGTTCTTAAAAGAAGGGCAATATACAATTTTAGAACCAAAAAATACATATTTATATTATATGTGCAGAGAACCATTAATAATTTTTATTTCTCATTGACATATATCTTAATTACCACTTAATACTCTGTTTACCCTGATCTAATTGATTCCAGTTGGTCATATACTTGGAGCAAAGTAACATAATAAAAAGGCAAGCACTCCAAAATATCCTGTATGTTTGATGCTAGGGCTACACTTCATTCTGGAATGACTGCATATCAAGTGGTCTGCGCGGCTGTATCCTAATAGAACTGGGTTTGCGAGGTCGTGCTGAGCTTGAAAAGGCAGGCATGCGTCGCAAGTCACTGTTGAACCGCAAGGTGCTAGTGAAGAGTGAGACACCGACTGGGGACGTTTTGTTGGACGAGGCGCTCAAACACATGAAAGACACTGAACCACCAGAGACTGTGCAGAGCTGGATAGAGTATCTCAGTGGTGAGTTGGGTTGTTAACACATAGAAATTGACTTTTTTTTTTAAATATGGGAGCTATATGATTCCATTTGTGGTCTAGGGGTCAGAGCTCCTGGCTACAGATCCAAACATCTCGGGTTTGATCCTCGGCTCTTCCAGAGTTTTTCTGTGAAGCCGTGGATCTGGAACAAGGTTAAACTCAGGCCTTGTCAGAACAAATGATCAGCTACTTGAATAAATAAGTGAGAGCTCCGGTTTAGAAAACTGAGATTAATGGCCGAAGGGTCCATTGCGCAGATCACATGATACCCTCTATCCACAAATGTTGGCACTATAACCGCCAACATGCAGCGGCTACTCGGTAGATATAGCCTGCTCGCGGGCTCGCACCATGGAGTTTGTTGGGAGCTATATGGTGGTGCTCAAGGATCTCTAGTATATTTAATGTTGACGTTGACCACTCTCATGGTCTTGACTGTGGCTAGATTTTGAAACATTATTTGCTTTAAGCATTTACAAACTACATGAGAAACTGGTTCATTTTCTGGTTAATGCCAGGATGATGATCAACCTAGTTCACTTATGTTCACATCATGTGGAAAAACATACCGCTAGTGTGTGATCACAATTCACGTAGCAAAATACACTTGAATTTAAATGCTTTTAAAACAAATTCTTCTCTAAAAGGACACTCAGACAATTAATTCTGATTAGGCTTAAAGTACTTACTATTGTAGCTTACTTGAGCTATAAAATAAAGTGTAAGTAATAAAACTTCAGATTTTGGTATTCGTAAAAAACACACAAAACTATACCAAAGAAGGCAATTGCACAAACAAACAAACGATGTACTAAATAGCAATTTTGGCCTTGCTTGCAACAAAACTGGCTGGCATGAATATGTGGTAAACTTCGTATGACGTAGAGTATGAAACATGAAAGTTATTCCTAGTCCACACTGACAAACATTTGCCCACAAACATGCGGGCAGATGTATTTACACTGTGTAAAAACTGTTTGTGGCCATTTTCTTGCAAACAGAAATGGTTGTTTGCAAACAGAAATGGTTGTTTGCGAGTATATGGCAGCATGCTTTGGAATTCTGTCGAGGATGGAAAACTGACTAATATTGTTTTGTGGAATTTGCTAGAAACATTGTTTGTAAGCAGTGTTTGTAACTGGGGACTAGGTGCTATGTTAAGAGAATGTCATGTCATTGATAAATTAAATGTATTGTGATGGCTTCTATATAAAAACACAAGGAGGACCCATATGTTACAATACTTGAACGTTAAGCTAACATCTAATTGATGATGATCCTGGCATTACGTGGAACTTTAGCTCAGTCGGTAGACTAGCACATCAACCTACTAAACTGGTTTACAGGTTCTATTCCCAGCAGGGTTGAAAAATGTATCATTGGCTAAATTGGACCATCCCCTTTCATAGAATGTCTTAACAGAGCTGCAGTATTGAGTGTTGTCTCTTCTGAATTATGTTGGCTTGTTAGTCATTAGCTGATGTAATCAGTTGGCTCAGAAAGTGCATGTTAAAATATCCCCAATATTAACAAAATAATTATATTTGTATGGATTTAATTCCATTAGTAAAAGCAAGCAAAGTATAAGCGATTCAGAGTTAACAATAATTTTAGTGTAAGGTGACAACCATGAGTGTTAAACATCTGTGAAAACTATAGTAATAATAACCACCCTTATCATATTACATAATGTCACTTAACCTCTCTAGCGTGTACCACATTATTAGTTGTCTTCTGGTGAAGCTCTCCACAGTTTGTGTGACTTAATCAGTTGTCCAGTAATTAGTAATGCATTTACAGGCTTCTGCATGAAGTTTAAGCACTGACCAGTAGATGGCAGGCAAAGACAAGTCTTTGCAAGTTTTCTTGTGTCATTTGTTTGGTAATGGTATACCGAGCACAGGATGTTTTGAATAACAGGGATATTCATAATATTTTGGATGAAAATAACAATACTAGTGGGAGTGAATCAAAAAGTGGTGAAATGTTAAGTGTGTATTCTGAGGGAATTTCTGTAGACGATCATTCATTCATATTCATAAAATGTTGAAAGAATTTAGGCCCCTATCACAAAGACATCTGAAATGATTATTTTATTTTTCTTCTAGTATAATATTATTTATTTTTCTAGTATTAGAATATATAGGATAATTTATTTTCTAATAATGGGATATTATTTATTGTATGCCACTTGAATGGTTAGTTTATTTTTCTTATGATAGGATATTATTTATTGTATGTCCTGAATTTATTTTTCAGATTTCTCTCATTATTAATGCTCGATTCACACATATAACTGTTGCTTGTCATTGTTTTTGTCTTTGTCCACACAAATGTCACTTTTCTACACTGTCAAATTTATTGGTACTGTGGGTTGTTCCATCTATGAATATGGATGAACAAAAAAAAGGTGTGGTGTTTGTTTACCTTAGGTCTACTATAAAGAATATAGATAAAAAAGGAAATATTAGGCTGATCCAATTATTAGTTCTCATTTATTATATGGTGCATTTGATGTACTATTTCATGAACTACAAGAAGACGTAAAGAAATAATCAAAATGTAATTCTAGAAATTATCGTATTTTATTTTGTCCATTTATTGCCTACTAGACACAATTACAAATTTTTGTTCTCTACTCTAACTCACTTATTAATAGTTAAACATATACGAGGATTATCCAGAATGTAATATTTGTTTGCGCATAGCGTTCACGCAAATCAACAACCTCAGTCAACCATTGGCTTTGTTCCCCTCAAGTTCCGTACCGATAACGTAATTTTTACCATTTTGTTGGCATTTTGAATGAATGTAAAAATTGATAATTCCACTTACTATGAAGTGTGATCTGTTATTCAGTTTTTAAACACACAAAATGCTCGGCCTACTGACATTCATCATCATATTCTGGATTGTGCTGGGAGTATATTGGATCAATCATCTGTGATACAATAGTAGTGAAGACTTGAAGGAATTAATGGATTAATTCATTAAACAAGACAGGAATTTTACTCTTGATAACCTTCCTGAAAAATGTTCTGAACTTTCTCCTTTGTTTTTCCATGAAATTGTCACATTTCATCATGGCTACAAAAAATGTGTGCAAGGTGGGTGCCATGGATGCTGACTGATGAACACAAAAAACACGCATGTGGGTTGCACTGACACTTTTAGAATGCTACGAGCAATACAGTGCTGAATTTCTTGGTGGTTGGATTGTCACAGGCGATGAAACTTGGGCTTACAATTTTACCCCTAAGAGCAAGGGTCAGTCAATGGAATGGCACTATCCTTGATCACTGACACAACCGAGGGAATTCAAACAGAATCTTTTTATTCCAGTTTTTTTTAAAACTGAAGAAGTGTCTTATGGATTTTATGCCCAAAGGTACAATATTCAATACGGAATTCTATTGTGCAATACAACGGTCAGGTGGTGTGGCGCTTCTGCATGACAAACGCTTGACTGTATGCTGCTGCAAAGATGCAGAAACTGCTTCAAAATTTTAGCTGGATTGTTTTTGATCATCCACTGTACAGTCTAGACTTGGCACTAAGTGATTTTTACTTGTTCACTCAATTGAAGTCATTTTTGGGTGGTACACAATTGGAAAGTGTTGAAGAAGAGAAAGATGCAGACAAGGAATGGTTAAATGGACTGGTGGCAGATGTCTACGGCGAAGGCGTACAAAAACTCATCTCATGATGACACATGCCTAAATCTTTGTGGGGACTATGTAGAAAGGAAACTTTAGGTTTATCATAGTAAAATCTTACTGTAAAAAATTCCTTTTGTTTTAAATATATTTTTAAAAATCCAAACCTCTCTTACTTTCTGGATGACCCTTGTTCTTCAGGGGCAATTATGTTTCCAAACACAACCATAAACACAATACTGACTACTGATTATAATTGTGAATAAATAACTCTCGAGAGTCATGCACCACTCACTATGTTTTTTTTTTTTTTTAATTCAACACTTTTTCTGTTGAGTTTCCACAAATATCTGCAACAGTTGAAAAATGTTTCAATGACAAGAGTGTTGCATGTCATCTGTGTAAATTTCTCCATTGAACACATGGATATCCTAAAAATGTACGAGGACCAAAATACTTTAACTATGCAGTGTTGTCTTTGCAAGCCAGCACTAAAGGTTCCTGTAATTTAGAGCCAGAGACGTATTTAAACCTCACCAGATTTGAGATTTGTCAAGGCCTTTTAGCTAATGGTGACAATATCCAGCTTATATTATTCTTTTTAAATATTTTGTCAGGTCTCCAGTCTTCAGCTGCTCATTTGGGCTAATATTCACACAATTAAATTTGTCACAGTCACAAGCCAAACAAGTATGTGCTGCTAATACTCACCTAGACTTTATCTTAGGTGTATATTGGATATTATTTATGAATTAAATGTTCAACTTAATGGTTCATCTTTAATGAGTGAATCATGTAAATCGACTAATAATGCAGGTTTTGATGCATATTGATTATAGGTGAGACGTGGAACCCTTTAAAACTGCGATATCAGCTGAAAAATGTGAGGGAGAGGCTAGCTAAGAACCTTGTTGAAAAGGGGGTCCTAACGACTGAGAAACAGAATTTTCTCCTCTTTGACATGACTACTCACCCTCTCACAGACAATGTTGCCAAGTCCAGGCTCGTCAAAAAGGTGAGGCCTACTTTATTTTACTTATTTGGTAAGCCTTTTAACTATATTTTTGATTCATGTGTATCACAAACTCTAATATGATTACTTTCCATGGGATAAGTCCTGATAGCTGAACCAAATTAAATTAGTTGAAACCTGCTTTGGTGGCTGCATGCTCTAATGCGCTACTCTCACAGTAGATTATTATAGACTGCCGATGACAGGGAGATTGAGGTTCGAATATCGGTCGGATGTATTAAGAGTGGTTTATTCAAAAATTGTTTTCCAACCTCCCTCCACACAAATGTGGGTACACTCACAATAAATATAACCTTCCTAATCCCTTAAACCATTAGCGAAATTAGTAAATAAGTGTATAACCCAAATGGGTAGTAAGAAGCTGTGATATATATATGTATATGTGTGTGTGCGTGCGTGTGTGTGTGTGTGTGTGTGTATGTATATATATATATATATATATATATATATATATTATATATAAACGGATTTTACACTTTAACGTTTATATATATATATATATATATATATATATATATATATATATATATATATATATATAAACGTGTTAAAGTGTAAAATCCGTTATTTCATGAAATAACTATGTATTTCGTGAATTACCTGACTGAGTCAGTTAAAGTGTATAGTAATGTGGTATTCTATGCTTTAACTAATTATTTAATAGAATAACGAACCCCATTCCGTTAAAGTTTAAAATGAAAATTTATTTATATCTTGTAAAAATGGTGTAATACAACATTGCAATACATTTCTGTCCACGATGATTTTAACTTTTTAAATTAAGTTATGATAACAGAGTACGGATTTCATAATTTAATGTTTAGAATGTGATCTAGTTTATTTAGTACAGTAATATGTTTCAACTGGTGCCAGTCTACTAACCTGCTCAACTGTTATCGTATTTACTGAGTAGGCATGACGTGAAAGAGAACAGTGCTTTGCTTACCCATGACAAGTTGTCAAGTTTGATAGCAGAAGTCAAGAAATATAAAATAGCTAACAAGAAGGTACCACGTGACTATTGGTTACTTCAACGTTATGATGTCCTTGAAGTTTAGGGAGTAGAAAATTTAATATCGCCAGTGACAAATGCAAAACCTGATGTGTTTTAATGTCCAAGCGATTCATTGTTTGATATCTTATAGTAAATGCATTTATCCATTGGGCATGTTGGGAGAAACCACACGATAAAAGAAATTAGTCGTCGTTATAAAAATATTACTCACAATGACCTAAGGATTTTTTTTGAGGGTTTATGAGCCTTATCAACCAAGAAGAAAAATGAGAAAGAAAGGCGTTTTTGTTAAACCCATGGTATTCTCACATCTGAACTCAAGATGTCAAGTAGATCTTATAGATTTCCAGTCCCAACCTGACGGAAACTATAAATTTATTTTAGTTTATCAAGACCATCTACTAAGTTTGTTGTATTAAGACCTCTTCATACAAAAAGAGCAGAAGAAGCTGTTACACAATTTCTTGATATATTCCTGTTGTTTGGCATTCCATATATTCTTCATTCCAACAATGGCAGAGACTTAAAAATAACTTGGCCAGAGCTTAAGATCATTCATGATAAACCGAGGCATAGCCAGAGCCAAGTTAATGTCAAGAGAGCTAACAAGGACATAGAAAACATGTTGACAACTTGGATGCAGGACAATCAATCCACTTCCTGGAGTAACGGGCTAAAATTTGTTCAGTTTATGAAAAACAGAGCTCTTCACTCTGGTATTGAGAGGTCCCCTTACGAGGTTATGTATGACTGTGCACCTAGAGTTGGACTGTCAACAAATCCTATTCCAGTGAGCCTGTGTCTAACATTGGCATCGAACAAGAGAAAGTGAGTCTCTTTAAGTGTTGCAAAGAAACTGAGACTTATTGAACAGTTAGAGTTAGGCGCTTCTGTAACAAAACAAACAGTTTCAGGCATAAGAAAGGAAAAGGACAAGTTTAATTGGCTTTGCATTGTGATGTTGAAAAGACAGTTGCCAGTAGAAAACGACTGAAGTTGCCTAGTGACACAAACCTGGAAAAGACTGCACATAAATGATATGTGCAGCAACAGTCTAGCAGGGTTGCAGTTTGAGGTGTGGAGCTTCAGGCGGCAGCTGAGAGACTTGCTAAGCACATAGACATTGAATTTAAAGCAAGCGATGGTTGGCTGTATCTTTTTGCAATCAGCATGATATGGTTAACTAAAGAATGTTTGGTGAAGTGCAAAGTGCCGATAAAGCTAGTGTTGAGCCATTTAGAACACGACTTACTCTAATTAAGGAAAAGGATTAACTTGTATGCAAATATACAATGCTGAAGAGACCTGGCCGTTTTGGCGTTCGCTACCTGAAAACACGCAGGCTTACAAGCATGAAGGCACTGTACCAGGATAAAAGCTTAGCTAATAGAAACTTTCGACCTTATTGTGTGCATATGCAGATGGAAGCCATTGCCTTAAATCAGTTCTAGTTGGCAAATCACACCAGCCTTTTGTGCTTAAGTCTAAGCTGGATAACCTGCCTGTGCATCGTACTAACTCAAAAAATGCATGGTCCACACAAGTAATCACGCAAGACTGGTTTCAAAAACAGTTTTTTCCTGAAGTGCGACGATTCCAAATTGAGGTTCTGAAGATGGTCCCTAGTGACGTCAAGGCTGTTTTACTGGTAAATAACGCTCCATTCCATCCAACTGAGAAGATGTTTAGCAGTGATGGAAAAATTAAGTTCCTGGCACTACCGCCCAATACCCCCTCACTTATCCAACCAATGAATCAGGGCACTATTTTGACATTCAATAGATTGTATAGAAGGAAGTTTCTTGATGAAGTAATGGTAGTACTGGAGGAACCTCAGGACAAAGAAGAGGACATGCGAGGGCAGAGAACATCCGCAACTACATCATCAAGTCAGAAATTCTAAACTGGGCCTCTTCTTGGAATGAAGTAAAGACTTTCACGTTTGTTAACTGCTGGAATAAACTTGTTTTTGACAGTGATGTAGATCATAATTTCGAGTGTTGTGAGGTCAATGATTACCATCAAACATTGTTAGAGGATGGTGAAACTGGGCCCACTGAAGAAGACGTTCACAAGTGGTTGGATGAAGAAGATGGAGACCCTGGCTACCAGATTCAGATAAAGAGATCACTCGCTATGTTCTGTGTCTTACCACCACTGACCAAAATACAAACGAGGAGGAGGAATTACAGCACTTGTCTAAGTCGAATCTGACAAGTGCTCGTGAAGCTTTAGACATACTTATTGGTGTTATAGATTCGACTTCAGGCTCTAAATATAAAATTATTATTATGTGTTATAGAGCTGTTAAATGAATGTAAATTTTATCAAACTTATTCAATTGTAATTTCAAATTTAAAAAAATACCTGCTCTTCCCTCCAACATTTTCGTATTCTCCCACTTAATCCGATTTTTTGCTAATCTGAACAATCGTCGGCTCCACTTAGTTTGGATTGATGAGGTTCAACTGTATTTATTTTTAACAAATAGATACATACATATATACATTAATTATTATTAATTATTAATTTGGATATATATATATAGAGAGAGAGAGAGTTCAATGTAAAATCTAGCACTGTGTAATGATACTGATTTGGACCCCTCCCATATATTTAAAAAGTCATGGATGAAGTGCATTTTTCTTTAAAGTATTGTATGTAAAATTTCCTTTCAATACTTCATCCATGGAGAATCACGCGCTTTTCAGAAATAATGTTGAAGGATTGCACCTTTAAAACATATTTTTTCTTTCAAAATCTAACTCCATAGTGTTTACCAAAAAAGCAAGTGACGCTAGCTCCCTCTACCCAATAGGAAGCTAGCCTTCACGACACCTGTTGCAAGGACGCTTTCGATTAGTTGGTTTTGACACTGGTCACAAGAGGTCCAAGAGGCGAGGGGTAGGTCATATATAAGCTGTTTGTGCGTATGAACACACATAGTGCCGGTGACATAAGTCGATTCATCAAGCGGCTTGTTAAAACAGTGCCACTAACTGAAATTCATAGAATACACAGAAAATCTTAAGGAGTAAATAATCTGTAGTTCAATAAATATTGTTTAATTTTACATAATATCTTTGTACTAAAGATAAAATCACTTTAATAAATCGTGTGCAACATTAAAAGTCGCATTTATTCAATTAAAATATCGTAATAATTAGTGCTTGATCACAGGGCTATAAATATCAACTATCACAAATTAAATCGTATCGTAGTAATTGGCGCTCAATCAAGGGGCTATAAATACCAATTATCTCACCAAACAAACAGTAACTTAATAACTGCTTGTTTCTAAAGAGAGACTCAATGTCAGATCAAATTGTTTGGATTGCAATACAAAGAGAATTCTCAAGGTTACTGTCCGTATTGCATGTTCAGGTACTACACTTCACGTGTTTCAACCTTGAACATACTTGTTCATAGATATATCTGTGCTGCCAAATAGTGATCTAATGAAAATAGCATGTTTATATATTTCAGGGTACTTTTATTTATATAATTCCAACAGACTGAATTGGTTGAATTTCGCCTTTAAGACTGAATCACACTGGATATCAATAAACTCAATCTGTTGCTGTCCAGGCACTCTATTGATGTTAGCCGAAAAGGATGACACAAAGAAGTTGAAGCTTGAACTATTCTTCGGGAAATCTTGGAATCTAGAGACACCAAAATGATAGTGGAATATTATTCAAATCTATGCATGTTGTATGTCAATTTAAGAAAGTGGCCCAAATTCTGAGTCCTTAAATGCGGTTTGCAGGAAAGCAGTTCACCTCCAAAAGTTTTGATATGGTCATGCATAGGATGTCTTGGCTTTGTAGACAGGTGTTCCACTCATTTATGTTGTTTGTAATATCAACCAAAAAGGTAAATTGACATAATCAATCACTGTCCTTGAATTCAGCCTTCAAATCAAAAGACAGCTCAACATTTTACTGCGACTCAGCCATCATATCTCTGAACATCATCTTTAAATTATGTGTCCGTATTATGCAACAATTACTGAAGACCTCTAACAGAAATAATGTTAACTATTTTAATCACAAAATTCAAAACCGATCTAAGTTTTAGTGACTTGGCACAAGTTTTCTTGATGTATAATGCAATGATTATGCACTAAAGTGGTGTTTCCAGTTTTTAGTATTTAATTTGATTTAACTTGACTAAACCTTATTGGTTTCCTACCATTGCAGGCTCACTATAATCTGCTACACAGTTTTTAAAAGTGTAAGCCAAATCTTGTAGCTGTGCAATTTAATAAATTCTTTATTAGATAAAGGTTTGGAATTTTTGGCAATAGTTTCTGCAACTCCATAGCTGGCTTTAACGACTGTCTTTGAATGTGACAAGTTTTTAAACAATGATTATTGGCCCGCTAGTTTTGATTTCAGTTCAGACACTTTATCTTTACAAAATTGTCCTTGAAAACTGAAATTTAGATGCAAATATGGTATTGTAATATCTTTTAACCTTAAACTTTGTAAGCACAAAAATATATACTTTTCACGTCATATCAAATACAAAAACTTGTTCATTTCAATGAAAACATATTGTTCAATCCATTTAATTTGAAAAGAGATATATTTGTAACATATATTACCGAAGGTTCAAGCTACTTTCACAAGTTTCTTGTAAGGTTAATAAAAGTGAAATGATAGCTCTAAATTTCAAATCATAAACCACAAAACATCACAAATTTAAATACGTGTAACGTAACTTATGTAAACTAAGGCAGTTATGAGAATGACAGAACTGTGTAGGGTATGGAAGGTGGGAGACGCAAGAGGCTACAGATGTACCATTGTCACTTTGCTTGCTGATTCTTACAATTCTGTAATATTAAAAAAAAATTATTGCTAACTTTAGTTCCACAAGCCTAATTTGTTGTTTATTTTTGCAATTTGAAGTATTTCAATTTAAGCTGGTAGGCCACACAAACAAACGTGGGGGCCACGAGTTTAACATGTTTGTGTTACTCATCATACCTTGGGGATCTCGTATATTATAATAAGTTTAGAGAACACTCATTGAGTATCTCAAAGTATTCATGTTGCATCAAATGTTTTAAAAGTCACGAGGATCTGTAAAGTTTAAAATTATATATTTTTTTAGCACCCCTTCTTACTACCTTTTCAGATTTTACACAAATGTACTAATTACCCTAATGAACTAAGGATGATGAGGAAGGTTGATTTTTAGGAAGTGTACCCACATTTGTGTGGAGGGAGAGTGGAAAACCACTTAGGAAAAACCACCCTTGGTATAACCGACTGAGATTTTAACCCCGGTCTCCCCTGTCATAAGCAGTTTAGTCTATTGTAAGGGTGATGCCTTAGACCCCATACAGCCATAGGAGCAGATTAAAATTATCATACAATTTGTCAAACATAGGCCTATATGTTTATCAAAAATTAAAGCGTGCATCTTTTGTAGGTACAAGATGCAGTCTTGGCTAAATGGGTCAACGACCCACACCGCATGGACAAGCGAATGCTATCCTTGATCTTCCTAGCACATGCATCTGACGTTCTAGAGAATGCGTTTGCTCCATTAAACGATGACGACTACGAACTGGCTATGAAGCGGGTCAGAGAGTTACTTGACATGGACTTTGAAGCTGAGAGCATGAAGTCAAACACCAATGAAGTGGTTTGGGCTGTTTTTGCAGCATTCACTAAATGAATCAACATCAAGACGAAGTTTCCACATAGAATAGTTGGGAACTGCAATATATATCCTGAGTTTGACTTTGTTAATATGTTGAGCGTCCATAAAATTATATTATGCTCTTTCTATATAATTATTATGTTTGATATTTTGAGATGGATATTTTATGTTGAAATAATTCTTTATTCCATAGACCATATTATTTGCAATTGATTGTATAAAACACATTACTTAATAATGTTAATTTATTACATCTCGCTTAAATATTTGATTTGATAATGAAACATTATAAATACAAATGTTGATGCTCAAATATTTTACAAAAAGGCATAATTTACTTCTTTCGTTTCTTTTTATAGCAATGTTTGTTATCTATCAAGTTTATTGCAATAGTAACTTGCTAGTTGTACAATATTTCTGCTTTACATATATATTTTTTATATTCACAATGTACTTTTGCCACATTTTTCCACACTTTAAAATATTTATTATTCCTTGCCATCATTCAAAGCATTTAATTTGTAACATATTTTAACAAGCGAAGCACTAATTAGATGGACCAAATAAAAATAGGCTTTGCATGTTTGAAACTTGGGGAACTGACAGATTGCTAGAATAGTGTTATTTAAACTTGTAAATATGTTTACAGAAATAGCTTAAATGTTTTATATGGTAAATTATTGACAATTTGACCATAATTTCAAAGTGTTTCAATATTTTTATTCTGGTATTATTAATTTGGTTCCTTCAATTACATGGTTTCAAAACTTATACTTTTGTGTGTGTGTCAGCATTTTTCTTACACTATGTTTTGTCTAATCTGTGAGATAAATCACTAGAAATATTTGTAAATGTTTATTATTATTTTGCACACATGATCCAAAGTAAACATAATGTGGTTTATTTCTTTTGTGATAAAATGTTTGCTTTTTTCTTATGGAAGTTGTGCAAATGTTTCCTAATAAACTTTAAGATGTGTTTATGTAGTTACATTTTAAAAGTGATGTGTCCATATAGTTTTTAAATACAAATATTGGTAGTAGGTGTCATTTTATAACAAGTGAAGGTGTGAATATGTTCCGCTGCACAAGTGACAGAATGGAGCTAACTCAACATGGAAGATTATGACATGTACAGTATCTAGTAGACTTCTTCCATAGAACTTTAAATCACATCTCTTGGGCTGCATTGTTTAGTGTTCATCATAGGGGGGTATGAAGTTTACTATTTCTATATGCAAACTGAAACTTGATATATGCGATTAAAAGCCAATGTCAAAGATTACATTTTTATTTTTGTCAGTAACAATATGTTTAGTTTTGAAATTATAAATTAAGTGAATCTAGATAAAGGGAAGGGCTTAGAGGAAATAACAAAGCACTATATTATATTATGTTTACATATCTGAATGTATCTATGTTTATATTAGAAATGTCATTTAATTTTTAGTCACATTTAAAATACTATTTAGTGGCTGTTCCAAAAAATTATCAGATGTTAAAATATGTCATTAGTGAAATATTTCAAATCCGTTTATAATACATTGAAGTTTTCTTTACTCAAATTTTTGTAAGACGTGAAGGTTACTGTGAGTTTTGAAGTTGGAGTGAAGGAGATTTGATCTTAGACTTTGAAATTCAAACGCTTTCCACACCTCTAATTCTCCAAGTTATCTCAGGTCACGACTCTTGAAAAATACAACTTGCAAGCGCTCAAGGTCTAAATCATTTTGATTCAAAAGCTGCAGGTGCTCAAAGTTGAAGTAATATTTTTTAACTTTCCCTACAAGTATACATTTTGGTAATTTTTAGTGTGCAATCTTGTTTTCATGAAATTTGTATTCTTGAGCTGAATTGGATGAAAATGCTATCAGGTCATGTGTCTTGTGTAACACTATGTAATAATAGAAATATATCATGAGTAGGGATGTGAAAAAAGTATCGATACATTACTAATATCGATATTTTCATTTTGAAACAAGTATTTTTATACTCGATGTGTTTATTGATATAAGTACTCAAGCTCTGGTATCTGATTGGTATAGAAATAAACAACTTATTTGCTATCTTCACTCATGCTGGGAGTAAATGTTTATTTACTATGGTTAAAAAAAGGGTACAAAATAGATTGAAAAAATATATTACTAATAATATTTATTTATTAAATCTCGGTCCATCAGCCATATTTTCATAGACTTTTGAAAGCTGGTATGGTAAAACGTTT
Source organism: Timema podura (assembly GCA_033556935.1). Classification (NCBI taxonomy): domain Eukaryota; kingdom Metazoa; phylum Arthropoda; class Insecta; order Phasmatodea; family Timematidae; genus Timema; species Timema podura. The sequence goes on from JAVRXN010000009.1 coordinate 57,397,584, forward strand.
TATAATATCTATCATACAATACTATAACTATACCTTCAAAGTTCCAACACATAACATACACGATAGACCTAAATATATTATAACATGGTCAAATCATTATAATTTTCATTGTTTAAATAAATATGAAAATACAATAATAATAATAATAATTATTATTATTATTATTGTTACTATGCAAAATTTGAAATTATTACTTGATAAAAAACTATTTTTCTAGATTAAAATTTCGATAGCGATATCTACTTTTATCCATACTTTTCTTTCGATACCACATCCCTAATCATGAGACCTGTGAAATCATATACACACTCATTTAAATCTTTCCAAATACATTGGCCTAAGTTTCAAACAAACATTAAATGAAAACCTCTTAATTTCAATATGAAACGGCATCGAAATTAACAAACTACTTTATGTGATGGCTTATGAAAATTTTATGTTGAGTAAATTGTTACGAATATGTCTTAACTATCTATTTTCTTCACAATATAGCTAATTTATTATGGCTTTGTATTAGAGTAAACCATTCTTTGATTTTCTGAAAGTTAATATTGTGTTTTGAAGATATGAAGATATTTTTGTCCATATTCATTTTTATGCTAGTACATTTTCAGCTGCCTTTATGGAGGATTCCCTTAAACATTCCATTATTTATTTCAGATAGATGAATAGTTAATAACTTTTAACTTTGTTTTTGGTATGCTTAAAATTACATTCAGCTGAATGTTTCAATTTGTATATTGTTTAGTTTAATTAGGTGAGAGTTAACTTTATTTTGGCGAGCTAGCCTGGAAGTTTGTGAACCTATGAACGTTCATAATGTTAATAGATTCATATAAATGAAAGGAAAATATATACAAATTAAAATGTATAAAGGGATTAAGACTATATATCTTGTATATAAATAAGATGTACATGATTGTTTTAGTAATCATTCAATATTGTTTTTACTCAGAAGTATCACAGTTGTATTTCAAAATTACTATTTGATGTAACTATAATTTTTATTTTCTCTGTACACCAAATCTTGCTACCCATCTGGTCATTCTGTAATTCTAGAAGTGAAGTCATTAGCACCTTGGACCACACTTATAGCGAACTCCAGCTAACTAATTTCCATTATGTGAAAATTAAGAAATTTGGTCCTGACTGGAATTTGAACTAATAATATATTTGAGAGGTGAATTGTTGTGAGTATATGAAGGCACACCAACTTAACATTGTTGCATAGCGAATCCTCATTAGCTATAACAGTAATGGTGAATGCACCTCCAACATGTTTAGGGTGAAGGGGAAGTTTAATATCATAAATTACTTGAGCTTGCATTGTACATTATATATCCTTGGGATCTAGCACTATACCTACCTACTGTGGATATTTAACGACATTGCCTACCTGTGACATACCGGCAGGTCAATATAGGATTGCCCATGCTTAAAGGTTTTATTCACAGAATTTTAAATACAACAACGGAATAAGAACCATGCATTCTTAAATAATTAAAAAATAGCCTTATGATGACACGTTTTTTAATCTTGAAGTTTCTTAAAGTTGTTTACAGCCTAGACTTTTTGGTTTATTCAAGAAAATGGCTTATAAGAATATACCTGCCGATATGTGTATTAAAAAAAGTCACTAAAGCATATGTCTATCTATAATAGGAAATAAGAAAAAGTGTATTTTGAACTGCAAGTAAATGCTGTTCAGGTGCAAATAATAGTGAGTGTTTATACTAACCGACGGAAGAGAAAATGTGTTATTAGTGGGTAAATAATAAGAGGCCCCAAAGAAAGTGTATTGAGTTAAGATGCAAAAAGGCTTCTCAAAATAACTTCACCAAGTAGGCAATGTTGTTAAGCCATATTATTAATTAAATTGTGAAATAAGTTTGTTTTAATATTTGACATTGTATGTGCTTAGAAAGATATTTGGTTCAAAAATAAATAAGGCTACATAATGATGAGCTACATACCTTGTACTCATCACAAGAATTGTTATGATAATCAAGTCTCGTAGATTACAGTGGTCGGAACATGCAGCGCGAATGGGAGCATCTAGAACCTTGTTCAGGGTACTGACGGGAAGAGACCATTGGGAAGACCTAGATGCAGATAGAGGGTAACGTTAGAATGGACCTGAAAGAGATAGGTTGTAATGAGGTGGACTGGGTAGAGCTATCTCAGGATAGGAATAGGGTGTAATGAGGTGGACTGGATAAAACTAGCTGAAGATAGGGATAGGGTATAATGAGGTGAACTGGATAGAACTAGCTGAAGATAGGAATAGGGTGTAATGAGGTTGAGTGGATAGAGTTAGTTCAAGATAGGGATAGATGGTGTACCTATGTAAGTGTGGCAATTAACTTTCGAGTTCCTAAAGCCATAGAGTAAGTACGTATGAAAAGTTTCGTTGCCACATAATATAAATTAAAATCTTGATTTCTTTTCTGTTAAGACAACTTAAAACATTATATATATATATATATATATATATATAAAAATACACACACACTTCTTGGGCCATATAATTCTAAATATTACTGAACAATGCAGTCCAAGCAATTCGAAGATCATCACAATATTAAATGCAAGAAGACTGCACTTCTTGAAATGCAATTTCTACTAATCATTTGCACTGCTCACTCACTGGCTTACAATAATTATTCTATGACAACTTATATTTATTTGTTTTAAGATAGCGCATGAAAATATTAGTTATCATTTTGAGTTAACAAAAAAACCCACTTTGATGGCCACATGGTCTAAGGCGCTATTCTTGCAATAGACTATACTGCGGAAGATAGGGAGATCTAGGTTCAAATCTCATTCAAGTGTACTGAGGGTGGTTTTTCCAAAATGGTTTTCCATTCTCCCTCAACAATAATCTGAGTACACTTCCTCTAAATTTAACCTCCTAATCCTTAAAACTATTAGTGTGGATAGTAAATAAGCATATAACCCGAGCAGGTAATAAGACGCAGTGCTAAAACACCACCATAAAGTTTCTTATAAAGTATTGTATTTTCTTAAAACTTTAAATATGTTATCTTAGTTTAATTTTGGGCCAGTGTGTTTACTTTATATTGTACATATTGAAAGATATAATAAGCATGTTTGTAGATAGAGCCCAGTTACTTGTTAATATTTTTTGTCACCTTATTCTTTGGCATATTTTGCCAGGTAAAATATTTGAGAATATGTAAATACTACAGTCAATAAAGTATATTAAATTTGTTTCATTTTGTTGGTATGTTTACCTTCCCATTACTTTCATTCTAAGGAGAACATTGTGTTTTGTCCAACTAAATTGAATTGTATGCGGGAACATCATTTTCAAACTTGATGTTTATAATGAGCACCGCTGTGATGATTTTCAATCTCGTTTCATCCTGAAACTTTGGTTTTATAGTTATCAATAATGGTGTGATCTATGTTTTTTTAATACATCCACCATCTCTCTTTTTTTCTTTTTTTTTACATCCCTTACTGTTCCCAGCCTTTGGCTTGGGTCACTTTTTTATTCAAGTAATATATTTTCCACTACCGACTTACTAGCCCCATCGTAGTTTCATATGCCTTATATAAAACTTAAGACTAGGACAGGCCGTTAATTCATCACTGTGAAAGGGTTAACCCACATTGCACCGACGGTAAATTTTTCGGCTATGCCAGGAATTGAACCCAGGACCCTTAGCTCAGTAGACAGACACACTACTGACTGAGCTAAGGTGTTAAATCACCGTCTCTTACAAATGTGTTTAACCAATATGGAGACCCTCTTCCAGGGCTGTGGAGTCGGAGTTGGAGTCTAAAGCAATTTTGGGTGGAGTCGGTAGAAAGGTACAGACTCACGACTCATAGGAATTAAGTTTTTTTGTTCAGAAATTATAGTAAACCAAATATATTGTTTTCATGTTCTATTAACTAAGTAGCCTGATGATTCAAGTGTTGGGAATAAAATGCCCTGTGCTACCATTTTAGTATTTTAATGTATATCCGAAAGTTATAACAAATTTACTGTGTTAAAATTATTTTGATAAGTTTTTTCATTACTTATTATTAATATAAATTTGCCATTAATAAAGGAGAATATAGTCAGAGTCGGACAGTAGAAAAAGTAGAGGAGTCAGAGTCGAAGGGTTAGCCTACCGACTCCACAGCCCTGCGGCCGCTTCGGTGAACGCCTGTTCTAATGCGCTACTCTTGCAGTAGACCAGATTGCCATTAATGGGGAGATCAAGGTTCAAATCTCGGTTGGGTGTACTGAGGGTGGTTTTTCCCAAATGGTTTTCCACTTTCCCTCGACACAAATACGGGTACACTTCCTCTAAATATAATCTTCATGATCCTTAAAACCGTCAGGGTAATTAGTAAATACACGTGAAGCCCAAACGGTTAGTAAGATGCGGTGCTAAAAACCAGTATTAGAAGAGGAACAGCCTAAAGAGGGGACCTAGAGAATCCTTAGTTGTTGGGAGAGAAATTTCCTCAAAATATACTATAAATCCACATAACTGAACTTAAAGTATAAATAATTAGTTCAAAATAAAAATAGCATTTTGTATGAGGACAGGGTTTTATCTTTCCGTCTGTGCACACCAATGATCCTACTACCTATCTGGGCTATTTGTAAATGTCAGGAATAAGAAAGGTATACTTCAGAGTAAATGTACCTGCATAATATGTGTGGAGGAAGCGTGGAAAAACATTTAGCAAAAATAACAATCTGCCCGCTAGTTGGAGATTTAAACGCCAACCTCTCCTTCAGTGGCAATTAATGTAAATACGCGGATAGCCTCGACGCAGTGTAAAAAAAACAACACATGACAGCAAACTTACTATTTTTTTTAAAGATCTAAAGATTTTGTTTTAAATAAGCATTTTTTTAAAATAATTTCAATTTAATTAACTAAATATAACACGGGCACTTAATATGCCAAGGAGACCCAAATACATTATTTTGAAATGCAGGGAATTATTTCCACACCTCCGTGAGCAGGGGACGAATCCTGGATAGTTTAGTGGTAAGCCAAAGGTCCTGGGTTTGAGTCTCGTGTCCAGGTGTCTTTTTTTCAACTAATTAAATTTAATTGTTGTCCACCTCCATGTGGACAGTGCCATAATTACCATGATCTGGAACTTGTCTGTTTATATTCATTGTAGGGTAATATGCTATGTTTGTTGATGGTATTTTTTTATAGTTGGGGTTGCAAGGGCTATTCCTTAGATTCAATCGCCTGTTTGATCACACTTGATTTGTTCACCAAGATTTAAATGATAAAAATACTTAAGTAAAAATAAATACATGAAGATAAACCTTATCTGACAGTGTTAAGACCTACTAGCTTTAAGTTATACTAATGTATTTGTATGTCAAGCCAAATATTCTGAAATAAAGATTTTGACGACTTAACATAAAATTTAAATGGTAAATAACCTTTTTGACAGCTATACAAGTTACTATTTAATTAATTTACACGTATATCCATGTGATCTTAAATACACTATTTTCCTTTTCTAAATATTTTCAATACACTATCTACAAAACAATACTAACAATACATTAAATTTGTTTTTGATTTACCGCAAACAATATGTTTTTATTTTCAAAAAGTTTCTTCTTACTCAGGATCTTACTTTATAGTGACATTATGATAATGTTAATACTAAGGATTTATCTTGTAAATAAATACCCGAAAACATCTCTCCTACAGTCGTCAGACTAGATAAACTGTTCATTTTTAATTTATTTGCGGTATTTAACGTGCACTTTCTGAACCAACTGATTATATCAGTACACGACTTATAAACTTAGTTAAATCTAGAACAGACATATCACTGTGAAAGGTGAAAACAAACGATACAGTTTTTGGTTCTGTCAGGAATCGAACCTGTGACCCTTACCTCAGTAGACAGATCTGTTACCGACTGAGCTAATATGTTGGGCTATTCATTTTTAAATTGTCAATTTGTTTTCAAAGTGTTGATTAATATATATATATTTAATGATTATATCGATGACTAATAATTGAATATTCTTGTGCTGTTAATATTCAACTAAGATGTCAAAGTCAAGGTAAACCCAACACTTATTTTATGAAACGGTATATAAACACGTAATTACATCAAAGACCTTGAAATAAGTTGACAACATTACTCAACCACAGTAATCTAGTAGCCCTTCCAAGGAACAGAAACTCAATATCCGCTATAAAATAGACATAAGAATAAGTGTTTCTCTAATGGCATTATGTTAATCTGAAGGAGGATAATTACTAAAGCTAGATCAACGCGAAGAGAAATCAAATAATTGGACCACGCAGGAGTTGAGACAATGCAAAAATTAAGATTGTGGCAAACTTTGGCTATAATGGTTTTGAAAGAGAAACACATTTTTGTGTACCTTGGCTAACCACCAGCCCTGGCTATTAATATTTATTTACGTTAATGTGGTAGAGATAAGAGAGAAGTTACAATTGAGAGTAAATGCACCCGCATTTTCGTAGAAGAGTGAAAAATCATTTCGAAATAAACACCCTTAATATGCCCAGCCGGAATTCGAAGCCAAAATCTTCCTAAACCAGACGACTAGGTTGACGCCTAAGCATGCGCACCTAGCGATGCGGATAGTACTTAAATTAAGAAGACAGAAACGAACATGAAATAATGCTAGTTTAGCTTAGAACATTTAAAAAAATACCCGCTTTGGTTACCACATTCTCCAAGGCACTACTCTCGCAATATACTAGACTCCCAACGATGGAGAGATTGGAGTTCGATACCGGTCGGATGTACTGAGGGTGGTTTTCCCTAAATGGATTTCCATTCTCCATTCACGCAAATGCGGACAAACTTCCTCTAAATTCAACCTTCCTCATCCCTAACACTTTAGAGTAATTACTATATATGCTACAACCCGAACGAGTAGTAAGACGCCGTGAGATATATAAATATATATATCCACTTTGGTGGCCACATGGTCTAAGGCGTCACTCTCGCTATATACAAGACTGCCAATGATGGGATCCGATCGGGTGTACTGAGGGTGGTTTTCCCTGAGTGGTTTTCCACTTCACCTCCACGCAAATGTGGGTACACTTCTCTTAATTAAACCTTCCTCATCCCTAACACATTAAGCCGGCTCCAGACTAGAATAGAACAACGACCCTGTTCTTTGGAAATGTTCGCATACATGTTCTGTTCTAGTCTGGACCCGGCTTTAGAGTAATCACTACATAGGCGGTCAACCCGATGTATGTTGAAACGCTGTATTTCATAGTAATGTGTTCATAGAGCTCTATAGGCCCCACCAGGTAATTTGGAACCCTGAAGATTCAGATCACTATGGTGAAAAAAAACACGTGTGGAGGAGCTTTGGGCCGTGATGGACATGGATGGGAACAAGTGCAGTAAAAAAATGAAAAGTTTGTTAGCCGCCCTTAGAAAGGAAAAAAAGAAAATAAGATACCATCGGTACAGGAAAAGTTAAAAAATTATAAAAATACAAACTATTATATATATTACTTTTTTTAAGTTAAATATTTGCTTGACCTCAGTGAGCAAAATACGCCCTAAGTAGGGTACTTAGGGACAACTAAGGGAGGATTTTTTTGGCAACGTGTCTTACTATCCATTCAGGTTGTATGCCTATGTACTAATTATATAAATGGGCTAGGGATGAGATAGGGTTAATTTAGAGGAAGTGCACCCAAATTTGCGTGGAGAGTGTAGGGAAACCATTTAGGAGAAAACCATTCACTGCACCCGACTGGGATCGAACTCTGATCACCCCGTCCTCGGCAGTCTAGTGTAACACTAGAGTGACGCCTTAGACCTGACGGCCACCGAGGTGGATAGGGGGAGGGTTAAAGGTATAATTTCTTACCTTATTTTCTGTTATTGATGCTGCATCGTTTTTACCTTTTGCTAATTAACCTGTTGGCATGCCAAGTTTTACTAAAACGACTTACTAGACTGATTGTTCCCAAATTTTTATTTCCAGAAACGTTATTTTTTTTTATTTTACCAAATAAGAGATGTTGTTTGTGAAATTAAGGTAAATAAAATTAATACTTAAAGTAATTTGTTTAATTTATTTGTAACGATATCTTCTTAATTACAATAATTCAATTTTTTATGGTTTATTATTATTATTATTATTATTATTATTATTATTATTATTATTATTATTATTAGCACCGCGTCTTACTACCCGTTCGGGTTATACGCACTTACGCTAATGTGTAATGGTAGGATGATTGTGAGATGAAATGGAGGACCTACAGTTTAACGTGGAATCCGAACCACGGTGGAGGCCTGGCATTCCTCACATTCACAAGTAGTGATTAATACACATCTTGTCAGAGGTGAAGGAAGGGTTCGGCATTCAGATAAATCTGTGTCGGGACCGAGGATTGAACCCCGGACCCCCAGCACAGAAGTCTGACACCTTACCCCTAGATCGCCAGGTCACCTTTTATGGTTTAATATATCACAATAAGCACCACATGAGGGTTTTTGTTCTCCAATGGTTTTAATTTAATATATATTTTATTCGTTGGTAAAAATAGTTTAAGAAACCAACCAACTATGGGAACACGTTGTGAACATGTTCTGTTAAAGTATGAACACACAGCCACGATGAACCGAACAACGAACATGTTCGTGGAAATGTTCGTGTTCGTTGTTCTGTTCAAGTCTGGACGTGGCTTGCACAGATTTTTATCAGAATATGGCTCAGAAATTAATTTATCTTATTATCATATGCTTAATATTAAACACCCAATCCCAGGTTAGTGATTTTACTAATTGGGTAGCAGGACAAACCATTATACAAATAATTAATACGTTAATGACCCCCCTCCTGGAATAAAACTACGGTCCCCTAAACTCTTGGTCGACCATTCGAACAACTTAGCAAGTGGCGCGGGTGGAATTTAAAACAGAAAACTCACAAAACCATTCATTTTAATCGATTACCAAGGGCGTAAAAAGATAATTTTTTTGGGTTAGGGGCTTGAAGATGTCACTACATTAATTATTCGATTATACCTTTAGCCAATACAAGTTTTTTTATGTATGTGGACCCTCCATTCCCACTTAAGGAGTGGGGAGTTCGATCAAATTCCAGGAACTCGCTTCGGTGGCGGCATAGTCTAACGCGCTACTCTCGCAGTAAGCGATAAGAAATCTTGAATCCTGGGAGGTTTTCCCGTTTGGACACTAGCGCATCGACTGTCTAAATGTTATTGTTGGTTATTTTTTTAAATGTTGACTCCGAATACAATGATTTGTGTGGTACTACTGTAAACTTTAAATATTTTTTTTTTCAATCAATACAACTTTAAAATGAAAGGAGAATTGACACATATTGTGAGTACCATCATGAAATCAATCGTGTCATATACACAAAAATTGGTGATAAATATATCTGCTAGACCGTCGGTTAGAGTTTATATAACAAGGAGATATAATGTAAGACGGTTGAATCTATAATTATTTTAGTTTCCCCCTTTTCATAATGTTAGCTACGCTACTGATGGTCATAAGGAAACAGAGCCCAGCTATACCCTAATTTTGGTTGGAAGAACAGTATCTGGTAGCTACTAAACTTTCTAAAACAATTTTAATATATTCATACTGCAAGTAATGTTTTATTCAGCTGTCACCTTTGATAGATATTATTAATATCTATAAAATAACACAAATAATAGAGTAAAATGTTATCAATGTAGGCCGCAGAGAAATATGTTTTAATTTCCTAAACTGTTCTTCCAACCAAATCAGGGTATAGTTGATGAGTATTCAATTTTAATATCATAGCTACCCATTTCATTATGTTTATTTACATAGTCCTTTTCTGTATTTTCATATTACTGTACAAGCCATTATTATATTATCTTGTTAACATTTTCTGAAATTAAATGTATCAATAGACACAGGGCCGCCCTTAGGTGTGTGCAAACGGTGCAGCCACACAGGCCCCCGCGATTTGGGGGGCCCCGCACTTGCTTAGGGTACAGAGGGGGAAAAATTAGTTGGGATGGGAAATTTTTACTTTCGCGCTTGTATATTAGCCTAGCTTTCCTGTTTAGCTGAAACACAAGATAGTCATATTCGCGTAGTAGTATGACATCTTGGACCTCTTAGTGTGTACTGTGCGTATTTGTATGAGCATAGAATAAAGCAACGTTATAGTTCCGGGTTCATGGTTGTCCGTTGTAAATTGTAACTTACTTAAAGTAAAATTTAAATGCGTAATGATGCGTTTGTGTTAGTGTTAAAAGTGCTACACGTGAATTATCTATTTATTGTGTTTTGCTTAAAATTTCACTTGTAGAATGGTGGTAATTTAATTTAGCTTCGTGTAGGATTTAGTTGGTGTTTGTAGTAATGTCTCGTGAGCTCGACAAGTTTCGTAAGTACGAATAGGGCGCGCAGAAAGCAAAGAAAAAAACACGACGTTAACTGTTTATTTCCAGCTAGAGAGGAGCTTTTGAAACATCAAACATGTCTAAAGCCATCGTCTTTTCGGTCTACTTTCTCCGGCTCATTAATAAGTCAAGAAAGTGATAATAGTAATACATGCTCATATTATGATTTACTACCTGATATAATTAATAATACTGAGCTTAAAGTTTTTTGAAATTACTGACCCTCAAGGTGGAGATCAAACTCTAAATATACCACTACGAGAGAACAAAACAAATGATCAAGGTTCAATCCCAGTCAGGTGCACTGAGGGTGGTTTTATCCTAAATGGTTTTCCACTTTCTCTCTACGTGAATATGGATAAGCTTCCTATAAATTCAACCATACTTATTCCTAACTCATTACCGTAATTAGTATGTAAGCGTATAACCTGAACGGGTAGTAAGATTCTGTAAGAAAAAAGGGATTGGAGGAGGGGGGAGGGAAGGCAGCCCAGGGCCCCGCGTCTGCTAAGGGCGGGCTTGAATAGACATTACTTTGTTTCTTGGTTACACCTTTGATTAATCATGTTTATTTATGGCTATGACGAGAGATGTCAAGGTGTAAAAATTAATAAACTACATTACTTCAACTCTTACCATAAAGGAAGGTGACTGGCAAAATTATTTATTTATTCCTTCCGTCTTTTATTATGTACCAAAGCGAATATAATGTCTAACCGGCTCGGTGGCTGCGTGGACTAAACAAGTTATATTCGACCTAACAATCTTTCTTGCTTACGTAAGTCCAGATATAATTTATCTTCAACTTTGTTCTCTCAAAGATTTTGGTGCGTTGCATAATGCAAGCTATATATATTCTATAATCCACATCTATTAAATAAATCACATCCAAAATAATGATAAATATACATGTGTGTATATACGTACATACTAACTAGTGTACCCGTTTTTGGCACGGAGAATTTATAAGTAGCTTTATTATTTTTTAGAATATAAAATGAACAAAAGTAAAACGTAGCCAAATCTTAGATTAGTTTTAAGTATTAATCCTTTATTGGTTTAAATTAACGTGAAAAATAGGCAGGCTTACTAAAACATGTCATTATTAATTATATATATAAAGAGTATTACAGTTCAACAAACATCATAATTGAAATAATCGATTGTTATAGAAAAATATTTGTCCCTGCCATTACCTGTCATATTTCCATTTTCTACCACAACAAGCAGTATTTTTTTATATATATAATACAGTGTGAAATTTTGAGCACCTAATATTTTAAAATGTATTTTCAAAGCTTCAGTATTTTATGAGCGTCTCGAGTCGTCTTTGTAACTACTTTCAAATAAATCAATGGTATATCGCACCAAAAAGAGTTTTTTTTCTTTTCTATACGTTTTGAAATTTTACATCCACTCACTTTCTCCTCCCCACCCAATTTACTGACCCTGGTTTTAAAATTAAACATTCTCAAACTCTTCTTGTTAATTAAGGCTGTCCCTCTACATGTAAGTTTATATTTTAATTTTATATCATTATGGAAAGTGTTTTATCATATTAGCTTTGGACATTTTTGGGAAGGACTACCTACCTCCTTTCCACTTTCCCGTCCTTCATTTTGATTTTTTTTTCGGAGTGTTTGAAAGCATACGTTTTCTGGTGTTTTCACGGAAAATATTGCGGCACAAATTATGTAAATAAAATATTCTTGTGCTACGAACTCAACACCAAATATTGACACTTGTTCCATAATTTGTACCGTTAGTGGTACTGCCAACTTTACGTAGTTTTATTTCAGTGGCTAAAATAATGAACTAGTTTCAAGTTCCAATTTCCAAAATATGAACTTTTCAAGTTCAAGTCACCCCAAAATAAAATAAACGCCACTAGTTCAAGCTTTTCTAAACATTGAACAGTGCAGCTTCTTAGTTCCTCTTTACATGACTGCATTTATACATTTGGTGGGATTTTTTTTACATCACGTCTTACTACTCATTCGGGTTATACGCTTATGCACTAATTACTATATTTGTTTTAAGGATTAGGAAGGTTATAATTGGAGGAATTGTACCCACATTTGCGTGGAGGGAAAATATAAGACCATTTTGTTAAAACCACCCTCAATACACCCAAAATAGATTCGAACCTCAATCTCCCTTTCAAACACAGTCCAGTTTACTGCCAGAGTAGCACGTTAGACCATGCGTCCATCGAAGCGGGTAAATAAAAAAAATTGTTAAAAAGTACTTTATAAGATCTAAAAAAAGATATAAAGTAGTCTATCTCACGAATTCCCTGAAAGATCTCGCGGACTCCCTGGATGAGCCTCAGAGACCCCTGGGGGTCCACGGACCCCACTTTGAAAATCTCTGTAATATACTGTCGATGACAGATATATTATAAGGCTCGAATCTCGGTCAAGTGTACTGAGGGTGGTTTTACCGAAAAGGTTTTCCACTCTTCCTCAATGCAAATTCGGGTACATTTCCTTTATATATAACCTTCCTAATCCCTAAAACCAAAAGTATAATTAATATATAAGAGTATAAGATGCGGTGCTAAAGAATATACCATTCTTTTTTTTCGAAAATTCATTCAAATTATTTTGTTAAATCATAATATAGATTTAAAATATAGGCTAGTACGGATCCATGTATACATTTATTATTTTATGCACTATTCGACATCGAACAAGAGCCTTCTATATTCGACTCCCTTTTACCTCTCATCCATGAGACACCTCTAATGAGGGTGTTGTCACAACCGGTGGATATAAATGTCTTTCAAAGAGATTCAGATTTCAGTTCGTCCCGATTTTATTAATCAGGTGAATTTCATTTGAGGAAAATAAAGAAAAAGTGAAATTTTTATATTTAGTAAATAATCCGTTTTTATTGGTAAAAAAAAAACAAGCCGTAAGGGGCTTTGGGAGTTAAATCTCCCCTCCGAACTTGAATTTAAAAAAGACTTTCGTTACTGTTTAAACTATATCAAAGTGAAAAAACACAAGACTTTTTTTTAGGAGCTTTTTTTTTTATCACCGCGTCTCACAACCCGCTCGAGTTATTAACATTATATGACCTATTTACGCTAGTGTGTTAAAGAGGAGCAAAGCTGAATTTAGAGAAAGTGTACTCACATTTGTGTGGAGGTAGAGTGAAAAACCATCTAGGGAAAACCGCCTTAAATAGGCCCAACTAGGGTTCAAACCCTGATCTACACGTCATTGGCAGTACAGTCTATTGAGAAAGTGTTGCCTTAGAAGTAAGCTTAGACCATTTGATCAGGTTATTAATTCAAGTTGAAGGTTATTAGCATCTGGGACCGCACTTTTAGAGATTTCAGAATCCCTCGTACCACATCCGAATCTGCACTCCACTAGGATTGTGACTTCCACCTAACTCGCTTCAGTGGCCGATTGGTTTTAGGCGTCATTCTCGTGTTAAGGCTGGTTCACACTGAGAGCTAAGCTGAGCGAAACTAAGCTAAGATTTGCTTTGATAACTCTTTAGAAAAATATCGGACTATTTATTTAAATGTGTAGGTTCACACAGGAAGCTAAGCTACCTACGCCGCGTAAAGTTTTTTCCGATTGCTGGCCGGGCAATTTTTCCATCTCCCATCTTGAGCCATCTTACGTTGCGCATGCGCATAACGCAGCTTGGGATCCGTGTTGAACAGACGCAGTGCTGGTTTGGTGAAAATAAACGCAGCTTGGGATCCGTGTTGAACAGACGGAGTGCTGGTTTGGTGAAAATAAACGCAGCTTGGGATCCGTGTTGAACAGACGGAGTGCTGGTTTGGTGAAAATAAACGCAGCTTGGGATCCGTGTTGAACAGACGGAGTGCTGGTTTGGTGAAAATAAACGCAGCTTGGGATCCGTGTTGAACAGACGGAGTGCTGGTTTGGTGAAAATAAACGCAGCTTGGGATCCGTGTTGAACAGACGGAGTGCTGGTTTGGTGAAAATAAACGCAGCTTGGGATCCGTGTTGAACAGACGCAGTGCTGGTTTGGTGAAAATAAACGCAGCTTGGGATCCTTGTTGAACAGACGCAGTGCTGGTTTGGTGAAAATAAACCCAGCTTGGGATCCGTGTTGAACAGACGCAGTGCTGGTTTGGTGAAAATAAACCCAGCTTGGGATCCGTGTTGAACAGACGGAGTGCTGGTTTGGTGAAAATAAACGCAGCTTGGGATCCGTGTTGAACAGACGCAGTGCTGGTTTGGTGAAAATAAACGCAGCTTGGGATCCGTGTTGAACAGACGCAGTGCTGGTTTGGTGAAAATAAACGCAGCTTGGGATCCGTGTTGAACAGACGCAGTGCTGGTTTGGTGAAAATAAACCCAGCTTGGGATCCGTGTTGAACAGACGGAGTGCTGGTTTGGTGAAAAATAACGCAGCTTGGGATCCGTGTTGAACAGACGGAGTGCTGGTTTGGTGAAAATAAACGCAGCTTGGGATCCGTGTTGAACAGACGCAGTGCTGGTTTGGTGAAAATAAACGCAGCTTGGGATCCGTGTTGAACAGACGGAGTGCTGGTTTGGTGAAAATAAACGCAGCTTGGGATCCGTGTTGAACAGACGGAGTGCTGGTTTGGTGAAAATAAACGCAGCTTGGGATCCGTGTTGAACAGACGGAGTGCTGGTTTGGTGAAAATAAACGCAGCTTGGGATCCGTGTTGAACAGACGGAGTGCTGGTTTGGTGAAAATAAACGCAGCTTGGGATCCGTGTTGAACAGACGCAGTGCTGGTTTGGTGAAAATAAACCCAGCTTGGGATCCGTGTTGAACAGACGCAGTGCTGGTTTGGTGAACATAAACGCAACTTGGGATCCGTGTTGAACAGACGGAGTGCTGGTTTGGTGAAAATAAACGCAGCTTGGGATCCGTGTTGAACAGACGGAGTGCTGGTTTGGTGAAAATAAACGCAGCTTGGGATCCGTGTTGAACAGACGCAGTGCTGGTTTGGTGAAAATAAACCCAGCTTGGGATCCGTGTTGAACAGACGCAGTGCTGGTTTGGTGAACATAAACGCAGCTTGGGATCCGTGTTGAACAGACGGAGTGCTGGTTTGGTGAAAATAACTAAAGAAGTGTAGAGTTTTGTTTTCAGTTTGTTTCACGTGTATTTAAATAATATTCTAATTTTAAGTTTTGTATATCTTAATAAGTGTTTTTATATTACAATGATGGAACCGTTAATTGAACAAGTCAAACCTCCAACTCCTATCCTAAATGTTCTTCTTCTTCCAAAACAGCTGCTAACAGCAGCATCTTCGCTTTTTCACTACTATCATCTGAGCTCAAACAAGACATTTTGGAGGATGCCATAACACTGAATTCAGGAGGGAAAAGAGGAACCATAGCTTAGCATAACTTAACAATGAGTGTGAATCTAAAATTACAAAACTTTAGCAGAGCGTAATATAGCATAACTTAGCGTTCTGTGTGAACCAGCCTTTATACTGGCCTGCTAATGATGGGGAGATCGGGGTTTTAATCCCGGTCGGGTCTACTGAGGGTGGTTTTTGCTGAATGGTTTCCCACTCTCCCTCAACACAAACGTGGGTAGATTACCTCTAAAATGCTTCCTTCCTCATCCCTACCCCATTAGAGTAATTATCATATGCGTATAACCTGAACAAGTAGTAAGACGTAATGATAAAAAAAATACGACCTGACCGGGAGTAGGTGACCTGGTGGTCTAGGGGTAAGGTGTCGGACTTTTGTGCTGGGGGTCCGGGGTTCAATACTCGGTCCCGACACAGATTTGTTTGATCGCCAAACCCCTCCTTCACCTCTGACAAGATGTGTATTAATCACAACTTGTGAATGTGAGGAATGCCAGGCCTCCACCGTGGTTCGGATTCCACGTTAAACTTTAGGTCCTCCATTTCATCTCACAATCACCCTACCATTACACATTAGCGTAAGTGCGTATAACCCGAACGGGTAGTAAGAGGCGGTGCTAATAATAATAATAATAATAATAATATAATAATAATAACCTGACCGGGATGTGAACAGTCAAAGCTCTTAGAGCTGGTTAGTCAATGCACTCATACATTTTCCTTAGCGGTATTGACCAAGGCGTAGAGCCAATAATTAAATAAGTTATTTTTCAAATAATTAAAACTAATAAAAACTGTTCGGATAAACACTTCGAACATACTCTATGTTTTAGTTTAATAGGCTCTATATATTCTTACTAAATAGTTCTAGTTTTCGAAATAATCCTTCGTTTTAATAATTTTAAGATGTTTTCTCCCGCTTTTTTTTAAACACAAAAAGCAATGTACAAATTTAGCACATTTGAGTGATTTTTTTTTCTAACTTACAATAGCATATAAGCCTCTGATATTTATGTTTATGACTGTGCAGTAAAAGGTTTGGGAACACCTAGTTTGATAGTCTTCTCTGCCACTATCTCCCTGTCTGAAATAATATCATTGTATATTCTCCATCAAAATATATTACTCGCCAGAACCCAGCGTAATTATTTGTAAGCACATCATCACGTGTGATGTATTGTGTAATCGATGTCCTTGGTGTATAGCTCATCATTAAAAAAAATTATCTCTAAGCATTAACGCGAAAATAATATTTTGAAATTCAAATTCTTCTTCTATTCAATACCTAGGTGATGGTGCGCGCGCCACATAGACAAATGAACAGCAATGTATCACGCCAGTACTCTGCGCAGTCGCAGTCGGTTATTGTCTGGGCGGGCACTTGGATGTGTCTTCCGTTCCGACTTCAGTTAAAGCGTGTGCTGTCAGTATACCGTATAGTAAACTTGTGTAAGTGCATCCTACCTGGGTCAGTGGGGTTCGTTTACCTGCGACTTTGATTTTTAAAGTATAGGCCTAGTGATCGCCGTTACGGAAATATTCTAACAGGTTTGTACGGTTTGAAATATGTATTATGTACCAATACTTTATTATCAAAGTAATCATTATATTACATTGTTAGTGAATACTGTTTAATTTTAACATTCCAAGCCCAAATAGGTGTTATTGCTTTCAAATTATATTTTAAACTAATTCAAATTCACCTTACGATCCATCCGGGCTATTCGCATATTTACACTCGTGAGGTAGTAGGGTTGTGTAAGGTAAAATCTAGAGTGTGTCCACATTTGCATGGATGGAGAGTGGGAAACTATTTAGGAAAATATACTCTTATTAAAGTAAAAATCGTCTAAAAAAAAAGGCACGACACAATCGCACAAACGTTCTTGTATTGTGCATTATAACTTCAAAGAAAATGTTCAAAAATAGGTTTTTAGTAAGCTACCCTTAATTAAGTTTTACTCATAAAAACAAATACGCCATCATGCTAGTCACAATAATCACTTTGTATATACATTTTAAACCAAATTGTTAAAATATATCTAGCAAAATTTTCAAAAATAGATTATTTGTAAATTACCCTAAAATTATTTGTTATTTATAAAAATGAAAACGTATTATTATTCATAATGAAATACTATTCACAGATTCCCATATTGAATTCAATCTTGAAGATCAATTTCTAAAACATTCAAACTTTCTATAATTAGATGTACATAAACTACCCTTAAATTAATCTATTTTAGATAAATAAAGGTATATTATTATTTATATGTAAAATATTCTCCCGATACCAATTTTGAACTGAATCGCTAAATACTTTTTTTAAATATTCACATTAAAAAAGTCATTAGTAGCCTAAACTATCCATAGCCAAATTCTCTCCCGCTCCCCCCCAAATAAAATTATAGGTTTACTGCTTTATTTGTTTTGTTCATGTCAAACACTACTCAGATATACTCTCAAGCAAAATCGTTATCTATAGCAATTTTCAAAATTTTCAAAAATAGCTCTTCAGTAAAATAGCCTTTATCGAGTTTTTACCCAAAACAAAGTATACAGGGTTATTTGTCATGTCAAACATTTACAAGATACCCATTTGGAACCAAATCGTTAAGAGCTATTTGTAAAATATCTCAAATTTTTGAAAAATTAGTCATCATTTAACTACCCATAAATGAGTTTTTACCATAAAAACAAGTACACAATGTTATGTGTCATGTCAAACACTCCCAAGATACCCATTTGGAACCGAATCGTTAGAAACATATTTTGTAAAATATTTCAAGTTTTTGAAATATCAATCCTTAATAAACTACCCTTAAATGAATTTTTGCCCAAAAACCAACTATATAGTGCTATTTATCACGTCAAACAAATCCTAGATATGCATTTTAAACAAAATCGTTGGATCCATTTTCAAAAAATGTGTAACTAAAAAAAATATTCATATGTTAACTATCCTTAATTGAAGATATAGGGTAAAAAATTTTTTTTATCGTATAGCCCTATAATATCTAAATATCAAGTTTGAACCAAATCCATCAACTTGGTTTGAATCCGTGACCAGGGACAGACAGACTTGGGGACAGAGAGAATAGTAAAAGCCACTTTTTTGGGTTTGTGTTCACATAAAACGTAAAAATTTCTCATAATCTCGAGATAGATTTTTTTCACGTAAGGGATCGTAACAATTTCCGCTACCCGCTCTCCTCTATATATCTTTTTTTTTACGATTTGGTAAATTATATTATTGGTAGTAAAGTGAGTGATATGAAATTTTAGAAAACTTTAAATTGCAGTTAAGTCAATCAAATATAAGTAAAATTTTACAATTAATATATTTATTTTCTGACAAAAAAAAAATTAGATTTATTCTCAACATTGACAAAAAAAACCTTACGTAAGATGGAATATGACCCCCCTCCCCCCCCCCCCCCCCCCCCGCAAAAAGCACACCAAACCTTTACATAATTTAAGGACGGCTACCAAGGTACATAGCACAAAATAACATTTGTTTTAACGCACCACTAAAAACTCATTATAATAAACAACACAATCGTTCCAACTTGTGCCAGCATGCCTTTTTTTCTCTTTTTTAAATCTTGGAAGCAAGTCAAACAAGCTGAACATTCATTGTTGCGGAACTGTTGGTTGTGAGCGATTGACACCTGCTTGGTCCGTCTCTTATAAGATAAATAATAGAGACAACTTTAAATTGAGGAAAGAAGAACATACAATGTTCATTTTCCATCTCCTTAGCGCAAGGGTTTATTTAGAATGAATTTATTTAAAGGGTCCTGGTTCGATCAAAGGTCAAGTCATTATCAGTGATTGTCTATTTCTAACAGAGTGATACACAACGAATTATTGTAGTCTAACTGAAAGTTATAGTCCTATGCAGGCGCGGATACAGGGGGGGGTCAAAGGGTCAGCTGACCCCCCTGTGGTGTTTAGAAAATTAATTTAAAAAATGTATATTTAGAAATAAAATACTAAAAAATTAAATCATACAAGTTTTTATCTTTCCTAGGGATGTGCGAATGTTCTTTTAGTCTCAGGTGAAGCAAAGATTGAAGCATGCCAAGAAAGGTTGAAGCTGAAACCAAATACAGTTTTTTTTATCAAATAACACTATTATTAATTTTTAAATTATCTAATAATACTTCTAAATAAAGAGAAAGTTTAGTAGGGAAAAAACACACTATATTATATTATTTTTATGCTGACATATCTGAGTTTATTCCTGCTTGCGTTATAGGTAGATATAATTCAATATCAAGTTAGTGTTAAAATACTTTTTATTGCTGTTATGTGATTATTATAATTTATTTAAATGGGTAGTAATTAGTGATTTTCGTTATTTATAGAGGTTTTATTTTATCTTCAAAACTTCTCAAGATGCTAAGGTGGTTGTCGAAGTGACGACGTCGAATCGAAGGTGACTTAGGCTTCAACTTTGACTTTGACATTTCGAAGATTTGCACACCCCTACTGAATTCCTAGTGCAGGCTGTTCACCTCATACACCTGTCTTCAACACAAGTAGTGGACCGAGTTAAAGAGGGGTGGAGTGTGCTATTTTTAGAAAGACTTACCCCCTTCCAGTGAAAAGTACGCTAATCTGTTTCAAACCAGTCAGAGGTAGCTGGAAATATTTACTTTTAGAATACCGGAACGATTCGTTCGAGTGGCCTTAGACGAGGAACATTTTACGTGTGTGTTTCGTTTTGTTAATGCTTATGTGCAATAAAGTGTAATTTATAAATATTTCAGTCTATTTGTGATTATAATGACCTATGATGGTTTTCTTTACTCTTAGTAAACTGTGAGTGTGGTATTTATGTTTTGTTTTTTATGGTTATTGTGCTACTGCCTATTGTCATTGTGATACTGTGACTGTGATACTTCCTCCTGCTATTCAATTTTGTGTTAAATTATTGTCTTTGCTAGTTATGTGATTTGAATGCAAGTATTGATATTATAATGTCAAAAAGAAAGGGACAGACGGATTTATTTTGTTTTTTCAAGAAAAAAAATCCTGAATCAACAGGAAACGAAACTGTGGATTTAATTGAAAATAGTGCGTCAGTGAACTTAGTTTGTGACTCACCCTCAACCAGTGGATTTAATTCAAATACTAAAATCTCTATAGAAAGTGTAGGACCAGAAAAATTTGATATTGGCAACTTTGTTGGAGCTGAAACTATTTCCGATGACTTAAAATACCACATGCTAGTAGAACCGTGGACTCCACCACTAAGCTACAAGTTCCCTAATGTTGTTCAGTCAGGAGGTATTAGACATTTTCAAAGATCATGGCTGGACAAGTTTGTTTGGTTGACGTACAGTGCTAAGGACAATGGCGCTTATTGTATTGCATGTGTACTTTTTGGATCAAAGGAAGGAGGTAGGAGTAGAATATCTCTCGGAAGCTTTGTACGGACTCCGTTTCTAAACTACAAAAAGGAAATGAAATGCTTTGCGGACACGCCTCCAATGAATATCATAAAACAGCAATTATAAGATGTTCTGAATTTAAGAATACATTTGAAAACAGGACACAATCAGTTGAAGTCAGACTAAATTGTGAAGTGAAAAAAAGAATTGAAGAAAATCGAGCACGTTTGATACCCATGATAAAGACAGTTATACTATGTGGCCGACAAAACTTTCCCCTAAGAGGTCATCGTGATGATGGAGAGCTTAGCGAAAACGATAGCACAGAAAATGAGGGAAACTTCCGAGCACTTTTAAGATTCCGTATTGATGCCGGTGATAGTGATTTAAAAAATCACATAAAAACAGCACCCAAAAATGCAACGTTTATTAGTAAAACAACTCAGAACGAATTAATTGAAGCTTGTGGAGAAGTTATCCTTAGTAAAATTGTTAAGTCCATTAAAGCAGGGCAATTTTTTTCGGTACTAGCAGATGAAACAACGGATGTTGGAACAGTTGAACAGATGAGTCTTTGTGTTAGATTTCTGGACATAGTTTCACTTAAAATTCGAGAAGAATTCTTAGGTTTTGTGGAAGCGAGAAATCTCAGCGGCGAGGCTCTCACAAACTTACTTCTTGAAAAATTAAACAATTTGGGACTTAAAATTGAAAACCTGCGTGGTCAAGGGTACGATGGAGGGTCTAACATGTCTGGTAAAATCAAAGGTGTGCAAGCTCGTATTAGGGAAAAGCAGCCTCTTGCTATATAAATATATATATATATATATATATATATATATATATATATATATATATATATATGCACTGTGCTTCTCACAAACTAAATCTGTCCATTTCTAAAGCATGTTCTTTAACAAGTGTAAGGAACGCTATTGCTGTGGTCAGTAACGTAACAAATGAAGTAAGAGAATCCAGTAAACGAACAGATTTAATGAAAGCAAAAATACATGAACAATATCCTGAAGAAACAAAGTGCAAACTCAAAACGCTTTGTGAGACGCGTTGGGTAGAACGACACGATGCATTTTTACAATTCTTACATGTTTTTGATGCAGTTGTATGTTTCCTACAAGTATTTGATGCGGAAGCACCATCATCAAAGTCAGCACTTTTACTCACCTCAGTTCTCAGGTTTGACTTTATTATAACTCTGCATATTGTTTCATTTATCTTCAGTCTAACAGTCACGTTGTCTCGTCAGCTTCAAAACCCTTCGTTAGACCTGAAAAACTGCTATAATATGGTAGCAAATGTTTTAGAGACATTGAAAGATTATCGGAATAACCCTAATAAATATACAGAAGTCTATAATGAATCGGTGAATTTGGCTTTAAAACATGAAATTGACATCACTATACCAAGGACCTTTCGAACACAAACTCATGGGCCAAATGTTGCTGCATATAATCCTGAGGAATATTATAGACTAAATGTCTACCTGCCATTTGTGGACTATCTTATTTCTGAACTGTCAACTAGATTTTCATCAACTGGACATGATAATATTATCACATTATACGGTTTAATACCAGCATTTGCTAACCAAGACAATGAAATTTTATTACAAGCAGCTCAAACATATGCTAATGACCTTCCTGGGACTCCGTCAGAACTTCGTGGAGAGATTGACTTGTGGCAACAACGCTGGAAACATAAATCTAAGGCAGAGTGTCCATCTAGTGCGGTTGACAGCTTAATGCATGCTTCAGATGGTTTTTACCCAAACATTAAAGTTCTTCTCCACATTTTGTCTGTTCTTCCCGTGACTACTTGCACTAGTGAGAGATCATTTTCTACCCTAAGAAGGTTAAAGACATACTTAAGGTCAAATATGGATGAGGAACGATTAAATGGTTTGGCCATGTTAAATATTCATCGAAGCATAGAAGTTCATCCTGATGAAGTTTTGGAGAAATTTGCTCAAAAGAATAAGAGGAAAATGCAATTAATGCATTTATAAAATATGAGGTACGTTTGAACAATGTTTTGTATAGGTTTTATAGTTATTATTATTATTAATTATTATTATTATTATTAGTAGTAGTAGTAGCAGTAGTAGTAGTAGTAGTAATTACTGTTGCTTTAAAAAGATACTTGCTATTGACATTATATAATTTTAATTTTTGTGGATTTCTAGAGTTATTTAGGTGACTACGCTGAGAAATTGATCAGACAAAAAAAACTATCACATTGCTATAATGCATTTTCAAACGTTCTAAATATTCTTATTTTACTTAAATAATAAGCTTACATTATTAGTAATTATGTTATTTATTATTAGCTTGACCCCCCTATGAAAATTTTCTGGATCCGCGCCTGGTCCTATGTATTTTCGCAAGAGTAAATCTTATATTTAAATATTCCGAAAATAAGAATTTCACATTGATAATAGCATTTAAAATAAATATATTAGTGGCGTATCTAACATTATGAATAAACGAGACTAGAGCTGTAGATAGAATCGTTTTACCTTAGATCTCCTTATCTATCCGACGGTTTGGTAAACATATTAATCACTAATTTGGGTTGGCACTATCAACAAGAAATATGTTAGTTCTCTTTTCATTATAAAACCAGAAACTAGCTACAGTCTATACAGCGTAGGAGTGGTGGTAACTGACAGCTATGAGAAGTTACCAGATCTACTCTCATATCCATTCGCCAAACCATATGATCTACAAGAGCATAATGTTGAGTTGTTGCTTTTGGCAGTCAAAACTTTTACAACAAACAATTTGTTTTTAATTATTTGTTGTTTTAAGTGTTTTTACATTGTTGAAACACGAACTTATTAAAATAACTTTTTTTTTTGTGGAAGTGGCGTCTATGATTCACTTAAAAATGCTTTACAAACGAGAGCTTCAAAGAGGCCGCCTTCCCTTCGTATTTATTAAGATTATGAAACTGATAAAATGAGCATGGTTGATGACGTCATACAAACCGTATTCTCTTGTGTTCATGACCATGTATTTACAAAATAAAAACGTTTTATTTTGAAACTAATATTTTGTACGACTCTTTCTTTACGTCAGTATTTCTCAAAGTGTGTTCTTTGGAACCCTGGGGCTGGATTTTTGAAATATACTTAAACCTAAGCCAAATATCGGAATTTATTGAATACAGAATTAGATATGAGATTTCAGCTGTCTTCTATTACCATATGACGAATATTAAAGAAATTTGCAATGATGTTTAAGAAAGCCACTACTATTCTCACTAAAAATATTGTTTTGGAAAAAATAGAACATACTATGCTATGTTTAAAAAAGATAATAGATTTAATATATTTATAAGCGATGCAAAGTTCACTTTCCCTACGAGCGTGTAATAAGAAAATATAATGTCACCATGTTCGGGCGATATTATTTTAATACTATATTTTACTACCGGGTGTTTTTTTTTTATTTGCGGCTCTATAAATTTGTTAATAAGACATACGCCTGGTTGATTAGTTTAATTCACTGTTTTTAATGAGTATGAGCAATTAGATATCATACATGCTGCTGATTACCTTTATAGGGAGCTGTGCTGACTAAAAATTGTTGGGCCCGGTGCCATTCTTTTTGCATGTCCTGCCCACCGTGATCTACGAGACTTGATTATCCTTAAAATGTATTGTGATGATTACAGGACATGTACCTCATAGTTATGTAACCTCCTCCACTCCCCTTTTGGCCCATATATCTTCCTAAGCACCTTGTTTTCGAAATCTAAAATTTATTTTCGTCATAGTAAGGTAAATTACCATGTTTTACACCCATGTCAACAACTTATTGATCGAGTAGTAGCCGGCATTTCCCGAATGTATTCTTTTCCTAATTTCCAATCTTATCATTATTGCTAGTTACTATTGTTTCTAAATATCAAAACTTATTAACCATTTCAAATGATATGTTGTTCGAAGTAACCTCTAAATTATCGTCCTCAATCTGTGATCTATATGTGATATCATATACAGTAGCCCCATGGCTTCTTTGGTGCTGACTGACAGTTCACAGCTGACTTCTGACAGTCAACATTTTTTCAGCGCTCACTTCTAAACCTATTTCCTTACTAGTATCTAGTAAAATGTCTGCATTTCTTGCCACAGCTTCCTTACTATTGTCCAACAAAGCTAAATCATCTGCGTACCCTAAAGGTGCAGATAGACTGGAAAGTAATCTCGCGTGAGATGCTGTCATACAGTACTGTCACAATGGTAAAACAGCTCTGCGAGTATATTTCTGATGACTCGCGCAAGTTGTTCCGTTAGACACCCACGCTTCCCTGTCTAAGCGCACTCCTCGCCACTTTCGCAAGCTCTCACGGAATATCCAAACCATTTCGATATTTTCTGCGAGACTTAACGCGAGTTAATTGTCTCTCTAGAAGATGTCCGCTATTTATGAGGAAAATGAAGTTTTGTGCGAAGTTTACAATACAGAGAGAGAGAGAGGTTAAAACAAACAAAAACAAGATGCCTTACAACTTACAAGCCATAGCGAACAAGTTTTCCACCAACCCAGTGGAAATATCTAGAAAACTGCACAATATACGCATTCAATCTAATCAAGAATCGAAGAATAATAAGTTGAGGTACTGGATTCACTTCACAGCCCAGCATTGCCTTTCCTTCCGTTTTTTTTCTACTAATAGAATATATTTGGTTTAGGATTAATAATGCAGCAGCATATTTGAGACGTCTGACTGGAGGCATTATTCCAAAATGACAGAAACAAACCTTGCGCGAGCAATATTCTCCTCTCTCGCAGCAATTTATTGCTGCTAATGTGAACAGACCTGGACAGCACTCACGCGAGAAATGACGCAATTCACTTGCCAGTGTGACCGTGGCCTTGTAGCTACATTGTACCGTTTAATGTTAACCCTTCTCTACTCTCTTGCATTACCCTAATAACATACTCTAAGGCTAGGTTAAAAGGTAATGGGGAAAATGTATATCCTTGTTTCAACCCATTGTGTATTCCAAAAGTATCTGATAAGTGACATCCAACTCTTATACTGCCATGCTTATCAGTCAAACATACCTAATTTATTCTGTAAATTGAAAAATGACACCACGGCATGGGAATCGAACCCGGTACCTTTGGCTTATCACAACAATGTTCTAACCACTGAGCTATCCAGTAATTGACCAGGGTCATTCTCCAACTCATATTTTAAGGCAGAGTATGTGATGGACGTGTGGAAATTGTCTGTTACAAATGTGTCCAGATGTCATTTTTCAATTTAAAGAACATGATATTTAGTTGTGACTATAACCTTAATTATCATATATAATATCTAAGATATTTAATCCCTATCTCATTTCGCTTGACAAGTCATTAGGGTAACCCATACTTAATTAAAATTTCATATAGCTTGTTTCTTTTAACTTAATCGTAGTTTTTTTTTTTTTAGCATCACGGCTTACTACCCGTTTAGGCTATACGCCATAGGCAGAGCCCTGCGTTTGTGGAGATCGCGATAATTCGCGAATGTTAGATATGGAATTTTTTATTTCAGATGTTCACATTTCAGGTTACCCTGATTGCAAATATATGCTCAGAATTGTAGCGATAATTCGCGAAATCGGCGTTTTAGCGCGATATTCGCGATTTTAAAAGATGTCCGCGATAATCGCAATTTAGTCGCGATTTTCGGCATTCGCGCTAATATTTTTATAGCCTAAATTGAGATTTAAAAATATAGTCACAATTTTTGTGAAGTAACAAGATGATTTTTGTGTAATATTTTGTCTTTGTGACTTGTACATACTTTTCCCGGACCAGCTGCCGCTAAATCTTACTCTTTTAATAAGTTGACAGCACATTTTTTTGCGGACTAGTGTTTTTTACCGTTTTGTCCAAACAAAATGTAATTTTTGATTTTCACTTAAATATGTTTAGTTTACCTGTTTCAAACATTGTCCTGGAAGTCTAGTTTTAACCCAACAAAGTCACCTTAATCACGAAAGTTTGGTAAAAACCAATTTTTTAACGCTTTTGTCTTAATTCGATAATTTCGTCGCAAAAATAGGATTTTTGTAATTCACCGCTTATTCACCGCTTTTGGGAACCTTAAAAACGAAATTGGGCTTTTTTATTCACCATAAAAGCAGGGCTCTGGCCATAGGCCTTTTAAAAATCTATGTATGATTGATGAACATTCATGTTATATTCACAATTTTTTTTCTAATATTTGCCGAACAGTAAAAAATCTGATCCGTTTGTTGATCTATTTCGTCTAAATCAAATGCCTTTATTTGAATATAGTATTGGATTATGTAGGCGGGGGTGACTCAACCTTTTATTCAAACACAATTTTTTAAACCTCCTACTTTATTAGAGAAAGATAAAGTCATTTCTAAAATTATCCAGGTTTGGTCGAGGGTGGTGAAACATATTTGTGTTAGGGAAGGGAAAGATGAACCAAAACGGGGTTTTGAGGAACTTGTTTCTCTCCCCAGACCTAAAGAGTTCCGGGGCCCTCCGCCGGCAAAAGTTCTACGATTGGATGTCTAGCTATTGAAGTAGTCATCACCTGGATGTTTTTTTAAAAATTATCCTCCTCTAAAGTATATTTGAGGTAGTCCTCCCTCAGATTTTTTTTCAAATTTTGGTGGCCCCAGAGGATATTTAGAACGGTCCTCGCCTGATTTTTAACATTTTATTTCGTTGCAAAAGCTATTTTGGAGTTTGTTTTAAATCGTATAATATTTGAAAATATATGAGGGGAGTGAAATAAATCTAGAGAAGGGTAAATTTATTCCAGGGAGAAAAAATATTTTCAGTGGACAATGCCCCCCCTCCCCGGTTATGTTGCTCTATGTATCTCAGTCTACCCTAACTCTGTGACCCTGAAAGATTTTTTTTCAGTTTTTAAACTACTTATTACATGAATTTAACGCGGCGTTATAATTACAAAGTACTGTAGACTATTTTTATTTTTCAGTATTTATTTGATGGTAAACGACAAGCTATTTTTAAATAGTCTACCTTATATTACTTCACTACCTCTGTCATCAAATCTGCCGACCACTTTTTCATTCACTTCTAAAAGAGATATAAGGCTAAAACTTTGTACATATTCCTAATTCCTGTGACAATGCATTCTATTAAAATTTGAGGTAAAATCTATAACTAGGTGCACCGTACAGTCATTGCAGGTCATATGTAGACCTATCAGCTATCCTGGATTTATAGCTGATCTGTATTTTGGACCTTACTTTATTCGTTCAAACATAACCTATTTAAGTTTACATATTTAAAAAATCAAAATACCTAAAAAAAAGTTTTTTTATTCAAAAAAATACTTTATTCTGATAAAGTATAAGGTGTGGCATCTACTCTTGCCATTATACGTTGCATGAGTAAGTGCCATCCACACCTTAAATTTTATCGGAATAAAGTTTATTTTTGAAATTATATGTATTTACTAACTAATCGTATAGGCTGACTGTCTAACTAATAATAATACACGTTGACCTCTACCCTACTTGCGAGTGTCAGGGTGTTGAGTTCCAGAAATTGACCAACCACTTTTGAGAAACCTGTTGAAACGGCAGACGGGATAGATTTTAGTCTATTTTTATTTTTCTGTAATTCGCGTCTTACTAGCTGTCCGGGCTTTGCGTACATTTATATACTAATGGGATAGGGATGAGGAAACTAAAATTTAGAGGAAATGTACCCGCCCTTTTTTTAGGTAGAGTGGGGAAACATTCAGCTGGGATTCGAACCCCTATTTCTCCGCTACCGGTAAGCCAGACTAGAAAAGACCGCCGCCTTTATTCGGGTGTCCACCGATGCGGGTCAATTTACAAAAATATGGGATATCTAACCAGATGAGTGGATAGCTCACAAATAATCTAATCGAAGCGCGCGCTGCAACAAGAAAAATATTGTCTACCCATGAATGGATTCACTCAAACGCCTGTTTTGTTGGCCGCACGGCCTAAGAGATCGGGGTTCGAATCTCTGTCGGGTGTACTGATGGTGATTTTTACTAAATATTTTTTCACTCTATCTCCACGAAAATGCGAATACACTTCCCTTAAATTAAACCTACCTCATCCATAACTCATTAGCGAAATTAATACATATACATTTAACCTGATCAGGTAAATAAGACTTGGTGCTAGAATTAAAAAAAAAAATAGACCAAACCTTAAAACGAAGTGATTCAAAATATTTTCGATTTGACGCGGAAGTCTTAGGTCATCGGTAATTTCCAAGAAAGTTCGAGGACACTCGAGGCCGATAATTGTTGTGTTTGTGTTGAGATTGTGAAATATTCTGTTGAAAGTGTTGGGAGTTTGTGTTGGTTTGTTTATTTAGTGAAGCTGCAATGGGCGTAGAAAAAAATAATATATTTATTTACGATAGCTACATAAACGTTAACAGTACATGAGAAGAAAAATGTGTGAGAAGAAATCGGTAAACATATAAAAAGCATCACAGGTAAGGAAGACTGCTTGTAAGTATATATTTGTATCTCACTATTTACTTACAAACAAGGCTGTACTCATGTGATGGCCAATGTAAAGTCTCCTTACGGGAGATGACAAAGATTTTTTTTGGTATTAAATATCTCTTCAAGCAATTTAAAGTTTCTTTGAATATTAGGGTCAAAGGTGGTACTTTTTTTTTTTTGCCACTGCGTTTCATTTTACGTTTGTGTTGTACGCATGTGTGTTAGCTAGCAACGTTAATGTGTTGGAGGAGATACAGTTTGAATTTCGAGGAAATGTACCCGCATTTGTGTGAAGGGCTAGTGTAAAATCATTTAGGATAAACCACCCTCGGTACATCCGACTAGGGATGTGGTATCGAAAGAAAGGTATCGATACTGTACTCATTGAAAGTATTGGAAGAAAAATATCGATACCGTACTAGTATCGAAAGAAAAGCATCGATAGCAGGATAGCAGTAAGTATCGGTATAGAATTTTTTTTTTACAAGATGCTTTTTCGATATTCAACTTCTTAAAAAACTTCCATAATTCACTTCTGGGAGGTGCCATTCTTTAACTATATTCGTCGTTTATATATTATATCAAGATAAGATTATTAACTATTGACAAATTGCCTATACAACGCACATAAACTTTTCTGCTTCGACTGCTTGATGTACTCTTGAGTTAACTGAATTCGTTGAGCGCTACAAAATATTATTTTGTTTAGTTTGTGATGACCATGCTCATTGATAAAGGAAGGGATGGTAAGTAGACTGGTTGTCACTAGCCCAGTCAGGAATCAGGCTGTATGGATAAACAAAGATGAAAGAACAACTATGAATTATGATGAGCTAAGAGATTGAGGGCTAGAGTCAGTAAAGAACGGGTGCTGCTGAAACAGTGAGTTTTGAAAAGGAATCCAATAGGTCAATGTGAAAGAAGTGTCTTACGTTGATTTGGGCATGTTGAGAGGATGAGTGTGGCTCGAGTGACGAAACAATAAATGAAGGTAAAGTGTATGGATCAAAAGGAAGAAAAGGGTAGACCATGTGAGACGTGGCTGAATGTTGTAGATGAATATATGAAAAAGAGAAACATTGATTTTTAAGAATAAAAGAGCATGTATGACTCGGTGTATGGATATTGTTGAAGCGAAGGGAGTATGCAAGGACAGGGAAATTTGGAGAAAGTTATTGAGGATGTATTAATTAAGAAGTTTAATTTTTTTTAGCTGTATTCACAGTTTCTTGCCTACCCCATAAGGGAATGGCGTGATTAGGTATGTATATGTATGCATGTATGTATGTATATAAAGTTGCTTCTTGCTTATCATGCAGATAATGAGTGAGAATTGAGAAATAGTGTCATTTGTACTTTCGCCACACTCCACCCTAGTAAACATTTAAGTCATAAGTGAAGATAACAAAAAATTGTTTCTTTGAATACCAATCCGATACCGGAGTGTGAGTACTAATATCAGTAAAAGTGTCGGAAAAAGTATTAAGTAAAAAAATACTAGTATCGAAAGGAAAATATCGATATTAGTAAAGTATCGATACTTTTTTCACGCCCCTATACCCGATAAGCATTCGAACCCTGATCTCCCCGTAATAGGCAGTCTAGTCTATTGAGAACGCAACACCTCAGCGCCTTAGACCATGCGGCCACCGAAACGGGTACCAGCTGCTACTAATCTAGCTATAGAATGAACATATAAGTTTTTATTTCACACCGCGTATTACTGTTTTTCAAGGCTATACATAATTAATAATAATTTATTACAAACGGCAATGAGCCGAGTGGAAGTACGAACAGTAAGAGAAAGCGAGAGAAGGATTAACCTGCTCGTCTGCCATTATTTCACTCCTCCTACCCTCTCCTACGTTCAGAGCAAAGTTTGACCGGTCCTTTGCCGAGTGATGGCGTTAGTGTACGGGGAAATGTTCCAGTTGCTACCTATCAGGTTAATAATAATGCCAATAAATTTTGTGTTGTGACCCCCATAATAAATTATGTAATTCGATTCACAAATCTCCATTCTATGTTCCTATACCATTTCCCTTTCATTTCCCTCGGATTTAGGTCTTTAACGATCAACTCAAATATCCCTAGTTTTGACTTTTCTAAGGGCAGAATTTCCTATTTTAAGCCATGTTTACAGATCTCTCTTATGTATAGAAACATAGAATAGAGTTTTGTATTCATTCCAGTGAAGACCAAACTTCGATACTACTAATAGTTTTATCAACATCGTGATAGAGCTGAACAATTGAGTGACACTGTATTGGCTCCCCTATGCAGGCCTCTTAAGGTCACACTTCAGTAAATGAGCCCCATTTTCACAATCAACTTTTATCAAAATTTATTTCAAACGGATTTTAATTTTTAATTTTTTTTTTCTTATTTAACGTTCACTTTCTGAACCAACTGATGATATCAGCCCACGAGAATTTCTATGAGCGGGCACGAAAGGGCCTACCAAATTTGCCGTAAAGGTATTTTCACATAATGTCTAGCGTTATTTTACATATAACAATTGACATGAGACCGACGACTTTACTTCCACTCCGAAGGAAGTTGTGGTACGGATTTTTATCGATAAAAAAAATCCGTTGCACTCGGTTGGGTTTGAATTCACAGATTTCGCGTCCTGAAGCGAGCTTAATGAATTAACACCAGATGGAGCTTTCATGGAGGTTTCACATGCAAGTCAAAATTTTCCTTTTCTTTGCTAAAAACATTAATTTTACTACATTACATTACTTTTCCAAAACACAACATGGTGGGTTGCAAACGGCCCGTGAGCCGCCAGTTATAAACCCTTGGTCTATAATATGACATTGAAAGAGATAATCCTAGTTTTTAAAATAATCGGATACAATTTTTCATAATTAACTTGAGTCTCGATTATTTGCTTTAAATTTAACTATTTAACTGCCATTTACTTATAGGTAACACTAATCCAAACAATTATGCGTAGACAGTTTTCATTTATTTCATTTCAAATAAAAACTATTTCAAAAAGTATTGAAAATGATACGTTGGCTCTGAAACGGTCTGCTAAAAATCCTATTTTCACGACACTGTGCTACCACTCAGCTCTGCTGCTTATCTTAAAAATAATGTAATCCTTGAAGAGACTCCTGATTTATACTGCTCCATTCCTGTAGTCTCCTCCAATAAAAATCAGGTTCTAAATCTTGCGGAGAGTCAGGGCCTAAATCCTGTGAAGAGTCAGGGCCTAGATCCTGGGAAGAGTCAGGGCCTAGATCCTGTGAAGAGTCAGGGCCTAGATCTTGTGAAGAGTCAAGGCCTAAATCCCGTGAAGAGTCAGGGCTAAAATCCCGTGAAGAGTCAGGGCCTTGATCTTGGGAAGAGTCAGGACCTAAATCTCGTGAAGAGCCAGGGCCTTGATCCTGGGAGAGTCAGGACCTAGATCCTGTGAAGAGTCAGGGCCTAAATCCTGTGAAGAGTCAAGGCCTAAATCCCGTGAAGAGTCAGGGCCTAGATCCTGGGAAAAGTCAGAGCCTAAATCCCGTGAAGAGTCAAGGCCTAAATCCTGTGAAGAGTCAAGACCTAAATTCCTTGGAGAGTCAGGGCCTAAATCCTGTGGAGAGTCAGGGCCTAAATCGCGTGAAGAGTCAGGGCCTAAATCCTGTGAAGAGTCAGGGCATAGATCCTGGAAAGAGTCAGGGCCTAGATCCCGTGAAGAGTCAGGGCTTAGATCCTGGGAAGAGTCAGGTTCCAAATCCTGGGAAGAGTCAGAGCCTAAATCCCGTGAAGAGTCAGGGCCTAAATCCCGTGAAGAATCAGGGCCTACATCCCGTGGAGAGTCAGGGCCTAAATCCCGTGAAGAATCAGGGCCTAAATCCCGTGGAGAGTCAGGGCCTAAATCCCGTGAAGAGTCAGTGCATAGATCCTGGGAAGTCAGGGCATAAATCACTTGAAGAGTCAGGGCCTAAATCCTGTGAAGAGTCAGAGCCTAAATCCTGTGAAGAGTGAGGGTCTAAAGCTTGTGAAGAACCAGGATATAAAATCCTGTAAGGAGTCATGGCCTAAATCCTAAGAAGAATGGGGGCCTAAATCTTGTATTCTGTCTGTCACTTTGGGGCTTATCTAGGAAAGAAACATCATTGTCCTTCAAAACATTGGGAAATACACATGTTACTAACACTGAGCCTAAAACATGCTCGTAGTTTGACGTTTGCTGACAATGTCTTTGGGACATTCTACATTTTTGAGTTGCTCAGACAAAAGTATTTTCAGCCATATTGCGTGGTCTGCCCAATGCATAGTATTTTTTTCCCCCTATCATACTGTAGTTTGCGAGCTTTGCCAACTACGTAATTTCTCGCACAAGGTAACAATATCTTTTATTAGCCTATATAATATATGCACGAGAGTTTTTTTTATAGACGACTATTGCGGTATGTTAAAACTAGTTCCCGGTAAGTAGGCCTATCTATAATGAGGTAATTGAAGTGAACCATTTCGCAATTTTTCATCAAGGAAGTGTTAATCAAGTCCGATACGTTAGCTCAGCCGATAGAGTGTTTGCTTACTGAGAAGAGTCCCGGGTTCTATTCCAGCAAGGTCGAAATATTATCATCGGTGAAATGTGGTTTTCCCCTTTCCCAGTGATGAATAATTAACGGCTGGGGACTTAGTGTTGCATTTGATCTAGAATTTTATTACACTAGTTTATTAGTCGTGTGCTCATGTAATCAGTCATTTCAACGCTTGGAGTAGTAAAATGTTTCTCTTATGAACAAGAAGATTCACATTATATATATATACACACACACACACACCACACACACACAACTCACTCACTAGGGGTTTATACTAGCTTTGCTCATGATGGGCAAACCCAAGTGAGTTATCTTTGCAAGTGGATGTAAACTAATGTAATTCAGCGTTCTTTTGAACGTAACAACTTAAAGTCTGTTCACCGTAGGAATTGTTTTCTGAAAGGCCTTTTTCCCTACCAGAAAGCTATTAATATAGGATATTTGTAGGAAAAAAGACCTTTCAGAGAGAAATTCCTACCGTGAATGGAGTATAGTTACGGTATTGTATTGTATTTTTCACACATTATTTTGGTTTCTACATACGTATAGGGCAGCTAGAATCATCAAATTTGGCACGTTTATGGAAATTGGATGTGCCAATATGCCTGCCAAATTTTATGGTTCTAGCTATCCCATAAGTGTGTCAGAAAATTAAAAAAATGTGTGGAAAATGTGCAAAATTTACCTAAAATCAAAAGATTTAGCTCTATCTAAGGTATAACCGATGGAGATACGACAAAAATTAATAGGACCGAACTTGTGGATCTCGCCAAATCCGTAGCTGCTGGTGCAATGCGTTTTTTTTGATAGGTCCTACCGTTTAGCCACAAGAGACCTCCAAAGAAAGGTCCGCACCGACTTTAAAGTTGCTCCGCTATTTTGAATTTTTTTCGTGGGTTAAAAAATTTTTTTTTTAACTTTTTGGAATTTTTCCGTCGGTTACAGGCTAGAAGCTATAAGTTTACCAAATTTCAAGTCTCTAGCTCATCAGGAAGTAGGTAAACATTGTCAGTGAGTGAGTGAGTGAGTCAACCATGTGGCTTTATAGTAGTATAATAAACATTAAGATATCTTACTTAATAAAGATTACCCAAATTGGATTTTATCACGCAACCTAGGGGATGAAAGATTAAAGAAAAAAATATTAACGTGCACTTTTGAGCCAGCTGATTATATCAGCATATGACTCTGGTCTAATGATGAGAGCTCTTAGCTACGAATGTCCCGGGTTCGATTCCCAGCGCATCCAGGTTTTTCTGTGAATCATTGGGTCTGGAAGGCTTCTATTGCCACCACATAATCATCATCATTATCATCACATCATCTCATCGGAATGAAGTAACTTCACCTATATGGTAACCAAACCTCAAAAGACGGTTACATATCCATCACTGCCAATAGAAGACCAGAAATGTCTAGCTGACAAACCCTGGTAGCATACGCTAAAAATAAACCCTTGAAAACTAATTTAATTTCATACCAGGATCTACATCCGGTTTACCCGCCATTAATTCGTCACTGTGAGCGGAGAAGACACCAATTCCAATGCGGTAAAGCCATTTTTCGGCCATATCAGGGATCAAACCTGGGACCTTCTAAACCATAGGCATACGCGCTACCAGCTGGGATAAGGTTTCTGATAAACATTTCTTTTAGTTTAACGCCAACACCACGGTAGTGAGGAAAGTGAATGCGTCAAAAGCAATACAAATCATATCCTACACCTGTTTCTAACTATTTTAACACCTCTATACTCTTCATGGCATGAGCCCGTGATCGAGCTGTACCGACCGAGCGGCCGCCACGGTCAACCCTCCAGCCATTAATCTCAGTTTTCTAGAACGGAGCCGCTAACTGTTCATTCTAGTAGCTCCTCACTTGTCCCCACGAGGCTGAGTTTGACTCCGTTTCAGATCCAAGACATTCTTTGCCAGACATGTTCAATATTATATCGTGCTCGTTTCGGTGGCCTCATAGTCTAAGGCCTCACTCTCGCAGCATACTGGACTGCCGATGACGGGGAGATGGAGGTTCGAATCTCTGTTTGATGTATTGAGTTTAAAAAAAATGTTTTCCACTCACCCCAAGCAAATGCGGGTACACTTCCTCTAAATTCAACCTAACTCATTCCTAATACATTAGCGTAATTAGTACATATGCGTAAAATCAGATTGGGTAGTAAGACGTGGTGACAAAATAGTATTAAACAATCGGTCACCCGCCTCGGTGGCGTAGTTGGCTAACGCGCTAGTTTCGTGTTGAGTCAGACTGCCGAGGACGGGGAGATCGAGGTTCGAATCTCGGTCGGGTGAACTGGGGCGGCTTATCATAAACTGTTTTCCACTCTCCCTCCACGCAAATGCGGGTTCACTTCCTTTAAATTCAACCTTCCCGATTCCTAAACCAGTAGCATAATTAGTACTTAAGCGTACAATCCGAACGGGTAGTAAGACGCGGTGCTAAATAAAAAGAATAAAACAATCTGTCTTTCATAAGGCGAGTAGTGGTTTATCGGGTCATGCCACCTGGAGCGCTGTAGTTAAGTTACTGTCGTGTGAGAATTGCTGAGTGGCCCTTATAGGTTGCGGTAATACTACAGGATACAAAACATTACATAACATCGGACGAGTCTCTAGAACAATATTTATAACAATGGATTTTCCCAAACTAGATTTGAAAGCAGAAACGGATCCAGAATATTATCTTGGAAGGGTATGATAAATTAATAACACATAAACTATGAAAAACTGTTTAAAACGGTTTAATAACACTTATAAGGGAGTATAACTCGAACGGTTAGTAAGACGTGGTGCTAAGGAAAAACTTATGAGTTAATACGCTGTATTACTAAGATAACACAAAGTAATATTATTTTACAATATTTACAAATAAATTAAAACACAACATTGTTGTACGTTTTTAACAAAACATTTATTACAAAAAGACTTTAAAATCACACAAAGGAAGCCTATGAACGAATTTCTTTAGAACAGGAGTCGGAAACCTAATGCAAGCGTACCAAGAGTGGCACGTGGAACGATTTTCAATGGAACGGTGAGCGATCTGAATTAAAACTATATTAAATTTTATTTTTAATTAAAACCATTGATTTGATTAATAATTTTAATAACAACGTGATTTATGTATAATAGATGATTCAATTGTTTTGTTTAAAAATTTCAAAATAATATTTTCAGAACTTAAATTTTGCTAAACACATTTATAACTTTTGTCTTTATCCTGATTTATATTAAAATATTAAATATTCAAGAAACATTAGTTATTTAATGTATTCTATCTAGAAACACGCTGTCACGTTTAAATTTTAAAAGATCAACTTAAATTTGTTTTAATAGTTATACTAGAAAACTAGTATAAAAATATAAACGATTTGGGTGGGCTTAGGTTAGTTGTCACTCTGAGTGACTTTGCAATATTACCTCGTCACAACACTACTAAAATGTTGCCGACCTCTGCTATAGAAAGTAGTTATGATCACTATTATCAGAATAACTATATTAAAGTTAATCCCAATTGAATAACCAGGAGTAGGATTTTTTCTCTTCGAAAATGTAGTGTTAGACAAAAAAAAAAGAGTAAAAATAGTGTGTGAATTTCTGGTTTTGCCAAGTATTCCACATAGTTACAAATATAAAAAATAATGAATAAAACTAAATGATTCGTGGTAATAGATAACTTTGTATTCCATATTGCTATTGTCGTGACTTTTTATGATTTGCAATACTTACTAGGTTAATTTTCTAGTATTTAAAAACGGTCGCCAGATATTTATTACCTGTGTAGGTGGGTATGCACGTACCTGTAATCAATCGTTACCAATGTGTCATTATATAATCACGTTAGCTTGCCTACTAGCTGGTTAAACAACAAACTAGTATATGTGTGATTCATTCCAACAGTTTAAGTTCATCTTTTAATATCATACTCATCTGATAAGTTTACAAATATTGTGAAGAATTACTACCATTAAAATAGTAAAGTTACCATCACCATGCTAAATGATAAAGCAATAAAATTTAAAAATAATTATATAGGAGTATGTCTGAATTGATATTGAAACAATTAATATAAAAAATGTACGTTTTTCCATAGGCAGGGCCTTATCTGAGAGTAAGAAAAGCTACTAGATTTAGGTGACCTGGTGGTCTAGGGGTAAGGTGTCAGACTTCTGTTCTGAAGGTCCGGGGTTCAATCCTCGGTCCTGGCACAGATTTATCTGGTTGCCAAACCCTTCCTTCACCTCTGACAGGGCGTGTATTAATCACAACTTGTGAATGTGTGGAATGCTAGGCCTCCACCGTGGTTTGGATCCCACGTTATACTGTAGGTCCTCCATTTCATTTCACAATCACCCTACCAATACACATTAACGTAAGTGCGTACAACCCGAACGGGTAGTAATATGCGGTGCTAATAATAATTATACTAGATTTACTTTTAAGTATTCATAAGTCAGGTCATGTGATATGTAGCCATCACTTTGATATACAAAATAAATAGCTTTAAAATAATAATAATAATAATAATAATAATAAAACTATAAAATATTATCAATTTTTAACGTAAAAAATTATGTTAATTTTTTCAAAAGGCCCTTCCTATGAAAATTTGACCTCAATATATTCGGTGAATAAAAGAGGATACATCATTTTCTAATATTGTGAGTGAGAGTGAATCATTTACAGCTAATGATATGTTTCCGATGAAAACATATTCTTCTATATCCGATAATAATTATTTTGTTTGTGAAAGGGGTTAATTCAAGGGGATTTAAGACCTAATATAAACAAGAAAGGTAATGAGTATCATTAAATGAACCTTCAGGGCATTCATTAGCAGGGCCTTACACAGAAATGTATTTTGGAGGGGTAGGGGAAGCTCTTAGGTTTTATAAATATTACATGTATCCAATAAGCTGCTAGTATATTAAGGGGGCCGTCTCTGTAAGCGAGAAATTGCCACGTAGACATTCAGCTCTAGCTCAATATTTAATTCTACGATGCATAATTTCAAAATCTAGTTCACGCCAAAATCAAATCAAAATATTCCAGTGTTTTTTTTTTCTTGAAAACTCTATATTTTGAGTTTTATTAATAGAACTAACTATGTGAAAAGGTGACATTTGCTCATTTTCAACGACGTTTAGCATATTTGATGAGATATGAGACCAGTCTTGATGAAAAAGTGGATCTAGATTTAGCCCTCCTCTAAAAAAATACCCATTTAGAACAAAATCGTCCAAGCCATTTTCGAAATGGTTTTGAGTTTTTCTAAATCATTAATCAGTAAACTAGCCTTAATTTTAGGGATAGTATTAAAATCACGATTTTGCCTCGAGCTGTGACCATATAACAAATAAACAAAATATAATATATCAAACCGTTTTGGCTGTAGCCCAAAGTACTGACATAGTAATAGAATTGCAAGATGCGCTTTTTTGAGTTCATGGTCACAAAATGTCAAGGTCCGTTGTAATCTTAAGGTTGAACATTTTCACGTCTATAATACGTTCTCCGTTTAAGAAAAGTAAAAACTCTAAAGGCGCCTCATTGCTATCTCTTTATTGTGAGGCGAAGAGATAATGTTTTAATACACCAACGATAGCTATTTGCAAGATATTTAAATATTACTACATGAGTACCAACATACCCGTGCATAGAAAAATAAATATGGGTCAAGTGCGGCTCACCGCGAATGATTCGATTACTGGATGTCACGTGACTTTATGTGGTGTAGCACCCAAGCCACCCGGACAGACAGATGCACGTACAGTACGTTCTGAACGCCTGGTATTTGAATACTATTCAAACATAAATGTATGACAGGTTGCCTATAGTCAGGTCGCGACAAGTGTCTTTGTAAATCATTAATATTGAAGTAAAATCGCAGTATGAAGGAAGTTTAAACAAACATTAAAACAGTTCCTGGTGCCTGCTTACTAAGACAGGATTTGTGTAGTGAACTATACTCATGACCTCAAGAATGATAGTCTGCGGTTCAATCCCGACTAGATTCACCGGATACAATTTATACACTGCTTAGTTTACCGTACAAACAATATAATTCTCCTCGTTGTGTTTATACGTTGTACATTTGCAGTAACTTTTTTACTGTCTACAGCAATGGATACACCCTAGATTACCATAATAATTCTCAAGGGGAGTCGCGGAAATATGGGAATTTATAATTAAGTTAGTTTTATTATTATTATTATTTAGCACCGCGTCTTACTACCCGTTCGGGTTATACGCTTAAGTACTAATTACGCTAATGGATTAGGAATTGGGAGGGTTGAATTTAGAGGAAGTGAACCCGCATTTGCGTGGAGGGAGAGTGGAAAACCATTTTGGGAAAAACCACCCCCAGTTCACCCGACCGAGATTCGAACCTCGATCTCCCCGTCCTCGGCAGTTGGGCTCAACACGACTAGCGCGTTAGCCAACTACGCCACCGAGGCGGGTATTAAGTTAGTTATTTTAGCTAATATTAATTCAGTTCTGCTAAGAGTTTCATTAACTAATGACGCATGATTGTTTCATAGCAAGGATACCGTGAAATATAAGGATTAATTCAACGAGTCCTGGTAAAACGGTTGATAAACGCTAGTTTACAACAACTACAATATTCAGCAGTTTTAATTATTTAAAAGTATCCATTTTCGACGATAGTAAATACAGAGAAAAAGCTGAAGGAAAAACCGGCACTTTATTCCACTATTTGTGTCATACTAAACGCTATAAAAAAGTTCTTATCAAGGTGTACCACTATAAATGTACTTTTTCCACTATATATGTCACACAACGCTGTGTAGAAAAACAATTTCTTTCAGTGGCCCATTCTCTGTATATGCTTGTCCTGCGTCGTATACCTCATCTACAGAGATGAATTAAATTATTAATTTGAAAATAATATTTGTTTAATTTCTATGCGTATAGCTTGGATGGTTAATAAGGCACTGTGAAAAAAAAAATTATTTGTTTTCTAACAATTTAGGAAAGAAATACCCTCATTATAACCTGCCGGATCAAACCCTGACCTCTAGATCACCGGAAAACCCGTACAAATTTCATAATAAGAGCCTTATATTGTCAGATAAGTTAATAGATCTACTTTAACGTATTCATACGTCAAGTCATATCATATGCAGCTGTCACTTTTGATCTTAGGCGTCACTATAACTATAGAGTTCATTCGCCAGAGGAGTGGTGGTAACTGACAGATAACGGAAGGTGGGAAAACAGTTAAAATAAAAACGTAATTAAAAACAAATTGTTTGTTGTGAAAGCTTTGACTACCAAAAGGGGCATGTTCCTGCAGATCATTTGGTTTGGCTAATAGGTATATGAGTGTAAATCTGGCAACTTTTGCTAGCTGTCAGCTACCTACACTCATACCGTAGATGGAATATATTTCTTATTTATTAGAAGGGTGTTATCCTTGCGTTTTGGCTCGTGATGAAGTTCCTCGAATTTCAAGTTCAACAATTTTTAAAACATTAAATCTATCACGAAGCAATTTAAAGTGTTCTATTATTATTATTATTATTATTATTATTATTATTATTATTATTATTATTATTAGCACCGCGTCTTACTACCCGTTCGGGTTATACGCACTTACGCTAATGTGCAATGGTAGGGTGATTGTGAGATGAAATGGAGGACCTACAGTTTAACGTGGAATCCGAACCACGGTGGAGGCCTGGCATTCCTCACATTCACAAGTTGTGATTAATACACATCTTGTCAGAGGTGAAGGAAGGTTTTGGCAATCAGATAAATCTGTGCCAGAACCGAGGATTGAACCCCGGACCCCCAGCACAGAAGTCTGACACCTTACCCCTAGACCACCAGGTCACCACGTGTTCTAATACATCATTCGGGGCGTGGCAATTATAAATTCTATAAGACTGCAATAAGCTACGAGCCTAGACATTGATTACGTCAGACTTAAATTTAAATAAACATTATTATAAACAAAAAATTAAGTTATACTATAATTTTTAACGGTGAAATTGACTCTTTGTACATTCCCACCAAGACAACATGTTTTCACCAAATTCAGTACGGTACTAAAATTTTCCCAATCGAACAAATTGTTAGAGGATCAGGAGAAGGGGGGAGGTATCCCCCTCTAACGACGCCCGTATTTTTTGTTTGATATTATGAATACTTATAAAATTACACTAATAAAATAGTAAAATGTTTTATTTGTTGACCGCAAAAAAAATAGGTTTGTATTTTCAAAAATTATCTTTCTGCCTACTGTAATCCTACTCTAAGCTAGCTCGACGTTTAGTCCGCGTGACCGGGTGGCAGTAGTATAATATTCGACCATTTCGAATTGGTAGCGGAGGGATACACAGGATATTATTACGACCCTGACTCGAACCCTAGCGTACAATTGACTACGGGAGCG
Source organism: Timema podura (assembly GCA_033556935.1). Classification (NCBI taxonomy): domain Eukaryota; kingdom Metazoa; phylum Arthropoda; class Insecta; order Phasmatodea; family Timematidae; genus Timema; species Timema podura. The sequence goes on from JAVRXN010000009.1 coordinate 57,440,277, forward strand.
CGGTGGAAAAAGTCGGCATTAATCACGTGATCCGGGCCGCCGACACGTGTTGGCCGAGTCTGGTAGCGGGAACAGTTGTCGACTTCCGGTTCCTTTAGACTCCCTCCGTGCCCGGTCAGACACTACGATATGGAGTCGTCCATAAACCACGTAACGCTTTGAGGAGGGGGAGGGCGGAGCTCTAATGTCCACATGCTGCGACAGGGGGGAAGGGTGGGGTACATCAAAGTGTTACTTTATTTATTTTTATTTATTTAGCACCGCGTTTTACTACCCGTTCGAGTTATACGCTTAAGTACTAATTACGCTAATTGGTTAGGAATTGGGAAGGTTGAATATAGGAGAAGTGAACCCGCATTTGCGTGGAGGGAGAGTGGAAAACCATTTATGAAAAAACACCCCTAGTTCACCCGACCGAGATTCGAACCTCGATCTCCCCGTTCTCGACAGTCGCGACTCAACACGACTAGCGCGTTAGCTAACTACGACACCGAGGCGGGTGTTACTTAACACAGCTCTTAAACTCAAATTCTAATGTTGAAAAATAATATTATTGTTCATGCTTTCACCTTTGATAAACATACTTATGGATAACTTCCGTATATTTGTGGCGTTGAAAATGCAAGTTTAGCACTTTTTGTTTATCAATATTTCGAATGCGCTTCTAGGTGTTACTGTCTGCCCGAGACTATGAACGCCAAGCAAATGCCTACGGTATATTCTTTTACATAGGCCGTGAATAATCACTTGTGTTAGTACAAAAACAAAAATAATTTCTTCAAAAAGAAGAGACTTGTCCATTGCTTGCGTATTAAAAGCGATATCCAGAAAAAACAGTTGAAGAGTCTCAAAAAGATGTAGTGGAATGGAAAAAAGCATAAGTACAGAATCTATCTCAAGGCAAGTTTGAGGAGTCTATCAATAGTGTTATTTTTTCATACCAGTAGCATGTTATGAAAAGTAAAGCTTCAAATATCAATAATTATTCACAAAAGTTAGGTGTATTTAACTATTATACATACGTTATAGTGGCTGCATTGTCTAAATAATCATTTTATCAGTATACTAGATGGCCGATGTTGGGGAGATGGGGTCGAATACAGTCGGTTTGCTGAGGGTTGATTTTCCCTAAATGGTTTACCACTCACCCTCTATACAAATGCTGGTAAATTTTCTTTAAAATTCTACCTTTTTAGTATACATTTTGTAGGGTGGTATAGTCAAACTGTAGCTATTCTAATTTTTTTTATTATATTTAGCTAATGGAGTAGAAATGGGGAAGGTAACATTCTAGGGAACTACCTCACTAACGTGAGAGAGATTAAACACCATTTAGGAAAAGCCACTCAAAATATACTCGACAGGTATTCACTTGGCTCATCTAGTCATTTTAGAGAGTGAAGCCAGGATCCAGGATCGATGTTGGAACGAAACATAGTCTAGGTATTGATAAGTTAAGTAAAGTAAAGTTGTAGATTAATACAATCATAATTTAGAAAACTTGTATACCTATGATGATAATATGACTATCAAAAAAGTGCACAATATTAAGAAAGATATGCTCCTCCAACATCAAGCATCGAATTTGGGCACTTTAACATTATCATGTAGAGCCACTTCAAAAAAGGGCTATCCTAGTCAGCAAATAGTAGTGCCGTTTGGCTCCTACTCAGATCGCAAACCCGACATCCATAACATAAATAAAGCAGAGGTTTTTTCTCATAAACCTAAGGAATTTGAACTCAACGTCTTTATGTCTGTACTTGTCTGTCTTACTGTTTGTATGTGTAGCTATCCATAAATAATAATACTCTCTGAAATCATTTATGTTCAGGATTTAAAATGGATTTTAGGAAGTATTAATTCTGAATCCCTCATTTAGTATCACAAAACTTCCTTATGGAATAATGACATTATTCTTGGTGAGAAAAGTTACGTAACATGGGGGGGGGGGGGGGGCTAGGCTAAATGTCTACATGGTGTTACATGGTGGGGGGGGGGGGGCTAAAACAAAAATAAAAAAGCGTTACGTGGTTTATGGACGTCCCCTAAATGCAGATGTGGCCGAGCGGTCTAAAATAAAAGTTTTTTTTCCCCTTTGGTATTTTTCTGGACAACTATTATAAAATTACTGACGAGAGCTGGAGAAGGCAGTTGCCATTTATATGAGGTGCCTGTTAATGACCTTCAATCATTACGACAAAGGATGACGCAAGCGTGCGAAGAAACAACAGTCGCACAATGTCGGTCAGGGGTCGTCCATAAACCACGTAACGCTTTGTGGGGGAGGGGAGGGGTGGAGCTCTAATGTCTACATGCTGTTACAGGGGGGGGGGGGGGTGGGGTACATCAAAGTGTTACGTAACACACTCTTAAAACTCAAATTTTATGTTGAAAAACAATATTATTGTTCATGTTTTCACCTTTTGATAAACATACTTATGGATAACTTCTGTATATCTGTGGCGTTTCAATGCTTATCACTTTTTTGTTTATCAATATTTCGAATTCGCTTAGGTGACATTGTCTGCCGAGACTACGAACGCCAAGCACAGTCGAAAACACATATTTTCATGCGATGACATTGAAATGTTTATACTCACGGTACTTGTTTTGATTTGTCCAAATTACTGACCCCCTCACGTACTTTTAGTTGGAAGCAGCTGTCAGTCGAAGCGGCCTTAATTTATAAGTATAGTTGAGTTTGAGTATAATTAAATGCCTACTGCACATTCTTTTACATAGGCCGTAATAATCATTGTGTTTGTACAGAAACAAAAATAATTGCTTCAAAAAGAGGAGAACTTGTTTATTGCTTGCGTATAAAAAGCGATATAGAAAAAATAGTGGAAGAGTCTCAAAAAGATCTTGTAGTGACATGGAAAGAAGAAAAGTACAGAATTTATCTCAAGGCAAGTTTGAGGAGTCCATCAATAGTGTTATTTTTTCATTACCAGCAGCATGTTATGAAAAGTGAAGCTTCAAATATCATTATTCAAAAGGTAGTGTATTAACCAAACCTTTTCCCTTCTGATAAATCTAATGTGTATGTAGTTATGTAAATGCAACTATTATACATACGTTATAGTGGCTGCATTGTCTAAATAATCATTTTCTCAGTAGAATAGATGGCCGATGTTGGGGAGATGGGGTTCGAAATACCAGTCAGGTCTACTAAGGGTTGCTTTTCCTTCATGGTTTCCCACTCTCCCTCTATGCAAATGCTGGTAAATTTTCTTTAAAATTCTACCTTTTTAGTATATATTTTGTAGGGTGGTATAGTCTAATTGTAGTTATTCTAATTATTTTTTATTATATTAATCTAATGGAGTAGAAATGAGGACGGTAAAATTTTAGAGGTTCTCTACCCTCATTAATGTGGAGAGATATTATAAAACCATTTATGAAAAGCCACTCTGAATATACCCGACAGGTATTTGAACCCCGATCTCTGCTTTATTGGCCATCTAGTCATTTTCAAGAGTGAAGCCAGGATTCAGGATTGATGTTGGAACGAAACATAAGTCTAGGTATTGGTACGTTAATTAAAGTAAAGTTGTAGATTAATCCAATAATAATTTAGAAAAGTTGTATACTTATAATTCTTTAAACAGCTATATGTCTATATGATGATAATATGACTATCATAAAAAGTGCACAATATTAAGAAATATGTCTTTCCCCAGCGTCAAGCATCTGATGTGGACACTTCAACATCATCATCTAGAGAGAACTATTATAGAAAAGGGCCATTCTAGTCAGCACATAGTAGTGCCGTTTGGCTCTTACTCAGATCGCAAACCGACATCCATAACATAAATATAGCAGAGGTTTTTCCTCACGAACCTGAGGAATTTGAACTCAATGTCTTTATGTCTGTACTTGTCTGTCTTATTCTGTTTGTATGTGTAGCTATCCATAAATAATAATACTCTCTGAAATCATTTATGTTCAGGATTTAAAATGGATTTTAGGAAGTATTAATTCTGAATCCCTCATTTAGTATCACAAAACTTTCCTATGAAATAATGACATTCATTCTTGGTGAGAAAAGTTACGTAACATGAGGGAAGGGGGGGGGCTAGGCTAAATGTCTACATGGTGTTACATGGGGGGCTAAAAAGGTAGGGAAAAAACGTTACGTGGTTTATGGACGACCCCCTACCTCTGTGAACAAGTATTCTAAGGTATTGTAACACTCAAGATCCTCAGAATGATTTGCGTTGTACTCTGACCATCAACTTAACCAATTTACTCACGGAAATACGTGCTCGACATTCCATCTTTGGGAAAACACACACATTAGAGCAAGGCCGTGCCCAGGCCAAAATTTCAGGGGTGTGGGGGGAGGTATGGGAGAAACCATCCCCTAGCAAAAAAAAAAAAAAAATACTTATATTAAATTAATCTAGAAGCTATCTCGAGTGAATTTCTATGTTAATTGATGGCACGGATTAAATACTTTAAATGCTCTAAATTTGTTTAACATTTAGAAACAAGCAAATGGGTAGATTACCCCTAAAATTCTTCCTTCCTCATCCTTATACCATTAGAGTAATAATTATCAGGCGTGTAACCCGAACGGTTATTTAGACGCGGTGCTAAAAAAAATATTCTTTTTATGAAAGAAATAATCTAGCTTCTTAAATAGAATGAATTGAATCGTATATATATATATATATTCAATATATATATATATATTCAATATATATATATATTCAATATATATATATATATATATCGATTCAATTCATTCTATAATATATATATAATATATATATATATATATATATATAAAGTTTTAAGGTTTCCATTCCAGTTTAATATCTCCCGAGGACATTTAACACGATAAACATTATTAAATGAGTTCCAAGAAGACATCAACAACGATTACAGTTTTTTTTATCTACTCGCGTGTTGACTACAGCGCTTTGTAGGTAAATCTTACATTAACGTTGGGTCTGCTCAAGACCATGATATTAAATACTTAAATATTAATATCAACGTCTTTACGAATGCTTCACCATTACACTGGGATTCATTAATCTGAAAATTTTACCGAAAATTGTATTCTCTAACTGTCATTATTTGAATTTTATTTTCACTAATCAATCATTTTATAAGAGCATAATATTTTATTTATTTGAGGTATTTAACGTGCACTTTCTGAACCGACTTATTATATAAGCACACGAGAATTTCTATGAGCGAGAGCGAAAGGGCCTACCAATTTTGCCGGGAAAGATATTTTCACACACCTTCCAGGGTACCACAATCGACACGAGACCGACGGTTTTACTTCCCTCCGAAGGAAGTTGTGCTACGGATTTTTATCGCTCAAGAAAAATCCGTTGACCTCAGCTGGGTATGAACCCACGAACAACGGGTCATGAGGCGAGCACTTACCCAAGACCAGTGTGCTCAATAAATCATAATAATTTTTAAGGTTGGCTTAAATTTTGTTAAAAACCTACTCCCTCTTTCCTACACATTCACGATTTACCCTCTCCTTCTCGTTCCCGAGTACAATATTTGATGGTTTCATGTATGTATATTATATATACATAAAATAATCTCTAGGTGCCCATTCCCCCAACCCAGCACCTTCACCTACTTAATAGGCCACAAGCCGCCACTTATTTTAATTTAGGGAAAATTTTAAATTCTGAATTGCTTTAATAGCCATTTTAATCTTTATTCTTTGTGTAGTACGTTTATTAATTAATGGCTTTTCCGCCCCTTCCGCCCCTTCCACCTCCCCCCTACCCTCATAATGTAATAACACTGCAGGAAGGGCAGTTTAGAAACTACAAACATATTTTTTACGGTTTTATGCGGGGCTGTGGGGAATGCGAGAAAAGGATAGTGTTTTTGAAGATTTTATAGCAAAACTTTTTTTTGTTCAAATTAAATAAAATATTGCTTCAGTAGACACATAGAGTTTAATTTTCTTCTTATGGCGATAACAACAGATGTTGAATATTTGTCATGAGAATAGCGGCATTAGACGATAAACTTTTTAAATGAAGAGAAAAAGTCGTCATTAAATTCCAGGACACCCTTGACAGATATTCAAGAGTTTTTGGTATTACCTTATTAAGAAACTTAAACTTTTTTTTTACTGGAGAAATAATTGATTTCGTTTGTTTATCGCGTCCCTAACAGCCCCACGTTAAATTATATTTGTATAAACATATATATTACAGGTATTATTTGATCAGTATTGATATTAAGCGCAGATCACACAACATGGTACATGAGTAGGTAAGTGTAGGAAGAAAAGGGAAACCACTTCTAACCTTCTTTGCTGACCACAAAAACTATTGATATGAAAATGGAGTGTAAGATATTGTTTCTAGAAATGCTCTATTTAAAAAAAAAGTTTCATTGCATTTTTAAAAATTTTAGTTTTGGTTTATTATAATTACTTTTTGGGCTACTAATTGATATGAATATTTACTTTAGTAAATGGGGCTTTTTTTACGAGAATATATCGTATTAAAGGTATTGTTAATACATTTCTAATTGCTATTATTTTATATTATAATTTATTAATAATAATAATATTTAGCACCGCGTCTTACTACACGTTCGGGTTATACGCTTAAGTACTAATTACTCTAATGGATTAGGAATTGGAGGGTTGAATTAGAGGAAGTGAACCCCATTTGCGTGGAGGGAGAGTGGGAAACCATTTAGGAAAAACCACCCCCCAGTTCGCCCGACCGAGATTCGAACCTCGATCTCCCCGTCCTCGGCGGTCGAGCTCAACACGACTAGCGCGTTAGCCAACTACGCCACCGAGGCGGGTTTATAATTTATTAAAAAACTATGTTTAACGTAATATAATAAACGTTTAAAAAATCATCATGGTATTGAAATTTTATTTTATTTCAACACGTTCAAAGCTAAGGTTTGCCCGGTAGGGAGGGTGGGCGGGTGGTGCTAGACCACTATTTAAATAAAAAGATTATGGAAATAAAAGCCCCAGCAGCTGAACAACGAAAAATTAGTTTTGAGTTTTCTTAGTGATCATTACAGTCAGAATCAAGGTTATGGATAAGCTACGAGCAGGGGGAGATGTAACTGAGGGCGGGGGTGTTTAAAGGGTTTACGGGCTGGGGTGCGATGAAATCTGTATATCCTCCCTAGGTGGCAAAAATATAAATCCGAAACTGGCATGCTGGCGATGGTTAACTTTATTTTTTTCCATTCACCTTGGCCACAGACAAATAATATACCCAGACAATCACCTCCAGGTTAAAATGGTTGCGCTCCTCTTGGCAGCTTGAGTCCTTCAACACTAGGTTCGCTGTGGTTAGTCCTATAATCACTCAGCAGTGACACTAGCGAAGCCCAGTGTTGAAGGACTCAAGCTGGCAAAAGGAGCGCAACGAAACCCCCGTAAGGTTGATAGTCTGTTCCTTACTCATCTGTGACCTTGGCCCAAACGTCGTGTCATTTGCTCATAGTTCACTAGTCACCTGTCTCTACAAACACTCTTGTCATTTCCGTTTAAAATACGTGTGAATTCGCTCTTCGTGACATGTATTGTATTGACAAGCCACTAGTGAAACAAAATCTCGTTCGAGAAAAATTTACAACTACAAGTAGCTTGGGTTGGCCAAATCAGTGTCACTTGACACAAGTCAAATAGGACAAATATGTACACGCCTTCTACCCTGAGAGGTGACACTATTTCCTTGACAGATTACACCATGGACCTATCTAAGAGACTACGCCATAGTAACGTACAAGATAAACTTGCTGTCTTTCAGTGTGAAGCCTACCTACATAAAATAAAACATGTCATTTTTTATAATTTATTTTTATCATTACTTCTTACCACCCGTTAGGGCTATACGCAGGAACGAATTATGCTAGTGTTTTAGGGATGAAGAAGGTTGAATTTAAACGGAAGTGTACCCGCATTTGCGTGGAGAGAGAGATTGGAAAAACTATTTAGGAAAATACCATCCTCAGTGCACCCGACCGAACCCTGATCTTCCTGTCATCGGTAGTCTATTGTGAGAGTGACCACTCGACCACCAAAGCGGGTAGTATGGGGAAGAAACCCAACTATTACTTCAACAAAACTTAACTCTCTTCAGTGGCCGAAAGGTCTAAGGCGTCACTCTAGTGTCACACTGGCTTGCTGAAGATTAGGAGTTAGGGCTCGAATCTCGGTCGGACTTACTGAGGTTGGTTAGATGGTTTTCCCTCTCCTTCCACGCAAATGCGGGTAGATTACCTCTAAAATGCTTTCATCCTCATCCCTATACCACATAACTACCAATAATATATTAAACATTGATCAAAACTCTTTATTTCTTTAGAATATAAAAAAAATTACTGGCCCATTTGACAGCGTTTAGTTTTGTGAAACAAAGGCCCTGTCACCTGGGCCCAAAATACTTTTCAACTCAACGGCCTCACGAGTCGCTTGACTCTTGTCGTTTCTGAACAATACTCGTCATTTCTATCCAAAAGACAAGTGAAGTGTATTCACCTGTCATGACAAGACTTGTCCCTTTGTCAAACAGGCCCTTGGCATGTTGCCCTTCGTAACTTAACAGGATACAATAAAGATTGAAAAGAGTTTAGTATTTTTTATACTCCGGTTGACCTGATTACTCCATATAGTCAACATTCAAATAAAAACGATATTTACCCCTCAAACCTTGTTTAAATAATTGGATTTTCAGACTGCCAGGGACCTCTTCTGCCTTCGACGGTAGCCGAGTGGTATAAAAGAGTTAAAGCTCGCCCAAGGTTATCGTTTATAGGGTGGTCTGTTGCACTTGTGATAGTTCTTCCATTCTATAAGCTAATGCTGGTGCACTTCATCCAAAACTACTTTTATCACCAGCCATCTAGTCTGTCCTCATCCGTGGTAACGATTGTGGAGGCATTGTTTTCTAGGCAATGATGAGCCTGATTTTATTTGGAAGAACGGTTTTAAAAATGCAAAAAATTATGTGTTATTTTATAGTTATTGATAATATCTATCAAAAGGGACATCTGCGATAACATGACTTGACGTATGAATATACAGTTTTAAAATGGTTACTTTAGTAACTACCAGATATTGTTTTTCCCAGTGGCGTAACAGATTAAGCTTGCCACCCCACCCCAAGATTTTTTTCGGGCCTCCTTTTCCAAGTCATTTAACACTTTAATAAATGTTATAAGAAATAATTACTAGTCCTAAATAATTACTAATTTAGTAATCACACTTTATAATGACTGTTTTCACCAGTCAGTCAGCTTGACTGCATGAAGATATACAATAATTCTGCGTTATTTTAAATTGAATGAAATAATTTAAATAATGCTATAGCTTAGTTATAATTTACAACACTTTATGATAAGCATATCCAACTATCTAAACTGTCAATAAGCAGGACATTAAGTTATTTGATTACAATTATTTCCACCAAATTTTTAATAAATTAAAGTTCCCTTTCGCGGGGGGCCCCCTTACATCATTGGGCAACCTCCCGCATTGCAGGCCCTGTGATCCTGGGTGTTCCGCCACTGGACTTATTCCTTAAAAAATCAGGGTTTATAAGAGACTTTGGTTCAAAACCTTTATGGGTTGGAAGATCTAATCGTGTGGGTTACAAGGGATTTGGAGCTCACTACAAGTTTTATCCAGGGTGTTAATAACTCGTTCCCGAGTCTATGTGATTAGAGTGGCTGACCACGATTCTCGCGGAACGTTGTTCAGTTCCAGGTGGTGTTGACAAATACATTTACAATTGGTTCATTTGTTTTAGTAGGTATAATAATAGATATTATCCAGATGCCAAAACTGGTTTGAAGTATTATACGTTCATTAAGTTAGTTTGTAAGTTTTATGGAGGGGGTAACCTGGCGGTCTAGGGGCGGTAAGGTATCAGACTTCTGTGTTATGAGTCCGGGGTTCAATCCTCAGTACCGGCATAGATCGATCTGATTGCCAAAACCTTCCTTCACCTCTGGCAATACGTATATTAATCACATCTTGTGAATGTGTGGAGTGCCAGGCCTCCACCGTGGTTCGGATCCCACGTTAAACTGTAGGTCCTCCATTTCATCTCACAATCACCATACCATTACACAGTGCGTATAAATCGAACGGGTAGTAAAACGTGGCGCTAGTAGTAGTAATAATAATAATAATAATAATATTATTATTATTTATGGGAGAGGGAGATAATATGTGTGTTTATAACATGTTCATTAAGAACCTTAGTAGGTAATTATAGAAAACACAAACAATTAGTTGTTGCATTCCAGAAGTGATAAAAAAAACCCCGCCTGACGCATTAAGAAGTGCATGGAGATTGCACAACGTGTGCTCAACACGAAACTAGCGCGTTAGCTAACCACGCAACAGGGGCGGGTCAAAAGTGATGCTATACACATGCCTCATCTTAAGGGCGCGTTTCAGCAGATATATTTTTATTTTCACATTACATTATATTATATTAATTGAGAAGCATTAAAAAAAAATTAAATTGTTTTTCCTAAATGGTTTTACACTATCCCTCCATACTCATACGGTCATGTTAGATGCGCTCCGCGAAAAGTGCCCGAAAAGCCGGGAAAAACGCGTCAAAAAATTCGGGATAGTAACACGAGTGTCGAGGATTGTGTGGAAGTGTCTACAAAAGTGAAACTTAAAACCTTAGTGAGTCACTCACATATTTGTATATTGTAAATAAGAACTGTTCCAAGAAACTTATTAGAGAATGGACTAGTATCACCTTATAGAGTTTATTTTTTTGTCAAAATTTGGTAAAAGTTTCATCTTTCTAAAATTCTTGGTTAAAAAGTTATTCAATAAATTATTCATAAGGGCACCGGAAGTCGAGGTCTGGTGGAAATTTCCACTGCCTCCACGTGGTGGGACAAGGACGGAGATAGCAAAAAGATATCATTTAATAGTTATTTAAACGGGTGTTAATAACAATCGTTTAGCGGTAATAGCCGACAAGAATAAATAGTGTACCTATAGGTCGCCAACAAGCTGCAGTTATTAGGAAATAGGGGCTAGAAAAAAAAACTTCTTGTGGTTGGGGGAAAAAAAACTAACTTGAGGACAAAAAGGTGTGTATTAAGACATAAGTGTATCAGCATTTGCCAAAGGCCTTTCAATCAGGTCAAGGCCAGGGTCAATTCACAGGCTGTCGGTCATGGGATGTTGCAGTGACGGCTTGTTAGGATTTGGAAAACATCCTATTCAGGATTCCTAAGGGAGACAGGAAGAAAAAGCCGGAGGATGTCTCGGAGGGGACGGATTTGGTCCGAAGAGGAGGAGTTGAACGAGAGTGTACTGGGAAAAAAAATGCGAGCCAGAGGACGATTGTGATGCACAACTTCATCGACAACCTGTTCCAAGACAAGGTCACCGCAAATGTCATGAGTAAGCTCAAGTTTAAAGTTTAAAGTTGACAGTTGATATAATAGCGAACCAAGAGAGACAAATCCAGCAACTGGACAGGGAGAACGTGCTACTTAAAGAAGAAGGAAAGAAGATACAAGAGGAAGTGACAGCGAGGAAACCCACCTTTGAACAGATAGCGGCAGCAGGGCCATCCGGCGGACCAGGGGCCAGGATAGCTCCAGCCCAGCAGATTATGAGAGAGCTGGAGAATAAGACCAGCAAAGTCTTCATTTCTTCTAGCAAATGGGAGGATACAAAGGAAATTCAATTAAAGGTAATGTCAAAGTTGAAACCAGCTAAGGACAGAATCAGGATCGGTTCCATTAGGCCAGCCGGTAAGGTAGTGGTCGTGGAGACAAACTACAGAGGGCATAAACAAGATAAGACAGGGTATCCTGGCGCTTGAGGGGGCTCAAGTGTGAGGACCCGAGGAAAAGACGACCACAAGTGACGATCTTTGACGTACCAACAGACATGACAGTGGAAGAACTAGAAGAGACAATATACAGACAAAATCTAGACGAGAAGATTACGAGGCAGGAATTTGATTAGGGGTTTGAGCCGAGATTTCGGACGGGGAAGAGGGAGAGGCGTGTCACCAACCACGTCGCCGAGGTCTCACTAAGAGTCCGAAGTTTGCTGGTTGGGGTTCACGTCTACCTCCGATTCAGTAGCGTCTCGGTAAAGGACTTCCTTGTTGTGACAAGGTGCAATAGGTGCAGGGATTTAGGACACCGGGTTAAGTTCTGGTCAAAGAAGGAATCGGTATGTGGGCACTGTGGCAAGGAAGGTCACGAGTTAAGAGCTGTAAGGAAAAATTGAAGAAGTGCATTCCTTGCTCTAGTAGAGGTGTAGCCCCGTTTCATCCTCCAGAACTAAGGCAGGCATACAAAGTTATACAGCATAAAAAGGGGAAGGGGGGGGGGAATAAATGCAGAGTAAGCCAATAGGAAATTAAAAACAAATATATTATCATATAATGTATTTGCTCATGTTTCCCTGAAACCCATTCAGCATTATTGCGCTAAACATAAAAAAAGGATGACCAGACAATAATTAAAGAATATTTCCACGACAGAGTAAAATACTTAGTTAGATAGGAGATAAGTGAAATCAACATATCAGAAGTTAAATAGTTAAATGTAAGTTTTATTTATAAATAAGATAAAAGTAAGTTTTACTTATATACAAGGTATATATATATATATATGTTTGATTTATAAACAAGATAATATATATTTGATTGAAAACTCACCTGGTATTTACCTAGCAACATTATAAAAAAGAACTCTAAATATTAAATTTTAAGTTCCACAAGCGAAAGGATTCTGAATATTAAACATCCTTGTATTTTTCACAAGTCAAAAAAGACTTTGAACATTAAACGTATTAACGTCAAAAGGACCCTTAATATTAACTTGTAAGATCCACAAATGATAGGATTCTGAATATTAAACATTCTTGTGATTTTCACAAGTCAAAAGGACTTTGAACATTAAACGTATTAAATATGCACAAGTCAAAAGGACTCTGAATATTAAATTGTAAGTTCCACATTCCAAAAAGGATTCTGTATATTAAACATTCTTGTATTTTTCACAAGCCAAAAGGACCTTAATATTAAATTGTAAGATCCACAAAATGATAGGATACTGAATATTAAATTACGATATTAAGCCAAAAAGGAATTTAGAATTACAAAGGCCGAAATTTAATTTAGAGCTTCCATTGTTTTGGGGACACGTAGACTTGCCTCAGATAGATATCCTGCCAAGAGTGACTTGTCCTCTGATCTCCTGGCAGTATTTATTCGATATCAGTTGTTCATAGAGGGGGAAGTAGGGGTTACACACACAAGATAGATACAAAGAGAGAAAAGAGAGGAGAAGGGGTAATAGTGGACGGGGAACATGTGACGAGAGAGCCCTGGAAAGCTCCAGAACAGTGTTATTGGCACCTGCAACCATCTAGCGCCGGAACATCGTACTTCACTCTTCCCGTCAGCCTTAGTGAACACACGATGTTGACGCGCCTCATTGCCTCGAGCCTTCAGTCCAAACAACACGTTCGCGTTAGCCGGTTGCATAGCAAGGAAGATAGCCAACTTAGGACGTACACAATGGAATGGAGCTCGGTGAGTTTAGGACATGATATTATCTTAGTTGTGGGATATGATAGTAATAATTTACTGTCCAGTTTTTTTTTTAAATTCAACGTTGTAGCTCATCATAAAACGCTACAGAGGGAAAGAAAAGTGTAAACACTCTAATATAAGGGAGTGTCCCACGTACCACTACTTCTGGACAGACAAATCCAAAGCATGGACTATGATGAGTGATGACTTACGAGTATTGAAACCAGTACTACAGCGTATACTGGTCCAACTCGCCCGGATTAATGTGGACAGACAATGCGATGGAAGTAAAGTTAAGCTCAGTAGTAAGAAGAAAAATTCAACCTCGAGGATTCGGAGAAATATGAGAAGAGCTGCAGAGCACAGAATAGGTAAGGTTTGCCAAGATGCCTGTGGAGAAATCTCAATCTCAATCTGGAGATGATGTAGCCTGGAAAGGATGAAGTAGACAGTTGAAATGTAACTTTGACTGTGGAAGAACTTAAGGTGAAACAGAAGATCCGGGACGTCTAAAGATGGAAATTTTGGAAAAAGGGTCCGATTTTAATACATGGTAGAGTTATATAGGAGGCTAAGAAAATTGAAGAAGTGATGGAAGGTGAGCAGCACACAACGATGCCACCAGAAACGTCTCTTGCGAAAGTGAAGGCAGCGGATGGGGATGAGGGAAAGGCACCGGCAGGGGAGAAGAGCCCGAGTGACCCGAAATATCTAGTTGACCCAGGTCAGATATATACGAAACTTGAGAGGAGACCCTCCAGCTATCGAGGCTGAAGGAGCAGCAAACCTTCCAACTGGCCATGATACATATGATTAGGACGGGTCATGACAAGGGCGTGCATGTTGCTTTTGCCACCCCTGAGGCCTTGGACAGTATTCAGCTTAAATCAATGAACCTACCGACTGAGGCGAAGCCACTTCTGAGAGAATTAACAAAGTCTTCGAAAGGAAGAATGAGAAGCTCGATGTTGAGGAACTCTACCAGCACTTTGTGAAGGCTAACGGTCGCATAACATTTGATTCAAAGTAAGTTTGGCCCAAATGTTATGTGTTTACACACAACCCGTAATGGCTTATAGCGATTTTAAAATAAAAATGGGGCAGTTAAATACAATGAAGAGCAGAACCGTTATGGACGAGATAAGGAAAGTTGTGGAGGAATTACAGCTGGACATTGTCTGCCTGCAGGAACCGTACAGCATGATGAGTGGTAGAATCTTGCAAATGCAGGCAACTACGAGAATTGTGGTGACTGGGGAATGACCGATGGGTGTGGTGTTAATCTTCAATAGTCACATTACTGTCACGAGAATTGATCATTTCTGCAATGAAAAGGTCATATGTGTCGAAGTAAGATCGAGAATGGACACCTCATCCTTGTCAATATGTACTTCTAGTTCAGAAAGGATATATAGCATTACCTAGATCAGATATAAATTATTGACGGCGTCTATGGAAGAACTCCAGTGATATACTTAGCTGATACAAACTCCTGGTCATCTTTATGGTTTAGTGAATTGTTGAAAATGACCGATGGTAGAAAAGGTGGCTATAGAGCGTAGAAGAGAGGGGGAAAGCTAGATGAAGTAATAATGGCGAAGCAGCTGGAACTAATGAACCAGTTAGGGAATCCACCTACATATGTGGGAATAGCTGAAGCGAGCTCAAACAAAGACGTCACAATCTGCAATCGGGAAGCGGCTGTAATATTAGGAACGGAAGGTACTGGACGGGATAGCAATTATTAGTGACCATAATTTGATCACTTTCAAGATCGAGACGAGTGAAGCTGTACAGGTTGAAGCGGGGAAAAGACTGAGGTATAACATCAGGAAGGCCGATTGGGATAGGCTAAGGGGGCTGGTGATACTGCCACCTGAAATCTAAAAAGGGGGGAATGTGAATGCCAGCGTGAAGGAGTTTCCTGGATCTATTCAAAGAGCACTGAGGTCAGCCATCCCGCTAGATAAGAAGACTCTGAGTATCGGAAATAAACCATGGAATGAGCGGTTTAGCAGGCTTAGAAGGAATATGAGAGCGGCACGCAGGAGGTCTTACTCATTATTTACAGAGGAAAGAAGGACGAGTATGAATCCGCCTTGGTGTCGGTAAAGAGGGATAGCCGGAAGCAATATGTTCAAGAAGAGCTTAGGAACAACGCAAAATAGCGACAGGGAAGATAAGGCCCCCATCTATGACCTCGACACTGAGGAAGCCAGGTGGAGACATGACCTTGTACTGGGAAGAGTCTGCGAGGTTACTGTTGGATACCTTGCTTCCAGATGACATTGCGGACCCGGGCGATGATGACGAGGACCAGGTAATGGCTAGACAAGACATGATGAAGGAATACGATAATAGAGAGGCGACTGATCCAGTGAGCCAGGTTGAGATTATTAAGGTAATAGCTGAAATGAAACGTAAGAAGGCTCCTGGACCTGATGGGATCAAGTTTATGGTCCTTCAGAAAATAAGTGAGCAGATAGTGCCCTTCCTAGCGCGGTTGATGAACGAGTGCATGACCCAAGGTCGTGTGCCAAACATATGGAAGCAGAGCTAGGTGTTGATTCTTAGTAAAGGCGAAGATAAGTATCCGCAGTTCCCTAAGTCATACAGACCGGTTTGTTTCTTGAATGTATGTGTGAAACTACAAGAGAAAATCCTTTGTAGTTACTGCAAAAGCATCGAGAGGCTGTGGGTATATATCATAAGCAGTACGGCTTCAGGAGAGGTAGATCCACGGAGGACGCTATCCGTGAAATTATGGATCTTGTAGATAGGGCTAATGTAAAGTACGTAGTAGGGATATTCGTGGACATATCGGGAGCTTTTGACAACTTATGGTAGCCTGCGTTTTTTAAGCAACCAGGGGAAATTAACTGTCCTGGAAATTTATACAGGAGTCTTATGGACCACTGTAGGGATAGATATGCTAACCTAAGATGTCCAGGAATATCAATATGCAAAAAAGCTTACGAAAGGTTGTCCTCAGGGATCGGTTTGTGTGCAAATTTTTTGGAATATAGGACTCGAACCTGGATTAATGGAAATTGAGGCGTTCCCTGATACGGCGGGAGTGGTTGCCTTTGCGGATGATTTATTTATAGTGGTTGAAGCTAAATCAAGACGGGAACTAGAGGCCAAGAGCAATACAGTACTCACTGGTTTGGAATCTTGTTGCAGGAAAGCTAAGCTAAGTTTAACACCCGCAAATATGATGTACGTGTTGTTTAGGGGGACACTCAAGAAAGTCCCAATGATAAAGATTAATAGACAGACTATTAGACGTAATAGATGCACCAGATATCTTGGCGTTATGTTAGACTAGAAGCGTGGCTTCATTAGACACGTGGAGAACATAAGCCGAAGAGCTTAGAGGATCATGAACAAAATCATAAGTATAGGACAGTCGAGGTTTCGGCTGTCTATGTTGCTGATAAGGCTATACCACCAGGCGTTGCTAGTCTCCATAGTGGGTTACGGGGCCAGCGCATGGGCTCAACAGCTAAGGAACGTAAGAGTCAAAAGGAAGATCAGGAGCCTTCAGAGGAGTGTACTTCTGAGTCTCTCTGGTGCTTATAAGACTGTAGCAACGGATGCACTGTGCGTAACCCTTGGTATCTGGCCTCTTGACTTAGAAGTCAGCAAGAGAGCGGCAATGTATCGATTGAGGAAAGGAGATCTGGGAAAGGTGGCGTAGCTAGCCCGGGAGGGTGTGATAAATGGATTGCAGGTGAAAAATGTCTCGATAGATGAGTGGCAGACGGATTGGGACCTACCAGTTATTCCCAAGTGTTGTAGGACGGCTTAAAATGGATTTCATGCAGCCCTCTCCAGGAATGGTTCATTACATTACTGGCCACGGATCATACAGGGCTGCTCTCTTTGAAAGAAAACTAACGGACACAAGACTATGTGATTGCGGAAGGGAGACGACGCCAGACAGAGCACGTGGTGCTAGAGTGCATATTTTCGGCTGCGGACAGGGAGATGATGCAAGTCCCGTTGCAAGTGGGTGCTATTTACAACATATTGCGCGACGTGGATAGGTTAAATCTCCTAGATGCAATTGCGGACGACGTTTAGAAAAGGGAGAGGAACAGATATGTATCAGACATGAAAAATAGGAGACAGAACAGATGGGACAACGAGGCAAACGACAGACAAATGGATAGGACTGATGACGAGAGTGACATTACTGGAAGTAGGGACTCGACATCGGACGTAGATGACATGATCCAAAACTGGTACAAAGACAATCGGACTTACAAGGCTAAGCTGTTGCTGGCTGGCAGAGTAGAGCGAGATGGGAGAACTCCTGGTTATCCGGAGCCCAGCTGAGGTAAGGAGTCCTCTGTATTCCAGTAGCGTGAGCTGCTGAAGAACCGGGGAGCGTCGGAATACCAGGTGGGAAATATATTATTGGAGTGATGTTGACTAAGACGGAAGAACTAACCCCTCACTCACATAGTCCAGCCCACTTGGAAACAAATGTTGTTGCTGGATTGGAGCTGTCGGGTATCTAGTTCGTCAACTGGTCGCTCAGATGGCAGCTTTCAGTTCAGAAGATGCGACCGGGAAGAACATCAGGAGACCCTGCAGCCGTCGAGAGGAAAGAACTTTTAAATAATGTTAAGAAGTTAGTTTTTTATTATTTTTTTTCTTTATATTTAGGTTAAGTTAGTTTTAGGTCCATACAGGTGGTGGTCTAGGTTGGAAGTAAGCGAAGTGAAATCTCCGATAGGGAGCCTCCCCAGGTGGTGGATAAGGGGATGCTCGCCACTGCTGGAGCTTTCACCAACTTTGGGGACTATTAGATCCAGAGGTCGGCGGGACAGCCAGCGGTGGAGAGTACCGGGGGTGTAAAATACCCAGGGCGGACCAACTAATAGGACAAAAACTATATAATAGGATTGTAAGTACAGTTAGATTAGGTGCAAATTACATTATTTAATTATTGTTTAAAAGATGATGTAAACTAAAATATGTAAGTAGATTTAGGTCCTGAACCACCCTCTAGATGTCGGGATGGATGAAAATGAATTAAATAAATAAATAAATAAATAATCCCTCCAAGCAAACACTTCCTATAAATTAAACCTTCCTCATCCCTAACCCATTAGAGTAATTAGTACATCGGTGTACAAACTAAACAGGTAGTAAGACACAGTGCTTAAAAAAAAAATAAAAAAAATAAACTGGCAATATATACTAGTAAAATATAATACTAAAAGGTATCATTTTACTCTAATGTCTAAGACTGCTTGGACACCAATATGCTGATAATTTAAATAGTAAAATCTCATGTGAATTTTTACATTATAAAATTCTCACCCTACTAAGAAGAAAATTTGATAAAATATAAACATATATTATATTTGGTCAACTTCGATGACATTTTTCTATATTATTAGCGTTATTTTAGAGGTATTGATCAAATCTATCAAAATTGACAGCTGCATAGAAGTATGTAGCTTTTTAAATTTTTGGATAAGGTTCTTCCTATGAAAAATTAGACTGCACCTTAACTCTTTCCATTGCTCGGTAATGATTGTTGTTTAAAAAAAATAATTGGTATAGTAATTATTTCTTTAAAACAATCTTTATCTTACCATTATGATTTGGCCTATTATGTCCAGAGTGCCGGCCAATGGCAGAAAGTGTCTCTTATCTTGTGTAATTTGTTAAAACTCAGTTAAATGTAGATAAACCATAATATTTTATCCATAGAATTATACCTGCAGTGGCATACAAAATAAACATATCTGTGTATACAATTTGTGCACATATTCTATTAGTATTCATAATAAACCTTGATAAAAATGTTTGTGAAGAAATATGTTCTCACATGTTATTTACATATGCAATCGGTTCAGAAAGTGTATGTTAAATATCTCAAATAAAAATAAAATAAATACCAAAAAGTCATTGTTTATAATGGTTATAATTATTTGATTTAATGTCAAAGAATAATAAATGGAACAACCATAAGGCAAGCCATATGTACAGGAGAATTATATATTGCCTTCTATATGGTATTACATTAATTTGTGTTGGTAGGTTTACATTCTTTTGTTGCATCCATTGTTGGTGGGAATCATAGTCGTTTAAGTATTTGCACATTTGTTGGAATAGAATACTTAAAACATTGTTTTTAATGACTTGATGCAAGTTGACACCTTGTGAACACCACACTAAAGTTAATCGGAACTTATATAAATTGTTGTCTTAAACCCTAACAAATCAGTAGAACCTTGTTAATCAGAATTACTAATTGTGACCAAAGCTTGTTTGGATTAAGCATGAAAATATGAAGAGTTCTTAGGGAAGAGTAGATTATATTTACATATTTAAACAATACAAATAATTTTACAATCTGGGTTGTGACCCCCTCACCGCCCCCGCCAAGCCATCATTTAATTTTTATACATTTGAATAACTTTTATAACATTTACATTCATTTAACTTTTGTCTATCACGTAATATGTAACTTACTGTAGCTTTACATTTAAAATATATATTTCTACAATACTGTAGTTATTTTAGTTACAGAAAAACATTTAGTATTGACTATAGTGTGTAAATATTTAGCATTTATTATCACAGTTTCTTACAATAATATTTTAGTTTTGAGTTTGTTATCAATACAATATATTTCCTTTGACTTAGTAAATAGTTTTACCTTCATTTTCTGAAAATTATATTAGGATTATCCTGAATTTTGGACTATCGGGGCTCGGCCTGACGTGGTTTTACTGTATTTAATAAAAATTTAAATTTTTAATGTTGCCTGGATAATTTCTTTATTTTAAAATTGTGTTTTATGTTTCAGATCTAAAGTTGAAGCAATGAGGGAGCTGGCAGCAAAACCTCACACAGTGGAGGCACTCTCGTATCGTGTGACTGCGGACAGTCCTGCCGAGGACTTGACTCCACACGCTGAGCAATCTGTGATAAGCAATGGTGGCCTCATTTATCCAGTCAAACAGGTTATACCTTCAATTTGAAACTTGTTTCAACCATCGCCTAGTGCTTATTGTTCATTATCCCTTGCATTAACCGATAGCAGTTATATAAGTGTTACCTAGGTAACTTGCATTTAAAAGTTTCATCAAGTTGACATTAGTTCCAAATACACATCTAGCTCACCGGTAAGAGGAATTCTTCCATCTAAAAAAGTTTGATATTTTTAAATCGCAGCAATGTAAATTTTATCTTTTTAGAAGTAAGCTTCATTAGGATTATTGTCAGTGGCATGTTCATACATGTTCATACATATTCATACATGTTCATACATGTTCAATATCTCTCCCCCCAAGCTTGCAAATCGTTTTAATAAACGTTTAAAACTGGCGAAGCAGTTTTGTCAAATATAGCACTGAAGATGTGTATTGAATATATAAGCTAAATTTTAAGATCAGGTTTATGATTTAATATTATAAAGGTTTTTTATTATAATAATTGAGACTGGCCTTGAAATTCTATATTATTAGGAAACCCCCCTTCAAATAATAGTATTGATAATGTATACGACCCCACCCAAAATTAAATTTCTAGGTACGCCTCTGTGAACTGTAGCCTACATACTTGTACATTTAGAAAAAAAACTAGTTATTCATACATAAAATAAAGTTAATACTGTAGATATGTACCAGCTTATGAAATGAATGTTTGAATGAAGTTTTTTAATAGTGTGTTTTAATATTTATATTTGCAAATCCAATTTTAACAGTTAAAGACTTTAAAAAAATAGGGTTTACGGTTCAAAGTTATTTTTGCAAGTCTCTTTCAAATTATCTTAGTGCAAAGTTAACCATATAGATCACACATTTTTGGACATTTGTTATTAACCAAAAATATTAGTTTGTTTTGGAGGTAAATTTTAATTCTTACATGAATCAAAGTCAGGGGTACCCGTATGGGGGAGATAGAAGGGCAATTGCCCCCCCTCCCCCTTTTGAGATTCTGAGGTGATATAAATATTAGAAGTTAGAACATTTTTTCTTATATTCTTATATAAGGATTGCCTTAAAAGGCGTCTTTTGAGGATTCAATTTAATAAATTTTCCCGGGGAAGGACTCCCGGACCTCCCGTCATACCAGGGGATATTACAGACCTCCCAGACCCCTGCCATGCCCCCCCTCTCCGAAGAAAAGAAAAGTCCTTGGGCGTCCTTGATCAAAGTTGAACTTTGATAATTGGCAACAAAAAATTGGCCTGATTTATATATGAAAGTTTATCTAGACATTTCACTAGTATAATACATTATTTCTATGTCACAACAGGATGCTACAAAAGTAACTGAACTGAAAGCTGATTTGAGTGAGCACTCTACACGAATAAAAATGAACGGAATTCAAAAACAAACTATAAATTTTGATAGCAGAGCTAAAAATCTTGATGGTGAGTTATAGAGAAACAAAATACTAATTTAACAAATTGTTCATAGTATTTAAACGTTGATTACTAGCCACGTTTTTTTCAATTCGAATCAATATTTTATTTTAAAAAAAGTCGTTTTTAAACAAATTACACAGATCCATTAAGAAGCTAGGTTTTTTGTTTCAAATCTTTTGTTTAAATCATTAAAGTATTTGCTAAGGAGGAATGAAAGGTAATGTGAGTTAAGGTAAGTATTTTTGTAGTTTTTATAACAAAAGACGTTTTGTGCAAAAATAAATAAAGTGTTGCTCTAGTAGATGTGTTTAGTTAAATTTGCTACACATAACTATCTCAACAGTTCTTGAATATTTTTCACGAGCATTTTGAATATAACTGTTTCTTTTTATATAAAGTTTCTTATCAAATTCCACTTATGCCCATGACAGGTATTCAAAAACTGTTGAGATTACTATGTGTGGAAAAAAATATACCAAAGAAACGTTTTATTATTTATTTTGGCCAAATGTTTTTTGTTTATAATATCAAGTGCCAAAATATTGACCCTAACCCACGTCCCCTCCTATCCCTCCTTAAAAGCAGATAAATGTTTCCACCCATTTTCCTTGGCAAGTGGGAAACATGGTTAGAATTTAGCCTGAGAATGTGGTGTTTTTGGTTTTATTCACTAGACTAATAAAGGAGATTATTGAAATATTTTTTCCTCAGTTTTAAATAGGTGTTTTGTTTGTATGATTGTGACTGCGTGGTCATAGATCTTGGCTACAGATCCAGACATCCCGGGTTCGATCCCTGGAGCTTCCAAAATGTATCTGTTAAGCAGTGAGTCTGGAATGAGGTCAAACTCAGCCTCGTGAGGACAATTGAGGAGATACTTGAAAATAAAAGTAGCAGATCTGGTTCAGAAAATTGATATAAACGGCCTGAGGGCTCGTTATGTTGACCACATGACACCCTCTATCTGCAAATGTTGGCAGTATCATTGCTAAACGCAGCGGTCGCTTGGTCATTATAGCTCGCTTGCAGGCTCATACCATTGAGTTCAAATAGTTGTACATTTATTGTATTGTAAAAAGATTCAAATAATTTTAATACCGCTGTCTTTAAATGAATAGCTCAGAAAACTGCACAATAATGGGACTCTTGGTTTAAGATGAAGGATCTATTAGAGGTATATATGTGAGGTGTATATATGGAATAATGGAAGTTTTTAAGTAATTTTATTACGTTGCAAAACACTTCCAATGTCTTCCAACAGATCAACAGACTTGTAAGCTAAGCTTCCATCATGAAGGATTTTTTTTCCCCAAGATTCATGAAAATTTACTACTTGAACAAAGCTAGTTTATTGATTAAAAAAAATTGAAATTTAATGTAAAATAAAATATACAGTCAAGGAAGTACATTGCAGTCATTTAACTATCTTCTAAAATATATGAAAATATATAAAGAGCTTTGCATTACAGATAATTGAAGGGAATGGAGCTAGATTCCAATTTTCATAGGAAATTATCTGATAGATAGAAGATGTACTAGATTTAAAATTTACATATTCATATGTCATGTCATGTAATCTTAAGTTGTCATGTTTTATATACTATGTATAATATACATATATAATTATATTATATAGTCAAAACCTATAAAATGTTTATATTTCTAAAAAAATCTTCCATGAAAATTGGATATTACACTTACTATGTTGAAGAGTAAGAGAAAAAAATCTCAACTGTTTCATTTTGCAACTCTAAATCTTTTAATCACACTTTATTTATTTTGCTCTGGAGATTTGAATTTTTTTTTGGTGTGCTGCGGCTTACTACCTATTTGCGCTAGCTGCATTAAAAAAAGTTTATCAATGAAAGAGTTATCTATATAGATTCATTTGAGTGACAAGGACAACAGGGAACAGGAATTAAATTTGGGATATTTGTCTTTGTGTGCCAATGCTCTACATTTGAGCTCTCCAGGTCTGACTCATATCAAGAGCCACCCATCACTGCTTGTTGTGTCGAGTAAACCAGTATAGCTCAGTGTTATAGCAATGGCATACAAAGACAAACAGTCTGAGTTTGATTGCCGTGTCCAGGCAGCCGTCTTTAACTCGCGTGAATATGATTCCAGTATTAGGACTGCTCCTGGTCATAACATCTATATATCAGCTTATGATACATTTAAATAAGTATAAATATTATGTATTTGCCACCTGTACTGTTGGCTGCATGATCTAAGGCGTTGTAAGCTCTTGATGGGTTGGTTGATTTTCAACCAGTGTAGAGGCAAGTGGGAGTGGGGATGGTTGAGGTTTACATATTATATAATTCATCACTAATCATCTCAGGCTTTCTCCGCAGAAACAGGAGTTTTTAAAACAATTTTCCATCTCCAACCCTTGGCTTACTGCAAATCTAATGCAATCTAACAAAAAATATTAATGAGATATTATTTAGCAATTTGAAGCAAAACTAACAAGTCTATCATGATTCTCATGGCATTAAACAAACCTAGTTTGATCTTAATTTGTTAATATGTTTTTAAACATTAATATAATAAAAAAATAATAATTGCTAAGATTTTAGCCACTTATTTGATCAATAGAATTAACTTTCCTAGTTTTGTTTCCTAAAGTATCATCCTTGTATTCTGATTAGCAATAAATTTAGTTTTTAATTTTGATTATATATGGGTACCGTACTGAAACGTTTATGCAAAAAGACTTGTTCTTAAGTTTTTTTCCAAAGTGGATGTATAATATGCACTTTATGGATAAACTGTTTTTATCAGAAGATGGCTTACACACTATTTTAGGACAGCTACAATACACAGTTATCCAGACTTTAATAATTCATCAGAGTGTAAGGGAAGTCCCAATTTCCAATTTTTTGGTGATGCCGAGATTTGAACCCGAGACCCTTAAATTACTAAGTGGATGAGCTATTAAGTGTGCTAAGATGTCAGTATTCTAAAGGCACACCAGCCCTTGACCATGGGTGTGATCATTTGCAAGGCATTGTGTCGTAGATGATATCATACCTGCTCTGAGAGAACTTGGTTAAAATACTGTTGATAAGAAATATATTGCTTTAGGAACGTGTTGTAGAAGCAGATGGGGTACAAGAAGCTCGTAAATGAAACCTACTATGAATTAAGCACAAGAAAAAAAAAATACTCTACACAGTGTTTACATTCATTAATAGCAATATATACTTTGTTTACCTTGAAATGTAGTTGTACTTACTTATACTAAGTATGGATTTATCTAATAAGCTGCACCATAGTGGAATAAAACTAGGTAATCTCTCTACCTTTCAGAGTATACAGTGTGTAAAGGCTTTACTTTCAATTCACTTTCAATCTAGGCCTCTATCTAAAATATCACCTTTAAATGGTATTTATTCCATGTCCAAGATAAAACTAGTATTTGATAAGAACTCTTTTCTTAAGATCATTAAATGAAACAGTAGATCTGAACTTATATGTTAGCACACCTCGTATTTCAATAGTAAGCCTTTCATGGTTAATTTAAAATTAAATTAATGACACTCACTTTAGTGGCTGAATGGTCTAAGCATGGTGTCTACTCAACTTGACCAATGAAATCCCCGACCTTTTCCCTGATTTCCCCTGATCATTTCCTAAAATTCCCGACTGAAAAGTATGTCACATCCTTCTAACTCGCCCCCCCCTCCCCCTCGTTTCTCTACTAATATTTTGTTATGAATAATAATAAGAAGTTTAAAAATTTAAATAAACATTAAAAAAAAAATTTGTATTAACATTGTTTAGTAGGAATTAAAAATATATTTCACAGCTACAAACAAAAAAATTATGATTGTTTGAATCACATTATAATTTACTGATTTAATGATTATTATATTTCATATTTTGATTAAAACAACATTTTCCCCGATTTTTATTATAATTTACCAAATTCCCGACTTATTCCCATTTTTTCCTGATCACTTCAAATTCCCGGCTAATTCCCGTTTTCCCCGATTTTCCCAGATGGTAGACACCCTGTCTAAGGTGTCACTCTTGTATTAGACTGGCCTACTGGAGATGAAAAGACCGGGGTTTGAATTCCAGTCCGGTCTATTGAGGGTGGTTTTTCCTAAATGTTTTCCCACTCTCCTTCCACATCAATGCGGGTAAATTACCTCTAAAATGCTTCCTTCCTTATCCCTGTGACATTAGAGTAGTTATCATATATACATATAACACGAACAGGTAGTAAAACATGGTGATAAAAAAAGAAGTACAAACAAGCACATCTTAAAGGTGACGGCATTAATTGCATGGTTAGTACATAATTATTCTGGTTTGAGAGATCATGACTCAATATCAACCCAAATGAGCAGGGGCGGCTCAAAAAATTTTTGCGCTGGGGCGGAATTGCTTTTTAGCGCCCCTTTCGCCCCTTATATAATTGGGATAGTTAGAAAATATGAAAATAATCCCCAAACCGAACAACTACAAACCTATCACAGCCTGGGAGTGAGAGGAAAATCATTTTAATGAAAACTTCATAAATGGTAATCATACTACAAACGTTTCACTGTTGAGATTGTATGAAAACAGTTGGGATTATATTTTTTTTTTATAAAAACATGTTTTGTAAACATGCATTTGGATATAATGAACAATCTATGGGATAATTGCAAAAAAAAAATTTTAAGGGCACAATTTTTTTTTCAAGATAGCTGATGTAAAAGAACTTTTTATAAGAGTTAAATTATATCCTAAACACAAAACTATACTAATATGTCAGATTTTATGTCAATATCATAAAGTGAAAGGTTGTTATGCTTG
Source organism: Timema podura (assembly GCA_033556935.1). NCBI lineage: Eukaryota > Metazoa > Arthropoda > Insecta > Phasmatodea > Timematidae > Timema > Timema podura. Next base: position 57,467,052 of record JAVRXN010000009.1, read on the forward strand.
GCAACTCCACTATTTTGCCGAGGCTACGTTAGGCTAGGTTTGGTTTCTGTTTGGAGCCCCCCCTTGAGCTGGCGCCCCGGTTCGCTCGGCTCTGGAAACGAGACCTTCATCATAATTTTTCACTCTCCTCCAAGTTTTTTCCTCGACTGTGTCATACTACCTGTCCGGGCTATGTGCACTTGGTTACACTAATGGGTTAGAGATGAAGAAATGTACACGAATTTGCATGGAGGAAGAGTGGGAGACCATTTAGGACAAACCACCTTCAAGCTGGGATTCAGAACCTGACCTACCTGTCACTAGTAAACCAGACCAAATGACCTTGACCCCATTAGACCGTGTGCACACCAAATGTATCTCCTCCCACTAACATATTGATACAGCTACTTTTTATTTTTAAATTTTTCTAAGCTCCATTTCTTATAGATATAAACATTACTATCCTTATATATATATTAAATCTATCATTAAAAGATCTTCACGCAAATTTTGAAAGTATCTGTTATTTCTGATGACAGGCCCAAACCAAGTGTTGCCAGCAGACAAGCTACACACAGTGTTGCCACATGGCCGAGTGAAGCTTCGGACAGAGGAAGAAGGGATGGCAGCCTTGAGACCTATGTCTGTTCCAGCCATGTTGGACAGGACAGCTGAACAATACCCAGAAGTTGTTGCACTAGCTCACAAGGGAACGGGCGGTACTTGGCAACATACCACCTACAGGTGTTCTTAATAACTAATATCTACAGTGTATTTGTGCTACAATGACTAACTTCAAACAGGGATTCACAAAATGCAAACCTCGAACCTCTTTTATGCTTTGTACCAGTTACTATTTTTTATGTATCTTTTGTTTGTTTCTTAAGAGCTATGTCGTTAATTGTTCACTAATTGTAAGTTGGTTAGTGTTGAAATTTAATTCACAACGAAAGTTTAGATTTAATTTAAAACAAACGAGTTAGATCTGTGAATCGCGCTATCTGTATCTCTCCACCAATCTTCCTTCCTGACTCTAGCCCACTCTTTTCCCCTTGGCTCATCCCTCCTAGTTGGCTTCCTATGCCTTCATACTCTTCAACCCCAACATATTTTTCTTAAATCTCTCTCTTTCATTATCTAGACATGGCCATTACCACTTCATTCCTGCTTCCTCTATTTCTCATTTAAGCCCTATAGTTTTGCTCTTTCTCATAACATATCGTTTCTTAACTTCTTTTCTGGTGACAGCAAGTATGCTCCTCACATATTTTATACCCATAGCCTCTACTTTTCTTTCCTGTATCCTGTATCAATTATAAATATGAATAAGTGGGTCACTCAACCAGATATTACACATGGCGGGATTACCACGGGTGACATGTCACATATTAGTCTCTTATGTGACAGGGAGTAATTATATCAAAGACTTACTATTGAAATGTCCACATGGGTTGTACATGCTACCCATGCAGTCTTCGTGAAAATAGGAGCGGGATGCCGGGGAACACTTCCTACAAGTAGTGTGATTGCACCCCTCCTGCACCTTCTCCTTGTTTGCTTCCGAAGAAGACGCCAGTCCTGTCCGGGCAAGAGAAGCACAGAAGAGTTCAAACCCATCACCAATAACAAGATTAAAATATTATTATAATATTGAATATAGTGAACTTAAAATCTGGAATTTAAATAAGGGACAGATAAAATAACATTACTACAACCTTTTAAAGATGTTATTCTACTGAAATATTTATCTGTTTCCAGAGAATACAGAACAGCTGTGAGAACTTGTTCCAAAGCATTTCTGAAGCTAGGTTTGAAAAGATACCACTCTGTGTGTATTCTCGGATTCAACTCTCCTGAATGGTTCATTTCTGATCTGGCTGCCATCCATGCGGGGTAAGTAAGCTCATTATAACATTATATTGCCTGTGGAGGATCATGCCTATGAACAAATAAAGAAACCTTCTCTGAGTAGGATCAAGGTCATTGTACCACACCAATAACATTTTCACACGGATGATAAACACTAAAAACATAAAAATATACTAAAATTAAAATATTATATAATAATAATATTTATTATTATTAGCACCACGTCTTACTACCCGTTCGGGTTTTACACACTTACGCTAATGTGTAATGGTAGGGTGATTGTAAGATGGACCTACAGTTTAACATGGGATCTGAACCACGGTGGAGGCCTGGCATTCCACACATTCACAAGTTGTGATTAATACACGTCTTGTCAGAGGTGAAGGAAGGGTTTGGAAATCAGATAAATCTGTGCCGGCCCGAAAGGATTGAACCCGGACCCCAGCACAGAAGTCTGACACCTTACCCCCTAGACCACCAGGTCACCTAAAATATAAAATAATTCCATCAATAAATTCTTCATTGAATCAATTTGATACACTTTTACCAAAATAGAGTATATTAGTCAGATAGATAACCTGCTTCGGGTGGCCACATAGTCTAAGGCGTTAGCTACTCTCCAGTGGCAGTAACACCCAGGCTCACAGGCCCTGCAATGTGTGTGTGTGTGTGGGGGGGGGGAGAGACAATGGTATAAGGGGTCCCATGAAAAGGAACTTTAAATTACTGTAAATTTGTTGGGAAATAATTGATACCAAATAACCTAATTTCCTGATTACTGACAGTTTAGATATTTGAATATGTTTAGCATAAAGTGTTGTAATTTATAACTAAGCTATAACATTATTTAATTTAGTTTTAAATAGCACAGATTTTTTTTATCTTCATGAGTTGAAGCTGACTTACTGATGACATTCCCAACACAAAACGAGGCTCAAACAGTCATTATAAGGGGTGATTGCTAAATTAGTAATTATTTAGGACTAGTAATTATTTCTTATAACATTTATTGAGGCGTTAGATGACTTGGAAAAGGGGGCACGAAAAACAAATCCTGCATGGGGGCCCAAGCTTAATCTGTTACGCCACTTCTACTCTCGCAGTAGATTAGAATGCTGATGTTGGGTAGATCGAGTTCAAATCTTGGTCGGCTGTATTGAGGGGGATTTTTATAAAATGGTTTTCCACTCTGCCTCCATGCAAGTGCAGGTACACTTCATCTAAATATAACATTCCTAATCCCTAAAACCATTACCATAATTAGTACATAAGTGTATAACCCGAACGAGTAGTAAGAGGCAGCGCTAAAAAAAAAAAAGAAGATAAATAGATATGACAAAAATAGTATAGAAGTAGTCAGAAACTGCTGCACTGTTTTGTTTCTTTTGACATTTTTTTGTTGATGTATTTTAAATTTTTCTATATGTGAGCAAACAGGCAGGTTAAATGGAAAACTTCTTTTTGGTGTTTCAATATACCAATGCCGCTACTCAAGATTTTGCTTAAAATAATAGACTAATGTGGATAAAAAGTAATTTAATTCCATGTAATCATCATCTTCATCATCATCATGAGCTGTTTCTGATATCCTGTCGAGTCTGCTGCGAACAAAAGACTCTCTAGCTTGTCTGGTCCCTCCATTCCCCCTGTCTGTATATCTCTTCCCAGTCTCCTCTTATCGACACATCGCCCATCACTTGGGCTCTTCATCGTATTCTTGGTCTCCCTATGATTCTTCTCCCACTCATTTCCAGTTTGGGTGCTTTCTTAGGGATTATTATGGTTTCTATACTTTTTACATGGCAACACCATTTCAGCCTGCCCATTTCAATTGCATATCGGACTGTCCCAATACATACCAATGTGTTCATTTATCTCTTCATTTCTAATCCTGACTCTTCTTGTCTTTACCTCATTGCTCTAAACTTCATATCTGATGCCTGCACTCTACTCATATATTTTGCCAACATTGTCAAAGTTTTTTCTCCATATAGTAATATCAGTAGGAGGTATGGCTTAAATATGAGCCCCTATGAATACAAGTGGTGTAAGTCATTTTTTCTCATTTTGAGATAATTGGAGGTAAAGTTAGATCCATATAGAAAACTCACCGATTTTTCTGATCTTTTCAAAATAATTAGGTGCATACATAAAGGTTCAACTTAACTTATGTACTAATCAAAATTAGAAAATATAAAAAACGTATCTAGTTAAGAATTTATTTTTACAATTATTTGTATTATTTGATGACTTAGACCATTTGTGCTGTGAACAATTTTTAGAATTAGGCAATTAAATAACTCAAAATCTGTTTGTGTATGTTAGGTAGTTTTTAATTGTTAATTACAGATCAAAAAACTTATTTATGTTAAATTTAACGCTATTTATGTTAAATTTAAATCTCCCTAACTTGACACGCATTACATGGCCATTGTCACTCCCATCACTTTGAAAGACTAAACAAAGTTATTTTTCATAGTAGCACTGTAACTTCAATAGAGATTTATTATCACTAACGCTAAGCAAGATTTTGAAAATAACTAATGACAAAAAGTAAAAATCTAATGTGTTAAAAGACACAACCAAAAAAAATTTAAGCAACATAAAACACAAAACCCAACTTTCTCACATGAAATAGTTTGCACTATCCCCTGAATTGGAATTTTTTACTGTTCATTATTCCCACCTAAAATAAAAATTACGGTTAGCAAACAGTTATAATGAAACAATGTAAATAGCATTAGTAATAAGCAATGCCTAATAATTTATTTTATTTAGGCCCTACTATAGATTTAATCAACATAAAAACTTAACCCAACTTTTTCACGTGAAATAATTGGCCTTATCCACTAAATTGGAATTTTTTATTGTTCAATATTCCCGCCTAAAATAAAAAATGCCTAATAATATATTTTTATTTAGGCCTACAAAAGATTTAAGCAACATAAAAACATAACCAAAATTATTCATAAAAAAAAAATCATTTTCAATATTTGCTTAATTGTATTATCTTAACTTCATTGGAGGTTGTTTCACTTTCTAGATCATACTCAGAGCCAGATGATCAATTGATTAATTCATTTTCGATCGTAGAATCCCTAAGTGTAGTCATTATAACTTAGAAATTTGAACCAGACCATCTAAATTCAAAAGCACATCACGACTTACACCACTTGTTCTGTCAACAAACGTGTTGTTGTGTTAACAAGCTCAAATATTTAGTGTAATCTAGCGGCAAACATATAAAGTATGACCTACACCACTTTACCAGTTGACAGAATGAATAATTCTTCACATGCTTACATTGTTAACTCAAATATGAAAAAAAGTGACTTACACCACTTGTATTCTCAGGGCTCATATAGTGATGATGCAATTCTTAGGTACTTCCTTACTCTAGATAATGTTCTTACTGTCTGGTAGAATTTTTCTGCCTGTTGTTTTCTGTTCGTTTTCTAATTATCAATATTTCACTTCCTAAACATTTGAATGTTTCTGTCTATATGATGTGGTGCTTTCTATTTCTATTTTTATTATGTTCTTTCGAAGTCAGCTTCATTACCACACTTTTATCTTTACTGATCTTCAATAGAAAGTCATTCATTACTTTATTCCATTTCTATAGTTTTCTTTGCACAGCTTCCACACCCTTGTACCAAAACATGATATCATCAACAAAGTCCATCACCTGAAGTTATCCTGCGTTGTTGTCTTCCAGGATCTTAGTTATGTCGTCCATTACTAGGTCGAACAGTAGTGTTGACAGGGCACTACCTTGTCTCAGCATTCTTCTCATTCTTCTTTTGTCCATCTAAAATAAAACAGTAATAACAACTTTAAATTATATTTATTATCTCGTATTGCATGTGTTACTGGTGAACAAGGCTGCTTAGATGATTCAGGGGGCTTGGGGGCAATGTAATTTGGGGGGCCTCCTTCATAAAAAATAGTTACAAGTTCTGAGCTTTTAGATTTTTACTAAAATATTATTTTACATTAAAAAAAATCTCCTTCCATTATTGTACTACATTATTCTTATTGTTACAAAGTTAACATTATAAATCAGTAAGAAACACAAAAAGATTGCCCAGTTTTGAAAATCATTAAATAAAACAACAATATTGTCTTGAATGCATGTGTTTTAACTGCATTAATATTTGCCACTGTAAATAAAAGAGGCTGAGGGCCCTTGAGAAGTGGATAAAACTGCCCCATTTGCGCCTTCCCTTTTGGGAACCCTGTTGGTAAACGGAGGGCCGTTAGCGGAACTTGGTCATATTCAGTTTCAGGATTTCAGTGTGCATGCGCACAGCCTAATAATCTAGCTCTAACTGGAGATTTAACCTGAGGAATGAGCACCTTCCGAGGTGGGATTATGATGGAGTGTTTGTTGAACATGTAGAAAGTAAAGTATCAGCTCTCAGTGCTCCTTAGTTTTAAAACTCTACTCTTTAAGTTCAACATTTAATTTTTAAATTCTTAAAGCTGGCAAAACAAATAATATAAAATCTCAATAACAGTTCTTCTTACTTTCCCACCCTACCCATACACACATACAAACACACACACTTTTTAAAAATAAGTTATAGTCAAAAATAACAAAAGAACACTCATTAACACCAGACACACAAATTAAGGAACATTTTATTTGTTGTGCTAAATATTGAGTGATTCGGTACAAAATAAACACTTTTTTCGTTCTTCTTATTTGGAATAGAGCAATAAGCTAAATCATGGTTTAGATTCGTAGGGATAGCTAGCACACTTATAAAAGCTGAGAGATATCCTGATAAAATAAATAAACTCTATGGCACGAGTCCACAAGATAGATATACTGACTGAGCGGCCAACATTTGTAGGTAGAGGGTGTCATGTGGTCAGCACAACAAACCCTCCAGCCATTATCTCAATTTTCTAGACTGGAGCTTTTAATTATGTATTTAAGTACATTTGTCCTCACGAGGCTGAGTTTGACATCAATCCAGACCCACTGATTCACATACAAATTCAGGAATCTCAAAGGATGGAACCTGGGACCTTTGGATCTGTAGCCAGGAACTCTAATAAACACAAAAACACACACACAGTGTACAAGTATTTATGCATGTGTTTTTGTGTTTATTAGATTTTATATCAGGTAAAAATTTGTATCCTAACATTACTTAATTGTTCCCTATTGTACTGTAATGGTGTGTTCTTGGTGCTGTTTTAATTTTTCAAAATATTTATTACAAGGATTAATCACATGTGTACTTTACATTATCTAATATTTAATTCTAATAGGAAAATTAAAGTATAATAACTTGAACCTAGCAAAAACATATTTTATTTGTCTACATCTTATTTAAGTACTTAATAACATCCCTTCATCTGCCTCCAAAAGAACTAGACTCAAACCTTATAAGAAATTTGGTCAGTAGAGAGGACAGGAAGAAAAATGAACAAACAAATTGTTTGAAAAAAAAAATGTAATTATTAAAGCTACACACACTATTAGAACACCCGACCCTACCCACTTCAGTGACCACATGATCTAAGGTGTCAATCTTGCAATAGACTAGACTGCCGATTAAGGGTAGATCAGGGTTCGAATCCTGGCTGGGTGGTTTTTTCCTAAATTGTTTCTCACTCTACCTCCATGTGAATAAGGGTACATTTCCTATTAAATTCAACCTTACTCATCCTTAATCAATCCATTAGCTGACCCTGATCTATAGGTTTGGGTTCAATCTCAACCGATTGTCTTGAAAAAAAAAGTGATTTTCTTATCGTCTCTAAACAGATGCTCCCTCTTCTGGGTTAAATAGTTCAAGTCAATGATACAGTGCAACTTTCATAGGAAAGGCCTTTTAAGAAATGTGGTCTCTTTTTTTTGCAGTTAACTGATAACAATTTAATATACTAGTGTTTTATAGGTATTGGATATTGATAATATCTCACAAAAGAGACAGCTGCAGATCACATGGTTTGACTTATGAATACATGAAGGTAGATCTAGAAACTATTTTAGATGAAAATTATAATATAGTTAATATTGTTACTAAATCTATGAATAAAGTTTTGAACATCCTTATTACAAATAGACAAAGTTTCTCATTTTATTTCTTCAGACCCAATTTTTAATAAAAAAATCTATTTTAAAATTGCCGCTTTGAGATGCACATCTTTGTGGCTACTTATTTTAAAATTTCAGCCCTCTGCATGCTGTAGATATCGCACAGTGGTCATGACAAGACAGACAGACAGACAAACTCTTAATTCTATTAATATAGATAGATGATACCTACACTTTCACTCATCTCTATTGTTTATTTAGGTAAATAAAGACACATATCCAAGGTTTTTTGTCCCAAAATACCACTGACTACTAAATTTAAATATTTCAAGGCCAAACTAGGTATATATGTACATTTTTTCCCAGAGGTTTTGCGGCAGGGATCTACACGACCAACTCTCCAGAAGCGTGTCATTACTGTGCAGAAAATAGTCGGGCCAATATAATTGTAGTAGAAGATCAAAAACAACTGGATAAGATTCTGCAGATCCGGGAAAGATTACCAGAACTTAAGGCCATTATTCAGTACACAGGGACCCCGCCTGATACACCGGGGATTTATAGTGTGAGTCCATCATAGAGGTCTTAAAAAAGGTATGATTGGTTTAGTAGCTCATCTGGTGAGTTCAGCTTTGGTTCAAAGGGGAGGGATTCAAATTGAATCACTGTACTGAGGTGAAAACCCACAGTGATTTACAGTGTAGTTTTTTCATCCTCTATTCAAACAAATAAATTCTTGACACTTCCAGAAATTTTCTGTGGAGCAATATGTCCGGAACAAGGTCAAACTCAGCCTTGTGAGAACAAATTAAGAGCTACTTAGCAGCTCTGATCTATAAAACTGAGATTAAGGTCTTTGGTATGCTGATCATATGACACCATCTATGCACAAATGTTGGCATTATCATCGCTAACAGCGGCAGTCGCTCAGTCGGTATAGCTCGCTTACAGGCTTACACCATGGAGTTATTTTTCTCTTCAAATAAATAGTGGTGCATTTCTTTAAAATTTATCAACTCATCCTGTATTCTTAAATTATTCCATGCTACAAGTATTTCAAGAGGGCACTGCAAGTTATAGCACTTATATATATACATATTAATGTACACTTTTACACTTTGTTTACACTTTGTTTACACTGATGGGTTACACTATGGATCTATCTTACAGGCTACTTCATAGTGTAATGTCTGTAATCCATCAATGTAAGTAAGACTTCTATAATTCAGAGTAAATAGAGTGTAGGTTAGTATATTGTCAAATTATAATGTTAAATATTAGTTGCAATTAAATCATTATCATCGATAAATGTTCATTCCTAAATTTCATCTGTCAAAATCAAATAAGACAATTCTCAGTTTAATTATATTTCCATTCAATGTTATCTTATTTCTAACAGTGGGACGATGTGATGAAAATGGGCCGAGAAGAATCAGATGAAAGATTGGAACAAGTACTCAAGACGATTGCAATCAATGAGTGCTGTACTCTGGTGTACACTGTAAGAACTAGATTTAACTTTGTCTGTATAGATACTAATCAAACACAGGTTTTTCTCTATTCATAGTGTACTTCAGTGGCAGTAATAACCACCGGTAATTTAAATTATCTGCTGCTTGTTTTTGATAACAATGATGGTGTGCATGCTAATATTAATTTATCCTAATTATTAATTTCAGGACAAACACAAAAAAGTTACCCTAATTCCTACTGCATTTGTGTTTTTTGCGTGAATAAATTTTATCACTGTACGAACTTCACACACACAGTGAGATTATTGGTTAGTGTTCATTTTAATGCATTTGTACACAACAGTAACCAGTTAGAGAGCTTTGACAACTGAGATGTTTCTTTGTAACTGATCACTCTAACGCCCTGTGCATGTAACACGTCTGCCATGATCAATCGGCACTTACTTTTCGAACACCCCTCGTGTATAGTTTCAACAAACTATTAGATTTGAAAAGATGTCTGCAGATCAAAAACTAATAACAATTTTAGGTACCATCAAGTATTTACTTATGACAATAAGTATTAGTTGTTTATTTAAATCCAAGGGGTTTGAAAAAATAGTGCTTAGGAAAATATTTGCTCCAAAAAGGGATGAGGCTATCGAAGAGTGTAGGACGTTATATAATGATGAGTTACATGCCCTTTATTCGTCACCAGACATTGTTATATTGATCAAATATATTGGGTTATGGTGATTATGCAGTGTGAAGGGATGAAACTAGAACCACATTTACGGGTACGTATTAGCAAACCCAATGGGAACCTAGCCGCAGATGGGAGTATAACATTAGAATATAGCTGAAAGAGATATGGTTTAATGAGGTGGACTGGATAGAACTAGCTCAAGATAGGGATAGAGTTTAATGAGGTGGACTGGATATAACTAGCTCAAGATAGGGATAGAGTTTAATGAGGTGGACTGGATATAACTAACTCAAGATAGGGATAGAGTTTAATGAGGTGGACTGGATATAACTAGCTCAAGATAGGGATAGAGTTTAATGAGGTGGACTGGATATAACTAGCTCAAGATAGGGATAGAGTTTAATGAGGTGGACTGAATATAACTAGCTCAATATAGGTATAGGTGGCATAATCTTGTAAGTGTGGCAATTAACTTTATAGTTCTAAGTGCCATAGCGCAAGAATACATTTATTATGGGGACGAGACCTTCAAATTCCTGAATCTTAAAATCCCTAAATTCTTTAAAGATATTCCAGATTCAAGAAAATACAAGATTTGGGATTGATATTTTTATTTTTTCTGCATCTATTTGGAATTTGTTTTATATGTATAATAGTGCTTATTGATGATTACATCCCAACATAATTATAGGACATACTTAACGACCAGACCCCAGACCATTAATTAAACACTTAACTGAATTTATCATAACAACAAATTTTAACATTAAATTATTATTTATATTTCTCTCTTCGATTTATATTTCCTCTTGTATTCATAGTTAAAATAATAATTTTTAAACTCTAGATTTGTAGGGAAAAGAAAGATTCAGATATATCTAATGTATTTGATCCAACTCTAGTTTATTGTGATGATTTTTCCCTCCACTAGTCTGGCACAATGGGCAAACCTAAGGCTGTGATGCTGAGCCATGACAATTTGACCTGGAGCGCTCACGTGGTGGGAGAGTATCTTCAAGTTGTACCTGGCTCTGGAGAGATCTTAGTCAGCTTCCTTCCTCTCAGTCACGTCGCTGCTCAGGTGACTACAGCAGTTCTAATCCCTACAAATGTTGTCATTTGTATAGCAATAAAAACATAATTACATATTTCTTGCTACTCCTTTTTTCTGTACAGTATTGCGGAAGAATGTACGACTGCTACATTGAGATAGTAACTTTGTTTGATGACTAATTTGCTGTGCAAATAAACCCATTGTGTTTTACTTTTCAGAGTGTTGATATCCACTTGGCTTTATTTGAAGCTGGTACTGTATACTTTGCCGATAAGGATGCGTTAAAGGTAATTTATTTAGTAAATAACATTATATGTTTGAAAAGCATTTTTTTTTTGTTTATACTTAAATCCAAACAGACCTGCTTCGGTGACTGCATAGTCTAAGGCATAACTTTTACAATAGACTAGACTGCTGATGATGAGGAGATCAAGGATCGAATCCTTGCTGGATGCATTGAGGGTGACTTTTTTCTAAAATGGTTTTCCACTCTACCTCTACACAAATGCGGGTACACATCTTCTAAATTCAAATTAATTTCATTCCTAGAACATAAGAATAATTAGTACACATGCATGTAATTCAAATGAATAGCAAGACATACTACTAATTAAAATAAATGGTACGGCGCACCGCACAGACTTTCTCTCTCTTTCTATAAACTTGTAAGATTTCTGAACGGAATAATGTACATTGTATCATCACCACTCCACATAAGAACACGCATAAAATAATATACAATAATATATAATCAATGAGAAAAGAGGCGCATCTTTGTCCACCTAAGAGCATTTCAAACAGTTTAATGTCTTCCACAAGGGTCAACACATCGTATTAAAATTTCGATTTCTGGTTAAAGTTTTAACATTTTATAAGGTGTTGCAGATCTTCAAGTCATCGCATTGATATTTAATTATTCATTTATACATTTTGACCAATAAAAAATGTAAATATTGACTATTGAGTCTAAAATGGAGATAGATCATTGCTATGCAAACATTTCTCCTAAGAGCTTTAAGGAAAAATAACATACTTTTTTAGATACTTATATTTACTTACTCTATGGCATTGGAGAATTATTGCGTTAAGACTTAAGTAGTATATGTTTACAACTAAAGCTCACAAAATTGTATTAATATATTTGCAAATATCTCCGAAACTGTTGCTTTTATAAAAATATATGTCAAATAAAAGTTTTTTATTTCTAATAGTCCTACAATTTTGCAATGATAAGTTGTTTAGTTTCTCAAATAGTTGTGGAGATACGGAAATTAACACTTCTGTAAAGTACCCTAAAAATCATTTTCATTGGAAAATGAAAATAGCCAGTTTATTTATAATCTTAATCAACGCCTAGATACGAATTTTAATCAAATTCGTTTGAGCAGATTTTGAGAAAACCAAATTTTTCTCTTTTCTCCCTTCAGTAAACTACCCTTAATTTTAAGTTTTTATTGACACACAGACAGACGGCATTGCAAAGACTATTTTTTAGGGTTCGGGGGGTTATGAGACGTCGACATCCATCAACATTTCAGGTTAGTTTTTTTTTTACGGTCGCAATACTTAAACTTTAATGTGCAAAAAGTTAAAAAAAATTCATATAATTGCGTATAGATTGAAAGTTATTGATTTTATAACAATATGTTTCGAATAAAATATCTGTATTATAAATATATATACATATTTGTAATGCTAAATAATTTCATATCTCAAATAGTTTCGGAGCTATTTAAAAAAATGTTATTTGACGCTTCAGACCGGAGCCCTTAAAGCCATTTTGCCGAAATATTGATGGTAGCCATTTTGTTTGGAATATTTATTAATGTTTATAAATGAAATTTATTCAAAATCGTTAGAGCCGATTTTGAGAAAATCGACTTTTTCTCTTTTTGCCCATCAGTAAACTACCCTTAATTTTAAGTTTTAATAGACACACAGACAGACGGCATTGTAAAGACAATTATTTTTTTAGGGTTCGGGGGGTCATGAGACGTCGAAATCAATCAACATTTCAGGTTAGTTTTTTTTACGATCGCAATACTTAAACTTTAATGTCCAAAAAGTTAAAAATATATATAATTGCGTATAGATTGAAAATTATTGATTTTATAAAAATATGTTTCGAATAAAATATTTGTATTATAAACATATATACATATTTGTAATGCTAAGTAATTTCATATCTCAAATAGTTTCGGAGCTATTATAAAAAATGTTAATTTACGCATCAGACCGGAGCCCTTAAAGCCATTTTGCCGAAATATTGAGGGTAGCCATTTTGTTTGGAATATTTATTAATGTTCATAAATGAAATTTAATCAAAATCGTTAAAGCCGATTTTGAGAAAATCGACTTTTTCTGTTTTTTCCCTTCAGTAAACTACCCTTAATTTTAGGGGTAGATGTCCAATTCCAAAAACCCCTCGGGGCAACCCTATGAAAACCCAAGATATCAAGTTTCAGCTCAATCGGTAAAATAGTTTAGGCTCTAGTTGGAGGTACAGACAGACAGACAGACAGACAGACGGAAATCCAAAAACCACTTTTTCGGATTCAGGGAGTCATGAAACGTCAAAATTCATCAAAATCTCGAGTTCGATTTTTTTGACGATCACCATACTTTCTCTACCTGTAAGATAGAGAGAAAGTAAAAAAAGAATTAAACAGCTTTTCACTATTTGAGGTGCATACATGGAATAAATTAAAGGTATACATTGAATTTATTCCCATCATTCTTCCTTGTACCTTTATCCATGTAAAATATATTAAATGCTTCAAAGAGTTAAAATTATATAAAATCTAGTCGTGCACTTTCAGTTACTGGTATATTTCTTGTCTTTGTCCTTGATGTTATTAATTCCTTTTATGTGTCCCATAATTCTTTACCAATTTCCTTTCCTCCCTATTTGTTTGTTGGTCTCATCTTATAGAAAGGTGTGTGTGTGTGTGTTGCACGTTTCCCCCTCTTGAATAGTTCCGGATGAACAAAACCTAGGTTGAAGGATTGGGCGGTGAAGATCTATTTTCTTTAAGAAGCTGCTATTATTGATTTATTAAATGTCAGCAGTGTAAAGTGTGGTCTTCTATACTTTGTGTAAGTAATATTTGTTTATTTCTTTCATTTTTTCAAATTTATCTTTTATTTAATTTCTTCCAGAAAACGAGTTTCTTTTGTGACAGTTGACACAAAATTATAGATACTGTACAATTTTCTTAGTAATGTAATTCTTGTTTCCTTAGTTTAATTGAGAAATGCACGTTTTTTGTTTTTGTTTTCAAGAGAAAGTGCTTTTATAAAAATGATTAAAGCAACATTATTATCAACTATTTCCAGCCTGTGGCAGAGTCAGTCCTATCGTCCATCTTAATCTGTCCTTCCACCATCCTTCTTCCTTCATTTGCCTATATTCTATTTCTCTCACACACTTGTAGCTATCTGCTCCTCCATCTCTTTCTTGTTCTCCCTTGAGGTATTTTTCTTAAATACGTCATCTTCATCAATATCTCCTTGGGATGCTTACCTTTTCTATCCTTATTCAGGGTGTCTACCATCAGGGAAAATCAGGGAAAACGGGAATTTGGTAGATTACAATTAAAATCCGGGAAAATGTGGTTTTACTCAAAAATATTAAATATTATAGTAATCACTAAATTAGTAAATTATAATGTGATTCAAACTGTCTTTTTTTTTTGTAGTTGTATAATATATTTTATAATTTTATAATATAATTCCTAGTAAACAATGTCAATAAAAATTTAAAATAACATGTTTATTTAGATTTTGAAAACTTTTTATATTATTCAGAAAAACGTGGGGGGGGGGGGGGGGGGGAGACATACTTTTTAGTCGGGAATTTAGGAAATGATCAGGGGAAATCAGGGAAAAAGTCAGGAATTTCATTGGTCAAGTTGAGTAGACACCATGTTATTATATAATATTCCATCTCAGCCTTGCTTCCTCTATTATCTCATGTACTACCTGTACCCTGTGGTGGAGCCCGATTTTTCTTTTTGGTGGGGCCAGGTCAAAGCTCATCAGTAATGATTTTTTTTCCGTCGTGTGTTAACTGATTAAATAAAATTCATTTATATTTTCCTGATTTTTAAAAATCACTGGAATTACAAAATCACTAAACAACTCTACAAATAAAAGGATTAAAAGAATACAGGTTTTAAATTAAACTTACCAAGTGATGACATTATTTGTACAAAAGTTGGGCGTGTCTGTCTCTTAGTGCCAGTTCATGAGTAACACAGTATTTTAAGCATTCTATTAATCTGCATACTTTTTGACATGTTTTCATTGTGTATTTGAACTGAAATTTTGAACACAGACTTTATCTGTGATGCAATATTTACTGTTACAAATGTTTTAAACTTGAATGCATTTTATAAATAAATTGCACATTCGTAATATTTTTAAATTCATTCACTTAGATGTTTAAACTCCTTACAGCCTACCGTTGTCCATAATTTCTTACCACCAAATAATAAACAATAAAAACAAAATAAGCTGTTTTTCTTTACTCACAGTTAACCACAGTTGTTTACTAAACAAAGCACTAGAAAAAGTTATTTTTTTCCTTGCCATCCACCTGTGTAAATGTAAAATCATTAGGCCGATATGCTCCTAAACGTTTGATTTCAAGTTTACCTTGCAGTTTTAATGAAGAAAGCGAAGTTTTTAATCAAGAATCTACTTTATTAATTTTAATTAAAAATTTTCACTCATCATCTTTACTTCTTGGATCTTAAGACAGTAACCCGCCTCGGTGGTGTAGTTGGCTAACGCGCCAGTCGTGTTGAGCTTGACTGCCGTGGACGGGGAGATCGAGGTTCGAATCTTGGTCGGGTGAACTGGGAGTGGTTTTTCCGAAATGGTTTTCCACTCTCCCTCCACGCAAATGCGGGTTCACTTCCTCTAACTTCAACCTTTCCAATTCCTAATCCATTAGTGTAATTAGTACTTAAGCGTATAACCCGAACAGGTAGTAATACGCGGTGCTAAATAATAATAATAATAATTAACACAGTAAAATACAAACAGACTACAAAACAAAATATAGACCACCTTTATTGTGTAACTGGCCAGTTTAGACTGACCCCATTCACTAGTGTAAAGCTCGTACCGGAATGATAGGGGGATTGACCTTGAAAGAGATCTCACACTGAGTGTGGATTCTCTGAAAGGACCTTGGTCACAGCTGGCCCTGCTTTTTACATCCATTACTGTTTCCAGCCTGTGGCCTGTTTTTTTTATTCAAGTCATATTTTCCACTACCGGCTGGCCTAGGCCTGTTGTAGCTTCATATGCCTTATAATCTAACTTAAGAAGACTAAGAAAAGCACAACATCTAGTCCCCGACCATTTGTTTATCATTGTTAAAGGGTAAAGCCATATTTCACCAATGATACATTTTACGGCCATGCCGGAAATCAAACCCTGGACCCTTAGCTCATTAGGCAGACACGCTACCGACTGAGCTCCGCTGAGCTTCTATATTTAGTCACTAGAGCACTGATACAGTCCTCGCATGATGTTTGGAGTAAGGAATGAATAATATTAACTAGAATACTGTATAATGAACCCAATAATTCACTGTGTGTAGATGATGGTGCTATACTTTTTTTTACAAAATATTTTATAGAGTAAAAATAAAGATTTTTTTTAATGTTAAACTAATGTTGTAAAAATGTTGGTGGGGCCCCTGGCCAACTCTTGCCCGGACAACATTCTCAATCTTGTTTCACCTTGTTACAGCTAGTAGGCTTCTCAAAAACTTCATTCCCAACAATAGTTTTAAAAATTATGATAATACTTTAATTTTATGTTTTACCCGTTTAAAATAAGAATTGTGTTTTTGTTTTTGTGATATTTGTGACCCCTTTGAAAGCAAATAAAAAATTCAGTACTTGTTAGTATATTTCTATATATTAGCTAAATAAAATATAGGTACACAAACACAATCAAATTATATTTTATTTTAATTATAGTTTATTTTCAGGCACTTAAAATGTAGGAGGTTATTTGCGCCTGTGATAATATTTGTTGGGAAGTCCATATAATTTCCAGCTTTCTTTCTTTAGTAGCCTATGAGGACTAAATCTTTAATAAAACCAAAATATCTCAAAGGAATTTGGACATTGTCTGGAAAACACTACAGCTAAAATACATGCCCACACCTGAGGCATATGACTCAAACTCCGTGCGCAAATAAATGTAATGTCTAGTCTGTATTCACAAAACCATTATGTTTATCTGGATTCATACTATATTTATTTTTGGGTGTACTTTAAGCTACTCATTCACATAGATTCAGTCAAAATACCTAATTTATTTTTTCTCTCATTAAATCATACTTTGTTTCTTATGATTTGAAAGCTATTGTTTCAAGCTATATTCATAAAAATAAGAATTTGTCTGTCTGTTTGTCATGAATGTTGCACGATATCTACCACACAAAAGAGGTCTGAAAGTTAAAAATTACTAGCCTCTATGAACAAACATGTGCACCTTGAAGCCAGAATTTTAAAATTTTGATTGAATTATTTTAATTAATTACAAACCTAAAAGATAAGGATAAAGCCTATTAACACTGCAAGATCAATTTACTAATACATTTCATACAGTTGTGCAATGTGGGTTATGGTAGAACTTGTCCATGAACATGTCCACCTGGAAGGCGAAATTTTAAAATATTGATTATACTTACATTTTATCCATTTTACCCTTTTTTCCTCTTTCCCCTCTTAGAATAGTAAATGAAATTAAAAGGAGTGTGAATGCAGAATGATTTTGAAATAAATAAGGTGTTCTGGATATGAAGGAAAAATAAAGGAGCTGTAGAGTTGTTTATGAACGAATTGAAGGTGATAAACATTAAAACCAGTGATGTGTTCATCATAAATTGTTTGATTCAACAGAAAATTTATGCGCTCAAGTGTTGTCTATGAACCATGTCATGAATATGGTTATAAAAACAGTAAACTACATTCGATTGGATGCACTTCAGCATCGCCAGTTCAATTTCTGAATGAATTATGTTCCAAGTACAGTGACATAGTGTATTTTACCAGTGTAAGATGGCTGAGCCACGGGAAATGTTTATAACGATTTTATGAATTACAGGAAGAAATTGAAATTTTTATGAAAGAGGAGAAAGTACCAGAATTGATGAAAAGTGGTTGTTGGACCTATGTTTTTTGGTAGACATAACGGACAAAATTAACCAACTCAACAAGGAGTTGCAGGGGCAAAATAATTTGATTACCGATGCTTGTAATCACTAAACGACTTAAAAACTAGGGATTTCTTGAAGTACGTCGGTGATATAAAAAAACTTAAAGCAGCATTAATTTTGATTGTAATTTTGCAGAACTCTCAAAATATGATAAAGTGTTTAAGATATTATGTTCTCCATTTCTTGTTTACGTTAATACTGTCCTGGAAACTTTGCATATGGAAGTAATTGATCTACAGTGCAACACAGAATTAAAACACATTCACACCACAACATCAAAAATAATACATTTGTAAAACTTTATTTTTTTTTCAAAAATGAGATTTAATAAAAGTAAATCTCGAGCTTCAATAACAGGTGAAAATCTGTAAACTTTATTAAGGTGTACAACTACCAATATTAAAGTACATTAAAAAAATCAGTGATAGCAAAGAAAAGCAAATATCTCATTAAGGTATGTATTTAATATAATGTTTATTACATTTTATTTTCTACTTTTAAAATATTTTATTTTATGTGTGGCCCGCGGAAAATTTTAGTTCATCAAAGTGGCCCGTGAAACAATTTGGGTTGGCCAGGCCTGGTATAGGTCAATGTGAAAGAAGTGTCCTATGTTGGTTTGGGCGTGTTAAGAGGATGAGTGTGGATCGAGTGATGAAGCAAATATTTGAAGGTAGAGTGTGTGGATCAAAAGGAAGTGGTAGGCCATGTAAGATGTAGTTAAATGTTGTAGACAAATGTGTGAAAAATAGAAACAGTAAAAGTTTTAAGAATAAAAGAGCATGTGTGACTCTGTACATGGATGGTGTTGAAGTGAAAGAAATATGTAAGGATAGGGAAGTGTGGAAAAAGTTAGTGATGATGGATTAATTGTGGACTTGTTGTTTTTTGAGCTATATGCACAATTTCTTGCATTCCTGTAAGGCAGTGGTATGATTGTATGTCTTTACTCTCTTTATTCTTTTTTGCCCTTTAAATCTAATTTACACTTTTCAAACTTTTTACCCTTTTTAAAAAATTAGATTAGATCTACTTTACTCTTTATGGTCTTTTTGCACTTTTTATCCTAGAATATTCCTCAGGAGCTAAGCCAATAATTTATGTAAAAGGGTGTAAAAAGTGCAAAGTGCCAAAAGCACAATAATTGCAAAAATTTCAAAAAGGACCAAAATGAAAAAAAATGTCAAAACGAGCACAATGGAACAAAAATAGTAAAAAGGGAAACCGAGGATGATAATGGTAAAAGGAGCAAAATGTAAAGCTGGTGAAAATAAAAAGGATATAAAGATTAGAAGGGGCAAAATAAATTAAAAGAGTAAAAAGCAGCAAAAATTGGTAAAAAGGGTAAAATGAGTAAAAAGGTTAAATGGGTTACATCGAGTAGAAAAAGTAAAGAGGGTAAAAAGGTTTAACAAAGTGAATACAGTAAAAAAAAAGCTAAAGTAATTTTGATTGGATTTAATTAATTTTAAACTTTTTTACTTACCCTTTTCACACTTAAAAAAATTAGATTTGATTTGCTCCCATTGTAACCATTTAATATGGATATCGGTATTAAGGTAGCATTCAACAAACAACTCTTAAGAATCTAAGATACTATCACATGCCATAGTAAGAGCTAATCTTACAGTTAATTAACCTGTAGATTCTCGAACAAGAAATCACTTCAAATTCAGTATTTTGCATTATTTACTTGACAAAATAAAAATTGGAATCAATGAAATAGTTTTTTTTTCATTTAAAAATAGGCCTAATTGGTTTTTAATTTTATTGTATTATTTTTAAATGTGGGTATAACTTTGGGTAGTTGATACGTTTGTCTGAACCATATTTGTTAATTAGTAATTAAAATATTATCTTCTAGCCATACCAGCAAGCATACCTCATTTTTAGAAGTGAATGTATGTACTGTAAGCAATGCATTTTGCCTATAGTAATCTATTTTAATCAAGCCTATGTGTTTTTTTTACAAAGGGAAGAAACTTGTGTTTGAACTAAACACGTACAATGTATTAAAATACTTAGGCAGGTCTGCAAGAACAAATCTGAGGGGGTTAGTAGTGTGAGTGAGGTCTAAGTGTCACAGTAGTGTGAATAGATTAGTAGTGAAAAAATATGAGTGGGTCACCACCACAGTAGTAGGCTCGTGACAGCCCTACTGCACCACTCACATTATGACATCACTTCTTAGACAAATCACCAATGCTTTTTAGCCAAAAAATCAACGCCACTACTGTTACACTCACAATAATGACTGCATATTACCCTTAATGTCGACAAAGTCTTAATTTTTCAGCTAATTACCCCTAGACATTTTTTTCCTGTATTCTCTGAATTTCAATATTATTATTTAAAAAAAATAGATTTTATATAAATAAATCTTTACAAGCAATTTCAAATTGTTTTTCAATAACCTTTCCTTAAATAGCCACACTTTTATATATACATCACCCTTCAACTGCTTCCAATAAGTGTATAACCCGAACAGGTAGTAAGACGCGGTGCTATAAATAAAAAGGGAGGGTTGCGGGGGGTAAAGGGGAAAAACGCTCCTCCAAAAAGTGTCTAAAGATTATGAGGAGAATTGAGCTATATATTTTAGACATGCGGTATTTAATTTGATTACTCAAATATATATTTGTGATGGATAGTAATCGGGCGATAATACAAACAAAACAAAACAAACTTGTTCATACAAAGTGAGCCTGTTTAGAGGGATGATTTTGAGCATATCTTGGAGCACTGCTGTAGAATTAAAACTATAAGACTTACATTTAATCACCCGCCTCGGTGGCGTAGTTGGCTAACGCGCTAGTCGTGTTGAGCTCAACTGCCGAGGACGGGGAGATCGAGGTTCGAATCTCGGTCGGGTGAACTGGGGGTGGTTTTTCCTAAATGGTTTTCCACTCTCCCTCCACGCAAATGCGGGTTCACTTCCTCTAATTCAACCTTCCTAATTCCTAATCCATTAGCGTAATTAGTACTTAAGCGTATAACCCGAACGGGTAGTAAGACGCGGTGCTAAATAATTATAATAATAATAATAATAATAATAATAATAATAATAATAATAATAATAATAATATATAATAATAATAATAATACATTTAATCGAGCTATACCAACATTATTATATACGGTATTTTAAAACCTTAAGCATTTATAATTTATTTTTAAGTACTGAATTGTTGAAAATTTTTTCCAACCAAGTCACCCTATGATGCCGCGCCTGGTTCGAGTGATATTCCCTACATAAGCTATGTATTATCTGTGAGATGAGTCGAACTCTTAAACCTAATATATTAAATAAAACAAGAGACTAATGACCTTAGCATGCAATAAAACTAGATATTTAATGGCTGGAATATTGACAAGTACCTGGGTTTGACACTTATTGTCAAGCTGTCATTTATCAACCAAGCAAAATATTATTTTTAATAACATAGTTTAAAATACTGTGTTTTACTTTTTATTTGTTAACATTTCATTACTACGGTTTGTGTACATTTTTATGTAACCTGTCTTGCAATCTTATTTTCAGGGCAGTCTGGTAAACACACTTCAGGAAGTTCGACCCACGAGGTTCCTTGGAGTCCCCCGGGTCTGGGAAAAAATATATGAGAAAATGACTCGGATCGGCAGTCAGAATGGATCTATTAAGAGGTCTATAGCCACATGGGCCAAAGGCCATGGTTTGCAACATAACGTGGATAAGATGAAGGGGTTAGTAGCTTTCTTTGTAACACAAACATTTAATTTATTATTTGAAAGACTTGTTGAATCATCTCACATTCAGTCCAATTTTCATAGAAGGATTCTTTTTGAAAATAAAAACTTTTTGTGGTCAACATTGCATTTCACTATTTTACTAGAGTTACTTTATAGGTATTGATATTTCTTATTTATTTATTCTATGGCATTAGGAACTCAATGAATATTAATTGCTGCACCCATAAAAATAAGCCACCTATCCCTATATTGAGCTTGTTCTATCCAGTCCGCCTAATTATCATTGTCTAGTGAATTTTACATGGATGGTCGCTCTGTGAAATGTGCAAAAAAATCCGGGAACAACGCAGAAGTTAATTCCGGAAAGTGGTACAATCAGTGAAGGAAGCGCGAGAGGTTGTGAGAGTGTAACTTAAAACCGGGGTGAGTTATTCACGTTTTCCCATTACTAAACAATTATACTAAAAATACAAACATTATTCTTATATAATAAAAAACAGTTAAATTTTCCACTAATTTTGGTAAAAGTTTGGACTCCATAACCCAAAGTGTTCAAAAGTTATCAAACAATCTAATCTCAAGTGTACCGGAAGCTAAGGTCATTGCGACCTTAGAGGAAATTTCCATTGCAACTGTAATACATGTGGTGGGATAGAGAAGGACTGAGTCAGGGCAATTAACTAATAGCTCACTAAACCGTCCATTAATAGCCACCGTTAAGTTTAGAGCACCTATAGGTCATCAAGAACCTTCGGTTGCCAAGAAACCAGGGGTTGGAAAAGTTCCTGGTTCTGTAATAGAGGTAAGGGAGGTTAAGAGAACAAATAGAATAAGTGAATCAGCATTTGCGAGTTGTCATTCTAAAGGCTTAAAAGTGACATTTAAGTGAGTAGAGTGAACAAGAA
This sequence comes from Timema podura, assembly GCA_033556935.1. Classification (NCBI taxonomy): domain Eukaryota; kingdom Metazoa; phylum Arthropoda; class Insecta; order Phasmatodea; family Timematidae; genus Timema; species Timema podura. The sequence goes on from JAVRXN010000009.1 coordinate 57,490,043, forward strand.
ATGTGGTAGGCTGATTGTTTCACTCGCAAACGAAGATGTCTAAGGAATTAAAAAAGAAAAAACCTGTTAGGGCCATGTTGGAGCTTTCCTCCTCTGAGCCCGAGGAAGAAATACAGTGAAAGAAGAAAAGAAGGACGCAAGCTGGAGGATAATAGCGATGAATGAGTTCATTGATGAGCTTTTCCAGGACAGAAAGGTGAGCGTGGGGGTTACCAATAGGTTGAAATCGGAGGTTAACAACTTGTTGTTGGTCATCGCGAACCTAGAGGGGCAGGTCCAGCAGCTGACGTTGGAGAATACAAGACTCAGAGAAGAAGAGCAGAGCAGGAGTTGAAGAAAGAAGACCAACGTTCGCCCAGATCATCACCGCTGGGGCAACAGGATGGCCAAGAAAGCTCTGGCACAGCGGATCAACAGAGAGATGGGAAACAAAACAGCCAAAGTTTTCATCTCATCCAGCAAAGGGGAAGATACGAAGGATATACAAATAAAAGTAGTGTACAAGCTTAAACCTGCCAAGGATAATATCCGGATCAGGTTCATTCGGCTAGCGGGGAAGAAGGTTGTAATAGAGACTGAAGACAGTGAGGACACAGAAAATATCAAAAAAGGGATCCAAGCACTTGAGGGCTTCAAGTGTGAGGATCCGAGAAAGAGACGACCACTCGTTACTATATTTGATGTACCATCGGACATGACAGTGGAGGAACTGGCAGAGACAGTTTATAAACAAAACCTAGAGGGCAGAATCACCCAGAAGGAGTTTTTAGAAGGATTTGAGCCTAGGTTCAAAACAGGAGCGAGAGAGAGAGAGAGACAGGTCACCAACCATACAGTGGAGGTATCCGTAAGGGTCCGAAACCTACTGGTTGAGGGCCATGTCTACTTACGTTTCAGTAGCGTCTCTGTGAAGGACTAATTAGTCATTACGAGATGCAACAGGTGCAGGGATTTAGGGCACATGGGGAAATTAGGAGTCAGTATGTGGCCACTGTGGGAAGGTGGGACACGAACTCAAGGAATGTAAGGTGACAATTCAGAGGTGTATACCTTGTGGTAGTAGAGGAAAAGATAAGTGTAAACATCATAACACCAGAGAGGGCTCCACATACCAACTGCTTTAGATAATAGATACAGAGTACAGACTATGATGAGTCACGATATAAGGGCTCTAATGACGGTGCTACAGAAAATACTGGACAGATTAAATTAGATGGACGTGGACAGACACAATAGGGGAAGTAAAGGTAAGTCATGAATAGTGAATATATAGGCAATGAGATAAAAAATGTATAGGTATAAGAAGCAAATCTAAGGCGAAGATAAGCACCCAACCGGAACAACATGTAATGGAGAAGGTAGAGGTAGAGACAGAGGAGGTAACTTCAACCTCAACTGTGGAAGAGTATAAGCGTAAGCTCTGGGAACATCCAAAAGGTGGAAGTTTTGGAAAAGAGGGCAGGTTAAAATACATGGGAGAGTTGTCGAAGCTGAGGAGGAATAAAGGAAGAAACAGGTAGTAGAGCACACCCGTTGAAGCCACTGGAAGCGTCCAGTGAGAGAGAGAAAGCAGCGGACAGGGATTAGGGGAAGGCAGCGGAGGAAGAAGAAGAGAATGAGTTGGAGTATATGGTAGATCCTGGTCAGATAAACAATAACTTTGAGGAGATTCTACAAATGTCAAAGGCTGGAAGAGCAGCAAACCTGGCATAAGACACGTGATAAGAACTGGCCATGAGAAAGGTAATTCTGTTGCTTTCGCCACCCCAGAGGCCTTGGACAGAATACAACACAAGGCCATTAACCTACCTAATGAGGCGGAACAACTACTAGAAAGGATTCACAAGGTATTTGAAAGAAGTGACGAAAAGCTCGATGTAGAGGAGCTTTACCGGCATTTTGTATAAGCAAACGGTCGCATAGCATTTGACTCGAAGGAAGCTTGGTCCAAATATTATGTTTTTACACATAACCCATAATGGCTACAGTTGAAAAATTAAAGATTGGACAGTTGAATGCTATGCGGAGTGTGACGATAATAGACGAGATCAGGAAGGTGGCGAAGGACCTGCAGCTAGACATAGTCTGTCTGCAGGAACCGTATAGTACCCGAGGCAGGAAGATACCACAGATGCCGGTGAATGCGAGAATAGTGTTATCTGGGAAGTCACCAATGAGTGCAGTAGTGGTCTTTAATAAGCATCTAATGATCACAAGGGTTGATCAATTATGCAACAAAGAGCCACTTGTGTTGAGGTAAGATCGAGAATAGGCAGTCATTCTTGTCAATATGTATTTCCAGTATAGAGAGGATATAGAACCCTATTTAGGAATAACTGAGGCAGTAGATGACGTATATAGAGGGACTCCTGTTATCTACTTAGAAGATACGAATTTTAGGCCACCCCTGTGGTTCAGTGATGTGTGGAGGAGAGCGGATGGATGAAAAGGAGGATATCGCGCCTACAAGAGGGGAGAGAAAATTGGAGGAGATAATTGCGGTGAGAAGACTTAGAGTAGCGAACCTACCGGGGAATCCTCCAACATACTAAGGGAAAGCTGGGGCGAGTTACAACATAAACGTGACACTCCAAAATCAAGAAGCTATGGAAATGGTTGCTAACTGGAAAGTGCTGGAAGGAGTGACATTCAGTGACCATAATTTGATCACCTTTGAAATAGAAATCGAAGGTAGAAGGCAAGAGCAGTTAAACATGGAGACAAGGATAAGATACAACATAAGGAAGGCAAACTGGGACAGGCTAAGGGGGCTGCTGGCGCTGCCACCGGAAGTAGCTGAAGGAGGAAATGTCACTATCGCCACAAGGAGTTTACCAGGTCAGTTCAGAGAGCTATGAGGGCATCCATCCCAATGAAGAATGATACATTGAATATAAACAATCGACCATGGAACGAACGACTTGGTAGACTCCGAAAGGAGATGGGGGTAGCACGAAGGAGATATCAGAGGTCTATAGATCCTGCTAGTCGTGTACCGCTCCTCAATGGGTATAGTCGGAAAAAAGAAGAGTTTGAATCCATCCTGGTGACGGTGAAGAGAGAAAGATGGGAGCGATATGTGCAGGAGGAATTGAGAAGTAACGCATGGGGAATACCATTCCAGATAGCTACAGGAAAGGTAAGGCCCCCAAGAATTATCTCGACACTGAGGAAGCTGGGGGGAGGATTTACACCAAACTGAGAAGAATAAGCGAGGCTGCTGATAGACACCATACTTTCAGACGAAGACAGAGAAGACGACGAAGGACAGTGATTGCTAGACAGGACATTACGAGTAATTACGATAATTATGAGGCAACAGATCCGGTAACCCAGGATGAAGTAATAAGACTTGTGGCTGAAATGAAAAAGAAGGACCTGGACCAGATGGGATCAGGGTGGAGGTCCTTCAACAGATCAGCGAGCAGGTAGCGCCCTTCTTAGTTAGATTGATGAATGAGTGTGTGGCTCAGGGCTGCGTATCCAAACATATGGAAGCAAAGTGAGGTCGTTATCTTGAGTAAGGGAGAGGATAAGGATCTGCAACTTCATAATTCTTACAGAACGATTTATCTCTTAAATGTATGTGGAAAATGGCAAGAAATGATCCTGTGCAATAAATTGCAAAAGCATAAAGAGGCTGTGGGGCTGCATCAACAACAGTATGGTTTCAGTAGGGACAGGTCTACGGAGGACGCTATCTGTGAGACCATGAGTCTTGTAGATAGGGCTAGAGGTAAATACGTAATGGGGTTATTCGTGGATATTTCGGGAGCATTTGACAACTTGTGGTGGCCGGCGCTATTTGGGAGGCTGAGAGAAATTAGATGTCCGGGGAACCTCTCCAGGAGTCTTATGGACTAATGTAGGAGAAGATACGTGAACTTAGATTTCCAGGAATTACAGTAAGCAAAAAACTTATGAAAAGATATCCCTTAGGTGTCGGTCTGTGGGCCGATCTTTTGGGACGTAGCACTCGAACCTAGTTTAGTGGAGAATGAGTCAATCCTTGAAACAGCGGGGGTGGTTGTCTTTGTAGACGATATACTCATAATAGTTGAAGTAACATCTAGAAGAGAATTAGAAGCCAAGAGTGACGCAGTTCTTGTTGGGTTGAACTCTTGGTGTGAAAAGGTAAAGCTGAGTTTAGCTCCTGCAAAGACAACTTACGTGCTATTCAGGGGGGGGGGGGGTTACTCAAGAGAAACCCGTGGGTTAAGATTGACGGACACACGATAAGACGAATCAAGGATACCAGATACCTGGGCGTGATGCTGGATGAGAAGCGCGACTTCATGACGCATGTGGAAAAGCTTTGAGATCTATGAATAAGATCATCAGCATAGGGCAGGACAGATTTAAACTCTCTATGAGGTTGATTAGATTGTATCACCAGGCTATGTTGGTCTCCATTGTGGATTATGGAGCCAGCGTGTGGGCTCATCGGCTCAGACAGGTAAGAATCAGAAGGAAAATCAGAAGCCTTCAGAGAAGTGTACTTTTGAGGCTATCTGAGCGTACAAGACTGTTGCTACAGACACTTTGTGTGTAGCCTTAGGTATCTGGTCCCTGGACTTAGAGGTGAGGAGGAGAGCGGCATTGTATTGGATAAGAAACGGGGATATGGAGAAAGTGGCTAATCTCACAAGAGCAGAAATAACAACAGACTTAAGGTCAGGAAATATCTTGAAGAGGAGTGGCACGACGAGTGGGAGCGGCAAAACAGGTAGAAGAATGCCTAAGATATTTCCAAGCGTTTCTGAACGATTGGGAATGGAGTACCTGCAGAATTCTCTAGGTTTGGTACATTTTATTACCGGGCATGATCCATATAAGGCCGCTCTCTTCGCTAAACAACTGACGGATACAGGAACTTGCTATTGTGGTAGGGAGGCAACGCCGGAACACGTCATATGGAGTGTATTGAGACGTTGGAAGATAGAATGAACTTACAGATACCGTTGCAAGCGAGCATGGTTTTTCACATACTGTGTGATATGGACCGATGGAGTCTCCTGGATGCAATCGCAGATAATGTGTCCAAATACGAAAGGGATAAGTACTTAACTGCAATGAAAAATAGAGGACAAAATAGACTGTTCAACTAAGACAAGGGTAAGGACGGAGAGCGACAGCGACATAACAGAAGACAGTGATGTTACAACAAGTATGGATGACACATAACGGTACGTCACGACTAAGTCAATGGGTGTGACAAAGACAAACTGGATTATCGGCTGGCTGGCAAACCGGAGCCTAGCTGAGGGAAAGAGTACTCTCTGGATTCCAGTAGTATGAACTGCTGATGAACTGGAGGGCGCCTTGATACCAGCTAGGGAGTACGAGAGAACAACATCTTCAAATGGGAGAATCAACCCCTCACTCACAGGGACCAGCCACTTGGCGACAAGTGTGTGATGCTGGGCTGGAGCTGTCGGGCATCTGGTCCGTCCACCATCCATCGGATGGCTCCTCTCAGTTCATAAAATGGATTGGTGATAAAAACTGAAAGACCCTGTAGCCAACTATAGGAAGGACTTGTACTTAGATTAAGTTAGTTGTAAGTCCAAAGGTGGTGATATTGTGGGTAGTAAGCGGAACGAAATCTCCGGTAGAGTGCCTCCCCATATGGTGGAGAGGAGGATGCTCGCCCCCGCTGAGGCTCTCACCTATCTGGAGACTATTAGATCCAGAATGCGGTGGAACACCTAGTGGGGCAGGGTACCTGGGGCGTAATATACCCGGGGTGGACCAACTAGTAGGATAGGTAGAGGGGAGAAGGAAAAATAGGACTTTTAGATTTAGGTGCTTATTCTAAACTTATTATTGTATTTAAAAAAGAACATGGCTAAAAGATGTAATGTTAATTCAAGATGTATATCTAGGTCCCGAGCTACATGCTAGGAATCGGGATAGTAGTGTGAATAAATAAATCATTACATCCTAGCTTTTTCAGGTTCATTCTAATGTTATCCTCCCATCTGCATCTAGGTCTTCCCAATGGCCTCTTTCCATTGGGTTTGCCAGTAAATACTTTAAACACAGATTTTGATTCTTCCCTTCACGCTGTATGTCCTGCCCACTGTAATTTATGAGATTTTACTACTCTTAACAATGTCTCATGATAAATACAAGGTATGCAACTCATCATTAATTAACTTCCTCCACTCCCCAATATCTTTGTGATATCTGCTGGTAACATGACTAACTGATGTTTGAGTATGTGAAAGTAGATTATAGGTAACTTATATAACCTGTAAAGGTAGTAAGACCTTTTCTGGCAGATAAAGCCCTTCCTATGAAAATTGAGCTTTGTCATTTGTTTGATGTATTCTGGTCTCCACCATGTATTAAACAAGGATTAGAAAGTGTTTTCCTTGTCTCTGTTCTCTCTTGGAGATGGGTGGTAAAACTCAAGTACCAACATTATAGATAAAAATTGTTCTACAACACACAATAAACTAGCTAGATCATCAGTCCAAAGTCTCTTGTTCATAAGACTTAAAAATCACTCTCATTCTCTTTATGCCAACTTGAAGTCTGAAATTGGGATTTGAATTAGTCAATTGGAGGTGGAGGTGTCACAAGGTGATAAATACATTTTTTTTTTCTGAACCCTTCAAGAAACTACATCATGTACCTTTCAATGTTTCAGAATCGACAGCAACAGTTTGGGGTACTCTATGGCGTCCTTACTAGTGTTCAGTAAGATCAAGAAGGCCCTGGGTTTGGACAGGTGCAAGACGTTCCTTAATGGGGCAGCACCACTTTCAATAGAAGTCAAGAAATATTTCCTTAGCCTTGATATTCTACTCTGTGATGTAAGGAAAAGAAATCATAAAAATAAAGGTTTATGGAGTAAACTAAGAGTTAAAGACAACATTACAGTTTTATATAAAAAAAATGGTAGAACACAATCACACAAACTTACTCATATTGTGTATTAAAGCTTGGAAGAAAAAAATTTTCAGTAAAATAATTTAAAGTATGTTTTCCTCATAAAAACAAACACATCATCTTGTTAACCACAATAAAAACTCTTTCTATACAAATTTTAAACCAAATTGTTCAAAAATTTTTAAAACATTTTTCTAAACTAAGTAGTTTCTTAGCCACCCTATGGTTATATTTAATTTGTAAATATAAAAAGTATTATTACTTATTATGAAACACTATTCCTAGGTACCTTTTTTCAACTCATTCTTCAAGGACAATTTTAAAAAATTTCAAATTTTCTATAATGCGTTGTAAGTAAACTTTCCTTGGATGAATTTTTTTAGAAAAATAAACATACATTATTATTTATCATGTAAAATATTCATCTGATACAGATTTTTCAAAATATTCAAATTTAAGAATAAAATCATCAGTAAACGAATTTCCCCCAAAAAACAAATATAAAGTTTTATTGTCATGGAAAACAATCCCCAAATATACATTTAAAACAAAATTGTCAGAGCCATTTCCGAAAAATTTGGAATAAAAAAAATGCCGAGGCAATGCCTCATAACATCTACATATAAATTTGAACAAAATCTATTATTTCAAATCTGTGTTCAGGGACAAACAGACATGGGTGGGGACAGACGGAATTGTAAAATTCACTTTTTTATGTTCAGACACACATAAAACCAAAACATTTCTCTAAAATTGACGTCAACAATTTTCATGATTATAATACTTTCACTTGATATGAAAAAGTAAAAACCTTTATTTTTTTAAAACCAATATTTTTTGAGATATTGGCAAATGTATTTTTAAAATTTAGGTCTAGAGAATTGGTTGTAATGCGCTTTGGTGATATTATTCTGTAATAATGTACATACAGTATTTAATTTAAGCTATTTGGAGGAACAATGTCTATTATTTCATTTAAGCTATTTTATCAGTTTTGAGTAAATACCTATCTCCAATGCGAAGCAAATAAAGTCAGTACAGTGCACCATACCATTTATTTAATTTATGGTTTATTTAGTAAAATATTGATAATCATCAATTTAGACTATAAATAACAAACTTTCTAAGAGTAAAACATATTATTGACACAACAAATTTGTTGATTTATTATTCAAAAAAATTAATAAAAAAAATTGCATAAATTCACAGAACAAATTGGAGGATATTTACCCTAATAATTTATATATTTAAACATGTGATATATTTTGTTTTAAGACTTTTTTGATAGGATAGTAATTATTATTATATTAGCTGAGTTATAACTGGAATTGATGTGAGTATAATTCTTTAAATGGCAGCAAAAGTTAAGCACACCCTCAAAAAATATTCTCTTGGACACGTTTCAACTTTATGAGGTTTTTTTAAAATTGGGATGTAAGACTTTTCATGATGACTATGCTGTTAAGCTTTAATAGAACAATCACTGTACACCAGGCATATGGTATGTCAGAAACCACGGCGGGCCACACAGTGTCTCGGGACGATATCTTCAGACTGACGAGCGCCGGAAAGAGCCTGCCCGGTACCAAAACCAAGATCTACAATCCCGGACAAGACCAGCAAGGAGAGGTGACATACATTTTTGAGTGATAATTTCTTTAGACATTTTAAATCTCTATTAGGAAAACCTCTTTTCACTTTATGAAGTAATTGTATTATATTTGGAAGAAGGTACAGGAAAGGTAGATAGAAACATATAAAAGTAAAAACACAATATGGCTGTTAAAATGAAAAGAAGAACACAGTTCAAACTTCACACAATGCTGCCACTGGACAAAAAGGTAATGGCTGCCTCTTTAAGAAAATCAATCGTTACTGCCCAATCCTCTGACCTAGGCTTCACTGCACAAATTCCCTTTTTCTCACTTTTGTGTTAGGTCAGGGGATTGGGCGCTGATTGATTATCTTCAAGAGGCAGCCGTAACCTCTTTGTCCAATGGCAGCAGTGTAAAGTGTGAACTGTGTTCTTCTTTTTACAGTAAAAGCCATATTGTATTAATTCTTATGTGTTTCTATCCACCGCTCCTTAACCTTCTTTAGAGATATTTTAATACACTTTGTTCTAAGCGTGGGTGGAACCTCTTGGTCGTAAATGTACATCTACTTGTCTCCACTTAGATAAGGCAGTGGTTTCCAACCTTTTTGTACCGTAGGGCATATTCAAGACTGCTGGTAGTGTGGTGGGCACCATTTACTTTTTCAAGCCAAATTTATATTTGAACAAAATAAAAATGTGTATTGCATATTATACAAAAAAAAATAAAAAAATTCCAAAAAAGTGTGAGTTATAATTATATAGGCTACAAATTACTGTTTATATTCTCAAATAAAAAACACAAATGACACACACAAAAACATAATTTTTAAAAATGTTTTATAATAGCTAAACTTGTTAATCAAACTAAATGAATGTGGCATTACACTCACTTGTGGGCAATATTAATTTAGCTTTGAGTTTGTAGCATTGATTTTTTCCAAGGTAACAAATTTAAAAATATGTTAAAATAATTTTTTTAATCAAAATCATATCAGTTGTGGTCAAACAGTAACACATGAAAAAGGGTTGACAGGCGATATGGTGCCCTTGGACATAAAGTTGAGGACACCTGGTTTAAGGCTGCATTCTCACAATAGGCTGGACTGCTGATGACGGGGAGATAGAGGTTCGAATCTCGGTTTGGTGTATTGAGGTTTTTTTTTTCCTAAATGGATTTCTGCTCTCCCTCCAAACACATGTGGTGCACTTCCTCTAAATTCAACCTCCCTCATCTCTAGCACACAAGTGTATTTAGTATAAATACATATAACCAGGAAGGGTGGTAAGACACAGTAAAAAAAAGTTATTTCACCTTCAATATAACTGTAGTCTATTCACACATTTGATATTAATTTACCCGCCTCGGTGGCGTAGTTGGCTAACGCGCTAGTCGTGTTGAGCTCTACCGCGAGGACGGGGAGATCGAGGTTCGAATCTCGGTCGGGTGAACTGGGGGGGTTTCCTAAATGGTTTTCACTCTACTTCCACGCAAATGTGGGTTCACTTCCTCTAAAATTCAACCTCCAATTCCTGATCCATTAGCGTAATTAGTACTTAAGCATATAACCTGATACGGTAGTAAACGCGGTGCTAAAAGATATTAATTTATGTATTTTAAGGTTAAGAACTATAATTAAAATTAACAAACAATAAGCTAAATAGAGATTACAATAAAATGGTAGATAATATTTTGATTTATACTTCACAATTGTATTTTATCATAAGGCTGCAAAGTATTGCCATGTTCTAATATTATTATTATTATTATTATTATTAGCATCGCGTCTTACTACCGTTCGGGTTATACGCACTTACGCTAATGTGTAATGGTAGGTGATTGTGAGGTGAAATGGAGGACCTACAGTTTAACGTGGAATCCGAACCACGGTGGAGGCCTGGCATTCTCACATTCACAAGTTGTGATTAAACACATCTTGTCAGAGGTGAAGGAAGGGTTTGGTAATCAGATAAATCTGTGCCGGGACGAGGATTGAACCCGGACGCCAGCTCAGAAGTCCGACACCTTACCCTAGACCACAGGTCACCTACTATGTTCTAATAAATACAACCTTAGGAAGCAGTATTTGCAACATCTCTGTGTAATCAATTTCATTAATTTATTTTTATACATTGAAGTGTTTTATTACTTACAACAGGTGTGCATGTGGGGCAGACATATTTTTATGGGCTATTTAAACAATGAACTTAATACTTCTGAGTCGCTGGATGAAGAAGGATGGCTGCATTCCGGAGATATTGGACAGCTCGATGAGGAAGGATTTCTTTACATCACAGGGAGGATTAAGGTATGTTATACATTTCAATTGTCATACAAAGATAATGTTAACACCAAAATTATCGGTTTGGGGAGTTTGTGAAGAGCATTGATATCACATAGCATTTACCATGCCTATATAGCGACTACAGGGTAATATTTCTGACATGGAAGATAAATTTTACTTCTCTCTGTCTTGCATTCTGGCTGTATGAGTGTGTGCTTAATGGAGTTTGGGTCTTTTCTCTATAAGCACATATCTTATGGATGCATTTTAAATTCATTTTTAAAAATATTAGCAAGGTTTTTGTTATGACCTTGCATGTTCTTTGCTACATTGTGTCCTTTCAAGGAAAGTAAAACATCATTTCCCTCTAATTTCAACTTCATGTAGGTCATCTAATTGATCTTGTAGCTTTCTCTAGAACACCTGGGTCACTGAGCAGACACAAACAGAACTCAGCATCAAGGAATTGTTGGCTTCTGTCTGCTGTCAGACAAGTTTTATTTGCCAAAACCTGTCCTTTTCCCTAAGGAAACTAAACACTTTCATATTCACTAGCTCTGGGAGTACATTATCTAGTATGGGCCAAGGATAATTTGTCCTTTTAGATGCTTTGCCAAGAAGACCTGTTAATATTTTTACTTTTGTACAATTATCTTGAAACCCACCAAGTTTGTGAAGTAGCTTTAATTTGAAACTAAACATTTACTTTTTAGTGCTATCTTTGAGCTTATCCTTTAGTGGGGTTGGTGTCTTGTTGACACATATTGGAATGGCTGTGTTGATTCGGCAACAACATTTTCAACACTCGTTGACTCCCTCAGACTCTTGCGTCTAGCTTCCATTGTCACTTCACTGTTTCTTGTTCCAGGACTGGTTTCTCCTTTTGTGAGCATACATCACATTACAACTTGCAGAGAGACACTTTAACTTGAGTCCTATGTTGGTATTTGTTTCTGATAAGGGTATTAAGGTCTGCTTCAGATCCACTAGTTTAAATAATAACATGTACTTCACTCCTTTTCTGCCACAAGTAAGATACCTTTGAAAACTTTGATGAAACCTAATTTTCACTTAAAAAAATACATGGGCCAAATTTGATGTTTTTTTTTGTGAACTTATTTCACTCAACACTTTAAAACCTCATATTGTGTTCATTCACTTTTATTGTTTACATCCCTTTCTCTATACCTTCTTCAATATATAGCAAGCGTATAATCTGAACAGATAGTAAGAAGTAATGCTTTGAAAAAAATCATTCTGAATGTTAACTGATTACTTTTTCCTTGTTTAGTTTTTATTCCTCTTATTTGCTAACTTTGAATGTTTTCTCCATTCTAACCAACTTTATTTCCAATAGGTAATCATGGCTGAATTGTCATGTCTCTATATGTTGTGTTAACAGGAGTTGCTGATAACAGCTGGGGGTGAAAACATCTCTTCTGTGCAGGGGCGGATTTACAACTCTGCGCCCATAGGCACTAGATAATTTGCCGCCCAATTTTCCTCCCTTAATTTCTAACCTTCTAAATCCCCATTTCCCCCTACCGCCCCTCATACACGATACATACATACCATATACATAAGTGCTTACATTATTTTATCATTTATTATAGTGAGGTTTTAAAAGTAATAAGAATCTAAGCAAAGACTTAAAAAATTGAAGTAAATAATCTTACACTATCACAACACACAAATTCAAATATTATACAATTTAAAAATATAAAGTCAGCACCAGTAGACTGTAGAACATGTTACTTAAGATAAAATATTGGCATGTGCACAATAAGAAAATAGTCTATAGTATTTTTCACCTTGATTTCTGTTGAGCGAACTTGTCAATGCCAGACAAATCCCTTTTATCCAATAAGTGACCTTCAATTAAGAAGATTTTCAGTGAATTAAGGCGATACTCTGTCATGTTGATAAGCAGATAAAACAAACCACAACAATCACCACACACACGATGAAGCTATAAAATTATTTTAACTGGCAGAAAAAGATACCTTTTTTTCGTCATTCAAAATTTGCCACCGTAGGCATGTGCCTACTAGGCCTATGCGTAAATCCGCCCCTGCTCCTGTGATCATTGAGGAAGCTATCAAGACTGAACTGTCATGACTCCATATGTTGTGTTAACAGGAGTTGCTGATCACAGCTGGAGGTGAAAATATCCCTCCTGTGATCATTGAGGACGTTATCAAGATGAAATGAACTGCCTTTCCTCAGCAATGCGATGCTTATTGGCGACCAGAGAAAGTTCCTCTCTGTTCTGCTTACATTTAAGGTACAGTCCATTTATTTAACTAAGATGAATTTTGATTATTTCATTCCACTGTAAACACTTTTAAAGTAACCATATTTTTGAAATATACACAGCTTGAAACTTAGAGAAACATTCACTTAAACTTTAATTTACCTTGAATTATCTGTGATTAGGATCATTACCCCCATTAGTGTCCGTTTGTAATTTTTTAAATATATAAACCTTGATACAAGCTTCTGTTCAATAATTAAAACACAAATCAGAGCTATTAAAAACCAAATCATTATTATTTTGTTTCACACCAATTTGCACTCGAAGAGGGCTACGGGTGAGTTTTCGCGATTGACTTGGCTATGTCTTGGTATCGAGGGTTTATGGCCTAGCCTAACTTTGCTTTTAGTTATGCTTCTCGATCTATCACTTACATTACACTATTTTACAGTGTGTTCATACATTTCTTAAACATTCAGAAATTATTCATTTTTATAATCATTATCTAAACTAATATATATATTAACATAACTTTCCTAAGAGTAGACAGGCTTTTTTTTTATAGGCTAGGGTTCAAACCCTGACTGGTCGCAGTGTATCCTAAATATGGTTTTCCATCCACGTTTCAACATGTTTCTTTTTATAAGTCACTAATAGTCACCACACTAGTGTATTACTACTAACAACCAGTTTTATCTACAGACTAATATCAACATGGAGACGGGGGAGGCACTAGACGAAGTAACCTCGGAGGTCAAGGACTGGCTCACAAGCTTGGGTTCCAAGGCCAGCACTGTCTCGCAGATACTAGAGGAGAACAGTGAAAAGGTGAGGTCGGTCGCTTAATATTTGGTCAACACTTACATTTGGCCTTCTCTGACCTCGCAAAAGTGATTCTTTATTCATCTACCTTGCAAATATAATAAACAATTTCACAATCAGAATTGGTTTATATTTATTTCATCCAAGCAACATTATTTCCATAGGTTGAATAAAATCCTAAGCTGTTTTAAGACATTTTTCTTCTGTAAGTAAGATTCATTACTGTGAATGGATTATACCGTGACTGTTCAATCTCTACTTTAAGTTTTTGTCAGGTGATCAACTGCTGAGACCAACAGCTCAAGTTGCAATAAATTAATCTTAACACTAATTTATACTTATCATTATTTTATTTCAACCTTTTCTTTGATTCACATAATTTTTTGAGGACAAAATTGATATTATTTTACTATAATATTAATATTATTACATCATAGGCATTAATAAATTTCATGAAAAGTGACAGCTGGTATGAATACATAAATGTAGTAGCTTTTATAGCTATCAGATAAGGTTAGTCCTATGAACATCTGATTGTTGATGAGTAGGCCTATGCTGAAATTATTGTCCTTTCCAATCTTAACAAAGTTGATCAATTTAAAACATTATTTTTAAATCAGGTAATGACAGCAATTCAGCAAGGAATAGATCGAGCCAATACTAAGGCAATATCCAATGCTCAGAAAGTGCAGAAATATGCTATCTTACCAAAAGACTTCAGTATTCCTTCGGGAGAACTAGGTATGTATTGTAATTTTAAGTGTATTTATTAGGGACAGGCACTCGAATCCTTAAGGATATTAGAGATTCGAGGATTCAAGAAAATTTCAGATTTGAGGCTCAAATTTCTCAATTTCTTTTTTTTAAATTATCAAGTGTAATTTAATTTAGAGCTCTAATACTGCTTATTGGTGGTTCAGAACTAATTATAATTATAGGATGAACTTAACAACCAGACCCCAGACCAGTAATTTAACACTTAACTGAATGTATGAACGTTATAATGAATGGATTATAAGAAATAATGTTAACATTCTCTTTATTATTTTACTACATTTGCATTTTCTATTATGTTCATAATTTTTTTCAAGATTCAAATTCGAGATCCATGATTTGAAGGTAAATTGGAGATTCGTAAAATAATGGATTCAAACCAACTCTAGTATTTATTCTTTAGCTAGAAAAAATATTTTAATAATACATCATCATCACTGGACGTTTCCACCTCTCTGGGTCAACTGGCACAACCTATTTCATTCCTGTTGATCTCGCCAAGCATCTCCCTCTCGTCCGTGGTTTTCCACCCTTCTGCTTGCTCTGTAGAGCTTTCTTAGGCATTATGTCCTCCTCCATTCTCATCACATGACCTAACCTATTCAACCTTTTCCTCCTCAGCGTCTTTTCTAATGGTATAACCTCAAAGTCATCCCTATTTTTTGTTCCTTATCCTAGTAATAAATAATAATAGTACAAATATATTACATTTTAATTTGTTTATTTTTCAGGTCCTACTCTGAAGCTCAAACGTAGCGTTATTGCAGCCAAATACAGTGACATTATAGAAAGTTTTTATCAAAGCACATAGCTATTAAGAATTTGAACGGGAGTTTTTCCACATTATGTATATGTGAGTTGATTTAAATCATAGATATCTTCATTGGTCATTATCTAGATGATCAGTGAAATATTGTGATTAATATTAACCTAGGTTGCATCAGAATATTGGTTATAAACCCTAAAATTAAAATATGACACAATAGCTACAGTTAACTTTTGTGTGGGGATGTGATTTAGTCAGATCAGATATAGCATTTTTAAATACAACAGTTTTTTTGGTCATTATGTCTTACTAACCCTTCAGGTTGTACACATATAAACTAGTTATATGTTAGGGATGAGCCATAACAGTTAAAACATGTTTGCTAATTCTTTGACCAAACCTAGTGGTCACATTATTGCCCAGTTTCTTAGTCATCTAGTTTTTTTGCTTAATTCCGACAACTCTAGAGGCAACAACTATCTTTACTTCATCCCCAAACACTCAGCTGAGGATGAGTAAACTCATATTTTGCTTTAATATACAGTCTAGCTTTCATAGGAAGCTAGAAAAGTTATTAGAGCTACTGCCACATATTCATACTTAAATTAATGTAATTTGCAGCTGCCATCTTTAATACAGAATCCTTATACAATTATATCTGGCAAATTATGCTAATACCATTAAATTGTGTTCAAAGTTTCGGCGTACAGCGCCGGGAGAACAAAGCTGTTCAAGCATGCGTGTACAAGTTGCATAGGAGTCAAGCATGTGGCACTACACACCTCAGCATCTTAGAGCACGGCAGCAGATTATATCACAATTAATAGTAAACCACACACCAGTCCATCTAGAAATGGGAATACTTTCTGAGGGCCATCACTAAAGATCCTACATCACAGAAAGTGCTTGTCATTATTGTAGGTGCAGTGCTGCGCACCTAATTCCTACACAACCTGTTATACATGCGTGCTTGAACAGCTTTGCTCTCCTGGAACTGTACGCTGAAACCTTGAATACAATTTAATGGTATTAGCATAGTTTGCGGGATGTAAGTATATAGGTATATTGTATTACTTTTGGTTCAAACAAGCTATATGTGCAGCTTGGGCTATAATTTTCTGAACACCTGTATATTACCAATACCTATTACCCATAAAATAACACTACTAAAACAATAATATATTATAAATTTTAATGAAAAGAATTATTTTCCTATTTTCCTATATATATAAAAATTCAAACGTTAAATCTTAACCGTAGGCTATGTAGTAAGCTTGCCTTGCTTGGTCACACTAACGTATTGTTTATAAGATAGAGCCATGGTTTAGTCGATCAGATTAGCACTGCTACATTTCAAGGTAATTGAGTATACACACAATTTTTATTTTTTAAACATGTGTAAGTTTTTTTTTTTTACATTTTTGGTCTCGTCTTGGTTGTCATACATATAATAGTACTAGTATATAAAATAGGTTTGGATATGGGAAATGAAATTCTACGTAGTTCTAAACAGAAAACTGTCCAAATGCATACACAAAAATATGGTTTGTATTTATTTGAACCAGTTTATTAAAGACTAACCATTAAACTATAAGACAGAGAAGATAGTTAAAAGAAACTATATAATAAATGAATCAACTGTACTGATTTTGAATATAATAACTAAATTAATCACCATCAATACAGATAAATGTGCAATTAATTCTGATGTCAAGATTATTAACTATCCATGTTTGTCTATTTATAATTATGCTCACCATATTTATTTAAATTTTGTTTTCTAGAGGCATTAAAGGTTGTGGAAATATTACTATAAATTAGACTGTATGGTATTTATGCAAATTTTTACAGCAAGTGCCTTGGTTTTTCTAGTTTTTTTTGTATAGAGATCAAGTGCATGTGTAAAATCAGAATATTTCTAAGGGTTCAGTTATTATTGAAACAGTAATAAAATACATCTTAGTTATAGGTCCTAAAATGTGTCCTAGGCTTTACAATCCATCATATTATGTTCTGAGCATCTACAGAAATCTATTTCCTTGTAAAGAATATGTTAAAATAACAAATAATTGTGTTTAATAGTGTTTTGTAGTGCATCACTCAGCTAGATTCCAATTCTCACTGAGAGCTAGAACGCTACTAGATATACTTCTATGCATTCATACTTTATGTTATTTTAGATGCCACTTTTAATAGATGTTATTAATATCTATAAATTAACACTAATAATATGGTAAAATGTTATCATTATTGACTGAAAAATAATGTTTGTGTTTTCTAAATGGCCCTTCCTATGGACATTGGACTGTAGGTATGCTGGCCATCCCTTGTAATTAAACCCAAGGAATTTTGTATTTTTAAAGTAATTATTTCCACAAGACCCGCTAGTCTGAAATTGAATTTTCCCTTCTATCTTTTCAACTCACTAGATTTGTCACTCGACAAATAACTTAATTGACAACAGTTTATTTCGGTATTTTCTGATAATCTATATAATATATTGAAAACATATCATCTGGGCAAGGATTCAAACCCTGAACCTTTGACCTAGTGCAACACAGTACTACAGTTCAATTTATATTGAAAGGAACTTTTTTTTGGAGTTAGAAAAGTTGCTAAAAGTTAAGAGATGTCATAATTCCTGTTTTTATCATTTCCAATGATTAAATTTTAATCTTGATTTTTTTTTTCAATTCTTGATTTATATTCATCATTTACAATTGCGATCCTTTTCCACACACCCTTATATTAACATTTTATGTTGTTTATTTATTAGAGATGTGTCAAATCATATATTTCTCGAATTCAAATCTTAAATCTGAATTTTTAAAATGTACAATGTTATTTAAAGTGAAAAGATTAAAATTGTGATTTTAAAAAGCATTGTTTAAGGCTTGGTTCCAATGACAAATTATATTTTGTTTGTCATGTTTACATAGTTATAAAACAACAAATAAAACACTTTTTTGTGATTTTGTTACTCTCCCAAATACACAGCTCTATATAATTTAACATTTGCTTGCAATTGTTATTTTAAGTAAAGGTTTTCGTATTTATATTCTAGGCATTTGAGGTTTATGGCGTTCTCTCTATTTATTTATATACCTAAAAAGTTTCTTCTATACCAAATGAGATATCCAGTTTCTTATTCCTAGCTGATGTTTATCAATTTAAATCCCTAAGACTAAAAAAAAAAATCTCTAATGGTGCACTAAAATAAACGTATAGAGTTTGATTACAAGACCAAAACACATTAATTTATAAAACATATTTGGAGTGATTTACTTATTTAAAATGGCATACATTTATTTGCCGTTCATTGTATACATGGTATTATGTACCTAAAAAAAGTCGAAAAAGCTTTTTTCTTAAAAGAATTACTTCTAATATATTCACCTCCATTCCATTTATTGTTTTTTTTCCTGTTCATTATACACTAAATATACTTTTCTCTTTTGTTTTTTGGTTTCTTCTTAGAGGAAGTTTCATTGTGTATTTTATACTTCCTCTTTAAGAGTTATAATCGAACAAAATTTAAGTAGATGGGTTTGATGGAGTGACCAATTTTCTTTAATGAAGAACCATTACCTTTTTGTCCAGTGGAGGCAGTGTTAAGTATGAACTGTGAACGTGTCTGACCCATTTATTTATTCCTATCAAACTTTCCTTTACATTCTTCCTTATTTAATTATTTATGTTCATTTTTTGTCATACAAAAAAGTTGGCCCATAAACTTAATAAAAACATCACCTTTTATATTGTTTATAATAGAACATAAATATATCATAATGGTGTTACATACTATATTGTAATATTTGAAAAACTATTTTTTGATAAGTTAGTATGTAGATATGGATTTTGGTGGTATTCACTAATGTATTCAATTTTCAATTAAAAATGAATGAATAAAATAATGTAGTTTTTTTAGACACAAAATTAATGTAAGCCACACACAGCCTTTAGTAAAACAAATGCAAATTGTAAATGTGTATAAAATTTCGGACAGTACTAAATTATTAATTAGATTATATTAAATCTAAATAGACCCATAATTGAAATTAAAAAATTGCATCCAGGAAGATGGTGTACAAAATTAGATGATAAACTTGTTTTAATTTTTGGATAAGGTATGTAGATATAAATTTTTCTTTTATTTTCTTTAGTATGTATTTTTCATAAATTTGCCTGAGGTGTTAATTTGTCTGGTAAAATGTATAATAGTTATAATTTCATTGACAGTATTAGACGTGAATGTTTTATTTAAATTGTCTTAGTTCTTAACTATTGTAAATATGTTGGAGGCATGCAGACAAAACGAGTCTTTTCTAATCTGGTTTGCCAGTGACAGAGAGGTTGGGGTTTGAATCCCAGCCAGGTGTAGTGAGGGCAGTTTTTTCCTATGTGATTTCCCACTCTCCCTCCTCACAACCTTTCTTATAGATACCCAATTAAAGTAGTTGAATGTAACTAGCTTGTACAGGTAGTAAGATGCAGTGTAAAAACAATTATTGTAGGCAAATGCTTGCTGAAATGTCATATTTCATTGCAATGTTAAAATCTTAAGAGAATTATTAGTTTTGTATCAAAATGGGTAAATGTTTATTCATTTAACCTTTTGTATTATGCACTGATATATGTCAAAGGTTTGAAGAAAAAGGTGTGTGGGTTGAGTGTTAGTTAAAGACTAACAGATAAAGATGGGATCCTTGAATACCTAGACTTTTTAAGAATATTAATGTCATGTGATATTATGTTTCTATCAACTTTTCCTGTACTATATGAACCACCCCACTCTCACTCTATTTAGTTACGGCCACATTAGACTAAAAAGGAGAAGGGGGGGGGGGGGGGCTTAAGGAAATAATTATAAAAAAAGTGAAACATTTGCAAAATTAAGAAATATTTGAATTATTTTTTCATAGTAACAAATAATGTTAAAACAAGTTGCATGGCCTTACATGTCAAACTGAAGTGTGTTGGAAAACAAATAAATCGTGGTATTATATTTACTTGTCTAGAAGAGACCAACAAAATAAGAAAAATTGTTGCTATTATTTTAAGAAAACTTTCTTTAAGATAAACAAGCTTCTAATTCACCACATTGAATTAAGATCAAACAAAATTAGTAACTAAAGTTTAAATTTTAAATATTATAAAGATTGCAAAGAGCTTAAAGAGCCTCTTTAAAATGATTTACAACGTGTCAGATTCACACCTGTGAATACAGACAAATCAGTTTTAAATTTAGAGAAAAATTTTTAATTAAAATATCGCACCAGATATTTACTTAAAGTTTTAACTCCTAAATAATATACAATGTCATAAAGAGCTTAATGAGCCTCATTTAAATGGTTTACAACGTGTCTGATTCACACTTGTGAATACAGACAAAATAGTTTTAAATTTAGCGACTAAATTTAAATTTTGCACCAGATATTTACGTTAAGCACAAAGGTTTGACTTCCCGACTAAACTCAAACCTTCTTGGGACCATTACCATCATCACTTTTTAAAGAATTAAATAAGATTCCCACATTTAAATTTCTAATAGAAATTTCTAATAGAAATTTAAAGTTATATTAGAAAACTTATAAAATTTGCCTAAATGAATCTGCAAATATTAAAGTCAAAACCATATTAATCAACAATAGGGGTAGGTGTGCATGTAAGTTCACTTCGCTCGTGAGACCCATGAAACTTACGGTGTGCTACTAGTTGAGTAGGACACTTACTCTGAAAATGCCCTAACTGCTAACATTTGAAACAGCGAATATTTGACAAATCCTTGTTCTCTAATCTTCGTGAGCCAATGTGGTTCAGCCCCACAGGTTTGGTATCTAATACAAGAATACTACTTCTATTCTTCTGCATACTACCAAAACTCCCGGGATTTGAACCCACAACTCGATTAGCGACAACAATAGGCGCATTTGTTGCCATAAACTCGCTTTCAGAGAGTAATGTGCCCTCTATAAAGGACGCAAGGCTATGGAGTTTAGCCATAGAACATGGTTTACTGGCGAAAACAAAATGGCGCCGAGATAAGGGGGACACATTTTCCAGAATAATGTCTACTATTTGGTGCTTGGAGAGGTTTAACTCTAACACCTCGGCAGCCTCAGCCACGGACACAATGAAGCTTCTCAAAGACTACTCAGGGTGCTGAAAGCGTTGGACATAGAACCTGCGCAAGTTTTCCCTAGCTCTAGAAGGGACGAGACAATCAAGGATATTTTGTTTGATAAGTCTCCAACTTAATCTAAGTATTAACCCTTCTGAAAACAGTTGGGTCAAATACCCAGAAGTCTTTCCCAAACAGAGAGCTACAAACTCGGATTCTGAGCCTAGTCCCAGACGACAAACCCTGTCAATTTCAACAAGAAATGTAAAAAGTGCAGCGCTATCCTGACCATCACACAACGGTATACAGCTAACAAAATCGGTGAGAATTTTTAGTTGAGTTTTATCACTCACCAAAGCGCGCGACCGGTCAATTGTGGCCTCTGCCCTCACCGGTACTGCTTGACGATCAACCAATCCCACTCCTTCAGGATCGTCAGACACCTCACCCTTTGTCAGGATTTCCAAGAGGATTGCTCGAAGCCTGACGACAGTAGTGTCCAAGGAATATTGCAGTCCTATCTTGCCCAGCTCAAAAATCAGGCCTTCTTTGTTGAGCCTGTAGACCATCGATTTAGTCAACACCCCAGAGTTGCTTGCTTCCTTAACCCAAGAAGTAGCGTCCATGGTCAGTTTCCCCTCCATGAAACAGAAATAAACAAGATTAATTTCAAGAATAGGTGTTTACAACAATTAAATAATGCAACAATGAGTTCCAACACATCTCAGAGAGAGCAGAGTGGCGCATATCTTCCAAATATAATACAGGCAACATATAGTCAACTTAGACAAAGTTTCCTTGGACACCAATATGCGCGTAGATCCAAGCAGGTCTACGATTATGGCTGCTAAAGCATCACACATCCCTCAACAACTTCTGAATTTTGCCCGTTATTGTTGATATTAAACTTTGCAGGTATAACTCACCTAGCGCCGAGAAGGCCACTGTTACCAGGAGTGACAACTTTGGATGGTATCTGTTCAACCTCTTTACTTATTATCTCATCAATTGTTCCTTCGATAGAGCTTCCAGACGAATCCACCTTCATTTCCCCAACAACTTGTGCCGGAGTACTCGAAAGACTTGTTGCATAAGATGTTACATTGCGTGGGCATCCTAGAATATTTGGGAGAAGCTGTCCACAGCCTGACCAACCTCACAATACAATACATTTCAACAAGCCATTGTCAATTTAATTTGACGTTGTCACATACATTCTGGACATACTCGGTCGTTGACCAAATGAGCCCCAATTTTTTGGGCGTCCTTGAGGACATTCTCATATGACATGGCCACCTCCACATTTTGGCCACCTATGTTCCCCATTACGACAATTGACAGCAGATGAGCAAAACATAAACAATTGTGACATTTAGTCACTGGGTAAGACTTGACAACCACCCTAGAAATAAAGCATCACAACATAAAATGGTAGTTTTTTTAAAAAACATTATTAATGGTAATAAAGAACAAAAAAGTTGGATTAACATCGGT
The DNA here is from genome assembly GCA_033556935.1 of Timema podura. Taxonomy (NCBI): domain Eukaryota; kingdom Metazoa; phylum Arthropoda; class Insecta; order Phasmatodea; family Timematidae; genus Timema; species Timema podura. The sequence continues at coordinate 57,513,050 of JAVRXN010000009.1, forward strand.
CCATTCGACCCCCTGTGGTCTTGGGTAGAGGGCTCGCCTAAAGATTCAATGTTTGTGAGTTCAAACCCAGCTGCGGTTGAAGGATTTTTCTTGAGCGATAAAAATTTGTAGATCAACTTCCTTTGGAGGGGAAGTAAACCCGTCAGTCCTATCTCGATTGTGAAATGTAAAATAACCTTGGAAGTTAGGTGAAAATACCTCTCCCAGCATTATTGATAGGCCCTTTCGCTCTCGCTCGTAGAAATAATGAATAATAATGAATGCGTTTTTCAAAAAACCTTTTATAATAAATAAATTCATATTTAAAAAAATATTATATAAATTTATAAAGTCATTACGCCTATTTACTTACATTGGTAAAGAAATCTTTACATTCACATGACATAACATGAAACTATTCCCATCACTCGGAACACTCATCAGTTATCCTTCACTCTGTCCTGAAGATGATGCCTTAGAGCGTTGAAACATGTAGAAGCAGAAACACATTCTACAAGGAATGCAAGTTTTCAAGGAACAAGGGAATAAAAGATAAGAAACAATTCAATTTTAAATATTTTCATGTCACATATTCTTTATTCAGGAATGTTTTCTTGATGTATCATCAACTAAAAATAATCAATTACATGTTTTTTAACATTAGCCAAGGAATAATCAACTAAAACATAGCAAAAAATTTTAACAATGTTTTAATGTTAGTAAAATTCTATTCTCTGTTATGAAATGATTGTATAAGGACATTGACTTGTAATTAAATTACTAAAACATTTTTTCAAAATATTATATTTTATGCCCATATGGCCATTATATTAAAGTATATATTTCTTTGATTATTATATTAGATTGAAACAGCTAATAACTTTATTTAAAATTGAATTATTCTAGTAATAATAAAATGGTAGCTCGTTGCCCACGAAAGTAACTGCTACTGCACCAGAGGGATCAAACTGATTAGGTGTATCAGGATTGCGCCTATTGAAACGTTGTACCTGCAATATTGAAAATTCACTTTCTCTACCTTTTCCTTAACCCTTTTAGTGCCACAAGCCGATCTGATCGGCTCCACCTACTACCGTTAAAAGTGCCAGAGCTGATGAGGTTGGATCTCCAGATTTGAGCTAGTTCTTGCTTTATCTAAGTGTAGTAGTGTCATATCACTGGAAAGAGAACATTTCCCTCTATAATTTTACATATGGTTGGCAACAAGAATCAATCGTAAATAGGTGTTATTGGAACTGTGAGTTTAGTACATTTACAATGGGACGGTCACTTACTCAATGTGCTAAGTGCAACGCCGTTTTACGTAAGAGCATAAGCATAAGTGTGTGTGTGTTAAAACATAAGTGTGTCTCACATTCATACTGATGTAAATAGTTTTGTAAACAGTTTTCAAATTTACGGGTCAAATTGTTCTGATTTTAGAAAAACAGACTATTTAGATTTTCATGTTATGTCATGTGAATGAAAAGATTTCTTTATCAATGTAAGTAAATAGGCATAATGACTTTATAAATTTATATAATATTTTTAAAAATATGAAATTATTCATTATAAAAGGTTTTTTGAAAAACGCATTCATTATTATTCATTATTTCTACGAGCGAGAGCGAAAGGGCCTATCAATAATGCTGGGAGAGGTATTTTCACCTAACTTCCAAGGTTATTTTACATTTCACAATCGAGATAGGACTGACGGGTTTACTTTCCCTCCAAAGGAAGTTGATCTACAAATTTTTATCGCTCAAGAAAAATCCTTCAACAGCAGCTGGGTTTGAACTCATAAACATTGAATCTTTAGGCGAGCCCTCTACCCAAGACCACAGGGTCGAATGTACAGATGTTAATCCAACTTTCATCGGAACCCTTTTTAGAAGCTCGAAATATAATTTTTTGCGCCCAAGATTAATAACCACATTACCTGGTTCGGTGGCTGCATGGTTCAACGCGCTTCTAACCCAGTAGATTAGACTGATGATTGGGAGATCAAGGTTAGAAACTAGGTCAGGTGTACTGAGGGTGCTTTTTTCTTTTCAGAAATGGCTTCCCACTTTCACTTCAGACAAATGCAGGTGCACTTCCTCTGAATATCTCTTTATTAGTCCCTAAAAAAACATTAGTGTATAACTCATACAAGTAGTAAGATGCGTTGCGAAAAAATAATAAAAAATTGGAACTATTGTTCTAAAGTTGTATCGATGGTCCAGCCCAACATGATGGGGAAAACATTGCAACCAGACATAATATCGTTAATTTGCCACTGAAATCAATTTAAGAATATTATAATGAATAATGAATAACGTTTAGTGTTTTTAATTGTCTACATTAGTACCTGTTCGGGTTATACGAACACATTTAGTGATTATTTCTATAAAATACTAAGAATTAATGTAAACAAAATCTGAAAAAAAGAAAAAAAGAAAAGTACCAAAGTGGTAAAGTGAATTTCTTATGTTTACCATGTTTTCTAAGATTTTGAAAGTGACAAGTATTTACACATCTGTATGGTGACTTGTAACACACTTCTCTACCATAATTTACAAAAACAGTGGCTAATGTTAAAGAAAACAGCACAAACCTTCAATGATGGAAATTCAAAACTATCACTATACAATTTGAAAATACATTAGCAAAAGGTTGTTTCAATGGGTAATTGAAAGCAAGAAATGAATTCATTGTTGGTTGGTAGTAAACAAGTAGACCACACCCTCCCTTCTATGATTAAAAAAAAAAATAATTATATTTATTGTAGATATATTTCCAAACTGGTATCAATTAGGACAAGTATTGATTTTTTTACAACAAGTCAGTAGTTTATTAGTAGGCCTTTGTTATAAGAGAAGATAATAGTTATTATTACACAGTCATGATAAATAACACATTAAAGTTTAACATTGTAGTGAGGGCAACACAAATTATCTTTAACAGGAAGCAAACCAACCGGTTTATAATTGTCACTCTTGTCAACTATCTTTCAGAGTTATATTGGTACAAGTCATAACATCTTGGATGTGTTTGTTAATATATGTTGGACTTTGATTCAACAAGCTGGGGTTCAATCCTCACCCTCACATAATTTGGATTTTCATTCCCTCTCCAGAAAAGACTGGTACATTTAATAGATAAAAAGTCCAATCTCAAATTATTCCTTATTTAAGATGTGTATTGTAAGAGTGATGTATATTAATTTTCATACATTTTTAACTCATTTAGTGAAACAAAGTGACCTAGTTTAATTTGTTTTTCTAGTGAAACCTGTTACATTATATAATACTTTATTTTTACCTTTGAATTTGCTGCAATTTACAAAAACATGTTATTTTAAATACCTGTAAAGTATCTTTTTTAACTTTTATAACTATTATTGAATATATTTATGAAATTCAGGAAAAAGTTATAAGTTTGTTCTACATAAAAAGTTCTGAGTAACTGTTTATTTGTACATATATTACAGACAATTATCGGTAAACAAAATGTTAAATTTAATTAACCTATATGTTTTAGTTACAAAAATATGATTTAGAAACGTTAAGAGTAAATAATGTCAAACATTTACTAAATTATTATTTTTTATTACATCAGAAGAGGAATTTATTCAGAACAGGTTAGACAGATATGTTATTCAACAACTTCTTCCTCTGCCTGGCGTTTTCCAACACAGCCCTCGCATGCTTTTATTATATGATCCATACATAAGTGCACACCACACATGTAATAAGTTATTTTAGTTTTTCTGTCATTTTTTCTTGGGTATTTCACGCACCGACTTGGCTTTTTTGGTATTTTTGGTGGGAGGTTTACAAAAAGATGTTTCGGGTGAAGCCAGTCGCTTTACGGTCAATGCTAAATCTCTTGGAAGATTCATTTGTTGCCTTTCATTTAGATGTGGCTGAATTAATTTTAATGCCAGCTCTTTCAGAAATGTTCTACGCTCACATTTTTTGTTTATGTTTGCGTCAAATATTATTTTTGCATTGATCCCTGCTACATTCATCAATGGAAAAAAACAATGTTAGAGGCCAGCGCCTACTATTCCTTGATACATCATATGACGCAGATAATTCGTCAATAACATCAACTCGACATTTTGACATATTATAAAATGTGATTATTTCAGGCTTCATTGCCTCCCCACTTGCTTTGTCAATTTTGTCATCAAATTGCATGGTAGATATCAACAATACAACTTTTACCTTTTTTGGGACATATGAGACAAGGGCTTTTTTCTCCTGAAAGGCAAACACAGTAGAGTAAACAGGTTTATTTCTAGTGTTTAATAATTCTGGGGGAATTTCCCTTTTATTTTTACGAATGGTTCCAACAACTGTTAGTTTGTGTTTTTAGGCCAAAATAGCTACCAAATCATAGCTTGTGAACCAATTATCTAGTGTGATATTTCGACCTGATTTAGATATAGGGTTAATAAGACGTTCAACTATGTCGCCAGGCTTGTTACTTAATTGATAGGGGCCATCTGGCTGTTGCCCTAAATATACTTCTAAATTTGATACATAAAACATTCTCGCATCAACTATGGCAAACACCTTTATGCCGTATTTGGCTGGCTTACTTGGTATAAAACATACGAAAGGCACATCTGCCTCGAAAAGCCTCCAACTTTTCATCAATAGTCATGTAGGCTCCTAGTGAATAATGTTTTCTACAGTTACTAACAAAATTTTTAAAGACCTCTCTAATTGGGACGAGTCTATCTGCTAGTTGCCTTTCCACTCTAGTTGTTTTATCATCAAAGTGAAGGCAAGATAGCAAAAACCTGAATCTTTGAAGAAACATAGTGTCTCTAAAAATATTTATGCCTGTGCCATCTGCTGCCCAAAATTATTAAGATGAGTTGATTTGTGAATGACAGCCAAATACAGCAATCCCAAGACTGGAGAAATCTCATTGACAGTGGTTAGTTTAACAATGTACTGTTGAGAGTTTATAGTTTATATTTCCTGGTTTGTAGAAGTAACTATTATGTTAAAGATTTCCGGAGTTATAAATAAAGAAAAACAGTCCTCATGAGTGACAGCTTGTTTTGCTATACCCACTACACCAGGTAAACAAGAAATAATATTCTCTGCCCGTGTTCACATTCGACCTGGATGGATGTACACCCCACTTTGTTCATCTTTACCTAAATAATAAGGAATATCTCCTCTAACCTGTTCTGCAACATTACAATCATCGTCTGGTTCTTGTTCTGAATTAGTGTCATGGTCACTCTGTTCTACAGTGTCATCCTCCTCTTCATCTTTTGAATCAAACAGATCCTCCGCAGCAACCTCGTCGAAAAGGACTCTTATCCTCTCTGCTACAATTTCGTAGCTGTCCATCTATAAAAATTGTGTCATTTAATCCAAGAATATGCAATAAAATCAAAGACAAGCATAATACAGGAATAAATATTATTTTATTTGGTTGAAATTATAATGAGACAATAAAAATATAAAATATATTTTTATGAATATACTTGCCTTGTTAAAAACAGTAACGGCAGTAGTGTGGCGGGGTGTTGGACATCCCAAGCGACTTTAACCTCTCGTTGCAACGGTCAGCTAGCAATTGAAAACTGGTCTTGCTAAGAGCTACACTGAGACATGTGTTGATCGCGCAGCAATATAAAAGAAACAATCAAAAATAAATTGTGTGGGGTGTGTCAAACCCCACACACCACTCCTGGGTTAAGGATTATGCAGGCGAGGCTTTATTCTGTCCCTTAGGTGAGGTGTGTGGGAAGAAGGGGGTACTGTGGTGGAGGTGGGGGGAAACTGTATATATCTTTAAATTTAAGTAGTAGGGCAGTGGGTGGCAAGCGGATTTCTTGGTCCTCTTTGACATTCTTCCCTTTCTATGAGCCGGGCCTTAGCGAACCAGCTAAGGTTTGGATCTAGCCGTGTTGTCAAATGTCTTGAGGAGGTGTTTTCTTTGCAGGGGGAGCAATGGCAGATTCCATAAGTGCACCGAATGAGCTCAAGGCTCTGGCCGATTGAATGCCATCTCACTGCATATAAAGGGGCACTAAGGAGTAAAACATCAAAACAGGGGATAAGAGTTTATTCTGTCAGGATAGAATAAAAAAACCCTTTGATATTTGTGATTTTTTATATTTTGTGCAGTACCATTCTTGTTACAGCATACTCCCCAGGAAAATAGAGGTAACAATTACATATAAAACAAAGCAGACCATACCAGGTGGTGAGGGGGCTAAGGGAGTACAATCCTTCCACCGAAAGAATGATTCGCAATGTAATTTTGTATCCCTTGTCAATTTATTTGCTTGTAGTTTATTGGAGTTTTATGAACATCCTTAACTCAAGCCAAATTATGTTTAAAAGCACTTTAAATTGACATAAGAGGGATTCAAGGTTAAAAAGTATATTGGCATCTCCTGTTTCAGTCTTAAATCCAAGCCATTTAAGGCAGAAGAATCCTTCTTCATCAAAAAATGTGTTATGCTGTGTGTCATAAAAGTGTATGCCTCGAGAGGATTATATTAGAGTTCTTGAGAAGATATACTTTTATAATATGTTTTCATCATTAAGTGAATAGCAACGATCTTATGGTGTGAGTATAGAATAATATTACTAAAAGGTTTTGGAACAGAAACTCATACTAATTATTAAGGACTAAAGCGCGAATGAGGCAAAAGGTTTAATATATTTATTATTTTTACAGTATTTGATTCAAAATAAAAGTATAATCCAGTATTTCTAATATCAAAATATCAGTTATATTTCCATAATTGGTAAAATATATTGCCTCACCGAGAAGAAAATATAATAATAGAATAGAAGACATCCAAGTCCCAGAGAGACAATACCTACCATTTGAATCTCAAATTGAACCTTAAGACATCCATTAGGAAGATCCAGGACAGGAGACGACTTAAAATATACACTTTTGAAGAGGAAAATATGATTGAGATGGACCTTTCGGTCCATCACCAACAAGCGCCGACAATATTGCTTCGGAATGGTCACCAGAAACGCAACGCAGATAATGGGGATGTAACTGAGAATAACAATGAGCCAAGGGAGCTCTACAATCTCAGAGAGCATTCGTCGACTTAACCTTAGCCTAACAGTGCAGTCAACTCAGGCATGTTGACTGAACCGAGGAAGCAGCAGCAAGAAGAGTTCAAGGATGATGACAAAGGGAGTCAAGAGCCCCTCTTGAGATTTCATCATCACAAGCCATGAGTACTAGACCAGCGATGTGATGTGTGCATTGTACCTCAGCCAATCAATAAGAAATAGTTATCTAACAAAAGTAATTCTCTCTAACATGATAATTTTGGCTAAATTAAGATTTCACATTAGATTACTAAAATGTTAAAATTTAGTTTCAATTTAAAGGTTTTTTTTTCCTCCTAAAAGGGGATACCGAAGGTAACACTTATTTGAAAATAAAGTATATTTTTTGGGAGCCAAAATCTGAACCAACATACTTGAAACAGTCAAAATTAAGAATGCAATGATACAGAAACATATTTGCAACTAGGAATTATTAGAAATCATGGGACAGCCACCTAGTAAATGATAACATTTCTGGCTTGAGGTAATAGCTTCTGTACTGTGAGCAAGGCTGAGTCAGTACACTAAAGATTGATTCTCATGTTTTCTGAAAATAGAGAACAGAATCTGCTGAGTGGTGCAGCAATTCACTCGCTGCATGTTGACCCATGATGCATTGCAACGAAAACTTAAAACAGCCGATAGTCAATATATTTTCTTTTCTTTTAGATAAACATATATTTTAGATCGTTCTCCCGATGGATGTTTCAAATTGTAACTATGTCCTGGTGGCAAAATCCAATACATCGATACACACACTTTTCATTAACAAGTTATTTCAAATCTCCCCCAAAAAAACCAACAAAGTGTCTGCTGGCTGTTAGTTCTACAGTGCATGCACACTGATTTAGATAGTTGATTCTGAGATTTGATTGGTTTTCCTGTGCCGAACATCTCACGCTGGTGATGCATACATCTCGTGATTGGCTTCTAGCTTGTCACATGACTACGTTTCTGTTCTGTGCTAGTGTGAATCCACAGCAAGTCTTTAAGACACTATAGGTGACCAGGGCTTTTATGGCGGTGCCTAACAGCTAGAAAAAGCTACCAGATCAAATTATGAATCCCTAGGCCAAGCCAGATGATCTGCAAAAACATATGTTTAGCAGCTGTCACTTTTGCTAGTCGAAACTTATATACTTACAAGAAAAATATATTAGTTTTTTTAATTGTTGACCTTGAAATGTTGTTAGGCCTAGTATTACTTTTTTCCACAGTATTTAAAATTTTAGCATTTCATCCCATGTGTTATTATTATTCATAATTAATTTTAAAATTATTATTATTACTATGAATGTGAAAAACTCGAACGGGTAGTACTACACGGAGGGAAAAAAACTCTGTCTAAACCTTTTTATTATTTAGCACCGCATCTTACTAGCCATTTGGGTTAAACACTTAAGTGCTAATTACGCTAATGGGTTAGAAATGGGAAGGTTTAATTTAGAGAAAGTGAGCCCGCGTTTGCATGGAGGGAGAGTGGAAAACCATTTTGGAAAAACCACCCCCAGAAAACTCGACCGAGATTCGAACCTTGAACTCCCTCGTCCTTGGCAGTCTAGCTCAATACGAAACAAGCATGTTAGCTAACTAAGATACAAATAAGTAATATTTGTTATGAATGGCTTGTACCTTTATTAAGTGTTTTCCAACGTGGTCGCAATAACTTTGTCGTCTTATAAATAAATACAAATGTAGGGTCTACTGACAAATAAAAAGACTATCCTAATTAAAAAATAATAATTTTATATTCACTACTCTTAGGCCCAATCTTACAATGTCACGTTATTCTATTAGTTAGGCTTAACATAGTTAAGTGATAACAACCACTACTTTTGATTTTACAATGTTTGGTTAGCGCTAATGTCCACGTAAAAGTGCTCGTAAAGTTAACGCGAGGTCTACCTTCCGGTTAGCAAACATAACGTCTACATTAACAACGTTAAACACTCCCCATATTGTTTTCAAGGCAACTGTTATTATTAAAGTTAGGTTACATTTATTTGTATTATGAAATGGGTGTTTTATTGTTTGATTATGATGACTTTGAAAATGAGTTTCAAGTTCTAAGGAACCCAAGACTTTAAAGACCATGGAGATACAGTAATTGGAACGAGAGAATTTCCTAAAATTTTTAACGAGGAAGAATCATTTTACGTTTAAGTTTGTACAAAAATAAAGTTTTGGAAATTATTGAAGTGAATGGACACCAATTAGAATTGTTTATTTTAAATCGTTTGTTTGTATTTTTCTATTAATTCAATTAGCAGAATTTCCTCTTCTTCGCTAAAATTTAAATTTCATGTTTATTATTTTCAACAAACGTTTTAGCAGACCAATAAATATGATAAAAGATAGCAGATAACCTTAAACAGTCTTAATAAATTGGATTTCTTTGATCAATTTGTTTTCATAACACTTCCATAGACATTGTAGTGACTTGCTTATATTCTATATGGTAAAATTAAGCCAATCAAAACTTTGAAACAAATCTAGCGCTCCGAGAAAGTTAACAATAAGAACTAATGGAAGGCACCCGTTCGTAATTTGACGAGCACATAAAAATAGTATTGTAATACACAACGCCAAGTTTAACCAACGGTTAGACTTTACGAACAGTTAAGTTACGAGGACTTTGAAGATACATGTAAGATTGGCCCTTAAAGAGTTAACTAGGTCTCTTATAAAACTACAATAATTTTTTATTTGAAGTCTTAGTCTAGTATTTATTTATTGAACACTGAGAAAGACTAGCTAATTTTTTTTAGTATACTTCACAGAGTTTTTTGGAATACTATAAAAACACTAAAACTTGAGGTTTAGCCTAGTGGTCAGCACAACACAATCTTGGTGTTAAAGGATGTATTTTCTATTCTTGATACACAGACTTGAGTTTTCAAAAGATATATAATGATCACTGAGAAACACTTGCTATTTTTTTTGTATCACACGCTTCAATATTATATTGGAAAATATATATTTAAAGATCATTAAAAACACACAAAATTCACATTCACAAAAGAACACACGGTTTACTAAGTAACCGAATTAATAGTCACAAAAGACATAGTATTATAAAAATTTGTAGTAAAATTATTTACAGTTACTGAGATAGGCCTAAATACACAAACAATTAAATATATTGTAGTATTAAACTAGTAGACCTACGCAAGCGGTTTTATTAATTGTGTTTTATATGTTCATTCAATGTTATAATGTCTATTTAAAATTGTTAGATTTTGCTTATAAGAATAACTGTTTGGAATTTATTTTCTTTTGAAAGTAGCATTTGCTGTTTGATAAAAACTAATATGTCGTACTTGAATGAAATGAACCCTGTTAGTGACTGGTATTAATAATTGTGTTTACAAAATTTAAACTGAATATTATTTCACAAACATTTTGTATGTCTTTTTCTCTTTATTTCACAAACCATTTATTTATGTTAAAGATATGTGGGGCCAGTTATAAAAATATAAATAACTGAATACAATACCATTAAATGTATAATTTAATGCACTATTCAACCTGTAGTCCCACAACAGTTAATCAGAATGGATTTATTAAACTATTGTTGTTATGTAAAGTTAATTTATAGTAGTAGTTACTTCAATCAAACTGTTTCAGCATGATCTTATTGTCACTATTCTTCTCTCTTATTATCAATAGACAAGGAAAAAGTTAGCAAAATAATTATCAAAATTAGAAAAAGTTATTTATTGATCACAGTAAGAATACAGAGATACTATAACGTGTAAAGTTTCATATATAAGGGAAATAAGATTTTTTGAATAAGATGAAATAAGTACTACTATAATAGTAGTCCTAAATCTTGTTAAGAACATCCTTGAAATATAAAAACTCTCTGGTCAAGTTTATCGTACCGTTACCTAATTAACTATCCTATTCCCCAAGCTTTAACATTAATTTCTTTTCTTTTAACTCCAAAACTTAACCGCTTTAATAAGACCAAGCACCTGTATTGCTCTGAATTGTTTAGTGGCTTCGATTCTTCAGTCTCATATTTCTCCAATACACTATTCTTCTTCCTTTTTAGAGTGGGTCCATATGATTCCATCAATATGACATTCTCTATTGGGCTGCTTTCTTCTTCAAACACTAATGAATGCTGATCTCCACTCCAGAGTTTGGTGGAATGGGGTCCACGTCAACAGGCTGGTCCGATACAAAAGTTGCTCCTAGAGTGCATTAGTGCAATAATGCTCTTTTAATCCATTAGTATTATTTGTTATGATTATTAATAGATAAAATAACTGAGCATTAAAGAATAGAACACGGCCACATGTGGATCTGTATAGTCTTAATTGGAATAAGGTTAGGCCTAGTTTATTTGATGAGTGTGTAGCTTATTATAGAAAATGTGATACAGTTACTATTTATTAGTGTCAAACATAGAATATGCACAGATATTTTATATTAGAAATAAATAGTAAATATATTGTACAAATTGTATAACATACCTGGTATTGTTGTAATTGTCGGATTAGAATCTCCATCCAACAACTCGTGAATAATTTTCTCCCAGTCCTTTAATATAATTTTTTTTATTCCCAGTTTGATTCAAATCACACTTCTGCTTCACTCGCATTTTCATGTTGTTAACTTTTGTTGTTGTTATGGAACTTATTTCTACATTCTTCCCACACAAGCCTTGTAGTTTGATCTGAATTTGAAGCAGAGCTGCAGATTTTTCCTTGCTTACTGTCGGCAATTGCAATTTATTTAATAGAATAGGATGTTCCCTTAAAATATTTGCAAAAGTTACCGAAAGAATATTTTCCATTACTAAAAAATGCAAAATAAAACTACTACTACCAGATACCAGAATACAGCAGTTGAGGTTATATTGACATATAAACAGTTGACGGCATACACAAAAATGAGTATCTACTCAGTTTCACATGATCAAGAAGGCAGTGCAAATGAGTATCTACTAGATTGAGGTAGACTTTTTATTCTTACCAGAATGAGTTTATACTAGTTGTTCTGAGAATATACTCTTACCAAGTGCTCATACTTATGAGTATAAACTCTGAGTAAGAACTCGAGCTTTATTCATATTACCCAATTGTAACAACTCTTAGAGTTTTTCATTTGATTAAGTAGACTAATTAAACAAAAAATAAGTTTTTTTTTCCACCCTTTAAAGTTTCCAAATTCGGGATACATTTTTAAATTCGTTATTTAGTGTTAGATTTGGATGAAATTTTACATAACCATGTTGTTTAGCGTACTGATTTTAAATTTGCCATCATTTATTTAATAAAATGTCAGGGGAGGCCCCTTCACCCTCACGTGCTAAATTACAATATGTTTTGAATGGTTTATTGACTTAATAGTATTAACATTTTAGGGCAACTTCCATGAGGTTATGAAGCAGGACAATGGTAGACAGGTATCAAAATACTGTAGAAATATTGATAAATTTAAATTTTATTGCTTTATTAAATTGAAAAGGTTTTTAAATTATTATTATTATTATTAGCACGGTGTCTTACTACCCGTTCGGGTTATACGCACTTACACTAATGTGTAATGTTAGGGTGATTGCGAGATGAAATGGAGGACCTACAGTTTAACGTGGGATCCGAACCACGGTGGAGGCCTGGCATTCCACTGGTTTTTAAATAAACATGGCCAAATTGCTAATTTTTGAAATAGTAACGAGCTAGTTCTACATCTTCGGGAGCTTACTAGCTGAATATTGCTTCCAATTGTGTTATAAAGGAGTGGTTTCCAAATTGGGGGTCACAGTGTGTTTTGGGTGGGGTCACAATATAGAGGTTTTAGCTTTATATTTACCTTTTCAAGGATTTTAATGATTATAAGATGTGAAATTCTTATAGAAACATAAGTTGTTGTGCTAAAAACGACCTAGTTACTGCTTAGGTTCCTTTTGGCTATTCCATTCTGATAGCTTCTTGCTGACTTGTTTACTGTGGCAGCCTTGTAATGATGCTAGCATAATATAAAATCATCCCTCAACCCCGGGCTTGTCGATTCTATTTTACTACACATTAGTCGCATATATTCATTATTATAAGCAATTTATAATAATTAAAACAAGCATTAGTGGACCATTGGGTTTAATGTCACGCTCTTTTGGTTTGGTTTGCTGATGAAGGTGAAGTAAAGATTTAAATTCTGGCCAGGGGTAGTTTATCCTAATAGTCCTCCAAGCAAATAAGTGTACATTTCCTCTAAATTTTACCTATCCCACTGGTGTAGCTCACTGTAGATATACCTCAATTTTATCTTTTGTGGTGCTGACTGACAGCTCACAGCTGACTTCTGATAGCTTTGAAAAGTAACTATGTATCCTTCCGCCGAATCATATGATCTGCAAAAACATGTATTTATCAGCTGTCACTTCCGACAGCCAAAATTGAGGTCTATACAAGAAACATTTATGACTGTTTTATTTATTTTTTATTTATTGTTGACCTTGATATGTTGATGTTAGGGCTAGTATTTTATTTTTATTTTTATTTAGCACCGCGTCTTACTACCCGTTCGGGTTATACGCTTAAGTACTAATTACACTAATTGATTAGGAATTGGGAAGGTTGAATTTAGAGGAAGTGAACCCGCATTTGCGTGGAGGGAGAGTGGAAAACCATTTAGGAAAAACCACTCCCAGTTCACCCGACCGAGATTCGAACCTCGATCTCCCCGTCCTCGGTGGTCTGGCTCAACACGACTGACGCGTTAGCCAACTACGCCACCGAGGCGGGTTTAGGGCTAGTATTAATTATTTATTTTTTCCATGATATTTTTTATTTTAAATTTAGTATTTAATCCCATATTGGTTTTTATTATTATAAATAAATAATTTTTAAAATTTTATTTATTTTACTAATAATTATTTGTTGATAGTTTTATTAATAACATTATAAATGTGATAATATATTACTGTTTATAAAATTTTAAAATATTATATTTTATTTAAAAAAAAATTAAATTTTGCATTTAATCCCATATTAGTTTTTATAATTCTAAATAAATAATTTTTAATAGTTTTTTTTACAAATAGTATTATTAATAACATTATAAATGTGAAAAATCTGAATGTACTAGTATTCCTATAGAAAAATATATAGACTTATGGTGATCGTTAGTACTAAACCAAATATTAATGCAAGATTCTTTGATGATTGAATAGTTTGGCTCAAGAATTATAAGTAGGCCTAGCCTATATTTTGTCAGCCAGTCATATCAATTGAAAAGTGGGCCGTTACAATGCTTTAATTATTTAAATATTGTATAGTTATGTGGAAAAACAACTTTTACTCACAGATTTAATTCCTTTTTTGAGCACTTCATAAAGGTCTAAGCATATTTGTATTAAGTCCCTTAACCTAGTGGTAGCCTACTGTTTAAAAACTAAAACCTTTGTGGCTATGTAGGACCTTCTTGCAACTAAATGTCAACGCCAATGAGTAGTGTAATAATTAAAAATTAAACATTTTGTGCTATTGTATGAGTACTATATAACAATTCAAACTTTTGTTTATAAAATTAAAAATAATATTCTTACCTCTAGAGAAATTCTCGAAGAAAACATATTCACTATGCTCGCCTTTACAATCTGTTATATTATTTTGTTTTAATATGTAGGCCTATTTATGATAACTTTAAATAATTTAACAAACAAAAATCAATATCCAAGAAAATATGTTTAGGCCTATAAAATAAATGACAATGACAAATCAAAAGCTATCCTAACCAACAAAAATCTATTTTAAATTCACTACTTTTAAACAGTTATAACAAAGTCTCTAATAAAAATACAATAACTTATAACTGGAAATCTTAGCCTTTTATCAACACTGGAGAAACACTCGCAAGTGTTTTTTTATTACACTTCACAGATGTATTTGGAATAATATAAACATCATAAAACTCGAGGTTTAGCCTAGAGGCCAACACAACACAATCTTGGGGTTAAAATATTTATTTAATAGTCTTGATACACTTAAATTTTCGAATAATGTATATCGATCACTCAGAAACACTCGCTTTTCTTTTTATCACACGCTTTTATTTTATATTTAATAAATAATTATTCTAAGATCACTAAAAAAACATTTATTTTCCAAGGATAATATGTTCACACCGAAATAATATTCTCAAAAGAACACACAGACTAAGTAGCCGAATTAATATTCAAAAAAGACACTGTATTATTCAAAGTTGTAATAAAATTATCAACGGTAGCAAAGATACGCCTGTAAATACTCAACTACAATTTTACAAGTATTAAATATTTTTTTCACTTCAAGACTTTTACTCGTGCACGTGGTTTTATTAACTGTATTTTATATGAGAATTCACTGTTATAACGTCTATTTAAAATTGTTAGATTTTGGTTATGAAAATAACCGTATGGTTGGTTGTTAAGTTTTGAAGTTTTCTTTTGCTGTTTAATTCAAATTAATTATTAAAAGCAAGAGAATGTTAAAAGTGGCCTTAAATGCTGAAAACAAATATGGCCACTGGATAGAAAAGCTATCCTGCCGGTGATGACGTAGGGAACTTATTTCAGTTTTTACGGCGAATCGTATCCATACACGGTGTTTACAAAATTTAAACTTAATATTACTTCAAAAACATTTTGTATCTTTTTTACTCTTTATTATCACAAACCATTTATTTATGTTAAAGATATGCGAGGCCAGTTATAAAAATATGAATAACTGAATATAATACTATTAAATGTAAAATTTCACGCTCTATTTAAACTGTAATGGCCACAAGAATTAAAAGAAAAACTAGAATGAATTAACTAGACTTTTTTTTCTTAAATTAGATTATGTAAAAGAAAATTATACTCTAATCCTTGGGGAAGCATTGTTAAAAGGGATTGATAATATTTTTAGTGATAATAATAGTGACACTTAACCAAATAATTATTATTTACAAATATGTTGACAAAAGTTACTTTCAGACAATGTTGGCATTACTGATACCATCTGCTCGCTGTCATGTAAAACCACAAAAGTGGAAATCCAACTGTAGTCCGGGCTGATAGTAATACACAGTGAAAAAACTTAAAAACTAGGATTTGAACGCTTTAAAGTTATCAAAGGGTCGCGATGGTTGCAGAAAGAAAAGTTAAGGTCATACACTACAAAATGTTGGAAAGGCTGTAGTAAATTAAGTTAAATTTTTTAATCTAAAATACACAATTTGAACAATATCTACAAATATAAATAAATATGTTTTAGCTCAGATGCAGATCAACTGAAATAAATAATAATTCAGGTGGCACTGAAAAAGCCTTGTAGCTTTAAAAATCCAGTATGAACAAATAAACAAGGCTGTTGCCATGGGGGTTGAGGGGGTGGTTTGGGGGCTCAAACCACCCTCTAAATTTTATGAACAGAATAACTTTATTTATGGTTCAAACAATATAAAAATTAAGATACAAGTACAAATTAGGGGGCTGTGTTACCATAAAAAGCACCTCAGAGAGCTTCTAGAGGTGTTTTAATATCTAGAAATTTTTCCCAGCCTTCGGCATTTAGGGGGTAATGTTGCCATATGAAACACTTCAGATAGCTTCTAGAACTGTTTATCGATTAAAATTATTTCTAGATTGCGGAAATTGGAGGATGTGCCCACCAACCTCCCCTGAAATTATTGACTGGCTATGGCCTTGGAAAAATAAATAAATTTAAAAGTTCAGTTGCCTAAAAGCTTGATCACCCCAAATTAAAAATAAATAAATTGGAGCCCCCCCCCCCCATCTCAACATTGTCCTTGTACTCACCATTGCTACTTGGGAATTTTTCCAATTTTGAAATGTTTAGAGTTGGGAAAAACACTTGTTCACCTCCCCCCCCCCCCCAACAAAAATATATTTCGTACAACGCCCCTGACTAAAGTAAAATACTTCAATGCATATTACTTCAAGGGGAGTTTCTTTGGCATTGTGAATTGATATAAAAATAAATTTGTCAATCCTAATTTCGGCCTTAAAGAAAAAGTAAATAAATAAATATAAAATTAAAATGATGTTTTTACCATATTGTATAGCTAAGGAAATATGAATTAAGAGGAATACTTTCTACTCTAATATGCATACATCTATTATTTGCAGGACAAATTTCTGAGCATGGTCCTAAAAATAATCATGTCCGATTAATTATAGTTCTCGTTTGATTTAACCGACCTGGTGCTCCTTCTTCAACCCCGACTCATAGTCCCCCCCCAAAATTGCTTACGACTAACGTCACAGCCTTGAATGTGAGTATGCAAATTTCAGATAGGGAAATTTATCCGGGACAAGCCGACAGTGTAGCAATCGAGTTGTTTCCAGTAATTCATCAGAGGATGGAGCCCAAAATAGGGCCTCTGAATGGCTTAGGTAGATCAAGTATTTTACAACATAAACCATAATTTTCAAAAATTTCACAACCCCATAATAAAATGGTTTCATGTTTTTTAATCCACAAAAAATATACAATACAAAGAGTTCATAGCATGCTAATGATACTCAAGAAACACATACAAACTTGACAAAACCTATTAACCAAAAGAGTGATAAACCATATAACAATTATTTCCTCCAAATCAAGCGACATACTTTTATTTGAACTCCCATGTTTTGAAATGAAATAAAATATATTTTAGTAACTTTTGATCAAATTTTATTTAAACAAAAATGCGTTATATAAAATGAATATTTTTGTTGTTGAAAAAGTTCAACAAATTAAGACTTACAAATAAATTAGTATGTTTGAAAATGTGGGAAGAATCCAATGCACAAAGGTGACTTCTATAATAAAAGTAGTCACACACACATTTTAACACAAATAGAATAATATTTCGGCATTATTGCCTTTATCAAACGCAAAAAAAAAAGGCAACAATGGCGAAATATTATTCTATTTAGTTAAATTGTGTGTTCGGCTACTTCTACTATAGAAGACAAAATGGAGGAAGATGATGTCACCTTTGTGCATTGGATTCTTCCCACATTTTTTTCCCCTCTTTCCCTAGGTGGGCTTTCTTCATCAAATTTACACTTAGTTTATTTTCCCTTTATCTTTAGTTCTATCAATTTCCTATATTATACAATAATTTAGTATTAAATGATAAACAATTTTTTAAACATTGGCAGTTTTTTTAGGGGAGTTCAAGGCCTCAAAAGATTCAACTTTAATTTGAATATTAGTCAACAATGACTTTGCTTCAATTATAAAGTGTCACCAAAAATATTCACATTAAAATTAAAAGTACCTTTTTAACTTTAGGTATTTTGTGTTAATATATTGCAATTAATTTTCACATGTCAAACATCAGTGGCAATTATATTACATATTGTAATTACAACTTGGTTTATAGCACCAGGGTAAAAATTGCTGAACCCTTTTGTAATTAAATATTTTGTAATGTTTTGTATTGTTGGGGTACATAAGATAGTAGAGGAAGCTAGGATGAGATAGTATGGAACATGAGGTGATGGGGGAGAGGATTTCAAAAAGATTAGTGGATATTAAGTATGTAGGGAAAATACCACAAGGAAGATATGGGAGGAACATAAAGTAGCAAGTGTGCAAGTGAGAGGAGGTGAGTGGAAGAGAGTGCAGGAGAATGAATGGTGGAAAGACAGAGGGAGATGGAGGCATTTTACTAAAGAGACCCAACCACAGGCTGTCAACAGTTCTGATGATGATGGTGATTTGTACATTGAATTTGGTGATGAGTTGGATAGATACAGTTTTTTCTCTTACTATTAAACAATAACAATAAATACTCAAACTTTGATTCAAACCAAATGCACACAGATATTAGTATAAATAACTTAAATTTTAAATTAAATATGGTCAATTGGTGGATATTACTAATTTTAGTTTCCTTTTCTACTTTATATCAATTTATAAAATTTGGTTAGATTACAATGACATGCACGAGGACAATTTAGAATAGAAGTCACAGGGTTCTCCCAAGCAATGAACTTGTTATTCACAAAATTTCAAATATACAAAATTAATAATTTTCTTGCCACCCTCCAATACTAATTATGTTAAACAGTTAGAGAACATACTTACAAATAAAAATACATTACGTACTAAAATGATTTAATACTAGACATATTTAAAAAGTTAATGGTGTGTTTATATAGTTGACATTTTGTAAAAAAAAAAATCATAAAAATATTATTGGCATATAAAAATATAATCCTAATAAACACTCTAAAAAATACATTCATACATAATAAGTTCAGTCTTGTAACATTTTCACTAAAATTCCCCAGTAAAAATGTATACAAATGAGTTTATAATCAACTTTAAATACCACTATACCTTATATTGTATCTTGTGATTACACTGCCTAGATACAGGCCTTTTTTTTCATTTCTCAAATTTTCATTTAAGTGTCTCAAATTAAAATCATTAGAAAGGTTAAAAAATGTATGTTTATAAAATCAATTCAACAAATCACTCAGAGCATAAAACAAAGCTATTAAAAAATAACATTTCTTAATTATATCCATCACGGAACCACATTTTCGAATTTTGATTCTGTGATGCTTTTCAAAGCTTGAGAGTCTAACTCAGGACGAAGACTCATCTTGGCATACTTACTATGGGAATACTTCTTTTTCACAGCCTGAAAAAACAAGTTCTGAATTAAAGACTGCCATTTTTATAGTTGCCAGAACAAGTTAGCGTTGATTTTATAAAACTTTTTTTTATAAAATGTAAATGCAATATTTGGAAAGTTTTTTTTTACGATTCGTTTGGATTATGCACATCTTTTTCTAGCTACAATAATGTTTTAGGGATCATGAAGGTAAATTTAATTAAATGTGTGGAAACATAGTGCAAAACCAGCTATGGTAAACAATTTTAAGTACACTAGATTAGGATTTATAAAACCCATCTCTAGTACAGGTAAACCCCACTATACCCTGCAGATGCGTTCCCAAGAATTACCACGTATACCGATTCTGCATAAAACAGGAATCTTTTAACATGTAAGAATAAGGATTATGTTCCAATTTATTAAATAATTTGCAGCTTATTCTTAACTAAGAAAATGTTAATAAATTGGCTGCTTTTATTAGGCACAGATATCATTGAATAAAAATCAAGTAATTTATATTGAAAAAAACTTAAAGAAACAACTAAAATAAACCTAATGAAAAGAAATAAAGAATTTTAATGTTTTCATAATTTATTATCAACATGTAGTGGAGACTATGAGTCAGTAGGTGTGAAATCATCAGTTGAAATGCCCGTGTTGTTTAGAGGAATGAGTTGTAATCTTTAATTTCTACTGCAAAGACCTTGGTAACATTTCAGCCCATTCACTACTTCCCTCCTCACTTTAGAACTTCTCAATAAGTCAGGGTCATGATCATCAAAATATTAATTGCAGAGTCGATTATTATGAAGGCTTCTGACATAACTTTTGTTGTGAGGGTTCTCAGAGGCTCTACTTTTTCTGGACACAATTCTGATTCCTCTCTAATAGTGTCCTTGTTAGCCATTAGATCTTCATCTGTCAGATCCTCTTTATGATAGGTTAGGAACTCATCTACATTTTCTTCATCAATGTCTGTGAATCCAATCTCTTGTGCCATGTCTACAATCTCTCTCCCCTCGTGCTACTAAGTTCATTCTCCACTGCAACGTTGGGAATGCCTGCCATAGCTTCTTCCACACACCATTCATGCATAGAGGAGTGATTTCAATACAGGCCTCACAAATGATATCAATCACAATCTTAATGTTAAACTGGCACCAAAAATCCTTAATGGTAGGTTTATCGTCTGTATCCCACTGTTTGATAAGCATTGAGAAGGTTCTGTGAAGATAACTCTTAAGAGGAGTGATCACTCCTTGGTCCATGGGCTCAACTATAGATGTGGTGTTGGGAGAAAGAAATAAAACTTTCATATTTTCATTTAACTCTGCAACAGCAGGAGGATGACTAGCAACGTTGTTAAAAAAGATAAGAATTTTAAAAGGAATTTTTTCCCTATTAAAATAGGTCTTCAACTCATCCTGAAGAGCTTTGGAAAAATACAGAAAATCGTTGACATCATCAGTCATTTCTTATTGGATCTCCAAATAACAGGCAATCTGGTTCCAACATAACCTTTTAATGCTCGAGGATTTTCTGAATGGTAGAGCATGAGGGGCTGTAATTTGTAATCCCCGGAAGCGTTTCCTCCAAAAAGTGTGCCGCCTTGAAACAAGGTGCAGTTTTTTCTTCAACAGAAATGAATGTACGACTTGACATTAGTTTCCAGAACAGGCCAGTTTCACTAAACCCCTGCTTTGGTGTATGTCCTCCCTCTGCAATGACCTGTTTGAATGTGGCTTGTTTAAATGCCTCACATGCAACATGGTCTGGGGTGGCCCCCTCCCCAGTCAGTTTTAAATTGTAGAATGCATGTAGATTTTTGAAACGACTAAGCCAACCTGAATTTGTTGAAAAAGTTGCTGGTTCTCCAACATCTTTTGTGAGATCTTCATACAGACTCGTCACTTTCTCTTGAATAACAGCTCCGGGGAGTGGCATGTTGTGCTGGTTGTGATGTTCTATCCAGTTCTTTAGCATTGTCTCCATTGCACCCTAGCGTAATCTAGTCAGTCTAGTTACACTAAGATTCATAGAAGATTGCACATTTTTAAGAATTGATTCCCTATTAGCACAAATAGTTCTTACTGTCGAATCACTCAGTCCCATGATGCGTTTAATGTCATTGCTAGGCTCATCTTTATCAAACCTATTCAGAGCTTCTATTTTCACTTCTAACGAATGTGATTTCTGTACTCTTTTCACATATTTACCACCTTTCACTTTCTTTGCATTTTCCCGACATTTTGTGTCTAAGAAAACAAAAAGCACAAAAATAATATGCCACCTGAAGCTTTGTTACTACTCTGTCGAAAGAGCTTGCATACAGCGGTGAGCAGCAAAAAGTGAGGATGATGTGCAAAGAGGATTTTGATAAATGAGGGAGTTCACAAGTGTTTCCATCTATCAATCAACAGGTGACCCGCAAAGATTCCTTGCACCGTTGCGCCATTTCTCCTCACAAATCAAAATCCGTGTTTATGTGGATACGCGGATAGCGAAAGAGTGTATAGCGGGGTTTGCCTGTATCTATTTGTTAAATAATGTATAATAATAATAATAATAATAATAATAATAATAATAATTTTAGCACCGCGTCTTACTACCCGTTCGGGTTATACGCTTAAGTACTAATTACACTAATGGATTAGGAATTGGGAAGGTTGAATTTAGAGGAAGTGAACCCGCATTTGCGTGGAGGGAGAGTGGAAAACCATTAAATAATGTATACAACTCACATTGTATTATAATTAGATATAATACAATGAAGACAGCTCACATTGTATTATAATTAGATATTATAATACAAATCTATTTATAAATCAATTGGATAAATTGTTTAATTATATTAACTCTCAAACAAAAACATTGCCATTGTGATCAGATTATGGTTTGTTCTTTTGTTGGTCAAAACATTAGTGTTCACCAAAAGAAAAATCCTTTGAGTCGACTTTTGTACATAATAACCAAACTGCCTCATGTCTTTTGCCATTTCATACAACAAATCCTCCTCCTCGGCCATATTCAAAAGCGTGATTACCTATGCCTGGCGTTTGGCACTTCTCAAAATTTTAGACACACTCCTCTTTATGTTTTACTGATTTTGTGTGCTTCCCTATGATACAGTAACATAACAAAAACTCTCATAAAACTGTCTACATTTTTTGTTCATCTTATTTATTTCACTATTTATTCACATATTAGAGAGAAATCAAATATAACCATGCACAAAACATTCAATACTTAGAGCTCAATATTATTAACTTCAATTAAATTTTTTTTAAAGTAAAAGTGAAATAATTGACTGTCAAGCTATGGGTAGACCAAACATGACCACCTGTTGCAAGGTCCATATATATTAGTGCCCTTGTTTGAAATCTTTTAAAGGCTGAAAACAGACTCAAGCTATTGAAAATGAAATTAAAGTATCAAAATGGGTAAAAGTATAAATCGTGATTTTTAATATAGGGGGAAAAAAAAAGTGCCCAAATATTTGTGATCTGCTTTATACCTTTAAAATCTGCAAAAGCTGATACTATTCGTGAAGAAGGCAGCCTGGCATAGTGCTATTGCCAGTGTTATTACATGTTAATTAAAAAAAACTAAAAAAAACTTAAATTTGTGTTAGTCGTGCGAAAACAGTAAAATTTGTGTTATCGTAAATGCAATTTTTTGCATATCTTATTTATGAGTCATACACTGATAGTCCTCATAATATGAAATATCCGAGTAAATAATGAATAATAGAGCTTAAATGGATGACCTTTTTGTCTTATATTGTGATTTCTGTAAATAAACCAAAATCACGACATGAAATATTATTTAAATATGCATCAAGTGAAATTGAGCTATGGTTTTCTATTTAAAAAAGTAGTGTTGTGCGTTTTACACTCCCCCTGATCAGAGTTCCTATAAAATGAAACCTAGGACGGGGGATTGGGCGGTAACAATCGATTTTCTTCAAGATGTCAAGATGTACCTTCTTCCGAATATATTATAAAGCTCATTTGAGATTATATTACTGACAAGTGATAACTTATTTTTAAAGCTTGGTCTCATATATAATATACTATTTAAAAACATAGATATATGAATGTTTCGTGCCATTCACTTTGTGCGCACCACTTGGCACACAGCCATGAACAACCAGTGATCCACAAATAAGAGTATGAGAACCATTAATCTAAAGTGTCATTTTTATAATTTCCTGTTCCCATCCTGATATGACTCATTTCCTGTTCTGTCAAGAAGTAAAAATGTAATTCCCACCCATTCATTCATAATAATAATAAAAAAAACACACGAAAAGGTTTAAAAAAAAATAATGGCAGCTATATATTTAAGGAACAATAAAAAGTAAAAAAACTTCCATCTGAGAGTGGTGATGAACCTATTTCAATGCAACTCAGGCCCAATTTTTCTTTTTCTTAAATTCAAACACCAGACGGGAAAGCTGTAAAAACTAATTATTATTATTATTATTATTATTAGCATCGCGTCTTACTACCCGTCCGGGTTATACGCACTTACGCTAATGTGTAATGGTAGGGTGATTGTGAGATGAAATGGAGGACCTACAGTTTAACGTGGGATCCGAACCACGGTGGAGGCCTGGCATTCCTCACATTCACAAGTTGTGATTAATACATTAAAAACTAATTAAATTAAATTATGGAGAGGGAAGTACGAGGGAAAAGGACCCCTAGGGAGATCAAGAAAGAGATGGAAGGAGCAGATAAAAGATAAACCAATGGAAGCCAATTAAGGAGGAAGAGGTAGGCATTTTACTAAACTGACAACCACAGGCTGAAAACAGTTGATAATGATGGGATAAAAAGTCACCATTTCAGTAAAACAAGCTTAAGTCTGTTTACGTAAAGGTTTGTTGAACAGACAACCAATACAACCCCTTGGTTGGTTCAGATACATCCAGTATCCGAAGAAGTTGACCCTGCAGTGAGAGCTCGTTTTTAATTTTTTTTTTGGGTCTGTTAGTGTTTTATCTAAGCAATCTCTACTCCAGCATAATCCCAGCTGGCTGGCTACATTTTGAGCCATGATTTAGCCCAGTAGCCCAAATAGTTTTTCTGGTAATATATACTGTGCAGTTCAGTTACTAAATTTAACTTTGGACAGAGTAATAATTGGTTCACACCTTTGATCATTTAGAAACAATAAATTTAATTATGTTAAGAACCTGACCTCAAACTTTGAGTTGTCAAGCTTCTTTACGACAGCGGCCAGCTTTTTGGCAACAGGTTTGACTTCTCCAACATTATAACGCGAGTAATGTTGGATGCTTTTGGTCCACACTGGTTTCATGCATGGGTTGTTGATAATACTGAAACATAAGATTGGAGTGAGTAAATATGTGCAGACTCAAGACTTCAAAATAAAAACTTAAAATATTATAACCAAATATGAAAATATATTTTATAATTTTTTAAAGACCAATACCGGTAATTTTAATGGACACATTTAAATATAAATTCACATGTTTCCCCTAAATTCATAGCTGCATTTGAACATTTTCCTGAAGTAAATTTGTTCTATTTCATTTATTAAAGAGTCTTAGTCGGAAAGTAGAAAAAGAGATTAGTCTGAGTTGAAAGCTTGGCATACCAACTCCAAAGCCCTGCCTTCCACCCTTTCAATATATCCTCTCTCTCTCTCTCACTCTGATTCTTTTAGCCCTCCTTGTCAGAAGATAAAAATAACTAAGTTAATTATTTACTGGAGAGCAAACACACTATTTATATATTTATATTGAACATTAACCTGCCTCGGTGGCGTAGTTGGCTAACGCTCTAGTCGTGTTGAGCTCGACCGTCGAGGACGGGGAGATCGAGGTTCGAATATCTGTCGGGTGAACTGGGGGTTTCCTAATTTGTTTTCCACTCTCCCTCCACGCAAATGCGGGTTCATTTCATCTAAATTCAACCCTCCCAATTACCAATCCATTAGCGTAATTAGTACTTAAGCGTATAACCCGAACGGGTAGTAAGACGCAGTGCTAAATATTATTATTATATTGAACATTTTAGAGTTTTTGATTTTGCTTACCACAATAGTATTTGAAGTATAACATTTAGTCCAGATAACTTAAACAAATATGATTGTCAACATCACGACCGGTAATATAAAATTTGTAAAACCATATTAATAATACAGTAAAGCGTCGGGATCCAAAATGTCAATCAACGTGAAATTATATTATAGCTATCCTCAAAATACGTCTATACTTATATTGTTTGAGACTTTTTCCTACCCAATACTCTATTGAGTATAGTTATATTAGTCTACAAATATTTTAGATTCTTGTCACAATAAAATAACAGTAGCGACTAACAAACATTAAAAAGTCTTTCATTATGTTTAAAATATAGAAGATTCGACCATTCCATACTTCAGCCATTTTGGCTCAAAGCTATATTTTTATAATAAGAGAGTCCAGGTCTATTTATTTTTTAATAGCCCGGTTGAAGTTAAGTCTTAAAAAGAAGGATCTGTTGTGAAGATTATAAACCACTTCAATATATAGAATAAATTTTCTGCCATATCGGGAATCAAACCTGGGACCTTTAGCCCAGTAAGCAAGACACTATCAATTGAGCTAAGGTTTTGGACTCTCACTTTAACTAAAATAGTATGTTTTTAAAATTCAGAGGATTTGAATTTGGTTTCGAGAAGTATATGATTTGACCCATCTCTAATATACATATACACTGTGCCAGTGTAACGGCCTAGTAATATTTTCCCCTTTTATAACCCTACAACAAATATATGAGAACTCCCAAGTCGACTTTGTTTATCTTTAATATATTAGATCTGACTGTTTCCAATAAAATGTATATTAGAGATGGGTCAAATCATATACTTCTCAAAACCAAATTTAAATCCTCTGAATTTTAAAAACATACTATTTTAGTTAAAGTGAGAGTCCGAAACCTTAGCTCATTCAATAGTGTGTCTGCCTACTGGGCTAAAGGTCCCAGGTTTGATTACCGACATGGCAGAAAATTTATCATGGGTGAAAGTATGGGTTTACCCTTTCACATTGATGGCCGGGGACTGGTTATTGCGCCTGTACTATTCTTAATTAGATTATAAGGCATATGAAGCAGCGACAGGCTTAGCCAGCTGGTATTGGAAAATATATGGCTCGAATAAAAAATTGATCCAGGCCACAGGCTTGAAACAGTAATGGATTTAAAAAAGTTAGTGAGATTATTTAAAAAAAACGGTTGTTTTAACGCTTTTTGAAAATGCTATTTTGATTGAAGAGTCTATTTTGTCATAAACAAAAAGAAAACGATTTTTAGTACATTAATTAAGGCCAATATCAATATCATTTTGCTATTTTTTTTGGGTGATGATGTTACTCTCCCAACTACACTAGTCTATAATTCTTTTAACCCTTGGTATTGTTTATCAAGTCAAGGTCTTTATCTTCACACTTATCAGAAAACTGTGGGCCTCCTAGTTCACCATTAAAACATATGACAACACATAGTTATGAAACTTTCAAGGTACATCAGTCCCCTTCTTCAGTAGAAGAGAGTAAGGAGAGCAGGGGACTGATGTACCTTGAAAATGACATAATTGTGTGTTTTAATGATGAGCTCTGAGGCCTACAGTTTTCTGGCAAGTGTGAAGGCCTTGTCCTATCCTTCTCTCTGTTTAATTTAATACAGACATTTGGCACCATTTCTCCCTTGTTTACATACTTATATTAGGGATCCTTTTTTTGAGATTTTTATAACTCTCTAATAATGCAAATATACAAAATTTGATATATATAAAATCCAGGGTGCAATTATAGTCCATAATGAGATGAGAAGGCTGTTATTGGGTAAAAAAGAGGTATATTTTCAGGTCAGTTTTATCAAATATTAAAAAAAAAAATCAAATATCACTCTGCCAGGTTAAAAAATTTCTTAAGGCAGTTATTTGCGTTTTCATTATTTTAAAATTACTCAAATTTTTAAGAAGTCTTTTATAATTTTATGATGAAATATTAATATTTTTTTTTACTCATACTCTAAATGATGTGTATCCTATTTAATATGTTTGATTAGCAAAACAATTTGACTATCCAATTGAACTTTAGTCCTTATTAGTTCGGCTAATCGACACCACTGTGCCAGTGTAACGGCCTAATAATATTTTCCCCTTTTATAACTCTGCAACAAATATATGAGAACTTCCAAGTCGACTTTGTTAATCTTTAATACATTAGATCTGAATGTTTCCAATAAAAAAGAGTGGACTCTGCAGCCCTAATGGAAACATTACTTGTACCTCAGAGATAAGTAGAGTGCAGCGGCAGCAATCATGGAAGGTGCGTAGTGGCACATGTCATATTCAATAAGGCAGAGTTCCATCAGATATTTAGCCATGGCATGCTGTTCAGAAGAGGCCTGCGTACAAAATGAAATAAATACATTAAAGAAAGTGCTCTAGGTATGGCCGAGAAAATTAATTACTTTAGTGACACTAGAAGAAAAGTAATTCGAAAAAATAGCATATTGAAGACAAATTGACTATAAAAATGGGTGCCATTTCATAACATTATTTTTCAATCATTTTCTGGAAGTGTGAGGGAATGAAAAGGTTTTGACTTTTTATCGAGGTCTAGTCCAACTTTCCTCTTGGGTTGTCTTCTTTTCCTATCATTTACATTATGTCAGCGTTTCCTCGCAGATTTCATAAATAATTAAGAATGATAAGTTAAACAGCCAAGATATTATACTAGTTACAGTTATAGCCACATCTTGTTTTTAGATTGAAAACTAACCATTTGTCATTTTTCGATAAAGAAATGATATTCAGATGGGGTTATAATCTTAATTAACCGATATATAATAGTTTCGCTAATTAATTCAGTATGAGCTTCACATTTGTACTTTTGGCAGCATAAAGCCCTCCCCGAGTCTAAAGTGACTTATCTGTCTGATAGCGTGTGATCTTAATTGATCACATACATATATTCAACGATTTCCACACATCCAACATAAACTCTGCCTTAAAAAATTAGCTAAGAATGACCCTGGGCATGGGACAACTCGTGGATTGCTCAGGGATTTAAAGCATTGGCATACTAAGACAAAGGTCCAAGGTTCGAGTCCTGTATCCAAGTGTTATTTTTCAATTTAGAAAAATAAATTTAATGTAGAATGCTTTTAAACACGAAGAGGCCCAAAGTCTAAATGATTTTATAATGGATATTTATAAAAACAAAGACAAAATAAGACGAGAGGATATTTAATTAAGAAAGCTCACCTATACCTCAGTTTTATCTTCTGTGGTGCTGACTGACAGCTCACAGCTGACTTCTGACAGTCAACAGTTAGGTATATACCTAAATTTTGACTGTCAGAAGTGACAACTGATAAAGACATGGTTTTTGCAGATCATATGGTTCGGCGTAGGGATACATAATTTGGTCTGGTAGCTTTTCAAAGCCGTCAGAAGTCAGCTGTGAGCTGTCAGTCAGCACCACAGAAGCTAAAACTGAGGTATAGGTAAAGAAGAAAAATGTCTGAAGAATCTAATGCACAAAGATGACATCTTCCTTTATTCTGTCTTGTATATTAGAAGCAATCACACACACATTTAAACACTAATATTTGAAACAAATGAGAGGGAAAAGGAAAGACATTTTACACAAACAGTAAACCACTTTGAGTAACCTGATGGAGACTGGGTTGAACCTCAGTTGCAGCCAGGTCAGGGCCAAAACCAACAATCTTGGAACAGGGTCTGGCCAGTTGGCTCCCAGCTTGGTGGGCTGGGAATGTGAGGGTTATGATGAGCCAAGTCCATCATTCTTACTCTATTAATTGTTTTTATTCTTCTCTTCTCACTTGCATACTTTATCTGCTCCTCCTTTCACATTCTTGGCCTCCCTTGAGGTCTTTTCCCCAGATACTTCATTTCCAACATTTTCTTTGGCATCCTCTCTTTTTCCATCCTCATTAAATGTCCATACCATCTCAGTATTGCTTTCTCTAGTATCTCATGTATTCCCTGTACCACCACTTTCCCATATAACATAATTGTTGATCTTGTTTCTCCTCGTGACAACATGCTCTTCACAAACTTTATTCCCATGGCCTCCACTTTCTTAGTCTCTCTTACATTCAATGTCCATGTTTCTGGTGCAAATGTGACAATGGGTACAAAGTATACCCTGTACAACACTTCCTTACACTTCCAGGGCACTTCTCTTACACACCTATAGAACAACTCTCCCTGCTGTCCTCTTCTCATTAAATCCTCTACTTCCACCTTTCACCTCAATCATGTTTCCAAAATATTTTACGTTCTGAACTTTTCTTAGCTCTCTATTACATCCAACTTTAGAGCTTTACTGGGCCTTATTCTCTTCGTGGTCACTATCATCACTTCGCCATGTCCACACTCTTTCACTTCCTTATTTCTATGTAAACAAGAATAATAATAACTGATAACTTAATAATTATATCTAATATAAATACCACATCCTATCCACTCGCCAAGAGTCAAGACACAAGTTTGAACAGATAACCACAGAATCCTAGAAAAAATAATCAAGAAACAGGCAACAATAGGCTTTATAAGTGACCATAATCTACCTCTAGCCATGTTGCCATAGTCCAGTTGGTGTTTTACTCACTTCTGTTGAAGAAGGGTGACTGATATACACCAAAAATTTCATAACTGTTATATTGTGTTTTTAATTGTTAATGTTGAGGCCCACAGTTTCTAGAAAGTGTGTAGGCCTTGTACTTCTCTTATTTTTAATGTTTAATTTCAAACCCAGCTCAAAGTTATCCAGAGGACTTGGATTTTGTTAATTTCCATCAAGACAAGCAAGTAATTTTTATAAGTAGTATTTTAAATAATTTATTAAAAACAAAAAAATCCCATGACAAAATTAATTTTGCCCTTTTATAGAGATCAAATGAAAACATAATAGAAATGATTTTTAACAATGTTCATATTTGGTTTGGCAAGAAAGTGAGTATAGTTAATTAATATCTATGCAAACCAGTAAGGAGAATCTAGTTTTGATACTACTTAGCTCAGTCGGTAACATGTCTGTTTACTGAACTAAGTTCCAGGGTTCAATTCCCAGCATGGCTGAACAATTTATAATTGGTGAAATGTAGGGGTTACCCTTTCACATTGACGAATTAACGGCTGGGGACTTAATGTTGTGCCTGTCCTAGTCTTAAGTTAGATTATAAGGCATATGAAGCTACGACAGGCCTAGCAAACCAGTAGTGGAAATTATTTGTCTTGAATAAAAAAGTGACCCGGGCTACAGGTTGGCAACAATAGTGGATGTAAAGTAAAGTTTTTACACTAATGAATTTTCCTTTATACATCTACTCTTTAAATCTTTCACTCTCATTGTCGGAGGTTTGTTGTTCACTAAATGTTGACCTTGAAATCTACCCTCTGGTGATATCCTTTTCTCATCACTCAAAGGTTCTTTTACCCCTACCATTTCAAAGATAGGCTTTATTGCTAACTTGAGTGAACAAGCACAATGAGTCAGCCAGCAAGCATGAGTCAAATGTCCTTTCCAATATATTTTCCCTACTAAGCAGCAACCTTCCATCGGAAATTGTCACCTAGCAATAATATAAAACGACAAGGTTAACTGCCCCTACCAACACAGCGAGGCTCGTTGAACTTGGTACACACTTTTCCTAGGCCATAAACAAGCGGTGGCTAGGCAGCCAATCACCAGCTCAAACAATGGTGCCATAGTCGGGTGATGATCAGATCAGTAATGACCCAGCCCTAGTGGAAATAAGTGATTCGGCTAAATAATGTCATAACTATAAAGATGGATCATGCTTCGTACTCAATCGCCTCCTTTCCTAGCCCAGTGTCACTTACATCTGCTGCTCTGCTAAAGCGACGGAGGAAGTGCAAAGGAACGGGTCGACCCAGTTTAAATTCTAGTTTCATTAGAATGTGCTGCTCCATCTTCAAAATTTGCTCTTTACTATATGCATTGTCAGAGATGTAGACAAAGTCCTGCACATCTGGTGAACACATCTCCTCGTATTTACAAGCCACAAACATGGCTGAAATGCCCACTAGCTGCAGGTACTTGCGCTGGACTGCCTTTTCAACCTGAAACAGCAAAGCCTGTTATAATTACAGCAAAATAAAACTATGTGTTTACAAATAAAACATATTTTCTCAAATAATTATATTTATTTACTTATTCAAGCATCACACCTTGATACCTGTAAATACTTTTAACATATATAGAAAAAAGGAAAAACGGGATTAAGTTAGGATTCAGCAGAAATACACCGATATTTGTGTGGAGGGGAAGTGAAAAACAACTTACCCGACTGACATTTTAGCACCATCTTGTCTCTTAATGGCAAACCAGGCCAAATTAAACTGACACTTAAGGACAGACATGGTTGTGGCATGGCCCGTAAGGCTACGTTATTATATGTGTGAGCCAAATCCCTAATTTTCATGGCCAGAATGCTGTTTCTAGGCAGTATGGCCGCCACCGCCTTTTGCATGCTTGTGTCCTGGTTGAATTGGGTGTCACAAAGAGAGCCATGCACTCAGTTCCCACCGATATATATATATATCTATATATTATATATATATATATTATATATATATATCCTATTAATTAAGTTTTTCAACTAAATTAAGTTTAAAATTTATCTGAATTTTTAATTGATAATCAAGTCAAAGTATCAACTGTAATTTTTTTTTTTAATTTTGTGTAAACCCAAGGTTTCATACAATGTATTTTATTTGTAGAAGCATATAAAGAAAAATATGTTAAATTTGTTTTTTATTAATTTTTAGTGTATTTGTGGTTTAAAAGAAAGTTTTATAATCCGATAAAAACATTTATTTTTACTGTAAACTTACAATGAAATTATGATTAGGCTCATTTATCTATAGTAATAAAAGGAAGTGTTTGTCTGTGTGCAATGCCCAGCAAAATCTACGGCATGCAGAGATCTGAAATTTTTAACATAGGTGGACGGAAGGGGGTATGACTGCAACTTGAAGCCGGATTTTTAAATTTTTAATTAGCTTTTTAATTAGGCTATTTTTAACAAACTTTTGAAGGGGTCACGGGCAACGCCGCCGTGTGTGATTGCTAGTTATTGATAAACATTAATTAAGTAAAAATTCAGACCATTTTACAGATTAGCAATGTAATTGGAGCTCTAGTTACCTGTAGAAACCTGTCTAATATAGATATCGTGACGTAAAGCGTCTCGGGCAGGAGAGCAAATTGTTGGTGAACTTCCACCAACCAGTTCACAAGGATAGATCTCATTTTACTATTTATCTGCAGCTCTGACATAAAAGTCGGGCTGATGGGAGATTTGATCTGAAAACAAATACAAAATATGAGTAATAATATAGTATAAAATCATAATTTAAAATTCTTAAACAAATATAAGATTATAAAGGATTTCTTGTGGTAAAATTTAGAGAATTGTATCAGACTGCCAGGTTAGAGTTTAAGGTACCAGTTATGTGATTAATCTTGTCTATGGGAAAAGTGACCCAAGTGATTAATTTTAGGGGTAAGCAAGAACCACTTTAACCTTTGAGGAGTGGCGCCTGTGCATCTTTGCAACATCCTATATTGCTCTAAATAAAAATAAAAACCACATAATTTAGTAAATAATACTATTATTGAAGCAATACAATTAAATAAATATTTGAATGATTTTGTATTTTTGTAAATTTTACTAAAATAATAATAAATAATGTCAAAGTGTTCTAAAAACGTAGCATTTATTCCTCGAGTTCCTTCCAATTCGTATTTTTATGTATAATAGTGACCACACTTTAATAACTACAGCAAATTAAAGCAACATGATTTAACTTTTAGACATGTGATATAACTTGCACAAACTATGTAATGTAAGCACACAGCGGCAAACGTATATCACAACTGGTGATGTGTATTCACAACATTCCTGCATTGCGTCAGTTAAAAATCTCGGCAAACGTATGATATCACGACTGGTGATGTGTATTCACAACATCCCTGCATTGCGTCAGTTAAAAATCTCGGCAAACGTATGATATCACGACTGGTGATGTGTATTCACAACATCCCTGCATTGCGTCAGTTAAAAATCTCGGCAAACGTATGATATCACGACTGGTGATGTGTATTCACAACATTCCTACATTGCGTCAGTTAAAAATCTCGTTTCTCAGAAAATAAACATTTTTTAAATGTTTTATGACATCATACTACGCAGCAGGAACTAATTAAAGGATCTTACCTAATTACCTTTAATAAAAAAAAAATATATATATATCGATGTTGTGAAACTGCAACAGCACCAGTCCCTGAAGGTCAAATTCAAAGCCATATTGAGATGAAAAAATAAAATAAAATCAAATATAAAAAAATATATGCAAGAACAATGAGAAAACTGCCCCCGAAAGTACAAAACTGTAAATTGTGTCTATTAAAGGAGATATAGTTTAGTGTGTACTTTGTATGTATTGTTATGTATGCAGCAGAAACATGTAAATTGGATGCAAGTGAGACGAGGAAGAATGAGGCCATGGGAATGCATTTTTCGAGGAGCATACTAGGTGTCACTTGTTTTGTTTCACGCATGATAACAAAACATATTTAAACATAATTTTATGTATTATAAGCTCAAAAACAATAAAATAATCTAGAATAATGTTTAAAAACAACAATTTTAACTATCTAAGTATGAGTTTTGGTATTATTTTTCTTTTCTTTCAAAAATGGGTTTTATATTAATTTTACTCAAATAATGACTTTTGATGTTTATTTTAGTAAATAGTAACACAATACAAATACATAGGTTAAGATATGTAAGCATTTTACTGCGTAATTTTAAGGATAAGATATTTAAAAGAGAAATGTTTTATGTACCCTATAAATCTTTTCACATTCTTACAAATACAGTAGGTTCAGTTATGGTTCTGTGTTGATAATTAATTTTGAGGAAATGATATTTCAAAGTACCGTAATGTTTTGTGTACCACATCTATATTAAAACACACACACACCAATGAATCTTTTTCTATCACACTATCTTTAACACAAACTTTCTCTATTGCACAATTTCGCTCACAAACACACCCGCTCTTTCCCACTACCTCTCCTCTCATTCTCTAAAATTAGCACTTTCAATCTCCAACTCAAATCTCTCATTTTATTTCTATTTATCTAATATATAATTTGATAAGTCCATTCCCCATGATTGAAATTATGATAAAACTGACTTAAAAACCAATTTTGACAAATGTGCACTCATTTTAAAGGTTTGGGGTCCATGATGTCTGCAAAAATAGTAGCCTAAAACTAAAATAGAATTTTCCATATTTTCCTTGTATGGGGGCAGTGGCTCATCTGTACAATCATTCTTTGTTTACATATTCATGAACACTATTATCTGTGTTTAGTTGTAAATTGGTAAATACAATAATTATCTTTGGTTAAAAATAATAACTCGATTCTTACTTGAGTGGTTTGGTTCAACGGTGTCTTACTACCCGTTCGGGTTGTACGCCCAAGTACTATTTAGGCTAATGGGCTAGAAATGGGAAGGACAAAGATAGAGGAAGTGAACCCACATTTGTGTAGAGGGAGAGTGGAAAACCCTTTAGGAAAAACCACCCCCAGTTCACCCGAGCGAGATTCAAACCTCGTTCTCAGTAGTCTAGCCCAACATGAAACCAGCACGTTAGCTAATTACGCCACCGAGGCAGGTATTCAATAAATAGATAAGATAGCTGCAAGAGTTTTAAAGTTCTCATCATGGCGTGAAGGGGAAAATATTAGTTTTGATTCAAATTAAATACCGAATGCTAAAAAATCTACAATACAATACAATTATCCTTTCACAAATAAACTTTTAACTAGAAGATCATGCAAGAGATTTTTATGTAAAACTTTTTCCAATAAATATTTTAGAATACATTTTAGTAGAATAATCTGCAGCTGTCGCTGCAACAATCCACTAGTATTTATTTATTTTGGTTAACTCTATAGAGATTTAAGATGGCTAAGAAGGGTTAATTTTATACCCTTTGAATTTAAGGTCCCTCTGAATTTTTTTTAAGCAAAAAAATATGCATCTATCTAGTTCTCTATATACAAAGCTATAAATAAAAAACCAATAATAATCAACATTTTCTATTAAATTCTTGCCACAAAAATTACTATAGGTTTTCCTTTAAGAGTTTTTTTTACATCCATTACCATTTCCAGCTTATGGCCTGGGTTATTTTTTTATTCAAGACATATTTTCCCCTACCGGCTTGCTAGGTCTGTCATAGCTTCATATGCCTTATAATCTAACTTAAGACAAGGGCAGGCAAATAATCCAGTCCCCGGCTGTTAATTCATCACTTTGAAAGGGTAAACCCACATCTCCCCAATAATTGAGCTGAGGAGTCATATTCTTTTAAGCTCATTAATTTTAGACAAACTAATAGTTTACACAGGGTTATGCTTTTCCATTAAGTTTTTAGAAAATTATTGCAAAATAATTTAAAAATTCCAGAAACTTTAAAATTTCTTCGACCTTTCCCTTTCTCAAGTTCCCAGACTTTTCCATTTGCATATCACAACCCTGCTGAATAAAAAGTTTTAATAAGAATACCCAATATTTTGTAAAACCATTAAACTGGATTAACACTTATTTTTAAATAGCACATGTATGTACCCAGATAAACATGGTTGAAGTCCTTCCTTAACATTAATATGGCTATAAAAATAATTTACACAACTATTGAAATTTTACACATGAATTAAAAGTTCAATAAATCGCATTTTTCACTATTATTATTAATTGTTCTGTCTTTTGACAGACTCATTGCCCTGTCAACATAGAGTTTTTCAGCAGCCTAAACATAGTTTTATATCCTGAAATTTAATCTTACTTCCTCATTTGAGGTTAAATGAATTGGTCAGCTACATGTCACCTTCCTGGTTCTCTTTCTATCTTCCACGTTGACTTTTATGAAATCACTTAATAGACCATTTCCTCTCATAATATGACTCATTTTTGTATACAGCAATCAACATATTAGAAAATGTTTATTTTAGAATAAAAGTTTGTTAATCATGATTCAAAGCTCGCTTGTACATTCTTTAAATTGAAAAATGACACATGGACATGAGAATCAAACCCGGGACCTTTGGATTAGTACGTCAATTCTCTAACCACTGAGCAATCCAGGATTGTCCCATGCACAGGGTCATTCTTCACTCATATTTTAAGGTAGTCTCTGTTGTGGACCTGCGGTAATCGTCGACAACAAATATGTGATCAATTAAGAATCACGAGCTAACAGATAACGCAGCCACCCTCAACTCTGTAGTTGACTTTATACTTGTACGTCTTTAAAGGTGTACTAGGAGTTTGTCTCACCTCAAGATCTCTCAGGTAAGAGTAGATGTCCTCAGCATAGTATCCCAAGAGGATATGACAGTCACCACTTTGCTTATCAATGTCCCGCAAGTTTCCTTCGAGACGTTGAGAAGAGTAAGACTTGGGCTCAGGCTTTTCCACTTCTCTATTCTCGACTTTGTTCAAAGACCTAGAGATGGGCACTATTTTATTGACATCCTTTATGGTTTTATTTGCCTTTTCAACCTTCTCATTCTTTACATTTAGGATTGTCACAGATTTCTTGAGTTTAACATTCTCTTGGGTCCTAAAAAAAATATAAGTTTTTATTATTGAATGGTATATAAATTTATTTAAAGTAAATTATAATAGATTTTCAGTGACTTAAAGGATATGGTCTAAAATAATAGGCAAGCTAGGAAAGTAAATTTTAAGAAAAACACTTTATCGTTTCCCTGAAAGAGTTCCCAACCAGGAATCAAAATCAAGTCCCAACCTTATGGAATTCAACAAGACTGCCAAATGTTGTAATGCTGAATCAGCTGTCAGTATCTGCTGATAAAAATAAAAATGACTGAATTAATAAATCGTGTATAGCATAATGCCTATATTAATAAATGTATGATACCAGCAACAAAGATAATGAAGTTTGAATCTCGACTGAAAGTAATAAGATCGTTTTTGCTTTATGGTTCCCAATATTCATAAAAATGCAAGTATATTCCTCTACATTTTATCTTCTTACCATCTACCATAGTAAATTATGCAATAGTAGGTAGTAGTACACAAATCAAGAAATAAAAAATATTTTATCGGCTGTTAATCATAGATGAATGTTCCTACTGCATGTGTGATGTGTTATTGTATATAAAAATTGTGTATTGTGTATTTTGTGTTGTGTATTTTAGTATATATGTGAAAATTCCAGAAATTTGATAAAATTCCCTGACTCTTCCCTGACTAAGCAAATTCCCTGTTTTCCAGGTTACTGAACACCCTGTTCATGCACCTTCTTCCATACATAGCAAAAGATAAATCAAATTTATTAACTTTTAGACCTACCTAAACAGTTCTCTTTTGAATTTATCTCGAGATAAGCATAAAAGGTGATAAACACTTCTAAAACCAAATGCTTTAGGCTTTACATGGTCAACAATCAGAGGTATTACAAATAAAGAAGAAAGCATAGGACAGGAGGGAAAAGGAAAGGAACATACCGTCTTGATGACAGCTTGCGCTTATTGCATTTTGGTTTGGTTTGCAACTCTGAACGAAAAGCTGTGGTGTACGGACCATACTGACGCATACTATTTTTGTGTGATGAAACATCACATTTTCTTCGTGTACTGAAACAATTTATTATATAAAAATATGATTGAAAGGTTCAATAACAAAGTACTGTAATAGACTACACACTAAATTATTACTTATTTTAGGCAAATAAGTAACTTACTAATTATAAAACAAAGCGTCAGTGTGTCTGTATGTTTGTATGTATGTCACCTAAGATCTCTGAACTCGCTCAAATGATTGTGATGGAGTTTTATTTTATTTTGTAGGACATTTATCTATTCAGGTTTTAGCATATATTTCATTACAATAATATTTCAAAGAAGTTAGTAGTGATCTCCAAAAACTTAAAAACTGGTGAATATTCTTTCAATCTGATTCGTGAATAATAAAATTAAATCTTTTATTTCCTAATCTGTATTTGAGCTTTATTCTTCTATGATGACTTAATGTTTCGGTGTTATATGTCACACCATCTTCAGGACTTATTTATGATAACTATGATTTATTTTAATACATATAACATTATAAGACCTTAAGATGGTTTAACAACAATAAAACATGTCATCATAGAAGAATAAAGCTCAAATGAGAAGGGAATAAAAGAAAAACAAAAAAGATTTAATTTTATCATTTATTACTCTTTACCAAATTAATTTGAACATTATTAAAAAATGAATGGTGTATATTCTGTTTATCTGAAGGTCACCAAGGAAAAATACCTAATTAAAATGTAAAGAGATACTATAGGATATATTTCAACTTCCAAAGAGAAAGCTTTGAATTGTAAAAACGACTTCATATTTGTCAAAACGTTAGCATGTGTTTACTTACTGATATCTGCATCCAAACACATAAATCAAGTATTTAATTTGAAAATTATTCAAAACTTGATAAACATTGACAATTTTTTTGATAACATGACTTTTTTATTGTACATCATGGAGTGTTAAAATTAAGGACTACCACACATGCAGCTACTGTTATGACTTCAAAGCTAAGCATGTAAGTTACATAAATCAATAAGGGTAGTGATCAAGTGATTCTTAGTATTAACTAGACCAATGAGGCGAAATAATTTAAGTTGGGATTATTCAGGGTGCTATGTATTTAGATGTTCATCTCAAAATTGAACAGTGTACATATTTTACAAGTAATGTCAGTGATATCACTAACAACCCATGTAACACAGTCACCATTAACAACCTTCTTCAAATTGTGTACTGAGAATCCCTTTACGAATATGCTTACTTACAATGAGGTTGCTTCACAAAATGCTTGGAAAAGTAAGTTATTCCAATGCCGAAAGCAAAGTGTTTCTGCTTAGTAACCCCCCCCCCCCCCTTCGGGTATAAACCATAAACCCTAAATTGTTATTGGTATTGTTGGAGAATGCAGCTTCATGTCATAAAAGGTCCAACTTCATTTGAAAACTTACATACAATGACCGACGTAGCTCATGCATCCTATTCGTTAGTAAGTGCTGGGACTA
The DNA here is from genome assembly GCA_033556935.1 of Timema podura. NCBI lineage: Eukaryota > Metazoa > Arthropoda > Insecta > Phasmatodea > Timematidae > Timema > Timema podura. The sequence continues at coordinate 57,552,934 of JAVRXN010000009.1, forward strand.
TTAGAGGATAATGAATCACTCTGGAGCAGTACTTAAGCAAAAGCTGCTTTGTGTAGCTATTCTTCATCACTCATATTTTCTCTTCTTCATATTAATATTTTTTATGTGACAGATCCTCTCACACTATGGCTCACCCAGAGGGAAAGCATGTTGGAAGATAATGAACATTTAATCAGAATATATTAAATGGTAGACAATTTGAACTTCAGTATAAAAAATATTTTAATGCAAGTTAGAGTGAACTCAAATAAATTGTGAGGTATCTCCCGGCCAAGATCATGAAGAACTTGGCTCTTCTACCTGACCATCTATACAAATTTATATTCTATAGAAAAGCATATAACCCGAACGGGTAGTAAGACGCGGTGCTAAATAATAATAATATTCTATAGAAACTATTTGAGACAGACAACAAACAACCAGCCAATTAGAATACAAACTATAGATATTAACAAACCTATATTGAACACAAAACAACTTACCATATACATAAAGGTATTATATAGTGTGTTCGAGTTCCAGAAGGAAAATCATTATTTTAAGAAGTGCTCACATGTAAAGAAAATACTTTTATAATTGATCTATTCTTGGCTAAGCTGAGGTTTTAGGGATCTGATGCCTTTACCATGGCTTCATCGGGTATAGCTGCTACTTTGTTAGAAGGGGTCAGAGCACTTCACGAGGAATTAATTTTTCTTTTTTAGCATGACATATTACTGCAGGTTGAGGATATACACATATGTACTAGTTACACTAATAAAGTAAGGATGAAGGCTTAATTTGAAGGAATTGTACCCACATTTGTGTTAAGGGAACAAGGAAAACTACTTGAAACAAATTCAATACACTCGACTAGTATTCAAACTCCAATCTCCTCTTCATCTGTAATTAGTCTAACAGGAGAGTGACACCTTAGACCATGTGGCCACCAAAGCAGGTGTCATTTAAATTACTTTTGGATTTTTCTAACAACCAAATTACTTTGTGCAAAATATCAAAGCAAAGTTCCACACCAAAATTACTGGAAATTTTATCTTACATTATGGAATGAGAATAATATGTCACTTAATGTACTCAGGAGACTTTTGACAAATTCTACTGGTCATTCCGAGTCAATAGAGATGACGAGGCCAACACCCGCCTGAAAAGATCCTCCATATGCCCGGAGGTTTTGAAACTTTCCCTGTCAACCAACACACACAACCAACATGTGGAAAGACTATAACTAGACTTTTACATTAATGCGAGGGTCATCCAGAAAGTAAATATACAAGGGCTCCTGAGGCCGGGGGAAATTTTTTGTTTCAAAGTTGGCGCACCTGGCATGTAGGGGGGGATCCTAACTGTCAGTTTATTTGGTCCTGCGTGTGTCGGCTATTTTGTTCAGTCACAGTAAATTCTTCTGATGGAGAGGTCGGCACGCGCTCCCGCCACCTCCCGGTTGTGCGAGATCTGCGCGGTCATCCGTTTTTTGACTTTGCAGAACAATACCACCGCGAATATCCATAGGAAGCTCGTGGAAGTTTATGGTAGTGATGTGATGAGTCAACAACATGTCACGAAATGGGTTAGGTTGTTCAGAGAAGGCTGTACTGATACTCACGACGAGGCAAGGAGTGGGAGACCATCAGTAATTTCTTATGAATTTGTGCATAAAATTGAAAAACAAGTGCGAAATGACCGCCATGTGACGCTTGACGACCTTCATGAAAAATTTCCTGACATTTTTTGAAGTCTTCTTGGTGATATCGTGTCGGAAAAACTTGGTTACAAGAATTTGTGTGCGAGATGGTTGCCCAGAATGCTCACACCGGTGCACCGTCAAAATCGCGTGAATTTCTGGATCTTTTGCACAGGAGGGAGAAGCTTTTCTGGACTCTATCGTGACGGGGGATGAGACTTGGGTGCTTCACTACACCCGAGAAACCAAAAGACAATCACTTCAGTGGTGTCATTCATCTTTCCCAGCCATCTAAAAGTTCAAGACAACCCATTCAGCTGGAAAAGTCATGGCATCTGTTTTTTTAGGACCGTAAGAGGGTCCTTTTGGTGGATTTTATGCCTAAAGGGACTACCATTACTGCAGAGGCTTACTGCAATACCCTAAAAAAAATTTCAGAAGAGCCATTCAGAACTGCAGAAGGAGAATGCTGACCCGGGGAGTCAGCCTCCTCCATGACAACGCCAGGCCCCACACCGCGCGAGTTTCGCAGGAGCTGCTGACATCGTTTGGATGGGATATTGTCACCCACCTCCCCTATTCACCTGAATTGGTGCCTTCGGACTATCACCTTTTCACTAAACTAAGGAAGTTTTTGGGTGAGAAACTATTTCGAACAATAAGGAGGTCAAGGAAGCTGTGAAAAAGTGGCTGAAAGAGCTGGCGATGGAGGTCTGACACTGGCATTCAAAAGCTGATGCCCCGACTACAGAAATGTCTCGATCTCGACGGCAATTACTTTGAAAAATATTTTAATATATTTGTGAAGTATCCTGTGAATTTCAATTAAATACAAGCATTTTTCAATCCTACATAAGTGTTGTAACCTTACTTTCTGGATGACCCTCGTATATTACTGAAACTTAGCAATGGAGTCTTCCATAACACGATGGCAAGGTGTCCTTGAATAACTCCCAGATATGTGTTGTGCTCAAAGATATTCAGGTATTAGTACATTTTATTTATCCTAATATTTCTTCTGCAAAACAAGCCTCTTCATGGTTCCAGGAGCAAGATATTCTAACTATAAAAATGAATCGGCTAGTAAAATTAATGATTGTATTTTAAACCATTTCGAAGCACCAACCCACACTGACATGCCCATAGGCACTACCTTGTCTATTTTTAAATTACCGCATCCAATTTTTTGCCATGTAATTTGGATCCACCTAAACTGTGTAAATGAAACACACTTACAGGTAAGCAGTTTAATGGGACCCGCTTACAGGTAAACAGTCTGTAAAACTTTACCATAGAGGTGACTGTCGAGACAGGTTGCATTGCGGGAGAATGAGTTGTCATACAAAGAATACCCATAATGCCATTAGAGCTGCCCTTATAGTTTAAACACATGCTTTTTCCAATTAAGGTTTGCTTTGTGATGACCCTCACAGGGTGGCAACAGGAGTTTATGTTTCAAATTTCCTTACTTTTCCAAGTTTTACAAACAAAAATATAATTTTTCCCTGATCATGTCCTACTCGTTTATAACTATAAACTACAAAGTATAGATCAACTGTTTATGGCCAACACGGTTTAATATCATTTATGCGTGACCTGTACTGATGAGTATGTTGATAAAGGTGTCAGTCTCATCTCTGGTTTCATGGTGATGGGAAGTTCGAGGCTCAAATCGCAAACTAGTGTAATAAAGATTTTAATCCTTAATAGTTTCCCAACCTCACCCCACAACCGTGTGTTAGTTTTCTTCAAATTATGTTTATCCATACCAACAAAATGCTAAAAAAACTAAAACTTAATAGCTGGTAGTGTTCGACTTGACTATCAAGGTTATCAATTGTATAAACCTTGTTAAATTGAATAGGAGGAATTACCGTAATTGATAAACAGCATTCACAGTGAGTTTTACAAATATACAGCATTTTAAATGTATTTCTTAGTTTTACACCTTAAAATTTTGATTATAACATATATTATATCAACATAATCACATGCCGGGTATTAAAGACGATCACAAGCAAAGTATTTAAGTCAATATAGCTTATATTTTTTCCAATATAAAAAAATTCAATAATCTTCGCGAGGAATGAGTCAGAAGAGTGAATCAACAGTATCATTGTTGCTTTATGATTTTTGTTCATTAATCCTGCAAGAAAAGAAAATGAAATACTTGTGCAGATATTATCTAGTGAATGCGACAATATGACCTTGGTTAAGGCAAAGAAAATAATCAAAGCAACACAATGTTTCCAAGTTTGATTAATTATTAGGGTAGTTTACTTGACCTCAAATACTATTTACAATCTTGAAGAGTATTTATATCATAATGAATTTTCTCTTTTTTTGATTTAATGCATAATAAAATGCCTAATTTCCCCTTGTTTATGGTCAAATGCTAGCATCACTTCACACTTTGATGTGCTAAATTTCATTCCACACTCTTTCACTTCCTCATTCCAGTCCTATACTTTGTCTTCCTTCTCCCCCATACCATAAAGTCATCAGTATACATAGTGGCTTTCATTCTTTCCTCCCCAAGTTTCCTCGGCACTTTTTACTGACATTTCCTAAACCATTACAAATAAAAATAGTAGTTGTGAGATCTTAATTGCCCAGTTATTACTTTTACAATAAATTATGTTACCCAAAGTTATTTGGAGGATCTTAAGCCAGACAAGAATTAATCGTGAATTGTTTCAAATATTTACATCTTATGGGGAAATTATATCGAAACACCACTGCGCTCGTGGAAAGCAGAGTTTGAACAATCAAAAACTTATCACGGGTTCTTGCAAAATAGAATTGGAGAAAAATTTAATAGTTTACACTATTATACTTTGTATTTTGTAAATAATGTCAAAATTATCTGTCCATTGACTTTAAATTTCCTTGACTGTTTGTTGCATCCTAAGTGATAAGAGTGTTTTTGATGTCGCCACTAGGGGAAGAAGTGGGAGCTGTGTCTTTGTGTGAGAGTTAGTCAGGACTCTTGGTCGAGCAGCAGACTGGGACGGTCAGATGTGGTAGCGTAGTACAAAATAAAATGGTGTACAGTTCACTAATAAACCAACAAAATACATTGACTACCTATAACACATCCTTCTTGGGATCTTACTTGTTTTGAAGGTGCTTGCCAACCTCAAAAAATATGTTAAAGTTGGGACAGCGCCAAAATTGTTGTGCTGAATGTCAGAACCAGGTATAAGAATGTATAAATAACTTTAAATTGAGTATAAAAACATGTTATAAACCCTAATGATAATAATATTCATCATGCGTTGATCAATGCAGTTGGTCATAGAGACATAATATGTGAAATGAATGAGGATTAGAATTAATTATTACGGCGTTACCACTTTCAGATATCATGGAGAAAAAGGTGTAGGATGTGAGTGGAGGAAGAATGGTGCCAAAAGAAAATTAAATCACAATTCAGGAAGAGAAGTATGAGACTGGGGGTGATTGGAATACACATAATCATAATATTATGATCATTTCACAGCTTAGGAAGGTATGTAAAAGATAGAGGGTATTGGAATATTCATATGATCATAATCACAGCTCAGGAAGATAAGTATAAGACAAAGGGGGATTGGAATACACGTGTGAACATATCAAAACTCAGGAATATTATAAGTATGAGATGGAGGGGAAATGGACTGCACATATGATCATATCACAACTAAGAAAGGGTAAATTGGAGGGGAAATGTACTACACATATGATCATATCACAACTAAGAAAGGGTGAATTGGAGGGGAAATGGAATGCACATCCGATCATGGCACAACTAGTAAATCTCTTTAAGGAAAACTTCTTTTTGCTTTTTGAGATGGTTTGTAATATATATTTGGAAGAAGGTAGAGGAAAAGTGGATATTAAATAGAACAAACACAATATGGCTTTTACAAGAGTTCACACTTTACATTGTTACCACTCGACAAAGAGCTAATGGATGCTTCTTGAAGAAAATCGATAGTCACCGCCCAATCTCCCAATCTAGATTTCATTCTATCAGAACTAATCAGGGAGGAGTGTGAAATGCACAACACAACTTCCTGAAAGAGGAAACCAAAAAACACAAAGGGGAGAAAAAGGAAGAATAGTTTAGTTTTTGGTATGAAAGATTTAGGTTTCGAAACCAACTACCTAGGTATGTGTACTATGTTCAAAATACAATAATGGGGCAAAATCAGTACTTGTGTAGTAAATTATTAATATATTTCTGTTAGGATGGAAGTTTTTTTTTATATTTCGATTAGATAGTATTCTTCAATATAAAGCTAAAAAAAACATGAATAATAAATATGTTATAATATAAAATTAGACGATTAACTAAAATAAATAATGACGGTCTCGTCTCCCCAATACAAGAACGTGCTCTTTATTCTGTAATATCTTGGTACATTTTTTGTTTTAATTAATAATTTTAATATTTATTTAGTTTCATATTGGTCTATATTTTAGAAATAAATATAACATACTAATGAAATCAAATATCTTCTTATTAAAATAGTGAATGAAACTCGTGTCCCTTATTTAGCCCCCCCCCCGGCCAGGTTTTTTAATTGGCTGCCTCATTCAACCAATGGTAAGCGAGCAGTTTTGAAACAGGCGAGCTTGTAGGTTCAGTTGTTAAGTGAAGTTTAAAGTGTACAGAGCTTATTTTAACTTATTATCTATGCGTATGTTTTTAGTTTATAACTACGGTCCTTATAATTATAAAATCATGTATACTAGGAACTTGGATGGTTGATATCCCAAATAATGAAGGTCTATGAACTGACAAAATAAAACATGCTATAGATGTTATACTGGCATCCATCTTGATTTAAACCATCATTACAACTTAACACATAATTTCGGTCCCGTAAGTAATAACAATTGTTCTTTATTTTATGGGGACCAGTGTTTTGTCTTATGGGGACCATAGTTATATTTCCAAATAAAATTAAATGTTTGTTTGTGTGTGTGTGTGTGTGTGTGTGCGCACGCACAATAGAATTATTGTATAAATAACCAAGAAATATGTTTTTTCAGTCACCAAAGATAAAATTTTACTATATTATTAGTGATGCAAAAATTGATATTCTATAAAATTGACACTGTAGTTGATTTGACTTACAAATACGTTTTAATATAAATTTAGGAGAGGACTATAGAAATTCCTTACTATGATCATTATGGGGGATGAAGAGTCTGCTGGACTTGGTTGTAAAGAATACATAATATTTTCAAAATTAATTTTAAAATGTCAACATACAATGACAAAAATAAAAAAAATAATGAGATTTTTAGTTTTATTATTTACAGATTTGATACTAAATTAATAGTATCGTAATGCTAGGACCAAATAAATATCAAGCGTTAAAAGAAAGGCTTAGAAAAGATAAATTTGCAAGTTTGACAGAGATATAAAAAAAAAAGTGTGAAAATAAAAATAAAACAAATAGGAAATTTTATGAGTTAAATGAGACCAAAAATAATAAACTACACAAACATACTATCACAGAAGAGTGTCAAAAAATAATATAGCCTGTGGAAGAAACTAGCTTAAGTAATCAAAATATACAATAAACTACAAAGAAAGAAAATGTCAGAAAAAGTATTGAATTAAATCCATTAAGGAAAATGAAAAAAAAAAATTCAAAAAACTAAATAGTTGGCTGATAGAAGAAAGTACTAGAGAGAAAAGAAAACAAATGGCAAAAATGAGTGAAAAACAAATAGGCAACAAATGTGAAAAAGATAAGGAATATAATAAAGATAAGTGAAGAAAACTTGATGACATGACCAAAAGAGAAAATAAAGTAAGGTGGTTAGAAAGGGAACAAACTTGAAAATTCAGAGAGAAAAACAAGGAAAGTGAAAAATTTGAAGAGTTTTTGAATGTGAACACTCTAGGAGGCGAAAATGAAGTACTGAAACACATATCACTAAAGATTCAAGCTTTACAATCATCCACTTATAGTAACACCATTTGAGATTCAAACTCTTTCAAAAAGAATTGTAGCTGAATTAATTGCAGCACCATTTCAGATTGAAGCTCTTTCAAAAAGAATTGTAGCTGAATAAATTGCAGCACCATTTCAGATTCGAGTTCTTCCAGAAAGACTTGTGGCTGAAGAAAAATAAATAAAAATAGAAGTAAAGTTTATAGAGATTTGAAAAGAAATTAACTACAATTGAGAATAGCTCAACATCATGTCGAAAGGTACAAAGATGTTGCAGGTTGAAAGTTAAATGTACCCCATCCATTGATTCAAAAATTATTATTATTATTGGCACCACGTCTTACTACCCGTTCGAGTTATACGCACTTACGCTCATGTGTGATGGTAGAGTGATTGTGAGATGAAATGGAGGACCTACAGTTTAACGTGGGATCCGAACCACAGTGGAGGCCTGGCATTCCACACATTCACAAGTTGTGATTAATACACATCTTGTCAGAGGTGAAGGAATGGTTTGGAAATCAGATAAATCTGTGCTGGGACCGAGGATTGAACCCCTGACTCCCTGCACAGAAGACCGACACCTTACCCCTAGATCGCCAGGTCACCTGATTCAAAAATTAGTTGGTATCAAGAAGGTTCCAACACCAATCAAGAAATGTTTATTAGTTTTAGCGAATAAATTAATATCTCATTTAGAAAACCAAAAGTGTGATAAACAACGTGATTAAAAAAATACTTGGAACATGCAAAAACTGTGTCATCTAAGAATTTCAAAGACCTTAGAGTTATAAATGCTGCCAAATCATTGGTCTCCTATAAAATGTACAGGAAAGCAGTAGATTCAGCTGCACATCCCAAGAAAATAAAATACTGTATCTCTGTATCTGTATGTCTCTGTGAGAAAGTTTTTGGAGGAAACTGTACATTCACATGTGCGCTGGAATAAGAGACTCAAAAACATACAAACAGAATTCTCAACCACTTATTGTTTTTGGAGGAAACTGTACAGTAACATGTGCGCTGGAATAAGAGACTCGAAAACATACAAACAGAATTCTCAAACACTTATTGTTTTTGGAGGAAACTGTACAGTCACATGTGCGCTGAAATAAGTGATTCAAAAACATACAAACAGAATTCGGTCACCATTTTAAAGTTATGTTCTTTTGATTTCGATCTTGAACTTAAATGACTAGCTCGGCTCAAAGTTCGAAATCCGAGTACTCGCAGAGCCCTAATATTTACTTGGATGTACACAAAATGAACAACCACAACGGAACACCGTAACTTTCAGTATCATCACATGTGATACCCAAAACCAAATAGATTGAAAACTGAAGGTAGCTGCCTACATACTGTTGGACCAATCAGCTTCATGGCTAGAGGGTTATCCCCTGCATATATACTGCCTAATCAATCTGCTCAAGCTGTCTGGCTAGAAAAGGGGATCCCCCTTCTGATGTATTTGAATGACTCATTTCCTGTTAATTTATGAGTTTTCCACACACCTTGGCTGCTTATGTGAGTCTGTAATATTACATTAAACTGTAAACATAAGTAATTAAAAAAAAGGACCAAACCAATCTCACCTAATAAAACCCGGGTGGTTTTTTTTTGGGTTGGGCCCACTATGGCGAACCCTGCTATACATGAAAGCCGCTATTTCATTGTAATGTGTTAAGGCACAAGTAGAGAAGGCAAGTTAAACATTGGTACTGTATCTAATCAAATGTTTCCCACAGAAATGTGTTGCACCACAAAATGTTAACATAAAAACTTTAGTAGAGATTCTGGTGGAATTAAACTTTTAGAAAGAAAAACAAAAAATTATTTTTGCAGCTAACATCAATATTTTAGTACAGGCCTATTATCAGTTATTTTATAGGTATTGATATGATCTATCAAAATTAAAAGCCATAGCTCACACAAGTGTCTTCCCTATTTTAATCATCCTCTGTGTGCATGCTACCGCAATCAAAATGCATACTAACAGACTTTTGCTCTATTAAACAAGATATGTTGCCATTTGTGTTAGTACTAAGACTATCTAGTGTGATTTTTCTGGATATTTAATGCCAAATTTAGTTTAGGAGAATCAATGTATTTTGGGCAAACCTTTGAAAAAAAAAAGGCTCTGTATTGTTCTCAACAGAGAACAAAATTAAATACTGATTCAATTCCCAGTTTTCCTCATCAGTGATCATTTAGTGCCCTTTCCCACAAGAGATATTTTATCACGAGAATAAAAGTTTACGCAATCAATTCTGATATTGCTTGAATAATAAAGAGAAAAACCTGCTTGTTTCCATCCATTTATGTTCAGTAGTACTTTATACGTGGTGTAGGGCAGTGATTTTTAACAGGGGGCGGGGGAAGTTAATTTGTTTTTTATTTGTTATTATAATCAGTAAATAAAGCCAAAATTTTAGAACAAATTTTAATGATTAATATGTTTGTAAAAACCAGGGGGCCGCAAATAATAAAAGGTTAAGATCCATTGGTGTAGGATACATAATGGCTGACAACGTAAGCCATATGATGGCTGCATATTTTTATTTTTCGCTGAGTAACCACAAAAGAAAAAAATAGAAGGCGGTTCTGGGTACACCCTATAATTACTTGGAGGGGATTTTAGTTTAAATTTTGCTAGACTATGCCAATATGACAAGTATTTTCACATGTCAGTGGCAACATTTGATGAATGGCTGCATTATTTGTCACCAAGTTTACTGAAAGCTGATCCAAATGTGAGAGATGCAATCTCACCATCAGAAAAAGTGGCAGTTACATTAAGGTAAGAAAGGTAGCTTTGATTGTCAACTTATTGAAAAGTGCATAAATAACATTGTAATCATGTACAGTGAAGGCCTAATTTCAATTGTGTGTACATATATATTATATAAGGGCAATGTAACTCAAATTATATATGCATGATAGTTATACACATATATATATATATATACACATACAGACGTATATATATATATGCATATATATACACACATACAGATGTATATATATATGCATATAAATACACACACACACATATATAAATATAGACACAGAGATGTATATATATGTATATGTATATATAACAAATGCAAATAAATGCATATTTTCTCATAGCCGTTAATAAACTTTGTACAAGATACACACATATGTGTGTGTATAAATATGAATACATACATATGTGTGTACATTTATATACACACATTTATACATAAATATGTATATATTTATATACATATATGCATGTATATATGTGTGTATCTTGTACAAAGTTTATTAACAGCTATGAGAAAATATGCATTTATTTGCATTTGTTGAAATATTATTAGGTAGAATATTTTACTAAAACAACCTTAGGATTGTTGGACAAAAGCTCTTACAATCATTTATAACACCCTGGTTAGTAAAGTGTCAGTAATTAATGACAAAATTGTTTATTAAAAAAAGGAAGGTTAAAATTAATTTTACACAAAACTCATTTAAAACAAAAATTTAATATTGCGATTCTCTCATGTTCTAGACCGGTGGCGCAGGAATTTTACCAAGCAGTAATTATTCTCCCTGTGTGAACGCTAATATTTGAACCAATGTATCTCAGCGTAATAAGGTACCTGCACAAGTGGTTGATGGTCTAACGTGTTGATCTTGTGTTAAGACTGGATAGCCAGTGATGGGGATATTGGGGTTCGAATCCTGGTCTGGTGTACTGAGGGTGAATTTTCCTAAATGTTTTCTCATTCTATCTTTATGTAACTGCAACTAGATTTCCACTAGAATTCTACCTTCCTCGTCTCTATTCCATTAGTGTAATTAATGTATGGGTCAAAATCACAAAATCAAACAATATGCACGAGTGTAAAAAGAGAAACTAAGCCATCAACGATTAACCTTTTTATCATAGAGTTAAATCCAGAATATATTCGGGAATAATGAAATATATGTAGCCACGCTGAATTTCATGTTTTTATATTAATTTTTTTCTTCTGAACAGTCAGAGGTAGCTAAAAAAGGACAATCAGGTCTCACCACCAAAGGGGGGGGGGATTGGTATGCTGTACAAAAGCAGTGTGTCTGTTAGGTTTTTTTTTTGCTAAATGGAAAAAATATAGAATATAATTTTTTTTTCCCATTAATAACAGGTATATTCTAAAATTTACACAAATTTTTAAGTTATGCAGCTATACCTCAGTTTTAGCTTCTGTGGTGCTGACTGACAGATCACAGCTGACTTCTGACGGCTTTGAAACGCTACCAGACCAAATTATGTATCCCTAAGCCGAACCATATGATCTGCAAAAAACATGTGTTTAGCAGCTGTTACTTCTGACAGTCAAAATTTAGGTATATACCTAAATGTTGACTGTCAGAAGTCAGCTGTGAACTGTCAGTCAGCACCACAGAAGCTAAAACTGAGGTATATTTACATTACAAAAGTTAAACAACAAAATCTTCAACACTGGCAAAATACTTTAAATGTTTATTTTATATTTTAAAATATGGGACTCTAAAATTGAACCAAATTTTTCAAGATAAATGCAATGTCGTATTAATTTAACAGAAAACTTCTTAAAAAAAAGAGACAAACTTAAAACTAAACAACTGACTATACATATTAAGATAGCTGAGAATAAGACATAGCTAGGTATTTAAAAAAGACGCAAAAACCTCATACGTAAGGGTGCGTGCATGCCGAAGAGCACGCACATCACACAAGTTGTAAAAACAAACCCATGTAAAGAAATGGGAGCGTGCATGCCGAGCACCTCAAGAGGCAAAGAAACCACCATAGTTGATATATTCTTAACAAGAACTGGGAAAAGATTGCTACTGAAACAGGATGCACTGTTAAGGGAAATAAATAACAAATGTAAATATTTGTAGTAAATTTGATTATAATCTTACTACACAGTTTTAAGATATCTATATTAATAAAATAAAGAGTTTGTTTATCATGAGCAGTGTGCGATATCTATCGCACAGAGGTCTGTAGTTTAAAAATTAGTAGCTCCTGTGCACGAACGTGCGCATCTCAAAGCCAGAATTTTAATTCTTTTGTTATAGAACCAGATTGGGCCCCAGGTAAAGTAGGCATAAAGCCGTGGTTATCAAATTGTTGGTCGTGACCCACTGGTGGGTTGTAAGCCGATTTTTAATGGGTCTCGAAAAGGTTTTGAGCTTTTGACTGATTTTTGCTTTGTCACGACCCCTTGGGCAGAGAAAGTGTTATAATCGTAAAAAAAAAAAAAAAAAAAAAAAAAAAATCAAATCAAATTCAAGATTTTGATGGATATTGACTTTTATGACCCCATAATTTTTTTTTTTTGCGATGCCATTTATCCGTGTGTATCTCAGACAACGATTTTATCAATCAGGCTAAAACTTAGTATACGCCATTCACGACCTAAGTTTACTTGGATGACAGCTCAAAAAGTAACTAAAAAATAGTCCCTAAAATATCACTACGCCAACAGCTGATATCTGCCACTGTCACTTGGAACAGCTGTTATGAAAAACATATGGTTATGTAGAGTAATGTGATAGTTAACCACAGTAATTTAGGCCAATATTATGCCTCAAAGAATTTTGAAATTGAAATTTTTGAATGACTTGGTGATCTGTAACTTCTCTTCTTTTTTTCTCCTGGGAACTCATTATCAAAAAAACACACACAAATCTATCCACAAATAAAAAGAACCCCTTATAAAATTTCGTGAGATTAAACTTATATTTAAGTTTGATAAAAGATAAAAGTTTAAAGTTAGATTAAAGTTAGATTAAAATTAACCAAATTAGGCCTAATATGTATTCTAACTAAAGAGAAAATATCTGTATACACAAAGTTATTCTTAAAATAATTAGTAATATGATCTAGGATTAAGTTTTTTTACGTTAATACAGAAGCCCAATAATTAAAATAAAAGGTAATTTAACTTAGTTATAAATTATTATAAGTTAGAGTAAGGCGTGGACCTAACAAACTAGACTTAATTTAAAGTTAAAAATATAATAAACGCGCACAGTAATAAATTCTATGAAATATATTTAAATTAAACAAAGTCTTAATATTTATTTGAGGTCGTCCACAAAGCTTATTTATCCTTCTATTCAAGTTAAAATAATTATTATTCCGAGCACTTTCACAAAAGGTCTAACAAATATGGCTTTAAAATGGCGACCAACGAATATTAGCCATGTGGTTGATGATGACGCGGACAAGTTGTTTAAAATGGTGTATCCTCGCAGCAGACGATTATATTTTATTCAGTTAAATATTTCTAAAAACAATAAACTAATAATAAAATAGTTAATCATATATAAAATAAATTACAAATATTTTTATCTTTACCAAGTAAATACGATGCCTTTATTAAAAGGTATTAATGCATGCACTATACAACACATCATAGATAACATTCCAAAACAAAGAATAGGTACTTTTAATATATGTTTAAAATATTGTTTTGGATTGGGTAGAAAGAAATTGTTAAAAGTAATGAAATAATGTGAGAAAACTTAAGTTTAAGTTATTTTAAATGTAAAATATAACATGTAATTAAAAAACTTAACATTCATAACAAAACAGTGTTCTTTTACAAGTGTTGGTAACCTAAAACCTAAACATATGATTTTTGAACTGTCATCCAGGTAAAGACCTATCGTGAATGAATTATATATAGGGTTTTCATAGGGTTCCCCCGAGGAGTTTTTGGAGTTTGATAGCCAACACTAAAATTAAGGGTAGTTTACTTAAGTGCAAAAATTGATCTAATCAATTTTCTCGTAATCGTTTTCATACAAAACCATTAGTTTTTGAGGTAAAGGCAAAATTACTATTTTTTAAATTGAGGTATCAGAAATGGATAACTGATTGTTATGTTCTTTAGTGTATATAGGTGTTCCTAGCTTGTCAAAGTTTCTATTATTTTATTTACTATGCTCTTTGATAAAATGTTACACATTTTTTCCATTAAGTGTCTGCAACAATGTTTATTATTTTGTTTCATATATCTTACGAGTTTGAATAAATTTCTCCATTTTAGATAAAGGAGCGAGAAAGTCTGTTTGGTGTACAGTACCAATTTATTTAATTTTTTGAAAATAGAAAATAATTTAAAAATCTGAATGCCAAAAAGAAATAAAAAGTAAACAAGGGATGAAAATAATGTGCATAGTAATAAATTTAAGAAACAATGCAGTACGAATGCTCTGTGCAGACTGAATTTCTCTAACCGGGTAGGAAGTGCGAAGATAGGAGTGATGAGAGATGTGCAAAGATAGGAGTGATGAGAGATGTGCAAAGATAGGAGTGATGAGAGATGTGCAAAGATAGGAGTGATGAGAGATGTGCAAAGATAGGAGTGATGAGAGATGTGCAAAGATAGGAGTGATGAGAGATGTGCAAAGATAGGATTGATGAGAGATGTGCAAAGATAGGATTGATGAGAGATGTGCAAAGATAGGAGTGATGAGAGATGTGCAAAGATAGGAGTGATGAGAGATGTGCAAAGATAGGAGTGATGAAAGATGTGCAAAGAGAGGAGTGATGAAAGATGTGCAAAGATAGGAGTGATGAGAGGTGTGCGCTACTCAGCATGCACGCACCCTAAACATTCTCCAAAATATTGGGGAGAGAGTAAAAATGTGTGTGTTAACACAGAATTTAAAATGCATCCAGCAAAAGCTGCCTTCGAAATAATTAATTTTTTTGGAACATATTATGATCTCTCTTCGATATAAGCCTATTAAAAATAAGATTAAATATTTTCTTAAAAACAGTTTTTAAACTATGTTTATTAAATGCTATTTTTATCATATTAGTTTAGTTTTTTAATTTGCCAACTCAAAATACATAGGCCTAATACATGCAAAATTATACACCTTTCTTTCATATTTATGAAAATTCTCAGTAGTTTTACTATAGACTATTAAGAGTTATTAGTTTTAAAGAAAAACCAAGTGTATTTAATAATGAATATAAGTTCAAAATAGGTTTTTTCATAAACTTGCTACATGAATCAGTAAATGGACAATTCAGTAACGTTGACCGATTGTTCGTGACTGGTTTTGTTGTTGTTGAATGGACTAGTAGCAAAACAAGGCACTAAGCTATCATTTCTGTTAGAGGTTACATTTCAGCTTGAAACATGTGTACTAAATTACATTTATTTTCCGGCAAATTATAATTTATCCCCAAGTAATCAACGTGACCAGTTTGTCATATAATTGAGGTTCGATACATTTATTACCTGAATTGATATTTTATGGAGAAATTAAAAAATCACATTGGTAGATTGACTATGATCATGAACCACAACAAACAAAGATTACAGTAACGCTTCCCACCCTTTAAGAGCGTATGCTAAATGGTATGGTGCCAGTTTTATATTTTTTGCAGCCTACATCAGGGATGAGTAATATTAATTAAAAAACACTGTTTTAACACTGTTTTCATTTCTAAACTGTTGTCTATTGTTCAATTTGCTTTATTGATATTGCAATACAATTTTTTTTTTTAAAGTTTGATTTCCATTCTAGATCATTTGGCTTTCAGGGTGAGGACAGTGACCAAATTTCATAACGCTAGAAAAAGATAATTTTAAATAGGTTTTAACCATTATTATGTAATAAAATTATCAATTATATAAGGAAGGTAAGAAGGGACTGGAAATAGAAACACACCATACTAAAATAAATTATTTGCCATCACTTTCATCCATGGGGATTGAAACTGACCCATTTTATGATCCCATTAGTCTAATTAATATGCATATACCTCGAATAGGTACCTACTAAGACGTGGTGAAAGAAAAAAGTAATCGGCCCTCCCTCACACTGGTAAAAACTTAAAACTTGCATTTATGTTATTTAGGTAGCCTTGCTGTTATGGGTGTAGGGAAGCCCCTTGCCTAAATCTCTATCCATGGTAAATTTTTTACAAAAGGGTATAATATTAACTTGGAGGGGGTAGGGTGGGGTGGAGTGGAGGGCAACAGGCCGGTAGTGACAACATGAAAAAAGGACTGCTGATCAAATTTAAGATTTTATAAGTAACTTGAAGTGTAGGCTTACACCAGAATTTTTGGAGAGGAAAGAAAAGCCAAGTTTTGGAAAACTGAAGGGATTGGTCAAAGATGGTCATATACTAACCACACACAGGGTGGCTACAAAACATATTTTACAAAATTCCCTGACTTTTCCAGGTTTTCCAGGCAACATTTTTCAATTTTCCCTGACTACTTTTTTCCAGTTTTAATGGTGGATGATGACTTGTTTTATTTATTATTGATCACATATTAAAATAGTTTGTATCTACTAAACATAAACAGTCTTATCACTTATTTTAAAAATTAAAATGTTATTTTATTTAGATATTATTAATTTTTGTTTTAGTGTTTAGTTGCGAAATTAATGGGATTTTTAGACTTTTTTTTTAAATTCCCTGACTTTTCCTTATTTTTTAGTTAAATTCCCTGACATTTCCCTGTTTTCCCTGTCATTCAAAAATTCCCTGACTTTTCCAGGTTTTCCCTGTTTTCCCTGTCTGTAGCCACCATGACACACCTAATGTAAGGTAGCCTAATCACTCCTCTTTCGCTTTATTAAACTGTGTTAAAAGTAGTGATCACTTACTTGTGTATGGCGGCAACAGCAAGAGACCGTGTCTTAACCACTTCTTTCTTGACTATGTTGGTGGTTGAGGTGGAATCTTCCTCCCTTGATAGGATTTTGTTACTCAACTCTCCGAGTGCTGTCCTTTGAACCACATTTCCTTTTAGACTTTTACCAGCAATCACTGTAGCTTTCCTCTCAAATGTTATATTCTTGGCTTTATTAGTAGGCTTGCCGATATTAATGTTCTTAACACCTGCCACAGCTTTGGCCATGATTTCGTTTTCTTGTTTCACGTTTAAGGACTGAAAAACAGAAGAATAAATTGTTTAAAGATCTCCCTAAATAGTGATTTAAGCTTCTCATTGAAATAGATGCAGAATAAGGTGGTGTCTTAACAGTTTTACTATTGGTTTATGGGTTAATATTATATTACCAGACATGGCAAGCTTGGTTATAATAGTGTTAACGGTATTTCATTTTCAGGCCTCCAAAAATACGGTAACAAGTCTCCAGTGACAACAATAAATTTCTACCTAATGAGTTACTTTGCCAATTTAATCTACACAATTTTTAATATATTGTCTTTTGAAGCATACAAGTTGACCAATTTTTAAAAAGACATACACAAAGTTTTTGACAAATGTAAAAGTTTGTTTTTAATCTCTAGAGGCTTATACCATGTGAAATCATCTAAAATTTGAGGAATACAATATCTGTGTGCTCTTACATCTAAAATTTCCTTTATATTTCTTCTTGTGTAGAATATATGGCCTAAAATGTATGGCTTTATTATTTTTCTAAGCGATTTTTCAGGTCAAAAATGCCCCCTCAAGCCACTCCCAATCATTTGATTTCAAATAGTACAAATATAATAATTATGCTGTAACACATTACATTTGGGGAAAAAATAAATAAATAATAATTTCATAATAGGGTCTACATTTTAGGCATATAACCCAACCGGGTAGTAAGACACGATGTGGTGCTAAAAAGCAGCATAAAACTAACACACTAATACTTAGGCTTATGTTCTTCCATATAGTTTGAGCCAGAATGGATCATTAATTCCTAGAGCTTTAATGGCTATTTTTTTAAGCACCACATTTTACTAGGCCTACCCATTGGGGTTATATGCTTATGTATTAATTACGCTAATAGTTTTAGGGATTAGAAAGGTTATATTTATAGGAAGTGTACCTGTATTAGTGTGGAGGGAGAGTGAAAAATCACTATGGAAAAACCACCTTCAATACACCCAACCGAGATTAGAACCTCAACCTCCCCATCATCAGCAATCTAGTCTACTGAGAGAGTAGCGTGTTAGATCACAGGGAATCACTTTCAGAAATTGGAGTTAAAGAGAATTTAAAAAAAAAAGAAAGGGTGACCAGTTTCAAAGACTTTCAAAGTTCTCCCCCCCCAAGTTTCATAAACGGATCATAACATACACTCTGTCCTCAAAATTTAATAAAAATACATTTAAGTGATGAGAGCATAGGATATGTTTTTATAAAATAACAGTGTGTTTTAAGTTTAATGATTTCTTTATTATTTTCACAAGTTCAAAAAGGTTTGTAAAAGTTGTTTGTTCGTTTGAACCTACTTAGTGACACTCTTCTTGAAGGAATGAAATAATACAAGTCACCATTTTTATATTTATATGTAAAATTTTTTTTTTTAGGAATTTGTGGGAATTTACACTTAGCAAAAGTCACAATAGTGAATAAATTATTAAATCTATATAATAATTTCAGTTAGGTTTAATATTTAGTCGAATAAAGTATGTTACAATATCAAGAGATCACCAAGACCTATAACTAGGCAACAAAAAACTTAAATTTGAGCTCTCGAAATAAAAACACTATTCAATATGCCAACAAACTTCTATACTGAAGGAATCAACTGAACACCTTGAAGGGTAAGGAGATCCCATGCAAAAGGAAATTCATCCATTTGTTGAAAGAAATTGAGTTGAGAGCTGATCTGTTATCACAAAGGCAGTGACTTTCACATTATTATTTAGTAGCTATGTTATCAAAAAGCAACAAATCCCATTTTATTTGTCTATTCAATACAAAGATTCAGTGCAAATAGTAATATATCCAGAGCTTAGGTTTAAGCAAAAAGTAATATGTCCTTCCCACAAATGAACAACTGTTTAGTGAATCATGTGGTCTCCCTCCTCCAATAGAGAATTCTTATTTTGGAGGTTATGTTGTAAGTGTTGTTTATGATTGTAATTTACTGGTTTAAAAAAAATCAATTATCTTGTGGTTGCTGTAATGGAAGACTGCAATATTAGGATCGGCGACTATAGTCAAAGGACTCTAAAAAGAGGAAAAGGAATGAATCAAAGCAGGACAGACTGAAAAAAACACCACCTCAGTGCTCCTGGAATAAACCTCTTTCACGCCTGTTTAAATGACATAAAAACTTTAATATGTAGAACAATCACGTCAAGAGCTGTTTTACAAATAAGGAAAAAACTTTAAGATGTACCTGACAAGACTGTACAAGACCGCTTATTGCAAATTTAATGACATTTGAAAATGTGAAGAGACAAAAACCTTTATGCCTAGAAACAAGGTTGCAAACAACCAGCAAAAAGATAAGCCTAAACGTCAAGCTTTTTCAGTTAAATACTAATCTTTCAATAGAAGATAACACAAAATACACAGTATGCAAGAAAATTTTAATGCACAATACAGGAATGAAAACCCAGGGTTCTTACAGACATATAAAACATACATTTAAGGACTTTTTAAGGACTAAAACTTACTTCTCGTAATGCCTAGAACTAAACATGTCAATAAAAGAAATTATAAATTGTATCGAATTTTAAATAGATTGAAAACAGCTTTTCACTAAATTTAATTAACATAAGTGGACTATAAAAATAGTAAATTTAAAACTTTGTTGCCACTTCACTCGCCTTGGTTTATTGGTTAGTGCAGTACCAAGTGTTAATAGGTAGTCAAATATACTAAAAGAATTATTACAAATGACAGTTTTAAAGCAACTTAAAAAAATAATAAAAAATGAATGCACATGAATTGAGATTTTTAAATAAATATAGGAAATTAAAGAAAACAACAATGTGTTTCATTGACAGTATGCAATGCATTTGTCAGGGAGGTTAACACTTTCACTGTACCCCTATAGAGATCTAATCCCATGGGTGCAACTATCTCAGAGCTGATAACACGATAACAAATAAAACAAAAGCAGCTGGAAGAGCAGCTGAGAGTAAAGTAAACAGGAGACAACAGCTTGATCAAAGAGGATGCGCTAAATATCTACCACCCCAGTGCTTCTTAAATCATGGTCTTTACAGCCACTCTTCACGACCATTTCAAAAATAAATATTGAAACCTGGAAATTCCAGGACTTTTCAAGGCCCAGAGCAATTTAAGGACTTTTCCAGGCCTTGAACAAAGACCCACTAAATTCCAGGTCTTTCAAGGACCTATGAACCCTGAAAACCAAATGGCTTTTTACAAAAGCTAAAATGATTTATGAAGGGACGATTTTAAAAGTAAAAGAGTTAGAGAGAGAGAGAGAGAATAAGTTATAAATTAGTTAGCCTACTAGAAAAGAATACTGTACTTCGTTGTTGGGAGAGCCACTATAATCGCTCAAAATTAAAATGCATCTACCTTCACAGTGACATGAACCAGTATATATACCTAATGCTTTCGTTAGCGATACCTTTAATGTTTCAAAAAGTAAGTTGTTTTATCAGATTTTTCTAGAAGGGTTCAATATTGATTTTCGAACTTCAGTCTTTGATCCGTGTAGGCTAGTGTAAAGATTTAATTTTAAAGAAACCGGTTCACAAGAAGAGAGCAAACACCTTCAGAAAGCTTTTTTTATAAAGGAAATCAATATGAGTTAACATAAGCCCTACTGTTTCAATTTGCAGAGATGCAACCTTTACCCAAAGCATCTAGCTCTGAAGCTTTTTCTTGAATCAACTGAGTCCCTACACAATCGGTGTTGTCAACTTTAAAAAATAAATAATCCTTTTCTCATTGCTGGCCTCTGAAGATGAGGTTTGGTGTGGCTCTGTGGAAATTACCTCAGCTTTATAGCATTTTTTTGAGAAATTTGGATTTGTCAGAGATTTGGTGTATTTGACTGTTCTGTGATGGATGTCCAGGTGAGAACAAGAATAATATCATAGTTTAAAGTCTTCTCCACTTTCTGGGTTCAACAAACTCACCTGAAAGTCTCAAAGAAATCAAAGTGACATTCAGTGTTCGAGGTCACAACTTCCTCCCTGCAGATCGAGTATTTGGTAATGTTGAAAAACTTATGAGAAAGAAGCCAATAATCGAGTGTTGACTGGAATTTGCTGGACTTAAAATATTTGTTTCAATATTTCCATAATGTAAATAACATTAAAAGTAAAAAAACAATGTGACAAGACAGCGTCCGGTTCAGTTAACCTTTGTGGTGGAGGTTTTGGAAATACGGTAGTCGGGGGACAAAAAGCGATTTTTTGTGAAGGAAATTGTAGGAAATGGTTCCACATAAAGTGTGCAAATGTGAGCAATGAAGATTTTGGTTACCTTTCACGTAATACGCATGTAAAGTGGTTTTGTGTGAAGTGCCACGAGTTAGACAGTGCAGACAGTAAATGGCACGAAAGTCTAGACAACCGAATCGACGAAGTATTTGAGGTTTTGACCAGCTTATCTGAAAAGAATGAGGAAGTAACAAAAGTAAAGGATCGTGTCTCAGCCCTGAAAACTACAACTAGTCTACAAGAAGCAATGCTAAATGAGTTGAACCAATACTCAAGAATAAACAACATTATTATACACAGACTGCCCAAAGTGACTGATGAGTGTGTTGTAGATTTGGTAATCAAACTAGGCCTTGAGGTTAGGAGTAAAAGTGGAGCCAACAGACATAGACACAGCCCATCGACTGCAAGCTAAAAAATCAAGCGTCCCAAGCATAATAGTGAAGTTCACGCGGAGATCTACCAAGGAATCCCTTCTACTCAATAAGCATAAACTTAAAAATGTTAACTCCACAAAGCTTGTAAATGCTGCTGGCCACCCGCTGTACTTCTCAGAGCATCTAACACCTCTGAATAATCTGTGGTTCTACCAAGCCAGGAAGCTCAGAGATGATGGGGCTTATAAATATTGTTGGGTTAAAAATGGCAAGATATTTTTAAGATCTGATGACAACTCTGCAACCATTAGGTATAACGGGAATAATTTAGATGGCAGTGTTTGTACACCTGCAAACATGCCTGAAGTTATTGCACAACAAAAGGATGATAGCTTTGTAACTCTGAATAGGAAGCAGAAGATAAACAAGCAGAATGGAAAGAAAAAAATAATTTAATATCCAATGTGATGTGAATTTAATCATGTCTTACTTTAGGTACTTTAGTTTATTTATCACTATATTCTGTTTTTTATATCCAACACAAGCCAGGGAGTGCAACTTGCTGTGGCCAGCCTTTAATATTACCTGTGTTAGGAGTTATGTGGGTCATTCCAAAAATAAAGCACTGTTTTAGTGTCCGGAAATATATGTGTTATCTGTAAATAAACTAAAAGAGATAAGAAAATTGAAACAATACCATATTATAAGCAGGAGACATCTTGATTTATAAATAAACTTTTTAAATTGTTAAATTTGTTTAGTTGTCCAAAACTACACAACCTTTGAACTAGTGTACTATTAAAATGGGTATCCCAATTCACAGTTTAAAGTGTTATTTTTAGTTTTATCCTAACTTACAATAATGTGAATAATATATTTTAACACCCTAGGGAAAGAATATATTACTAAGAATTTGAATCAAAAGTCAAAATATGATTTTTATTTTTTTTTGTATATTTTATAAATTAAATATGTGTGTCCCATATTTTTGTCCACTGTGTTACTTCCCCTTTGTTACCATATTATTGGACATTTTAAAACTTTTAGTTGGCATCATTGTGAAGACAAAGGTTGTAAAGAAGATCAGTTTGATTTCATGATCAGCCATTTTTGTTAACTTTGGTTGTTAGTGCCAATATTAAAAGAAGTGTGTTTTTTCAAGGTAGGTGTGTTTAATCATTGTCCATTGTGTTACTTTTATTATCAGCAGAAATATATATACATATTTTAATCTGTTCTATAGCTATTATTACTCATGGCTCTATATGTACATTTAGGTTGGCTTAGTGATTATTCACTTTAAATCAGCCACATGGCTAAATTCTGAAGTTAGAGTGTCCCCTTTGTTACATGTCTCCTGTGTTACCTTGTACATGGTAACACAGGAGACAATTTGATTACTCTAGACCCTCCCTATCTTTAATTAACACAGGAGACAATTTGATTACTCTAGACCCTCCCTATCTTTAATTAACTAGTATTTAATATATATTTGCCTGACTACTTATAGATCTAAACTGGTAGCCATAAGTGCTTATTTACATTGTTTGTTCTCCATACAGAAAATGCCATTAACAGCAGCAGAGAAACAAAAGCAGTACCGAGAAAGAAGAAAGATAAAAACAAAGAAGAAGAATCCAAGAGAAAAGCACGAGAAAGGTATCACTCTTCAAAACATTTAGTTAAAGATATGTCAATGAGAGAAAAAAGATTAGCAAGAAGAAAGTGGCGAGCTAGCAAAAAACTTCAGAGAAGTGTTGCGAAATCAGGTAAAGAGACCGTTGGAATAACCTCACCTCCCTTGCCAAATAAAGTAAATGATATTCAAGAAGATAATTCAACAAGAGGGCGTAAAAAACTAAGGCGGGATAGAACAAAACTCTACAAGGAAAACATGAAGCTTAAAAATGAAAATAAAAAGTTGAAGCAAAGTATTGAAAAATACAGAAAGCGTGCTTACAGAGCAAGTAATGGTAGAGAAAGCCACAAAACTGAACAATTGACCCCACGTTCAAAAACAAAAGCATTTTTGGAAAAAAGTTTACCAGGCGTTAGAACACCAGGAATTAGAAAAGTCTCAAAACAGTTATTCAAGTACCATACATTGACACACGCCATGTCATCTGAGTACAAAAGAAATAAAAAAAGGAGTCAAAAAGAAGGCTTAAAAGCCGTTATTAGGAGTAAATTGCTCAAGAAATATAGGATGCTTCGAGAGGTGGGTTTTGAAGCATTAGGCCTAAAGTGCAGAATTACAAAGGCGACCAAGGCTAAGAAAAAGCTGTCTAAAACTGTTAAGATGATACAAGAGTTCTATTTAAGAGATGATGTAAGCAGAGCTAGTTCAGGCAAAAAGGAAACCATCACAAAACACAAAGAAAAAGTACAGAAAAGGTACATGTTAGATACCATGAAGAATTTACATGATACATTTTTAAAGGAAGGAGGACACTGTTCTTATTCGTCTTTTACAGCTCATCGCCCATTTTATGTATCAACACCTATAGTTGATAAACGAGATACTTGTGCTTGTAAGTTACACAGCAATATTACCTACAAAGTATCTGCCCTTAAAAAACTGTGTGCTATCAAAACCAATGATGTGAATTTGTTAGTTGAAATGACTGTTTGTAATATAGATTCTAAAGACTGTATGTACAATGAATGTAATACTTGTGCAAAAAAGTGTGTTCCTGTTGACATTATTACAGAAAATGCAGAAGTTGAATGGTATGAATGGGTCCGGAAAGAAGAAACATATGACAAGGAAGGTAAGCCAATGAAAGTTAAGAAAATTTCAAAGGATAAACTGAATGCTCCAATAAGCACATTTACAACAAAATTTCACCAAGAAATGATCCTTTTTAAGAAACATGTTTTCAATATACACAAACAATACAAAGCCTATAGGAGTTGTCTTGACAATCTAAAGCCAAATGAAGCTGCTATCCACATCGATTTTAGCAAAAATTACAATTGTAAGCTTGCAGAAGAAGTTCAGGGCCACCATTTTGGGGCATCCCAAAATCAAATCACACTTCACACAGGTGTTTTATATTGTAATCAACATGAGCCAGAATCATTCTGCACAGTGTCATCTAGTAATGAGCACAATCCTAGTGCAATATGGGCCCAACTAGCACCTATAATGAATTTTATAAAGACAAATGAGCCTAATATGGACACACTACATGTATTTTCTGATGGACCATGTACACAGTACAGACAAAAACAAAACTTTTAACTTTTTAGTCACAAACTTTTTGAAAATGGATTCAAGCAAGGAACATGGTCTTTTTTTGAAGCTGGACATGGCAAAGGAGCAGCTGATGGAATTGGAGCAGTTTTAAAGCGAACAGCTGACAGACTTGTGTCCCATGGTAATGACATTGCTAATGTTCACCAGTTCCTTCAATTGGTGGAAAAGGAAACAACAATTAAGCTGTTTGTTGTGACTGCGGAAGAAATTGATTGTGTCCGCAAAACACTTCCATTGACCATACCAGTGCTATCTGGAACTATGCGTTTACATCAGTTAATTGTAAAAGAAAAAGGGTGTATCAACTATCGGGATATTAGTTGTTACTGTGAAGAGCTGACTAATAAAGGGTTTTGCAATTGCTATGGCACCAAGACATATAATTCTTGTATTGTTAGTAATCAAAATCAAGAAAAAGGAAAAGCAGGAGGCGGCCTACATTATAAAAAAAAGAAAGCTAGTATTTATAATGATGTTTACCCTTCAGCCTCTACTGAAGATGAACTTTCGGAACCAAATGATAGGCCTAGAATCAAGGAATTACACAAGCCTAGTTCTTTCAATAAAGATACCTTTTTTAAAGAGTTGTCTACATTGAAAGAGCCCCACCCAAAAAATGTTGCTAGTGGAGTGTACATGTTAGTTCAGATTAAAGGAGGAAAAGGAAATGCAACTAAATATAAATATGTAGGAGTGAAGTTGAAGATGATGGTGATATCAAGGTAATGTTTCTAAGAGCAGTTGATGAAAGTGGTAGAAATTATAGAATTGAAGAGAATGATGTTTCATATGTGCAATTTGATCAAGTTCTTGAAATACTTGAAACACCAACTCTAAAAATGAAAGGTGACCGCATTTACTACCACTTCAATACTCCAGTTGATGTTTATGAGAAGTAATTACAAAGTGTTCCCAAACTTCTACTTGACATTATACATGATATTTTATAAAAAGTATGATCCATGTTTGAATTAGTTATGTATGCGATAATAATAACAATAATAATAAAGATCCAAGCCTCTTAGAAATATGTGTCCCTTGTGTTACTTATTGTGTCTCTTGTGTTACCATTTGTCCACTGTGTTACTGCCATGTTATTCTACTTTTATGAAAAAGTATTATAAATAAAAATGTAAAACAATAAGTCATTAAAAGTACAAATAATTATGATTTGCAAAAAAAAAATCAGTTGAATAATAATATCTTTTATAATTCACTTATATTAAGTTTAAGACATTCTAACAGGAAAAATAGTAACACAGGGGACATTGTGTTTAAGTTTTCGGTTTAAAATGTAACTTAAGTGATTACTAACACTATTAGTTTGATTGTGTATTCTATTTGATCAACCATTATCATAAAACTAATGCATTATTTGTAGTTTTGTTAGCTGGGCCAATTTTTATAAGGGGGTAACACAGTGGACATATTTCTTCACTTGTTCATGTATTTTATGTAATTTAATCTAAAAAAAATATTAAAAGTGTACTGCTGACTATATAATATTTTTTATGAATAAATAATCATTTCGGTCAAAGACATATTTTATAAATAATAGTAAAAAATATATTTTGGAAAACAAATTTCAAAAGAAGGGTATATTTTTGGAATGACCCATGTGCTACTTTATACATCTTATTTTGCCCCATTCAAATCAAGTGTCAAGTGGTTAAATGGTTAAACAACCTAATGCAATATTTGATGATGACATCAACACCAGATATTGTGCCCCAAACTGCCCGTACGAGTATTAGTATAAATAGTTATATTAAGTTAATCTCAAATGACAGTTTTTTAACCTTAACTTTAGTTCTCCTTAACACAGAAGCCTATGAAAACATATGAGCTAGGGCTTGACACAATTAGAGACTTCAAGTACTGCTACCCGAATCCCAGTGTGTCCATTTTCTATGCTAATATTAGAAGTCTCCATCATAAACTTGATGACATAAGTGCCCTATTAGAACATAAAGGCAACCGACCAGACCTCATACTCCTTACTGAGACATGGGTAAAGGAAAACGAAAGTAAATTTTTCAATGTTGAAGGTTACAAAAATATCTTCTCGTGTCGCAATGATAGGCCTGGGGGTAGTGCCTGCATCTACATTTAGAACAATCTTAACTTTGAAGTGATGCAAATAATTGAAAAGGATATTTACTACATAAACATCTATATACAGAATATAGAACCTCCTTTAAATATAAGTGTTGTATACAGGCCCCCCCAAACATCTCTAAATGATTTCCTTGATATGCTTTAAGAGATATTTAATAGTGTATATAAATATACTAGCATCATAGTGGGTGATTTTAACATAAATAGTACATATGGGAAGTATTTAAACCTGATAAAAAACTATAGGTTTTGTCTGTGTAATAGACTTCCAACAAGAGTGGATATATCTGAGAGTACAATTGACCATGTTATTACACTCAATCATATGATAGAATATGGATAAATAATATACACTCCAGTCTTAGTGATCATAATATATTAATAATTGAACTGGAGTCAAAGTGAAAAGTAGAACAAGGAATAGAAACCGAAGACAAAACCCAAACATTAAGATCAACTACAAAACCCCAACTAATATTCTCCTAGAAAAATTTAACTCACTAAATACTGACAGACTTGATGCAAATCAAATATATGGAAACATTTTTAACATTTTGAGTCAATCCTTAAATTTTGCCAAGAGAGGGCTAGATGATATGGGCAAAGAAACCTTCTTTAAATAGTCGAACTCCTAGGTCTAATTCATCAACGGGATAGGCTCTCTAAACTTGCCAAATTACATCCTCTTAATGTATATATAGCTAATGATTAGGTTCTATGCAGAAATAGCGTAACACTATGCCAGGCAATTTAATGACGCTACTGGTGATCCCAGGAGAATGTGGAGAATTATTAACGGTGCTCTGAATAAAACTAACTCCAAGTCTAATTCTAATGATATAAGTAAAATAATGTATGATAACCAAGAATATACCAACAACAAACAAATATGCGATATTTTATTGAGGTGAGGCATTCTTTAAGTATGAGAATACCGATAACGCCTTTGGAAAAACTTATACTATTGGAGGGAAAAAATGCTCAAATGTAAGAACCCTATAAAAAAATTGGATAACTCTGCTGATAAATAAGTCCTTTGAAGAGGGAACGGTCCCCGGTATCTTAAAAATTGCTAAAGTCATTCCGATCTTTAAGGGTAGTGGTACCAGGGCGGACACCTCTAACTATAGGCCAATATCGATTTTTTTAGCTGTTTCCAAAATTATGGAGAAAGTCGTGAAAAAAAAAAGACTTGTAAGCTACTTGGAACACAGTCACTTTTTCTCTACAGGACAGTATGGTTTTAGGGATAAATCAAACACACTAATTGCATGCATGGACCTAGTTGACTAAATTCAAACTGCTCTGGACAGTAATTTGTGGTCAGCTGGACTATTCATAGACTTGAAAAAAGAATTTGACTGTGTAGATCATTCCATCCTAATTTACAAACTAAAATTGGTATACATGGAGTAGTATTGGAATGGTTTAAGAGTTATTTATTCAATAGGTCTCAGTTTGTCTCAATAAATAACTCTACAAGTACGGAGGAACAAATCAGGTGTGGAGTTCCTCAAGGATCAGTTCTGGGCCCTATATTATTCCTAATTTACGTAAACGATATTGCCAAGGTAGACTTCAAAGGCCATATTCAATTATATGCGGACGACACATGTTTTGTGTTTGTTGAAAAATCACTGCTAAATATTAAACAAAATATGGAATCTGACCTGGCATTACTTGATGACTGGCTTAAAATGATAGACTAACACTTAACCTAAATAAAAGCAATTTTTTGAGTTTTAATAGGCCTAATAGTAATCATGACAGCGGTGTTAAGATAGACTTCCAAGATAAAGAATTAAAACAAGTAAAGGAGGTAAATTACTTAGGTCTGTTAATGGACTCCTCACTTAGCTGGAAACCACATATACAGTTCATAATAAATAAAATAGCTCCTGTGGTAGGGATACTTAAAAGATTGTCCTATAAATTCCCCCCTAATGTACTTAGACCGCTTTACTTCTCTCTAATCCATTCCCATATCAGCTACCTTAATGTTATTTGGGGCTGTGCCTATCTCAATCATCTTAGCGGCCACTTACAGTTCTAGAGAATAGAGCAATCAAAAACTTGTACAGACTCCCTTACCTCACACCTACTAATGATGTATACAGTATCACTAACATTCTGCCCTTAAGGAAACAAATAATATATGACTCTGCAATAACATTTCTCAAAATAGGTAGTGTTACAACTTTAAGCTCAATCAAAGTGGATAAAAACCTTACACATGGTCACTTAATTAGAGGACATAACAATCTCAGTATTGCTCATTATAATACAGTAGATTATGGACTAAACTCCATTTATGCTAAGGGCACACGATATATCAATAAAATTCCTAATGGCATTAAAACATTGGAATTATACAAGCGAAAAAAAAGCTCAAATCATGGATAAGGGTAGCTTCCTTGGAGTCTTTAAGTTAATTGTTATTTGATAATGCTTGCTCTATAACTCATGTATCTAACTACATTCAAAATCTTACAATGAATAGGTACTGCACATATTTCGAGCTGATTGCTATTTGTTCACAGCTGTCTTTTGTTCTACCACCTAATGTATAGTTTATAAACTTTTATTTAGGCCTTTTTTTGGTTATACTATGGGTCATACATAATACACTCTCTACCTCAATGTTTTGTTTGCATATTTGACTTCAGATAATAAGGTTAAATTATGAATGTCCTCACCAAAAGTATGGTTGTTATGAATCAATACATGAATTTATCTTTCACCTGCATCATCTTCCCTCCCCCTCCCCCACCACCCAACTTATCTTCTATTATATTTATGTATTATGTACTTGTCTTTTTTTATGGTTAACTGAACCGGTTTCTTTGTAACTTTAATGTAACGAGCTAACTGCTCATTTTAAAGACAAATAAAACAAACAAACAAATCTTTATAAAAAATATTCCGCCTAAGTTTTTGGTTAGCCTAAGTAATTGAGCATTTCCAATTTGAGTCTGTAAATGAAACCTACAGGCAACTTCAAAAGAGAGGATGGGGATTAAGACAGTACTTCCTTGTTCTACTTCAAAACTTTGGCCATACTATTTCTAAAGAAAAGGCTAATGTTGAATCACTGCTTGCCACCATGGACCCTGGAAAGATAATCCGATGTTTGCCTGGTATAGGGATATATGCCTGTTATATACTCCAGAGATGCAAATAGTAGCTGACACCAAAGTAGGCCTAGTGTGTGAATGCTTAGAAAAATATGAAGGAATGCACATATAAGAGTTGTCTCAATTTTGGGTTTTTGTAATTTCAGAACTTTTAATGATAAGCCTACTTATTCCACTTTTTCTTTTGTTGGTAATATTTTAATTCTTTACATAAGTTATCGGTAGCTTAAAACTAATAAGAAAAAATTCTTCATCGTTGTATAATTAAAGTGGTGCCCCCCCTTTTTTTTTGCATTTAATAAATTAAATATTTAAGGTAAAATATCTGAAACATATCTTAAACAACAAAAGCAGTACCAGTTAAAATATCTTATCACAGATAACAGATCACATTATTCTAGAAGAAGAAAAATTAAACAGTTGCCAGTCAAACTCTGCATAGCCGGCGTGTCAAGGGTAACTTGCCGTCACCCTTGATCTCAAGGACTTGTGAGGGGTGCATCGGCACATTAGTGACTATTCGGACGGTTCTACACTTGATCACATGATTGCCAATGCAACTATCGAGTGAACGTCAAAGGTCGACGGCGTGTGAAGTAGAATATTTGGATACAGCCTAGATTTTTTTAAAGCAGTTTTTGGTTTAATTTTGTGTTGTCTACCTTATGTATAAAGGCACTTTGTGAAAACTGTTATTTCTTTTAAAAATATCTATGTAGCACTTATTGTGAAGAGTTAATTAGTTGCTTAAATTGTATTATATCAAAAAGTAATAACTTATTTAAAGTCTACAAATATTTTTTATAAGAAAAGTGGTGTGGGTCTACACAAGTTAAATGTTTGTAAAATGAGGTGAAATATATCCTAAAGCTTAATTTTAGGTACTTACATTAATATTCCTCAGTCTAAGCGACATGGTTTACAGCAATTCGTACCGAATCAAACAAAAGTAAAAGGATAACCATGTAAATTGTGAAAATGATAAAATCGTTGGAATAACGTGTTTGAAATGTAACAGTTGAATGACGAATGACGCTAAGAACAATTTTCCGTCCAATGGGTTTAATGGATTTCCAGCATAGACAGTGTTGCCAACTCTACCGTTTCAAGTTATAGTACATGAACCTGAAATGGATTGTATTTTTACCGGTAGGATACTAATTTCTGACATAATATTGATAAACCCACCGATTTTAATAAAAAATAATAATTGATGTAAAATGTGGTATACTGTGGTATATTACTTTTAGAAAATATCATAAAATTGGATTGTACAGGTAGTGAAATTATATCAAAAGTAGTATCCAGATCGTACAGCTGGCAAAACTGAGCAGAGATAAACGAAAAGAAAAGTACCAATTCCAATATTATTTATAATATTATTACATTTTGCGTTAATTATTAGTTATTTTAAGATCATAAGACATAAAAAGTAATTTCCGATCAAATATAATTATTATCTAAACAATTAAAAAAGACTTTTTATAAAATCGTTAAAAATTGTACCCAAACATTAACGTTTAAAACTTTGGTTATAAAACTAGATTAAAGATTATAGCGGTGGTATTTTTCTGAATAAAATTTATTTGTAAACAGTATTTTTGTTGAAAGTTATAATTGATTATAATTTAACATTAGTTTGGCAGTTGGCAACATTGCATACATCTGTCGACGTGTGCTCTTTATGAAAAATAATATTTTTCATCCTAGAGATACTTTTTGCATATTTAATTTATTAAATCGTTGTGCCAGTTTTTTTCGCACACACTTTTTAACAGATACAGGCAACATTAAATAGTATTTACTGAATATAATAAAAAATGCAGTTTTTCAACACTATTCCGACACATATGGATTATGATGGCCAGCGGAAAGCAGAAAAATTATATCGCATCATTATTACATTATTTGGCGGTGTTGGTTTAGTTTGGGGGTACATTATTCAACAGTTCTCCCAAACTGTTTATATTCTGGGAGCAGGATTTGTTCTCGCAGCGTTAGTGACTGTTCCACCATGGCCAATGTACAGGAAGAAAGCGTTACAATGGCAGAAACCTCGTCCGGAGACAGAGGGATCAGAACAACCTTCCAAGACCAAAAAGAAGAAATGAGATACTTCAAAAGAATAATGTATTGTGTTTGGAACCCTTAATTTCTGTATTGTTAAATAAATTATTATAGATAATGTAGGTTTTTTAATCATAACTTTTGAGTAAAATTCAATTCAAATTATTAGATCTTCCACTTTGATGACTGAATGCAAAATGTAGACTTAAGAATTATGTTTCAAATACCAGTAACCACTATCCAAATTTTGCATTTTTTGTGAATAGCTTTGTATGCTTTGTGTGAATGTCAGCGACATGTCTTATGACACTACTTAGATGCATAGATTTAATACTTACATCTACTTTAAGAAAAAGGATTTATAAAGAGTATTATTAATCACTATAAAACACTTGGTACATTAATATACAGTAATTATTTTTGAAAAAGTGATAGTACGCATTATTTGTGCCATTTTAGGGATCTTTTTCATTGTTAGGTTACAAGACTTAGCTATTGTATTTCATTTTATCACACGCACAAGAGTATGTAGAATAGAACGACACCAAGATTTATACTTTTACACACTTTTAATAAACTTTACATTCAAACAAAACTAGACAACATATCGCCCAAATCTCTTTCAAAATGTAAATACCGGTATTGACGATGAAATGTAACTTTTCTGTGATCCTGTGCACCAAAATGGATATGACATTGTATAATGTGTACCACCGCCGTTGAATTAATACATTGAATATTTTATCTTATTTAATTTACTAAACACATGAACTGGTTAGCTTAGGCTTTGTT
Organism: Timema podura; assembly: GCA_033556935.1. Classification (NCBI taxonomy): domain Eukaryota; kingdom Metazoa; phylum Arthropoda; class Insecta; order Phasmatodea; family Timematidae; genus Timema; species Timema podura. The sequence goes on from JAVRXN010000009.1 coordinate 57,586,468, forward strand.
GAGATAGTGTCATCCTAATGAAAGGTTAGGTTAAGCTAGGTTGGAAAGTGTCTGAATAATTAATATGTAAACTAGTTGTCATTTTATTTACATGATACCATTAATATTATGTTCAAGAGGTTTTACACTTCTTCTAGAATTGTTATGGATTGGCTACTTATGATTATCTACATACTGTAAATTGTTTGAAGATGAGTGAAACTTTTTCTTATGCCTATACACTTCAATATTGTATCTATTTTAAGAAAGAAATGGCTGAGAATGGACAGATATAGCATACTGCCCCGAATTAATGTATCAAATTAATCAGTTTTGCCCTATTATGCATCATTGTGTGGACAGGGTTACCGGTACCACATACTTGGAAAAAAAAAGGGAGAGCCGAGTAAATACAGCAATTATTTTGAAAAGAAAAAAAAACTAAGAAATTTCTATAAAATTTGTAAATTTGTGACATTGAACTGGAAGTTTAAATATTAGGCCTTTGCATAGAAGACTTTGCATATTCAATTTTATGAAAAATTTAATTCAATTCCTTTATACAGACTACAAAACTTTCTGAAAAAATAAGAATTACTTTTATAAAACCTAGAAAATGCAGATAATTTCATATTAGAACCCTGTGGAAATACTTTTGAAATAGTTTCTTACATAGAGGTCATACCATCTAAATCTATGTTAGTATTAACATTCATTAAATCTAACCTATTTATATGTTAATATTCATGTTTATTCTAAGACCACCTATTCTACTTGTACCGACATCATCTTCATCATCATCATCAATTGTTTTACTATAAAACCTTTTATTTTTGTGCAATAACTTTAAACATTAATTAGACTATTGCATGTTCTTGTGAGTGGAAAGATTAAATTTCACACAATAATATTACACTTTTTACATTCATTACCGTTTCCAGCCTATGGTCTGAGTCAGTTTTTTATTCAAACCATATATTTTCTCACTACAATCTGGCTAAGCCTGTTGTAGCTTTATATGCCTTATAATTTTAAGATTAGGACAGGCACAACATCCAGTCCCTGGCTGTTAATGCCCATATTTTCATCAATGATAACGTTTTTGCCATGCCGGGAATCGAACCTAGGGACCCTTAACTCAGTATGGAGACATAATACCAACTGAGCTAAGGTGTTTGACAATACAATTACAACTTACAGTAACTTGGCTAACTTAATAGGAATAACTTAAAAAAAAAACACTACCAGTATATCAGATTTAAACCTAGTTACAGCAGTTAAAAACTCTAATATAATACACAAAACACACATATTTAATTTTATAGCTAAAACTTGTTTTAAGATAATAGTTTGTATGCTATGCTAACCTTTCAAAATTCTAATCTTTCATATTTAAAACAATTCAACATTTGATTAAGTTGGTATGGGTAAAATACATTAAGTTCTAGTTGTTTTTCTATAACACTGTCACAGATTAATAATTTGCGAGAAGAAGTATTAGCAACTTGGTTAAATGAGAATAAGGTATTTTATTTGGCTCTTAAGTTGGGTAAATTATTGTCTAAACTATTAACCAAAGGCTTGATATTGATATGTCAAATACGGTACTTACATTGTTATGGTGATCAAGAAAAAAGGAGTCAGACATTCAGAATAAGTCTACAAGACCCTGAACCTCAACATTCACTGGCTAAGAGAAATAATAAATAGTTGTTCACAGACAAACAAATAAAATTGAAGAGTCACCGAGGTTAGACACAGAAATTTGAAATATGGATTATCTCTTTAAAAAAAACTGCCAATCACAACTTAAATAAAAATAACTGGACCTAGGCCACATAAAAGTATATATACCTAACCCACAGCCTCCAGGTTAAAGTGGCTGAGCTCCTTGAGAGAGTGCGAGCCCTTCAACAGGAGTATTGTTAGGTGCCATCAAGGGACATTAAAAAAAAAGCTAAGTTTAAACATGGTTTCGCTAGAGAAAAGATACAAATGTCCATTTAGAGCCAATTGGCTAGGTTTAGGTGACACACCACACTCTCAGAAGATCCTACCTCACAAAGGACTTGAGTAGACTGCTCATTACAATTATAATGGTAATTATGACAAAACATTTGGAAGTGTTTTTTTAACACTGAGCATTGACACTAGTTAGTGAACCCCAGTGTTGATGGACTCAACTTAGCTCAAGGTGCACAGCGAAACTACCTTAAAGATGAAGAGTTGGTGTATACTTTATCTGTGGCCCTATGACAATGGGACCTCAAAAGGTAATGAAGGGGTTAGGGTTGACCCAACCCTCCTATCATCCTCACTATGAAGTTTGATATATTTAATTCACAAGTTAGGCCTAGGCTATAAGTTTAAATGTGGCCGAAAGCTAAGTGAAAGGTTTCTTTAGATTTCTTGTCTTCCCCTATTTAATATTTAAGCAATTTTCACTAAATTGAGTTGATTATGCATTAAAATGTCAAGTTGTTTTCAATTGCAAGTAATAAGTATTGAGTACCTGATATGTATATCAGGGTTCCTACGGTCTGGAAAGTCAGGGAAAAAAATAACGGTCAGGGAAATGACAATTCATGTCACACTTGAGTTTCATCGGAAATTGTAAAGCCGCAGAAGGAAGGTGTTGCCAAAAGTGAAAGTAGTGTAGTGGCTCGAAGAAACCCTAACACTTTTGTTATGAAAGATAATATAAATAAGGCGGAAGTCATTTGGGCTTTGCAAGTTGTTGACAATAAAATGTATTTCAATTCGTGCAATAATTTAAGTACAATTTTTCAGTTTATGTTTCCCGAGTGTTCCATTGCCAGTGCCTTTACTCTTGTGGTGACAAGGCTGCATATTTCATTGTGCATTGCTTGGCTCCATTCTTTCATAACAATTTACTGGACTACCTAAAATCATGTAACAACTTTGTAATTTGTTTTGATGAAGCATTGAATAAAGTTATTCAACGAGGACAAATGGACATTGTAATCAGATTCTGGGACAAGGAAAATCATAAAGTTGTCAGTCATTGCTTGGACAGTGTTTTTTTCGATAGAAGCACCGCCGAAGAATTACTAAAGCATTTCTCTGATGGTATTTCTCCTCTTCCTTTGTCTAAGTTGATACAAGTGTCAATGGATGGCCCAAATGTCAATTTAAAGTTTATAATGCTTCTTCAGGAACACATAAAATCTGTCACAGACAATGAAGTATGTATTTTGATAAATCTGAGGACATGTGAGCTTCATATTGTTCATGGTTCCTTGAGAACAGGAGTGGAACATATCAATTGGGATAAAAATTGCTTATTGTGTCACACGTACTACCTATTCACTGACTCTACAGCTCGTCAAGCATTGTTTACCCAGTTGAAATGGTGTACAACTTTTCCTTTGAAGTTCTGTGGTGTGTGGTGGTTAGAGAATGCAACGTTCTTTCAAAAGGCATTACAAATATGGGTCCACATTGTTAAGTTTCACAAAGAAGAAAAGCTTCCTAAAACAAAACCTGTAGCGATACTGAAAGGAGCAGCCTGTGATCCATTCCTGAAGTGTAAACTAGCTTTCTGCAAAACAATTGCAGATGGATTTCAGTTTTTCCTTTTTGATTGGGTTTGATATATTTTGTTATTTTTTCCATCATTTTCCCTGAACTGATTGGCAAGACGTCTGCGTTCTTATTCTTCCATGAGAGGTGAGGCAAGGTCGGCTGTAGGGGAGGAGGAGACCGAAATAAATGTAATTAAATTAATATTTCCATAAAATTATAGTGGAAATTTTGTGAGAAGTTGGTCAGGGAACTTGGGAAAATAGTCAGGGAAAGTCGGGGAGAATTTTTTTTACAAATACTGTAAGAACCCTGTATATACAAACAAACCTAATCACGCTGTTCCCTTACAGGATAGGCAAGAAACTGTGTATATGATTTAGTTAAAAAAAGACTTAATACTTAACCCATCCTCACTAACTTTCTCCACCCTTCTCTATCCTTGCATACTCCCTTCTCTTCAACAACATGTATACACCGAGTCATACATGCGCTTTTGTTTTTAAAACTCCTAATGTTTCTCTTTTCCACAAATTCATCTACAACATTTAACCACGTCTTCCATGGCCTAACCCTTCATATATTTGCTTCATCACTCAATCCACACTCATCCTATCAAAATGCCCAAACCAACGTAAAACACTTCTTTCACATTGACCGATTGGACTCCCTTTCAAACCGCACTCCTTCAGCACCCATTCTTTTCCGACTCTGTCCATACCTTATATTTGTACTAGACATTTTTTTTTAGTGTTAATTTTTTTTTTTCAAAAATATTTATAATGTAAATTTGGATTTTTAAGTAAATTTATTATAATTGTAGAGTTTTTATTTTTAATTAAACAAACGGAGATATTGAGGGACTCTATTAGCCAGGTATAAAATAATATCTTAAAAACTCAGAAATTTTGAGAAAAATATAATAAATTTCCATTGGTGGGGCTTACTCAAATTTTTTGAATTTTGTAAAAATTGTCAAGTTGGAGCAGCTACTAAATCTCTACTCAGACTCGAATTTTGTAGTATTTGCACATGCCTAATTATTTAGTTCATAAAATCATGAATCTCAATTTTTGAGCTATAATTTACTAAACACTGAAAAGAGGATATAAGGCAACGCAAACACCGGTCCAACAGAAAATTGTAGGCCTCAAAGTTCACAATTAAAAACACAATAAAACACATAATTATATATTTTTGGAGTACGACAGTCCCTTCTTACTCTCTTCTGCTGATGAAGGGGACCGATGTACCCTGAATATTTCTAATTATGTGTTTTGTTATGTTTTTAATTGTTGTGAACTTTTTGGTAGGATTTTAGGCCATGCTCTTCTCTCCTCTTTTCAATGTTTAATTTAATACAGTCATTTGGTGCCTTTTTTCCTTTATAAGTTATATTTTAATAATTATTATTATTATTATTATTAGCACCGCGTCTTACTACCCGTTCGGGTTATACGCAATTACGCTAATGTGTAATGGTAGGGTGATTGTGAGATGAAATGAAGGACCTACAGTTTAACGTGGAATCCGAACCACGGTGGAGGCCTGGCATTCCTCACATTCACAAGTTGTGATTAATACACATCTTGTCAGAGGTGAAGGAAGGGCTTGGCATTCAGATAAATCTGTGCCGGGACCGAGGATTGAACCCCGGACCTCCAGCACAGAAGTCTGACACCTTACCCCTAGACCACCAGGTCACCGTTAATAATTATTCTTATCAATATACTATTAATTACAGAGGTTATATAAAGGCCAAATATAAAAGTTAAGAATGCTATTTTGACTCACAATCTAGAAAACAAACACTACTATATACAGACTAATTCTGATAGGGAGGAACATTATTGACAGTTACAAAAGCTACTAAAATAATTTTCAAATATTCATAATGCCAAGTCATGTGATTTACAGCCGTCTCTTTTAATGAATAATATCAATAACTATAAAATAATTTCTACTAAAATCCTACTATATAATTTCACTAATGTATCCAAACAATATCAATGGTTGTGTGCAATTATGCAAATTATTAATCTTGTGTGTTGTATTTTATTGGTCCAGTTACTATTTTACTAATTTAAATCATATAACCTCAAATTCACTTGACAGATTATTGGTATGGGAAGCTTGTAAAATTATGCTTGCTCCTCCTACCCCTCGCCCTTCTCTTCTATAAAAATGTCTTAAGTGAACTCATTTCTTGGCCTTTATCCCCCAACATGAATCAAGGTGCGTTGGAAAAAAGCACGAATTAAGGCGAGTAGTCTACTTTTGTAGTTTTTAAAGCTAAACAAATTTTGATAAGAATAAATAGAATATGGATTAGGAGCAGATGTTTAATTTTATCACCCACATAGGCTCCTGTATAAATATCAACAGTTAATGAATATTTTCCATCAGCATATTGACAATGGATGATAAACTTTTTAAAAGAAAGATTTTTTTTTTACCAAAATGCACAGTTCCCATGACAAAGATTCAAGAACTGTTTACATAAATTTACTTAAAAATATTCTATTTACTGTGTACAAAAATATTATTTGTTATAAAAACTGCAAAAAAAATAAAAAAATGCTGGCTTTAGCTCAAATTCATTTTCTTCCCACCATAGTTGGTTAGCCATAAACAACAAAAATTCACACTATTCTTTAAATTGAAAAATTAACATGGGAACCAAATTCCGGGATTCTTGTCTCAGTATGCCAAATTGAAAAATGACACCTGGACACGACAATTGAACTTGGGACTTTCAGCTCAGTATGTCAATGGTCTTACCGCTGAGCCTATGATATTTAGATGTGGTTATAAACGTGATGTACAAATATAATAGCTTGGCTATTTAATTCATCCTTAAAAATTGACAATCTTTTTATTAAAAGTGAAAAACTTCCAGAAGTCTATTAGAGACATGTAGGCCAATGTGTACACTATAATTTTCTTAAGAAGGACCTTATATGATACTAGTAAAGCTACTAGATTTACTCCATCTATCTCCAGCTGTCACGTTTAATAGAAGATACAAAAACTCTTGACTACGTGGGTTAATCTGTACCAAAGAATGCTTGGAAAATTGAAAAACACTAATGATAGAATACACTACTTTTTCTTTAATTTTGACACTTGAACTATATTTATAACACAGATAGTAATTTAAATAAAATAGTTTTACATAGGAATGTATAGAAGTGACACATGCTATTTGGCAACAGCCATAAATAGATTGTTTCCTGGAATTCGTTGTAGAATGAGCAGCGACCAGGCAAGGGCAGGTACCGAGACTGGAGGGGAAGTTATGATTGGTAAGGGCTGTCTGTGATTGTGATGAAAACATGGCTAAGCTCCATTCGCAGTACAGCATTTACCGCTGAGTTACTTTATATTGAAAACTTCTATATACTGTAATTTTTTAAAGAACTGGGCAAGAATGATCCAAATACCAGATAACATAAATACGAATAATCAGGAGTTTAATAATTATCAATACCTATAAAATAGTAATAATAATATAATATAATGTTATGTTATGTTATGTTGGCAGTAAAAATAGTTTTTTATTTTCTAAAAGGCCCTTATGGAAACTTTTCATTCAACAGTTACATACAAGTAGAGATTCGCAAATTGGACCTCGCTTTAATTCTTAGGGGAGCATAGTAAATATTGTGAGCTAACCATTTAAGCGCAAAAGTTAATTTGGGTCTACAAAGTCATTATACCAACAATAGTTTGTAATTATTGTTCTAAATTTTGTTTTAACCACACATAAACATTTCAATACTGTATACAGACAGCTAGCTAGTTGGGCCAACTTATTAACATTAACTTAAAACATCTGTTAAGAAACCTACTCTCACGCCGATTGCTAGGATTTACCATACATTTAAATAAGCACACACTGCATGATATTGTGGCTCCATTACAATACATTTCAATTTATTATTATTATTAAATTGTCGAATAAGTGAATGAGAGCACACCTTTATTACTCGCTGTTGTCTCACATTGATCATGTTGAGAAAAGTTGACAGGTAATCCTGAACCTCTGCTCCCAAAGCTATCAGTTACTCTTTGCTGCGGGAATTTTGGTTTGCTTGCAAACACCTTAAGGGCTAAAGTTATAGATACCTTAAGGTAGTTCATCTTAGTTGAACAATTCATTGTTAGTGTGACCATAAACGCCGGAACTACACGGCATGGGTACAATGGCCCCTCTAATGTTGCACAGGGGTGGGCTCAAATTTTAAACGGCTTATGTATTTTTTTCTCTCAACCTGACTTAACCTGGTCATGATATTATTTTGCTACCCCACCCCCATCCTGGTAAAAAAAAAAGTTCAGGCACCCATGAGTATGACCAGGTGAATATTCATACTATTATATCCCTTTATATACTATATTCTTTGATCAAAATGTATTCAAAAGGGAATTTAATAAAGCTCTCCAATACTCTGAAAGGGTGTTAATTTTCTACAAACCTTCAAACTTATCTTAAGAGACTCGGTAGTCATCTCACTCGACAACCTTCGCAGATTACATAGGTGGACCAAAGCAGAGAGAAAATAATCTCCGCTCTGACCTTTCTCAAGGTCAGGACAGGTAATATCAAGGTTACTTATTTGAAACCATACACAGTGACCTCTAATGTCAAATGCACACACGAGGTAAACCCAGGCCAGTCGCTCTCACCTTCCGTCGATGCTTGTGGAAAAATAGAATAGGTTTCCTTGTTTCGGACGTTATTTCATGTAGATGCAATTCGGACTTAAAAAGAACTGTTTTATTACAATTACTCACCTTTTATTTGGTACTAGCTTAATTGAAGAAAAATATCCTCGCACTACTGTATCCCTTAAGTTGTGGTTACAGTGGAAGCACGTTCACATAAAAATTATTTGGGGTAATTCTTTATTTTTGGTAAAGTATAGTTTAAAAAGTGTGTTATGGATTTATGCCTAGAGTGCTACTTCTTATAAAATATAAAGATTCTCATTAAAAAAAACCACTAGAGAATACTAGGTTCATTATCTCAACACACTTTAAGTGATATGAATAGCTATAAAGTCAACCCAGTAAATTTAATGAATAACACTACCAAATGTATTTTAAATAATGCAATAGGGAAGTCTTTCAAATTCCATATTTGTTCTCACTCTCACACTCATTCTAATTTTTTATTTTATTTGGGGGTATTTAACGTGCACTTTCTAAACCTACATATTATATAAACACACAACTTATAAACTAACCTATTTATAGAACAGACACAACATCCAACCCCTGGCCGTTAATTCATCACTGTGAAAGGGCGTTTCACTGATAATAAATTTTTCGGCCATGCCAGGAATCGAACCAGGGACCCTTAACTCAGTAGACAGATACGCTGCTGACTGAGCTAAGGTTGGCTAAGGTATCAAACAATCATACACTCACTATATCCAAATCTTTGAAATAAATGTTGTCAGTGTGAAAAAAAACAATCTTGTTTGATTGAACTTGTAGCGATCGCACGAATACGCTTCCACTGTTACCACAGCCATATGAGAATGCCAGTTTTGAAGTTTAAAAACCAAAACAATACTCCATTATAACAAAATTTCCTGTTGTGGACCTATTAATGATTGACTTTATTTGTTTGAGGAAGACAGATTTGTGTTCCTCACTATTTACCTTGATTCCAGGACTCATTTTACTTAAAATATAATTGAAAACTAACTAATCTTACCTTTTCATGATTTTTTTATATGTGAAATTTAAAATTTAAAGATTTAAACTATTATGCGACATACTTGATAACCTTTACCCCCATTTTGGAAATGAACATCATTCTCTTATTATGAACAAATTATTAAATAATGCTTCTGAGCTCTCCAATAGCCTCCTTAAACTTCACTTGAAGTAAATAAAAAAAAAAGTTTATTTGTATGAATCAGGGTTGTATCCTGATATTTTTTGGTGTTCTAACTGCAGTAACGGTTATTGTCTAACATGGGCACCGTGCATGAACTATAGGTGACACATCTATCAATTATGTGGAGAGCAATATAATTGATTAACTTATTGGGGTAAATTGCTCACCAAATAGTTCACTAAAACTAAGGCTAAGACCAAGATTTTTTTTCTTTTTTATTTATCTAACTTTTACTTAACCTCAACAAAACTATATTTGTATATTGTGGTATGTTCCATAAACATTCAGAAATGGCGATATTTGAGTAAAGGATGCGTCTAATCATTATTGTTCAATGTTACTGGTCTCGAGAATTATAAGTAAATTGTTTAACTTTCAAAGGCCTTTGCCTGCTAGAAGAAAACTGGGGTAAGGGGGCAATGTACCCATGATCGCAACCTTCCCCCCCTCTCCCCAGTTTGGAGGTCTATGTATGTCTACTACTACTAGCCTGTTCATTGAGGAGGTAAACTAAAATTACCATCCTAGTTATTGAAGAGGAAAACATATCTGCACTATCGGGGGTGGGGGATTTCTACCCCCAAATCACTCCCCATTGGTATATAGCCCAAGTTTTAACTTTAAAAGGGTTTCAACATTCCCGGCTAAGGCAAGCTGACTCACTAATGGGATAATTATTGTCACAGACTTTAAATTCAGTCCCCTCTTCCAACTATGTATTAGTAGCAGTAGTTAAAGGGAGAGAGAGAGAGAGAGGGGGAGGGGGAGGCCTACATGTCGTCACACAAACGATAACCTCTCCCTACAACGACCTATTGAACTATGAGATTCGTTCTTCAATCCAACATCTCAGTGTAACAGCGATGGCAGGATTAAAACTGTTTGCGATGACCATCATTCCAAGGGCTTTTTAAAGCGTGAGGGGGGAAAAATAGTCCGACTGCGGAATTGTTTTACGTAATTCGCGTATTCACAGAAATTATATTTCCTAACAGACCCACGATGAATAGCTGTAGATTACGCACAAAGATCTACCCGTAATTGTGTTCATTAAAAGTTGAAAGACTGATCTACTTTTGTGTACCAGTGTGTTAAACGTTATTTTAAAATGAAGAGTTTTTATATTCTATGTTGTATTTATTTCGTGTCTGCGTCGGTTGCAGGTGAGTTTAAGTATTTTTAAAAAATATATCAAAGTATATTAAGAGTGCCGTCCTTTTTTTAAAACATAGATTAAGGCTGTGCTGTGATTTTAGATCAGGGTGTATAACATCTGGGAAAACTTGAACTAGCCGGGAATTTGAAGTGGTCGGGAAAAAGCGGGAATAAGTCGGGGATTTGGTAAAAAAAACAAAACGGAAAATGTTATTGTACTCAAAATATGAAATATAATAATCAGTAAATTACAATGTGATTCAAACGGTTTGGTTTTTCGGTTTCTAGCTGCGTAATACGTTTTTTTAAGTTTCTAATTCCTAGTAGAGTATGTTAATACAAATAAATAACAATTTTAATATTTGTATTTTAAAACTTATTACTATTCATAAGAAGAAGGGTGTGACATATTTTTGAGTCACGAATTTTAGGAAATGATCAGAAGAATTCAGGGGAAAAGTCGGTAATTTCATTGGTCAAGTTGAGTAGACTCCATGTTGTAACCACTTGGGAATAAAAACAGTTTTTCCGTAATTTTCTTCCGCAACACCAAGGTCCCTTTATCTTAAAATAATAAATGGTTATTAAGATTATTATTATTATTATTTTACTCAATACGACCTATGTTAAGTTGTTTTTCATATTATTTTTGTCATGGTAAAGTAGCTCACTTCTATTTAATCACCTCAATCACACCATTGATAAAAAAGTAAAAATGTTTTTGAACATAATATCGGTCTCAAATAAATTGCGTCACATCTTTTATTAATACATTTTCGCTAAACTACGCTATGGTTAGTCTCTTGTTTAGTCTTTAAAATTAATTAGCTTATACTTTAAATTATTACAAGGTAATATTTTTTTTATCACCGTGTCTTACTACACGTTCGGTTCATACATTCACTAGATACTTGTTTACAAGTTAAACCTTGTCTGCATAATCCACAAGCTCCGTAGCCTTATTAGTTTCTAAGTTTTATTATGTGCACTCCTTTCATGTCCTTACGTACGTGATATCATGTCAACTAATTCAAAAGTATAAAACTTTAGCCAATCAAATACACCGGAAGAAAAAAGTGAAAGGAAACTTTATAAAGATGACACGTTTAGAAAACAACACATGGTTTCATTTACTTTTATTGATGGCTACATTTCCATTCACACATAGATGTTCATTTTTATTTACCTATCTGCTATATGGTTTCTGACCTTTAGGAGTGTTCACAACTACGGCATTAGTTAAGGCTGGCTCACACAGAACGCTAAGCTATGCTGTGCTAAGGTTTTGTCGGTTTGTTTTCACACTCGTTGCTAAGCTAAGCTATGGTTTCTTTTTTCCTTCCTGAATTCACTGTGGTTTCTTTCTAGTCTGCTTCACGGAAATTAAGTTAAGGCATTCTCCAAAATATCTTGAGCTCATCTTATAGTACTGAGGAAGAGAAGCTGTGGCTGTTAGCAGCTATTTTGGAAGAAGAAAAAATGTCGGAAGTGGAGGTTTGAATTGTTCAATTAACGGTTACATTTTAATGTAAAACCTGAATAGAATATTACTTAAATACACATGAAACAAACCGAAAACAAAACTTCAACACTTATTTGGATATTTTCAACAATTCTGCACTAAGTCTGTTCAACACGGAACCCAAGCTGCCTTATGCGCATGCGCAACATAAGATAGCTCAAGATGGGAGATGGGAGATGGAAAAATTGCTCGGCCAGCGATCGGGAAAAAAACCCCAGCTCAATTTAGGAAAATCCACCCTCAGTGCATCCGGCCGGGATCGAACCCCGAGCCTCCCCGTCCTCGGCAGTCCAGTCCAACACGAGATTAGTGCGTAGACCACGTGGACACCGAAGCGGGTAAGAAATTATTAATACTAGATTAAGAAAGCACATTTTTCCAGATTAAAATTTCGATACCGATACTGACTGCTATCGATACTAGTACGGTATCGATATTTTTCTTCCGATACCTTTGATGAGTACAGTATCGATACTTTTCTTTCGATACCTTTAATGAGTAAAGTATCGATACTTTTCTTTCGATACCACATCCCTAACTATGGATACTATATTTTCTTCCAGACCTTATATAAAAAAATACTCCAGGGCGTCAGCACGCAAGCGAGCTATACCAACCGAGCGGCCGCCGCATGTTGTAAAATGAAGGAGGGGGCATTATGTAAAATATCAAGGCTATTAAGGTGGGGATGTAGGGGACGCGAGAAAAGGTCGATGTTTTTGCAGTTTTTATAGCAATACAATTTTTGGTCTAGGGAAGTCATAAATTGCTTCAATACAAACATAGAGTTTAATTTTCTCCACATGATGACCTCAACACTTCTTGAATATCTGTTAAGGGTGTCCTATAATTTAATGACAAATTTTTCTCTTTGTTTAAAAAGTTTGTTATATGATTCCAATTTGTTCATGACCAATATTCAACAAATGTTGATATCACTACTTGAAGAAAATTAAACTATATTTGTACTGAAGCATTATTTGACTTATTTTGACCAACAAAATGTTTTGCTATAAAAACTTGTAATGATCCTGTTTTGTTGCATAGCTTTCTGGAGTAATTAGATTCAGTTTGTGTCATATTTATTTAGTCAGACTGTACTGTTGTTGCTACACTTCCGTACACGTGCGCGCAGGTTACGGGCTAGGAACATTCAGTTTGCTTGTTTCTAGCCCTAGAAATTATTTAAGAAAAAAAACCTCGTAGTGTGAGTGCGAGAAAGAGAGCAACATATTTCATATTAAAAAAAAGTAGTTTTGCTTGTGCTCGCAAGAGTTCAGCAGCTTTCGGGATCAAAATTAATGATATAGCTAGTAAACTGTTGGGGGAGTATTAGTTTTTTGCTTGACTTGTTAACGAGGTGTTCAAGGAGAACGGATCGCGACAAACTTCAAAAAATGCTGGTCTTTCCTAGCGTCCCTTACATCCCAACCTTAACGACCCACTCTATGGATTAAGATTGGGAGGGTAACTGAGGGGAAATGTATTCGTGTTAGCGCGGAGATGGTTTGTAAAAACCACAGTGATAGATAAAATATGGGAAATTACCCTCACTTCATCCGGACAGGATTCGAACCTTGACCTTCCAGTCACTGTTAATCCATTTAATTGCGAGACTCAACAATTAATTCAAAAGTTATGAGAGGCTGACACAAACCAACACACAATGACGCAGTCACCTTTGTTCCTATATAGCTCCGTCTCTACTCACCGTATTCGTGATTCCGTAATCCGTAGCATTTCTTTGGTTGACATGATAGCGAGTGATTAAGGACACGGAGTTTATGCATCAAATTAAAAATCATACGGACTTAAAAACTAAGAATACGGACCTTATGGAGTATGTAGACAAGGATTCATACGGACTATGAGAATATGAAGCTTACGGATTATGTAGACAGACGGGCTTCATATGAACTTAGGGACAATAAGGATACGAGCGTATAAATCGAACGAGTAGTAAGATGCGGTGCTAAATAAATAAATAAATAAATAAGATAAAGATACAGAGCTTACGGAGTATGTAAACAAGGCTTCATACGGACAATAAGGAAATGAAGCTTACGGGGTGGGTATATTACTATTTTCAAGGAAAATAAAATATGGTTTTCGACCAAACTTGGGGCATGCCCACCAGAATAGTTCCTGTTTGGATTTCTGACATTCATTCCAAATTGTTGTGTTGGACAAGCGCGTAGAAAGATAGTTTTTCTAGGGGGGGGGAGTCCGCTGGCAATTGTATTATTCCTCTAACCCCGTAGTTCTCAAATTTTGTCACGCGGACACTCTAACCAGGGAACAACTAATCCTTGGACCCCTTGGTCTGGGATAAATGATACAAAAAATATAATAATAAATTAATAGTATGTTATAGCGATAAATAAGTCATAATACATTTAAATGTAAATATAATTACAATAAAAAAATTAAAAAATGTAGGCATTATATTTGTACATTTTTAGACATAATAATTTTTTCAAATAAACGTAAAAAAAATTACAATAAAAATTAAAGGAAAATATATTATATATGAGATGTGTACACTTATAATTACTGATAACACAGGCCTGCGATGAAAAAATACAAGGGAATTGATAGCTGAACTTTATGTATTTTTTAGTGCTGATTTAAAAAAAATAATGAAAAATTTCTATCACGTACGTTTTCTTGAAAAATGCAATTTTACTGGGATTTTTATGAACATTTACCATAAAAAAAATTTTCGGCGTTGAATTTCTTCCCTCCCTACCTGACCATCATTCTACCGTGGTGAAACCTACAGAATACCCCTCTGTGACACCTCCCCGTCGCAACGTCTCTCTACCAATAGCGTCGCGCGAATCCTTATCTCAGTTCTTTATCTTGGTTCGCTGACCTCGCAGGAACGCTCGCTAAGCGAGCGTAATCGGCAGTCACATTCTATTTTTTCGAGCTTTATCTGGATTGATCCTGAACGTGTTATCTTTCTTAAGACTGAATTCTGTCGACTTTTCTGGAGTTATCAGAAAAGATATAAAAGAGATGTCCTCATGAGTAACTCAGTTTATCTCTCTTTAACCCAGAAGATCATGTACTTAGCGTGTTCGTAGTAAGATAAAAGACGTGGAAATTTTTAAGTTCGTCTCAATTTTTCATGTGTAGTGTCGTGCGTGCGCTGATACAGTGACAAATTTAAATTTCATCACAGAAACAATTTTAACGGTTGCTTTTCTCTGTGCGTTTCGTGAAACATGGCTTCGAGTTAGAGACGTTGTGAAAATATGCCAGATGCCTTTTGTTACATATGCGGCGAATATAGTATTATTAAAAATCGCATGAGGAGCATTACATTACATGTAAGACAACTTTATCTTGCGTATTTTGGCATGAAACTCGGAGACCAGGACAAATCGTGGGCTTCTCATAAAGTTTGGTTGCAGTGTCTCAATGATCTACGCTTATGGCTCAAAGGAAAGAAGACTGTTTTACAATTTGGAATTCCTATACATGGAGGGAGCCGAAAAACCACTCTGATGATTGTTACTTTTGTTCCTGCCATATCCGTGGGTATAACCGCAAAAATCAAAAGCTAATCTCTTATCCTTATAACATTCCATCGGCCATACGTCCCGTTCCTCATGGACCTGATGTGCCAGTGCCTTTGCCTCCAACTGAATTGCCATTCATCTCTTCAGAGTCTTCATTCAGACTCGGAACATCCAGAAGTTCAAGGCTCCGATACCGAATATAAGCCCTCTGGAGGCGATTCACCTCAACCCTTCTCTCAGGTTGAACTTAATGATCTGACTAGAGAGCTTGGCCTTTCGAAAGAGGCAGCTGAATTGTTGGGCTCCAGATTGAAAGAAAAAACTTATTGGCCAAAGGAACCTCTTTTTATTGGTACAGGAATCGAGAAAATGAATTTGTTAAGTACTTTGAGGAAAAGGAGAACCTGGTCTATTGTTCTGATGTTCCTGGATTAATGAGCAAATTTAATATCACATACGATAAAGATGAATGGAGGCTGTTTATAGATTCTTCGAAAAGGAGCCTTAAAGCTGTCCTTCATCACGGAAGCCAGTATGCATCTGTACCAGTTGGACACTCGGTGCATTTAAAAGAACGTTATGAAAACCTGGCTCTCGTCCTCAACAAAATAAAATATGCCGACCACGGTTGGACCATTTGCGGTGATTTGAAAGTTATCTCCATGCTTCTTGGTCAACACGGCGGATATACAAAGATCTAATCTTTCATTTGTGAGTGGGACAGCCGTGATAAGACTCAACATTGGGTAAAAAAAAAGAATAGCCGAAAAGACAAAATCTTGAACCAGGCCCCAAGAATGTGATTCGGAACAGCTTAGTTGATCAAAAAAAGTATTGTTACCCCCTCTGAATATAAAATTAGGTGTAATGAAGCAGTTTGTCAAGGCTATTCCAAAAGATGGCGGTTGTTTCAAATACCTGTGCAAAAAGTTTCCAGGTTTATCCGAAGCCAAGTTAAAAGAAGGAATCTTTGTTGGTCCAGATATCCGCAAGCTTATGAAGGATAAATAATTTGAGACTAGCATGACAACAAAGGAAAAAGAAGCTTGGGTTGCCTTCAAAGATGTCAGTAAATTTCTGGGTAATTACAAGGATCCTGACTATAAAGCTATTGTTATGAATATGCTGGACAAATTTCAAGCGTTGGGTTGCTCCATGAGTATCAAAATACATTTCCTTCACTCACATGTGGACTTTTCCCCGAAAATTTAGGATCAGTCAGCGAATAATAGGGTGAAAAGTTCCACGAAGACATCAAAGATATGGAGCACAAATATCAAGGAAGATGGGACAAGAACATGCTCGCCGACTACTGTTGGATGTTAACACGAGATAGGCCTGAGATTGAACATAAAAGAAGAACGTCAAAAAGAAGTTTCAAAGAAAAAAGAGTATGTACTTAAATAGAAACTTCTTTTTTGTTTTGTTTTTTGCTCAGTTTAAAATTTGTTTCAAACTTTCATGTACACATACATAATATTTGCTCCTCTTGGTCAATCGTCTATTTTATGTAAGTTAGCTTAGTAAAAACAAATTAAAATAGTATGTTGGTGATTTTCTTCTAGAAACTGTACCATAATTTGATGTAAAAAGTTTAAACTAAAGGGAATGTTTTTTTTTCTCTCGACCAGAGGAGGCTCGTGCGATCTGGCAACAGTGGTTTTCATCCATTTAAACCTATAAAAATTAATCGATTGCTGAAAAATCAATTTGCCTCACCAAGAATCAATTATTTTACATAGATTTAAATGGATACAAACCACTGTTGCCAGATAGTATATGCAAAATTGTTCGAGAGAATACCTTTTCAAATAGGATTTTACAAAAAATCCTGACGTGATGGAAAAAAATGGAGGTCATTTTCGAAATCAGCACACCAAATAACATAAAACTCAGCGAAAACTTCTCTTGTATTTTTCGAAAACTTCAATTTCGCAGGCCTGTGTAATTTATGTGAAGAACAGAACTGCTTATGTGACTTTAAAATATCATTTAAATCTATATCAATTTTAGTGACCATCTTCTTAAATATCATTTCACACTAAGACAATTTCATTTAACATTTTTTAAAGCCACAAATAGCAAAAAAGGCTTGCTCGCACAAATAAGTTGTTGGAAAAGGCACCAATGTTTCAGTGCTTTTTCTGAAAGTTCTTTATGCTGGTTGACGATAAAACTAATATAAAAGTGAGTTTCCAAATTCTCCTCTCAAAGATTTGGGCACAAGGGGAGTGGCTAATCCCCCCACTTTTCAAACTCACTTTCTCGCCGGGATTTAATTTGGGACGGCATCTCCATTGTGTTTAGTAGATAGCAGCAATTTATCCTTTATATGACATTTTATTATATCTAAAAAATATATAAAGTTATGTCACGAATTTCTTGGACGATCTCGCGGACCCCCTGGATGAATCCCGTGGACCCCAATTTGAGAACCACTGCTCTAACTAATGCAAGCTTTTTTACACGTAGGCCTATATATAGAAGTCTCCTACCCCCTATCAAATTCTAGGGGTGTCTAGACTCCCTCAACCCTCTCACCTTACTACGCCCTTGGTGTTGGCACTCGTGCTATAGTCATGTTTCAATGTTATGTTTTACCAAATGGGATTAACATATTTTGCATCACTGATGTAAAGTTCAAAAATTAAAACACTCCTTCTGACTATGCCTAAAAACAGAAAAAGTATAAGTAATCGCACTTTTGACTCATCTACCCGTTTTATTTTGTGCAACCATGATAGTAGTCACGTTGTCCAAGACATCAGGTTAGCAATAGTACTGGATTGCCAAGGATGGGCTGGCTAAAGTTCGAATCTCAGCGGGCGGTGATAGATTGGGCAC
This sequence comes from Timema podura, assembly GCA_033556935.1. Lineage (NCBI taxonomy): Eukaryota > Metazoa > Arthropoda > Insecta > Phasmatodea > Timematidae > Timema > Timema podura. Next base: position 57,604,949 of record JAVRXN010000009.1, read on the forward strand.
TTTTTATGTGAGAGATTGGTGTACTAGGCTCCGTAGATTCGACTAGAAGGAATTGTAAACTAGTGGATTTAGCACCGTAGATTCAACTAGAAGAAATTGTAAACTGGTGGATTGAGCACCGTTGATTCGACTAGAAGGAATTGTAAACTGGTGGATTGAGCACCGTTGATTCGACTAGAAGGAATTGTAAACTGGTGGATTGAGCACCGTTGATTCGACTAGAATAAATTGTAAACTGGTGGATTGAGCACCGTTGATTCGACTAGAAGGAATTGTAAACTGGTGGATTGAGCACCGTTGATTCGACTAGAAGGAATTGTAAACTGGTGGGTTGAGCACCGTTGATTCGACTAGAAGGAATTGTAAACTGGTGGATTGAGCACCGTTGATTCGACTAGAAGGAATTGTAAACTGGTGGATTGAGCACCGTTGATTCGACTAGAAGGAATTGTAAACTGGTGGATTGAGCACCGTAGATTCGACTAAAAGGAATTGTAAACTGGAGGATTGGGCAATTCATAGTGTAATATATAGATATATCTTTTAGCATCGCGTCCTATTGCACGTTCGGGTTATACGCTTATGTATGTTTTTTGTTACATTCATTACTGTTTCCAACCTGTGGCTTGGGTCAGTGTTTTTATTCAAGCCACGTTTATGTAATAATTAGGCTAATAGTTTTATGGATGAAGACGGTTATATTTAGAGGAAAAGTATCCACATTTTCTTGGGGGAGAGTGGAAAAACATTAGGTAAAAACCACCTTCAGAACACTCGACCAAAATTCGAACCTCGAGCTCCCCGTCATTGGTACTCTATTATATGGCAAGAGTAGCGCCTTAGATCATGCGGCCATCAAAATTAGCTATAGTATAATATTAATGGGAAATAAATCCAATAAACTGCCAGCTGGTTACATTTCAGTACAAGCCATCCAGCTGAATGTTGGCTACTACGTAAAGTATATTTGAGGTAAAATTAGGTTATTTCCTAGTGAGAGTGTGAGTAAGGTAATAGAGATTAGATTGACCTCAATCGACCTTAGAAGGCAAATTGTACTGTGAAGTAGCAGTCCCCAATCCACCTTAGGAGGGAAATAATGGTGCAGGGTAGTAGTCCCCAATCCACCTTAGGAGGGAAATAATTGTGCAGGGTAGCAGTCCCCAATCCACCTTAGGAGGGAAATAATGGTGCAGGGTAGCAGTCCCCAATCCACCTTAGGAGGGAAATAATTGTGCAAGGTAGCAGTCCCCAATCCACCTTAGGAGGGAAATAATTGTGCAGGGTAGCAGTCCCCAACCCACCTTAGGAGGGAAATAATTGTGCAGGGTAGCAGTCCCCAATCCACCTTAGGAGGGAAATAATTGTGCAGGGTAGCAGTCCCCAATCCACCTTAGGAGGGAAATAATGGTGCAGGGTAGTAGTCCCCAATCCACCTTAGGAGGGAAATAATTGTGCAAGGTAGCAGTCCCCAATCCACCTTAGGAGGGAAATAATTGTGCAGGGTAGCAGTCCCCAATCCACCTTAGGAGGGAAATAATGGTGCAGGGTAGCAGTCCCCAATCCACCTTAGGAGGGAAATAATTGTGCAAGGTAGCAGTCCCCAATCCACCTTAGGAGGGAAATAATTGTGCAGGGTAGCAGTCCCCAACCCACCTTAGGAGGGAAATAATTGTGCAGGGTAGCAGTCCCCAATCCACCTTAGGAGGGAAATAATAGTGCGAGGTGAGAGTACCCAATACTCTTTGTGAGGGAAATTGTACTGCAAGGTGGCTGTACCAAATTTACCTAATCTCACTTTAAAAATTACTACTGTTTCTCTTCTCTTTATATTTTTGAATACAGGAGTTTTCTGAACTTATTTACGCATTGTCCAAAAAATTATGGACAGACCAACAAAAAGCAGTTTTTGCCAATTCTCGCAGAGCCCCGACCACGGGCTCACGGAACCTCAATGTTCCGAGGAACCCTGATTGGTAATCTTTGTTCTAAGGCGTCCCTCGAAATATACTGGACTCTCGATGATAGGGAGATTGGGGTTCAAAGCCCAGTCAAGTGATCTGAGGGTGGTTTTTGCTAAATAGATTCCCACTCTCCCTTCATGCAAATGCGGGTATACTACCTCTACATTCAACGTTCCTTACCCATTACACACTAGCGTAATGTGAAAACATGTGTGCGGGACTATAACCCAAACGGGTTGTAAGACGTGGTGAATATATATATAACATTGTGTTTAGAAAGTGCACATTAATTAACCCCGTGCTAATAACGTGTACTTATTCTCCTGATGCTTGTAGATGATGGTCCTCCCGATCCGGAGCAGGTCTCCGAGGCTGAGAAGAGAATAAGTGACCAGATCAGGGCCGTGCTGGCCCATTACCGCCACGAGGACCCCGTGGGCCTGCCGGGGGCCCCTGTATCAGACCCCATGCCCATACCGGACATGAAACAGTCCTTCTCACTGGCCACCATGAACTTCAAGAGCGTCAACATGCTTGGGCTCTCCAAGTTTAGGCTGCAGTACGTGCACGCTGACCTCACAGCCATGAAGGTGAGGACCTCGTCCTGCTCGACTAGCCTATTCCTATATTGTTACATGGCCGTACTACTTCTATATTCTTCATAATGCCGTAGTATTCATATGATGTTCACGGGTCCGTACTAGTTATATATTGTTTACATAGTCGTTACATTTTTATGTTGTTACATGGCTGTACTACTCCTATAATGTTCACGGGGTCATCCTGTTTATATATTGTAGGCAGGACCGTTACAATTTTATATTGTTACTCCTATAATGTTCACGGGGCCGTACTGTATATTGAGCGGACGTTACTTTTATATTTACTCCTATAATGTTCACGGGTCATCGTTAATATTGTAGAGACCGTTACAATTTTATATTGTTACTCCTATAATGTTCACGGGGCCGTACTGTTAATATATTGTGTACAGGGCCGTTAAATTTGTATATTGCTACAAGGCCGTACTGCTCCTATAATGTTCACGGAGCTGTACAGGTAAAGTTTGATTTTAATTGGAAGCTCGTTATTTGAAAATTGTAAACTCATGTTGCCACAACTGCGGGGGAAAAGAAAAATTACAATTATTTTAGCCTATCTGCATTCTTAGTCCATTTAATTAGTAATGTAAAGAGAAATTATACAGCTATTCATAAGGAGGTATTTTTTTGAAGATTTTGATAGATTTTTAGATGGAATTTGTAATTAATAAGTCAATTAAGATATATTTTTAGAATGCCAAATTTTAGTGACTTTCATTCAATGATGGTAGTAGAAAGTTGGCTTTCTATAAAAATCAAGCTTTATAATATTATTCACAGGTTCGTACAATTTCAAATTGTTTACATGCCCGTACCATTTTTATATTGGGGTAGGATAGAAGAAGGATGCATTTAGCGGAAATGTACACGTCCTTGGAAGGAAATAATAAACAATTATTAACTTATTTAACAGATTAACTCAATGAATTAGGTCGAGGTTCGAGTCCGATCTTCCCGTACCTGGTTAACCAGAATCAAGAATATTCTTTATCAAATATAGGCGTGGGAAGTTGGGTGAAAATAACAATATTATTCTTGTGACAAACTGAGTACCGTAATTAGACAGTTTATAGACGCTCGTCTTTCGTGAATTGAAAGTACAATAAAAAAAATCTCGTTTCTTCAGTGTCTGCAATTTACCACCAGGAATAAGGACTAAATATTTTTGTTCAAGGTCATCTGATTTTTTTTTTTTAGAAATATTGAAATATCAAACAGCCTGGGTGTTGATAAAAGCATCTGCGTCCCTACAAAGCCAAAATTAAGGCTCACTTAATTTTTAAAACTACTATATATGTTTTGAAATTGTTTAAATAATCGACTAGTCTAAACCGTCTTCAAAGAAAGGCATTGGCATGGGTTATCTCCTCGTCCTAAATAAAGTCTTAAGGTGCGGCAGAAGGGAAAGCAAGTAATTTTGCAGTTTTTATAGCATTACATTTTTTTGACCAAAATAAATCAAATATTTCTCCAGAAGCAACATATAGTTGAGTTTTCTGCAAATGCTAATATCAACAGATCTTGTATATCTGTCAAAAGTGTCCTGGAATTTTCTCAAAACTTTTTAAATAAAGAGAAAAAGTTTTGACAAAATTCCAGGACACCCTTGATAGATATTCAAGATTTGTTGATATAGCATTAGCAGAAAACTAAACTCTATGTTGCTACTGGAGAAATATTTGATTTATTTTGGTCAAAACATTTCAATTCTATAAAAACTGTAAAAATACTTGCGCTCCCTTCGACCGCATCTTAAGAACGTCGATGATATTCATAATTGTCTGTTGGTGGTCAGCATGAAATTAATGCATTGCATAAAAGAAGATTGAAGATAGCGTAAATGTAATCAGTCAACCGTGAGTGACCGTATGAATACCGATCTGGTGTTGAAATAAAAATATCGATATCATACTCAAGTTCGAGCTGTATTACCTACCTAAGCTAGGTGTTATCGGTGTGGTAAAACAGGTTACTTAACTTGAGCTAAGAAAGGTGTGTTTGATACTGGTTCACATATTTGTTTCAGGTAAAGGTCGGTATACAAATTGCGCTGCTGGAGATCAAAGGGCAGTATAAACTCTCTACGTGGTTCTCAGGAAGCTCTCAGGGCCCGTTCACAGTGAATCTGACCCAAGTACAAATAGACGGGGTGGGAAACCTGGAGGTACAACGCAGCGGTCAGCTGCAGGCAGAGAACATCAACTTGGACATCTTGTTCAAGGACATCTCCATGAAGTTCGAGAACCTTGGTTTCACGGGCACACTCTTTCAAGGGATCCTAAACTCTGTGGGGACCTTTCTGTTCGACAGCATCAAACCTTTCATCCTGAAACAGGTCAACACTGACATCCGCGGCGATGTCAACAAGGAGTTGGCCAAACTCCCTCAGCAGTTCCCAGACTCCATTTCCCCTTTTGACATGGCAATCGCCGAGGTGCGATGGCAGGTCAGGAAAATGGGATATGATCCTTATCTCCTGCCCGATTACCACCACACCGCTGCGTTCCTCACCGTCGATCTGAATCACGTCTGGATAACGGGTCTGTCTTCCTTCTACAGGGTCGGTAACATGAGCATCAACATGACCAACAACGTGGGGAGAGTACATCTCCATGTGGGGACGCAGAAACTAGAAGGGAAATGCATCTGGGAGGTCGCGGTGGGTGGGTTTGCATCCCGGGCGGGTTCGACCTCATTCTCGGTGGAATACCTCCAGGTGAAGGCCCTCGTCAGTCAACCTCTGGACATCAGGAAGAAGCCTCAGCTTGAAGAGTTGGACCTGAAGCTTGGTAATATCCAAGTGAGGATGGACGGTTCTGGTAGCTTGGATTATGTGGTGGAGCTTCTGGTGAACGTTCTTCCAAATCTGTTGAGGTACCAGATCATGAGCGCGGTGGAGGGTCCAATCAAGAACAGAGTTCAAGAGGTCCTAGACTCGTTGGATCTCGAGAAGATTGTGGAAGAAAAACTTCCAGAGCTGGATAATCTGCTCTAAGGGCCACTGGTGACAAAATTAGGAGTAGTGCGTTGAGTGTGAACATTCAAATTTATATCTTAGATTGAATAAGTACTAGATATTGTCCAGTACATGTTTAGTAACAAACATTTTATTAACTTAAGAAACCATAAACTACCACGTCATATATGTCGTTAGCTTAAGTATGTATACATAAACATGTAGGTCTACACATAATTTTGCATTTATGCCTACTTAAAGGCGCATCACAAAATGTCGCAAACCGTGATATATTTTTATGTTTCGACAACATAAAATAATGTTTTAATGGATATATAAATACTTAAAAAATTATTGATAGTATTAAATGCTATCTTCTGTTCTTCATAATAATTTATCCAACAATTTTACAGACAAGAACACTAAGGCGTGCCAAGATATTTTAAGAATATACAACTGTAATATTTTATTTTGAAATCGAAAACGTTTTAGTAGTTTTTATTAAATTTGATAGGAAGAACTGCGTATTCTTAAGTATTGAGCTTTCTGAGACATATTTAAAGATAAAAAACAATTTAGCTACCTCTTGTTCGAATCAACTTGTAATCCTATATAGCATGTAAAAATTAAGTCTAATACATATTTAAATATTACTAAAATAGGTATATCATGAATTTCTAAACTATTTTGCCAAGTTCTCATAATATTTTTATAAAATTAGTTTTGATTTATAAAAAAACCCAGTAATTTAGTTATTTTAGAACGTATCTTTGAAACACCTAGCTGACCAAAACTGTATTTTGTAAATGGTTCTTCAGGCTTAAAGTTGTTCTAAGCCACATCAAATGGTTAAACAAATATTAACTGATTGACAGTAACATTTCTAATGTGTAATTCTAACAGGCTATTCGAACCATGACAAAACACACCAAACGGGACACTATACCTAATTATAAATGTCAACATTTTTTTTTCTGAAGGTTTAAAATTTTATGAAAACAATTTGGGGTTCATCCCTCTTATAACCGGGGTTGTACATTATCAAGGCCATAGCCGGGCGAAAATTTAAAGGGGCGTTTGGGAGGCTGCCCCCCAACCACCGAAGGAATATAAAAACTACGGGTATTAAATGCCTCTTGAAGCTTTATGGAATTTATTTAATGATAACTAAGGGCAGAGATTAAAATAGGTTAAATGCTGTAAATTTGTTTAGTAATTAGAAACTTAACTAACACCTGCTCCCTTCAAGTGCAAACATTTTCACTAAGCACTTGTTAAATAAAGGTACTATATAAGTATTAGCATAACCGGGGGCTGGGGGGATTGCCCCTTGAAATCATCCCCCCCTTGGAATAAATTTGTCCCCTCTTAGTTTATTTCACTCCCCCTTTCTTTTTCCTCTAATATGATAGATTAAAAATAAACTCCAAATAAATTCTTAAAGCATCAAATTAAAATTTACAAAATAAGGATAGGACCATTATAGAAATATTCTACAAGTATCACAATTTTTAAAAGATTTTCTGACGTAATATAAATATATATATATATGACGTTTTATATAAATATATATGCTACGGGTAAAGTTAGAACGTGGATAAAGTTGATATTATCCATATAATGATGAAATTATCCAAAATACGTGGATGATGTTAAATGAGAAGTTATTAAATAATGTTTTTTGAAGTTTATCCGGTTAATATTTACATTATCCACCCGCACTTGAATAATGTCAAAATTTTAGGGTTTCGGTTAGGTTAGTTAGGTTAGATTAGGCTAAGATATGTTATGTTAGGTGATTTTAGGCTATGTTTGTTTAGTTTTGGTTAGTGGAAAAGAAAGAATCAAAAGGAAGCATTTCGAATGTTAGTACCTTGCTATTATTCAATTTCAGAGATCAAAATGACGTTCCAAAATATAATCCGTATTCACACGTGTTCAATTTTACACATAGTATTCAACGCTATTCAAGTCTTGCTGGCTAATGTCGAGATTATCCGGATAAGGTCGAAAATGAGATAAATTACTTTCTATTTCTGACTTTATCCACCAAATTTGGATAATGTCGACATCTCCCGGCTAGTCTCGACATAATCCAGATTTCGCACACTACCCGTAACATTTACATTTAACGCAGAGGTATTGAAAAAAGTGACCTATGGCCTGGGGAAGAGGTGGGGTCTGTTTGTGTCCTGGGGTAGTCAATCCGTGTTTCATACAACCCTTTCTCTAATCACATTCGAGTAGGATTAAACTTTTCTGACAGTTACAAAAGTTACTTTAAACCACTTTCATATATTCATACGTCAACTCATGTGATTTGCAGCAGTCACATATGGTAGATATAATTAATACCTATAAAATAACACTTGTCAAATGTTAAAATATTACCTCTTTTGGCAGAAACGAAATGTGTATTTTCTAAAATGCTCTTTCTAGTAAAAACAAAAAACCAGATTGTTTTGTTCGTTTACTGGAATTGATATTGTTAGCTTATAAAACAAAACCAAGCATTTCCAATAAGTATACTAGTTTAACCTAGATTCCTGAATTGTATCCACTCTGAATGGTCTCCATTCAGACATTTCTTAAACATGCTACACAAATAAAAAGTCTGATTTGTATCTATTTTCATTATATCCACAAAATACTGAGTTGTATCCATTCCGAATTGTATTCATTTAATTGCGGTGCCACATGGCTAGTAGATGGCAGCAGCAGAGACTCTACTCGACTTACTACATATTTACTAGAGAGCAGCACTTTCACTATATTAGTAATAATTTTTTTTTACTTGTAAGTTTTTCTTTTAAGATAAAAATAAAAGGGTACTTTACAAATGAGTGATTTTTAAAAATAATTATGATTTAATTTAAAATTGGTATATGGGGAAGCATTTCCTAAAATAAATTAATTTAAGGGTAATTTTCGGATGTCAGTTTGACATTATGCATCAGTATTTACAACGAGACTGTACACGGTAAGTCTTTACGTCATTATTTTTATCAGTCTCAGCTCCTGCATGCCCTAAAACTAATTAGTGATTATTTTATTTAAAAACATATTTTTATTCAATTAAGACAACCTGGACACTCGAATTGAACCGTGGACCATTGGTTTTGCACGTTAATACTCTACCACAGAGGTGCATAAACTTGGAACTACCCATGAAAGCACTAACGACCGCACCTAATGCAATCGTTAGTGCTGCGTTAGTTCTGCTCAGTAAACAAAACAAAATTCGTTAGTGCTACATTTTTGTAGAAGTTATAAGCCAAAATCATTAGGCAGGGCTAAGTTGACGTCAACCTTATCCCACCCACCACATTACGATGCAGCACTAATGACAAAACCTAATGCAATCGTTCTTTAAAATATCTTAAACATAACTAAATATATTACAATATTTATATATTCATTGAACGAGAGAGATCGGAAATAAACAATAAATATCAACAGAACTGACCCAACTCAATGTTCATTAAATTAGTTGAGGTTTCATTCATATTAAAACAACTCTATGAATGCCTTGGAAATTACAAGACCATCCTGATCTCATCCAAAGCCTCGCGATACAACGCTCGAACCAGTTGGTAAAAAGAATCACTTTAGTATGAAGATCAAATCTTAATACAAAACATAAAACCCATAGTAATAATAATAATAATAATAATAATAATAATAATTATCATCAAATTTAAAGATAAAAAAACAAAACCTTTAGGTTTTTAAAAATATTAAATAGTTTCCCTTGTCAGGCGAGCGACTTAAGCGGCTCTTGGCGGCATTTAGGTGAAACAATCCATCTTCCGTCGCAGATTTTAGTTACTCCTCTACGATGTGCATTGTCTCTAGAGTCTATACGACCAGTATTGGATATCGCCAGGGGTTTGAAGACCAATATTTGTTACAATATGTGTTTTATATGTAATAGAGCAGGGTCAGCAACTTTTTTGGTCCCTGATCGAGTTAAGTAAACTTACCAGAGGTACCGAGATCATCCATTGTTTCTTTCCTCTACTTTTAGACTTTTTTTCCTTTGTCTAAACATCTTATATTCATTCCTTAAATTCAAATTTTTCCTCAAATACTTATATCCTCACCTTTAAATAAATAGAAATAGAACTTATCAACTGTTTATTTTAATATTGAACTATTTAAATTTCTTACAATTTTACCGATTATGACCGATCAAGGTAATTTTTGTCACACTCAAATGAAATAAAGTAATTATTATTTGAAACCACCCACAGTGTACCCGACCAGAATCGAACCCCAATCTCCCCGTCTTTGGCAGTCTAGTCTAACATGAGAGTAGCGCGTTAGACCATGCGGCCACCAAGGTGGGTTCCAGAATAAATTAAAGTTGTTTGAGTGCATTTAAGGAAAAATAATAAGATATTAAAGTCCCGAAACTCCTTTGTAAGCGTGGAGGTGTACAAGGTACAACACAATTGAAAACATTTCTTTTTTAGTCTGTTTTTGTTTGGAATTAAATTATCAGTAAATTACCATTAAATAATTTTTCCTCTGAAAAAACTAAATGATAGTTAATTGAAACACTCTTCAAACTCCTATTTAAAAATAAACGCTACGACTAAATTGTGTATACTTTCTCATATAGTCTATTACGGTTTGTCTCAAATTTTTCAAAAATGAGTCATCAGCAAACTAGCCTCAAATGTATTTTGTAAAAAAAACCCACCCAATATTTATTCTTATATATAAAGTAAAACATTCCCCAAATACTCATTTTGAATAAAAACTGTTTCTGAAAATTTCAAATTTTCTAAAACTAGTTTGATATTCGTCATGTAAAACACTCCCCAAATATTCATTTTAAACAAAACCCTTAGTGTTGTTTGGGAAACATTTTTTATTTTCAAAACCATGCATGTGTTAAATCTCCTTCAATAAATTTTCCTCCAAAAGTGTAATTTGTCATGACAAACACTTTTCACGGGTTTATATCTATTTTGAACAAAATCGTTAGGGTCATTTTTGAAACGTTTTGAAAAAAAAAAGAATTCATTAGATTACTCCTATACACATTTTCCCTACAAAAAAGTATATAGTCTTATATGCTATATCAAACATTACCAAGATATTCATTTTAGATAGTATCAAAACAAAATGAATCTAAGAATGATTTTATTACATCCAAATATCAAGTTTGAACAAAATCTAAAAAAATCGTTTTGGCTGTAACCTCAGGGATGGACATATTTAATGGTAAAACCAATTTATTTTGGTTTAGGGGTCACATAAAACGTAAAAATTAATTATAACCTAGAAGTAGAACATTTTTACGATTACAATCCTTACGTTTTATAAATGAGAACGTAAAAATATCAAATTTTTAAAATGGTGGTATCAGTAAACTACCATCAAATATATAATTTTATAAAGACACGAATACGTAATTTTATATATCATGTAATACACTCAAGAAATCCATTCGTTTTCCGAACCATTTTAAATTTTCAAAAATTATTCATCTATAAACTACCCTAAAATGCAGGTTTCTCCTAAAAATATTTATACTGTTTTGCTTAAAGTGTGAACTATATACATTTTAAACTAAAAAGTTAAATCCGTTTCTGAAAAGTTTAGAATCTTCAAAAAATAAGTCTTTAATAAACTATCTTTGTATCAAATTTTTCTCCAAAAAACAAACATACTTTTCTTTTGTAATAAAAACCACTTATCGGACATACATTTTGAAAAAAATCATTCAGGATACTATAGAAAGATTTTGGATTTTCAAAAATAATTTATCATTAAATTACCCTTAAATATTCCCCCTTCCCTTTTCCAAAAATGATAATTTTATTTATTATGTAAGACAACCCTAAATCTGTTCTAAAATAAATAAAGTATTACTATTTTCAAACGGTTTCAATTAAAATAAAAACAACTAGCCACCAGTTAACTAGTCTACTCTTTAATTCAGAAAATTATTAGGGCAAAAGATTTTTTTTTTAAGTTTTGAAAGTTGAACGTATTTTTACCTATTTGAAAACAGAAATTTTAATAAATCTGTCACTATGTGTTTGGAGGAATAGTTTGCTTACAATTTGAGCTATTTTCATTTGTTCGTGGTGTTCTTTCGTGAAAAAAGTTGTTGATATGTAACTGTGCTATAATAAAGGTCTATGAACTTCTTTAGAAAAAAAAATCTCCATGCATCAGCCCGCAAACGAGCTATACCGACCGAGTGATCACTGCATTTTGGCGAGGTTAGAGCCACCATTTGCGAATAGATGACGTCATGCTGTCCCCATAGTGAACCTTTTAGCCATTAGTCTTGGTTTTTTAGACCGGAGCCACTACTTCTTCATACAATTAGCTACTCAATTGTCATCACGAGGCTGAGTCGACCCGTTCAAAACCCACTGCTACACAGACAAATTTAGATGCGCTGGGGTTCGAACCCAGGAACTCTGACTCTCATAATATAAACTACTTACTTAAAACAAAATAAACGTATTCAGAGTGTGGGAAACAACTGTCGCCTTTGATTAAGTGCATCACATAGAAAAATGGGTAAACATCTGCTAGAATCTTTCAAGTGACGTTTAAATACAATTTTAGACATTTTTCGTTTGCTTTGATATTTTTATAACTAACTAACTAACTAACTAACTAACTAACTAACTAACTAACTAACTAACTAACTAACTAACTAACTAACTAACTAACTAACTAACTAACTAACTAACTAACTAACTAACTAACTAACTAACTAACTAACTAACTAACTTACTAGGTCACGTGGTATAAGGCGTCAGGCTCGCCTCGACAGAGTTACTGGAGATCTAGGCCCTAATCATAGCTGGGTACACAGTACGTTTTTCTTTAACATGCTCTGACTTCCTCGCTCCACTAAGATGACTCGACATTTCCTATTTATCCTTACGCCATTATAATTTTAATCACACTAAGGGTGTAGAGATGATAAAGGTTGTGTTTAGAAAAATAAATAAAACTATACTCACATTTGTGTGGAGGAAGAGCGGGAAACAATTTCGAAAAACAAAACAAAACACATACACAAGTAAACCAGACTCGGATTCGAATCCTAACCTCCTAGTCACCGGTATACATGCTATAGTTTTTATAATATAATATAATATAATATAATATAATATAATATAATATAATATAATATAATATAATATAATATAATATAATATAATATAATATAATATAATATAATATAATATAATATAATATAATAATTTAATTAATTCGTGCACTTTGCTATTTTGAGAGTGTTTGCCTCAAAATGATTTTGCTATAATGTCATTATTATATTAGTGAAGATTTCAGTATTGGAAAAGTAATAATGTTTAACCCTATCTATCATAATTGAATAAATAAATATCAATTTAATATTAATCACAATTTTTCTTCTTATTTTCCTATATCTTATTCCACTTATGTGAGCCCGACATTTTAATCTATGACGGTGTCACAAGATCTTGTCATATTTATTTTGGCACTTACCCGGGGAAACAAGGTGATTTCAACAAGTGAGCTTGAACGCACTTGGTTATTTTTACTTCCCATGGTTCCTTTACATGCCACACTCGAAATGGGACCGACGACTTTATTACCCCTAAGAAGGAAGCTACAGAATTTTGTCGCTCAAGAAAAAATCCATCTATCTCGGCTGGGTTTGAACCCACAAGCATCGGGTCCTAAGGTGAGCACTTTACCTCGAGACGACAAAGGTCGACAATATAAGTAATCTTTACTACTTTTATGTTTTATTATTAAAATACATAATTTAATTTTATGTAATCTTAATGTAGATTAAATTTTTTTGGCCTTTTGTAAATAAGAGGAGAATATGGAAGGTAGCCCTTTAAATACATTATCATTAATTCATTTATTTTCATCGCATTTTAATACTTGCTTGGACTATCAAAATTTAATTTCCTCGTGGGGTTGGTAAGAAGAAAGTTACAATTTGGAGGAAATGTAGCCACATTTGCGTGGGTCAGCTATTTGTGGAAAACTTACCCTCAATGTAGCAGGCCAGGATTCGGAACCCGTCTTTTCCATCCTTGGCAAATTAGACTAGACGAGTTAACGTTTGGGCCGCATGCTCACCAATGTATGCTTTGACCAAATTTAATTCAAGTTGAAAATATACTATTTTAATAATTATTATTATTAAAAGATCACATTCCATTTTCTTGAGAGTTAATTTTTAATTTTTTTAAAAAACCAAAACCAATTTAAATACCTGTCACCAAAGACCTAACCACTTGACTCTTCAATCAACGCATTCTCCTTTATTAGTGTCGGCCTTAGGGGCCTTTGCCCCTAACCCATCTCTACGCTCTATAATAATAGTTAGTTACTCGTATCTTTCAATAAGGACAGAGCTGATTGCTACCTGCAATAATAGTTTCAAGGAATTTAGCTTATTTTATTCGCACCTCAAACCTTTCTCAATACCTTCATTTCATTGAATAAATGAGGAGTAAGGGATTGTACTATTAATAGAATATTATAGCTCTCAAAATTATTAATTACTTACCTTATATCAATGTGGTTCAACTGACTCTCACTAAAAATGTGACCCTCACAGTATTAAAGGGAAAACCCTCTGTCGAGATAAGAAAATAATTCAAACAAAAATATTTATTTAACAAGGTCATGATTGTATGCATTTATTTGATTAGTAAAAATATGTATAAATACATATATACTATGAATGCTAAGTTGTTTTGTGAAAGTGTGTGAGTTCATATTTCACTATGCATTTTTGAGGGATTAATACTAAACTACCTTTTTTTAAAAGTAAAATTTGAAAGGTTCTACCAACAAAAAAATACAATTTGTAAATAGGTATTGAAAGTAATTGGTTGTTTAGTTTTTGACCTTGGTGGTCTTAGGGTACAGTGCTCGCTGCAGGAGCCGATATTAGTGGGCTCAAATACAGCCGAGGTCAAAGGATTTTTCATGAGCGATAAAAACCGTAGCACATCATCTTTTGGAGGGCAAGTGGATCCGTCGGTCCCATATCGATTGTGGAGTATAAAAGAATCCTGGAAGGTATGTGAAAATACATTTTTTCCGGCAGAATTGGTAGGCCCTTTCACTCTCGCTCATAGAAATTATAGTGTGATGATATAATCAGTTGGTTTAGAAAGTGCACGTTAAATACCTCAAATAAATATTAGATACATTTACTAAGGGTTGTTTCTAAACGTTTATTAAGTTGATTAGATTACTAAATATATCTTCGGCCTTTGGTGCAAACTGATAATCAGATTTAGCCCTTCACATGAAAAACATTAGACTTATATTTAAATATTCTGCTGATGTAGTTACATATTTCGCTACTAGGCAGCTCTCTTAGTTCGTTTGTTCACCGATAGAGCGCTCTCTTCATAATAGTTAGACTCGATGGCAGGATGGTGCTGCTTCACACGGAAGCTTATAAAAGCTAAGCTGTGATGGCTCACCATAGTTCGTGCATCTTATAGCACAGATTTCTATTGTATGATTTTGGTAGGAAGAACAGTAGAAGTTAGTTATTAAAGATACTAAAACAATTGTAATATATTCATACATCAAGTCATGATATATGCAGCTGTCACTTTTGATATTATCCATATATTTAAAGTAACACAAATAATATAAGTTAGTGAAATGTTATTATTTATTAATGTTGGACGCAAAGAAAAATATATTTGAATTTCTTCTCCTGTTCTTCCAACCAAAATCAAGGTATACACATCTTACAACTTGTAGACTTGTAATTTGAAGCTATAAGTCCCGTAACACAAAATCATAAATGAGACTTGTGTATATGGATTAGTATTATACATTTATAGATCCATTCTACAAGATTTTTTTATTGTTATCTTTATAAACATAACGCTTATTTCACCCCACTCGGGTCTGTCCATAAAGTACGTCACGCTAATTTTGAGATTTCTGACCCTCTTCTCCTTCTTGTCACAATTTTGTGAACCCCTTCTAATATTACGTCACAATATCACACACTTATGAGTCAATCGTTGTTTGTCTATACGTGCGTGCAGTCAGGTCTATTAACACAGAACGCTGCCTGACACGCTTAATTTGTAATGTGAATTCACTCATTAACTGACTACCTCTCACCCCCTTGTCACGCTTGGTCACGCCGAGCACCAATCTCTCTCTCTCTCTCTCTCTCTCTATTTCCCCTCCCCCTTTCAATATGCGTACGTATTTTATGGACAGCCCCTTACTATCTTAGCATCACCAGACGCCACTGGGATAACCGACTAGGTTTTTAGGAGTCAGAGAATAATACTAGCGCCCGGACCAGCTCCAGATGTTGAATAGACAAAGTATCTATCACCTCCAAACCAAATACAAAGAAAAAAAATTCCTACCAACCCCTTTCCCCTACCCAGACTTAGACCACGACTTTTTACAACTCTCTCTCACAAAATACCATCATATATAATAATCCTTACCTCCTCACATCTTAGGAAAATAACGTCCTTCCCAACACAAGACCAAGCACTATCATTTAAATCCACCAAACTTCATCATGCACACATGAATTGTTAGTTCTTTTTAGCACCATTTTATCTATTTCATTTCATCAGGTACACAAAAAATGCATATCACGACGATAAGAGTCATGAATATGGATTGTCACTCAAATAGAAAAATCGTCTAGTATCCCCAGCCGGTAAGACGCTTCTGTCTTGTAGGTTCGCAATAGGCCAAAAACTACGGTACAGTAATAAGTCCGCCATCTTTGTTTTCTGTGTGAGTTTGGAGATTGTTTTGACTAACGTCATTTTGATTTGTCAAGATTGCGAGAGTTTTTGCTTGTCGTCAATTTGAATGTGAGGGGTCAAAAGAGAATTAATTATCAACGAGCCGAAAGTCTGCCAAAAAATAGTTTCTCTTAAAAGTAAAATATAAAAAAAGACGAACTATTTGGTGACTTCTTTTAGGAGTCCACCGAAAGGGAAATTACAACCAAGGGGGAAATAATTGTGTGTTTTTCAAAAAAAAAGAAATTATGCTCTATGGAGATCGTTAAAATTTTTATTTAAAAATTCAGATAGGACTTATTTAAATACAAATTCAGGTAAGCCTAGTAAATTAGGACCATATAAGACTACTTAAAAAAAAGCTAAAATCTAGTCTTAAGTATATCTTTGAGAGAAAAAAAGGGGGTAGGGAAGGAGTGTTTGAGAGTGAAATTAAATACAGTACATGAGCTTTTCAATTTATTGACACAGAGTGAAATTACTTGGACTAATATACTGTACCTAATCACCATCTTACTAACACTAGATAGACTACTAATATGATTGCATTCATTCCAACAATTCAAAGATCTTTAGTATAACGAATAGCTAATTGATTGTACTGAACATAAAGGCAAACACGTTTAGCACAATGGAGTTCATTAGTAATGAGGAAGGAAGTAACCAAAGTACTCAATTAGTGGCTGAGCTCTAGCTAGAGCACCAATCGGAGAAGGATTCTGGCCAGCCTCCTTCTCATTTTCATAGACACAATTTCAATCAGCTTCTTCCTCTTCACCGTCATAATAAATCTCTTCATTATCTTTAGACATTTATTACACAAGGTTACACAGCATTTGAAGACATTGGCCGCAAACACCGGATCCAATCGAAAATGATTCAAACAGGGAAACTTTTCCTTTAAAACTTTGAATACATTTTCGATCAAACGCATTGGGCGTTTGTGTGCATGGCTACACCTTGTGTGTGCAACGTCACACGGGTTATTGTAGTTTTGGGGGGGGATAATCCAATCTTTCAAGAGGTAGTCTGAATAAATTATAATGAGCCCATCAGGATGCGGTTTCCAGCCTCCTTCCATTCTTTGATACAATGTACAATTTCTCAAAACACGTACGTTATGCACATTCGTGGCCAGTTACTGTTTTATATTAGAATCTTAAGTCCGGTCCACATAAAACCATGCAATAAATGGTATGATTTTGGTGTCCATACACGAAAGCAGATTCATCAACGATTGGAACATTTATATTAGGATATCGTCAACAACACCACAAACCCGTGGAAAACCAGCTATGGCATGTAACTGTTAAACGACGTTGAAAGTGTTTTCTGGCTAACTGACAATACTATTAACACATTGTTGACAGCATGAATATGCACACATCTATCAACTGTCATTGTTTTTACCCCATGAATATCAGATAATTCGTGAAATTCCCCCCCATTTCCAAGGCAGTGTAGCCCTATCTACAGTTTTTGTTTAGCGGACAAATTGTAAATTCTATTCGGAAAATTATGAATAATTCCGCCGATTTAAGCCAAAAAAACCACATATTAAAAAGTACTTAACTTGAATTTTCCTTTAAATTCAAAATAATTTATTCTTAAAGACTTGTTTATTGGCAGATATCTGCCTTACGCCTACAACAGGCCCGTCTTAAGGAATTTAAGGACCCTAGGCCCTCACGTTTTTCGAGGCCACTCTTTTTTTTGAGGAAACCATATTTTTAAAAACACATTTTGAATATATATGGTAACAGTTTAAATTGTTTATATTAATTATTTAAGGGTTAGGGAATAGAGCGTTGAAGGCCTTAAGGGCCACTACAAAAATTAAAATACAAAATAAACATAAATATCCAGTAAACTCATGATTTTATAAAAGTGTTACAATCATTATAAAAGTTTTTTGTGTTTTACTTTGTCCTGTATACACTAGTAGTTTTAATCTGTTTGTGACAAGTTAAGATACCTTAAATAACTCAGTATTCTCGAGATGTTAGTTAGTACGAGACATAGTTAGATAGTTCCCATTGGCCTGTATCGGTGATCAGATTATTCCTTGGAAATTGGTGTCTCGTCTTTATTTTATTTTTTTGCTGTGATTGCTGGAGGAAAGTGAAGAATCCAAAGGAACCTAGACTGTAACTGTTTCAGATTCACATCCTTGTTTATAAAGAATTTTTTTTGGTATTGTGATTGTGAAACTGTAATACCACTAGATTATGAAGGATCATGATCTTTTCTCAAACATGTGTGTTTTACATTCTGGCTGTATCCGAATAGTCTACTTCACGCGCCGTCGACCCTTGACGCTCACTCGATAATTGCATTGGCAATCACGTGATCGAGTGAACAACCGTCCGAATAGTCACGAAGTGAGCCGCTGCACCCTGCACAAGCCCTTGAGACCAAGTGTGACGGCAAGTTACCCTTGACACGCCGTCGATGCGGAGTTTGACTGGCAACTGTTTAATTTTTCGTCTGCTAGAGTAATGTGATCTGTGATGTGTAATCTGCTATCTATGATAAAGTATTTTAACTATACCGGTACTGCTCATGTTGTAGTGTTTTTTGTGTTGTGTTGAAAATGTCTAGTGAAAAGAAGTGGGTTTGGATATTAAAACGTTGTATTCGTTTTCATTCCCTGATTATAGATGGCGTTTAAAATAGTTTCTAAAATCACGGGTAGGAAGCAGCACTGCAGACTCAAGGGCGTGTAAAGGGTAATTGCCGTTCGAAAAGTCTGTTGCAGTTTTTGATCTCAAGTGGGTGTAAAGTGTAATGTTATCGAGTCTGCATGAAGTCTGCGTCAAGTCAAGTGTACTTGACTATTCGGATACGGCCTCTGTCTGTCCAACCTAATGTTGGTCTCTACCTGTGTCAAATAGTTTTATGGATTCTATTCAAGATTTATACTTATGATGTGGTCATTATCTAGAGAAATAAAATCATCATTTTGATTCTAACTCTAAAAGTAATGGTAGTTTTGAGTGAGTGCGTGATTTTTAAAGTTTTTAAAACGAGATTTTTTTTTAAAAAATTTAAGCTTCTCAACGTTATATTCATATATTTTTTTACATGTTTATCAAAACAAAATGTTTGTTTTTGTGAGTAAAATCTCTTTAAGGATAGTTTGCTGGCAACCAATTTTTGAATAGTTGAAATATAAGAGATTATTTGAGAAAGTACTAACGATTGATCAGGTTTTATTTTTGCTACTTGCACTACTTTCAAAACTACGTTTCATTAAATTAAATTTAGTTGTATGAAATACAAAATTAGAGGTGAATTAATTATTATAACTTTGTAAATAACCACAATTATTCAATAGAGTCACACTAAAATTAATGAGTCAGCAGCAAAAAAGACCGTAAGATAAACATTCTTGGTGCAACTAAATATCGTAGCAAGTACAAGGTACAAAGCAGATTTTTATTTTATTTTGACGGATTCAGTGCCACCCAGATTGTAAGGAAGGCAAATGGGGTAGTTTTATCCAAGGGCCGTCATATCGAGTTCTCCGACCATAACATTTCTATTTCACAGAAACCAGTCTTCCACAGTCAAAACACACGTGCATAAAAGGCAATATTTTAACTGTTTTTTAAAGGTTGTTTGTGTTGTAAAGATACAAATAATCTAGTTTAGCAAATGAAGGAATCTTTGATCATTTTTCCATTTACATAGTTCTATTAGTTGGTATTAGCATAATATTTAAACAATAAACTAAGTTAATATTTATCTATGAAAGGGAGACCCCAAAATTCCCTTTTCTCAAAAAAATTATATATTGAATGCAGTGGGAGGTGGTGCTTGTTGAGGAACATTATGAGCCGGTTGTGGAGGCATAGAAAATTGATTATGGGAAGCAAGAGTATACATTTATTGTTGAGGGAGTAACTGAGGAACATTTTGATCAGGTAGAGGTATCATGGGTAGCTGATCGTTGGATGTATGGGGTTGCAATTTCTTATTGATATCATGTAGCCACTTATTTTTCTCTGGCTCTAGCAAAAGAAGACAAGGTATCACTCATCATAATTAACAAAACAACAACAATACACTCGCTTATTTTCACTGCGCTGCCCTCAGGTGGCGAAAGAAAATTGTAGGGTGTGGTGGGGTAAACCAGCTCTTGGGGTACACGACGTATCTACGATCTCGGTGTGCGGAACCGTCGTGTTAATACGATACCATACTGCTACTATACCGCTACCATACTGCTACCATACTGCTACCATACTGGCACCGTACGTATACGATACTATGCCGGTATGCGAGGACCTTTTATCTCGCTCGCTCGTCCAGTCTGGCCGTACCCTTATGTTACAGTTCCCTAGTCATGTGGAAATGATTTGATTTAATTTGATGTAGTATATGATTACTCATTGGTGGTTTATCTATAGAGTCCTACAAAACTATAGATAGTATAAAACAATATCTATTTACGAGTGATATATGCAGTATATTAGATGTAAGTACCCGCCTCGGTGGCGTAGTTGGCTAACGCGCAAGTCATGTTGAGCTCGACCGTCGAGGACGGGGAGATCGGGGTTCGAATCTCGGTCGGGTGAACTGGGGGTGGTTTTTCCTAAATGGTTTTCCACTCTCCCTCAACGCAAATGCGGGTTCACTTCCTCTAAATTAAACCCTCCCAATTCCTAACCCATTAGTGTAATTAGTACTTAAGCGTATAACCCGAACGGGTAGTAAGACGCGGTGCTAAATATTATTATTATTATTATTATTATTATTATAGATGTAAGTGTACATTTTTCGGTCCTCTTTTTCTTTTTAGTGGACGCAATTAGACCATTAGTGCCGTTAAGAATGGAGGCTATGAAGCTCCCCACCCTGGCCTCTTGGAATGAATCATCCCCTCAACCCTTATCTCAACAACACAGGCTTTGACCGGATCAAGGGTGCTTACGCCTTGCATGTTTGAAACTTTTTTTATAGCCCTCCCCTCACCAGCCTTCCCACGTAAGAAAGGATTTTACTATACTTGGTTGATAAGAAACGTTTAACAGTTCTTTGAAACCATCTATTAAGAATACGTCACTTTAGCTCAGTCAGTAGCGTGTCTGTCTACCGAGTTAAGGGTCCTGGTTTTAATTCCCTGCATGGGTGATAAAATGAATCATTGGTGAAATGTGGGTCTACCCTTTACAGTGATGAATTAACGGGCGGGGACTGGTTTTTGTGCTTGTCCGGTAGAAATTTAGAGGAAATGTATCAGAGAGAGAGGGAGACGTCCGGGGTTTGAAATCCACCCTCCCTGACACCAACACCTGTTTTTGCAGCTACTCGGGTCCATCCCTGTACCATCCGATTTCCGCAAGTCCTTCACAGGCTCTGCTATCAAATATGAGTGAAGAATGACGCTGGGTACGTAGAGCTAGCTTATTGGTTGTTTGGTGGTTTTTCCAAAATGGTCTTTCACTCTCCCGCCACGCAAATGTGGGTATACTTCTTATAAATATAACCTCCTTAATCCCTAAAACCATTAGCGTAATTAGTATTTAAGCGTATAACCCGAACGGGTTGTAAGACGCGATTCTAAAAAAACCCAAAAAAATCAAAAACATCGAAAATCCTATCTTGATTTTCCGCTACGTCACAGGTAAGTAACGTATATTAATGACTCGTTTAATGCTCAGTTGAATTCGCTTATAAATTATGGTTCAGCAGGCTACATGACGTTCGCGGGGACCACGTTGGGAACCACTGGTATAGGCCCTACATCCTTCAATTAGTTTAAAAATGATGAATTGTTCATAAACAAACCTCCATGTTAATCTCATTAGTTCTTTTTATTTTAATTGAATCTGCCGGGGAAGTTGAGATAATAATAATTTTTTGGTTTTATTTAACACCTCGTCTTACTACCCGTTCGGTTTATACGCTTAAGTACTAATTACGCTGATGGGTTAGGAATTGGGAAGGTTGAATTTGAGAGGAAGTGAGCCCGCATTTGCGTGGATGGAGAGTGGAAAACCATTTAGGAAAACCACCCGAGCTCACCCAACCGAGATTTGAGCCCTGATCTCTCCGTCTTCGGCAGTCTGGCCCAGCATGAAACTAGTGCGTTAGCCAAGTACGCCACCGAGTTGGGTAATAATAATAATAATAATAAATAATAATAATAATAATAATAATAATAATAATAATAATAGCAAATCGTCCTTACGATAACCTTAAGGGGATTGGTGCAGGGCACTTTATATCTACTTCTAGTTCATATTTGTTAGTTGTGTATATCTGTCTATGTTTATAGAAAATAATAAAATAGTTAACAAACAATTATTACAAGGGATTTGCATCAGTGGGCACGTGGACTTAGGCGTTGACCTCGTATGATTTCACTTTCAGGTGACGGAGAGGTCACGGTTTGAATCTTGGTTGGTTATACTGTGGGTATTTACCACTTAATTACTTTCTATTTTCCCTCCACATAATAGAGGGTACACTTCATCTAACATTCTGCTTGCTTCCTCTTTACTCCGGTAGTGTAAATATTTCACGTATAGCTGAAACAGTTAGTAAAACGTAGTTAATAAAACCGATAAATAGATTGCGAAGGGGTTGTTTAGACCACACGCATTGCCTAAAATAGTATATCTATGTATGTGCTCGTACTGCGACTACCCTCATAATTTAGTCCCTATCGCAAATGTTTGTACAAACAGACGATGATTTGGTACTTAACACCCACTTCGAGGGTTGAGTAGCCCAAAACGTCACTCTTACCATATACTTGACTACTGATGATGGGGCTAACCGGGTTCGAATCTTCGAATCCAGGTCGGATGTAGTGAGGGTGGTTTAACCTAAATGACTATCAACTCTCCCTCTACGCAAATATGGGTACAATTCCTATAAATCCAACCTTACTCGATATCAACAACTTAGCACAGTAGTAGAAAAATTTAAATATACATGATTTAAATAAGATGACTTGTATCTCTTGGGCGCATGAGCTTGTAGGAGCTAAACATTGTAATGTAATTGATTTGACGCTAAGGAGTATTTGAAAGCATTGACCATATTATCGTTCTAATTATTTATATATTCAAACATTTTTTTATCATTCTAATTTTACATATAATTAAACATATTTTACTTTATTTAAATTTCGTAATCTATTACTTGGCGCTTAAATCACGTCTTCCTCTAAATTATTTACTAGTTAATTTAACACCCTGAGGTAAGATGGCAGCACCTACTGGACAACCTCAGTTAATGCCTTTTTATGAAATCCAACCAAGTTAAGACCTTTTAAAGTAATTTCCTGTTTTGGAAGAATGTTCTCCACGCAGGAAGTATTTTTTTGAGTTTGTAGGTGTGCAATTCACCGTTAGAAAATGTCCCTTCTAGAAGCTTCTATTGAGCTGGGATATATACAGT
Source organism: Timema podura (assembly GCA_033556935.1). Lineage (NCBI taxonomy): Eukaryota > Metazoa > Arthropoda > Insecta > Phasmatodea > Timematidae > Timema > Timema podura. Next base: position 57,628,680 of record JAVRXN010000009.1, read on the forward strand.
GGTTTTGAAATTTCTTCTTCTCTGTGAAATCAGTCGTGATCAGAGACAGACGTGTGTTCGGTCTTTAATGAACGTATTTTAAGCGCTCGGTGATAATTAGTCGCTAGGCCCTCGACATGATCGCATTTCAATTTAAATAAAAACATAAACATGTTTTTTCTTTTAACGGAATAAAGTAATATTAAATTTTATGCAAAGTGTTATCATTTCTTTTGGTTAAGTGATAAGACAAAGGAGGCATCATAAGTAAAGCGCACTGTTGCGCAATAGAAATGACGACTTACTGTGGGGCATAATATAAACTATAATAAATTACTTCCAACCGAGGAGCTATAAAAGGATAATATAACAAATGGCGTTCCAACGGGGTGCATTTAACATGCTACAAAAGGATATTATAACAAGTGGCGACACAATATTAAACTTGATACGTAACTAATAACACCTTCCACAAAAGAACAATAACATAACTAAAGCAAACGTTATAACATCGCTAAAAAATATGAGCCACGCTACTACCAAATTACGTGTAAGTTCTCAAGATGGTTACTTGTTTCTCTAGTCTATTAGTATATAATTGGTCGTACACACGGTAATTGTTGACTTGTACTGAATTCAATTCGGAAACATCTTGGGAATCGGGCTTTTCAAATCAGAATATACCAAATAGTCTTGGTTTTACAAAGTCCTCATTGAGTAAGAATTTGATTTAATGTTTTTATGGTGTTTCTATCACTCATTTAGATAAAAGTGGTTTGGTTTCCAAACACAAACACTCTATGGCCCTTTTATTTCCAACCATCGGTATAGCAAATAGCCTTCTCCTTGCGGTCGACATCGAACCCCCATACCCTCTCCATCAATGCCTGTAGCACCACCTGGTCCTACGTCAGGTGATGAAGTGCAAGCAAAGAGAGACCTGCGGCTGATCGAGCTGCCACGCCGTAGCTTTTCCCCCTCCTGCTACCCCACAAACCGCAGCAAGCGTATGTCAATAAGAGCGACTAGTTCCGCCTTGCATGTCAGCCAGCCTGACAAGGCCACCTAAATCACTTCTAATTTGAATTCCTTCGGGCGGTTCGTTTTCGTTCGCTCGGGCCTAGGCTGTCTTGTAGTGTTTGCCCTTCTTCCCGCAGTCAAATTGGGCGTGTGTTCACCGTGTAATATTGTTTAACCAGGATATTGACTGGTGAATAATGTAAAACAAGGAGAAGGGAGGGTTGGGAGAGTTCGAGGGAAACTTTGCCTGGAAGAAGGGATTGGTATAACTGTATTAAAGCTAGTGGAACGCATTATTGAAGATACCTACCAGGATGTTTACAATCCAACACAACCAACTCAAACACTGCTCATGATAACCTCGAGGAAAATTGAATGTGTGGTTAGATATTTTAGGGCTAGTGAAGAACGTTTTTCGAAGATATTTAATAATATTTTAATAGATTTTATACTGTCCCGTTTTGCAATATAATTGGCCCATACACACAAAGCCCATTACTGTTATTGAAGTAGACCACAGTTATAGTGAAAACTGACTCGATCACGGAATTAGCTGATAAATATATTTGTTACAGTGAGACCTCGATAGTTCGGGCCTTGTTAATCCATATTGCAATTAATCCAGACTAAATATAAGTTAAAAAAAAATAACTGTATTAATGATCAAGGACCATCAAATTAACTTCTATTTTAATTTGTTTTTAAATTGTGTAGCAATCTTGTTTTTGCAATCTTGTTTTTACATATTGTGTGATTCAAAAAATACAAAACATTTTTCTGTTGCATGTTCTCATATGAAGAGAAAGTAATATTATTCTTGTAATGAAAAATTTTCTACCTCGATAATATGTAGAATATTTACGTGTTATGTGTGTCCAAACCCAAAAAAGTGTATTTTTTACAGTTCTGTCTGTCCCCAAGTCTGCCTGTTTGTCCCTGGTCACACATTTGAAAAGGATTGATAAAATTTTGTTCAAACTTCATATCTAGATGTTATAAGGAAATTCCTTCGGATTTTTTTTTATATATTTACACTAACCCTCAATTTAAGGGTAGCTTACTGATGGCTGACTAGAGTGTTTTTTTATTCCTAATTTTTAGAAAATGGCTTTATCCAACAACCACTTAAAAATTTCATATTTGCATATAGGGAGAGTAGAAAATCATTTTGAAAAAACACACCTCAGTACACCCGACTGAGACTAGAACCTCGAGCTCCACGTCATCGGCAGTCTAGTCTACTGCAAGAGTAGTGACTTAGACAATGCGTCCACCAAAGTGAGTTGCAAGTAATAAAAGTAGTAAATAAGCTAAAAATAAACTTATCATAGTAACGTATTTATCCACTGTACGATAAATATATAATTTTGGTGTCAAGACTACAATTCTAAAGTTTTTAGCACATCTTGCAACCTGTTTAGTTTTTATGTACTAATTACGCTTACAAGCTAGGAAAAAGGAAGGTTTTTTTAGAATAAGTGTACACATATTTGCTTAGAGAGAGTGGGTAAACCATTAAAGAGAAACAACCCTCAGTACACCCGACCAGGATTCGAACCCCGATCTCCCTGTCATAGGCATCCTAGTCTAACACGAGAGTGACGCCTCATACCATGCGGCCATCGATGAAAGTCACAATATTATTAAACTTTAAAACAGGCGTAATATCATGTTCATATGTATTTTAGTTTCTTGATTAGACTAAAAGAAAAATTATTAATTATTCTCAAAATGTAAAGAATTAAAATTATAGGTGGCTTTTTTTTTGCAAGTATAATCTAAGTTGACTTTTGGTTTTTATATTAATAACTAAAATTATAATTTTTTACGACATAATATAATTGTATTGTTCTAAAGGAATACTATGTAATTACTAGTTATTTTCCCCACCTACCTTAAGTGTGGGACTTCTTCTCATATTCAGGTTTCCTCTCTTTCCACATGTTCTGTCAGAAGGGTGAAGGTGCGAATAGCCCGCTTCACTAGTTTATGCCCCACGTCTCCATTAAGCTTGGTCATAAGCCCTAACCCACCCTTTACCCTCCGACCCAACGTTGGGTTAGAATAGAACATTACTTGCCGAGGACTTCCCCTCCCCCCCACCATTTACCAGAACACGAATTAATTGAAAATCTTGCCCCTTAAGACTATGCAACTCATGTAGTTATATAGTGTAAAGTGAACGACTATCGTAGTTCCTTGATGTGACGTTCTACAGAAAGGAGATTATTTAAACAAGTACGTAATATTTTAAATGTAAATATTTAAGAATTATTTTGGTGAAATGTTTCCTCTCATAAATTTTGCCTTTAAAAAAAAAATGAAATCTATTAACACAAGTTAATTTTTGATCATGATTGTGAATTAATGAAATAATTTTTATTATATAAATGTTAACTTTCAAGTTTTGTCTTTATACAGGATGGTTCCGAAACAAATAGACGAGCGGTGACTTAAAAATTAACACCTTAACTGGTGACCTGGTGGTCTAGGGGTAAGGTGTCAGACTTCTGTGCTGGGGGTCCAGGGTTCAATCCTCGGTCCCGACACGAATTTATCTGATTGCCGATCCCTTCCTTCACCTCTAACAAGACGTGTTTTAATCACAACTTGTGAATGTGAGGAATGCCAGGCCTCCACCGTGGTTTGGATCCCACGTTAAACTGTAGGTCTTCCATTTCATCTCACAATCACCCTACCATTACACATTAGCGTAAGTGCGTATAACCCGAACGAGTAGTAAGACGCGGTGCTAATAATAATTAATAATAATTAATAATAATACCTTAACTGAAAAGTTAAATAGTTCACTAGCTAAATAAAAGCAAACTACATACTACACTTTTTTACTTTTTGAAGATGTCACTCAGTAGAGCTCCACTGAAAGTCAGGCAAACCTCAGCATAGATTGTCTAATTGTTTCCTCCCCACCCCATAATTAAATAAAATAAGTGATAATTTGTGATAATAGTCCCTAATTTATTACACACTCAATACCTTACAGTTAACGTTATTTCTTTTACAAACGGGCATATATCAACTCGCCACTGGTCTATTCTTTACATCCCACTGTTTATCTATCAACTCACCACATACTATTGCCAGTCAGATACTCATTGACTCACCACGCGTCTATCGTACCCCAGGGTCATGTTATCCATGTGCGTCGTGTCATCGTAATATCTATTGAGATTATTGTGAAACGAGCTAACCTAACCCAACCTAACCTAGGCTAATCTAGATTCCAATATGGGCATATTTGATTCTACAATCTATGTCTTCCAGGCCCATATCCAGAATTTTCTTTCAGAAGGGGGGGGGGAAGGGGCTTGTGGGGCTCATTTATCTCAAGACTAAACAGCGGGGGGAGAGGGTGGATGAATCAGACCTGCATGGAGAGAAAAATATATCAAAATTTCGTACAAAAATATATTGAAGTAGACCCATTATTGCATTAACTAACTATTGATATACTTTTTATGACTTTTGATAGAAAAATATTAATTTTACATATTTTATTTTTATAAAAACTGATACATTTTCTATTAAAATTCATAAAAAGTATATTATTAGTCTATTGGTGAATGCAAGCATGGGTCAACCATAATATATTTATTTAAACGAAATTTTGACATATAATATTTTTATCTCCGTGTATGGAGGAATTACTGAGTATAGGCCAACTTAGGCAACTTAGGCTCTAGAGTAAGTGATTATAATCTCCAGTGCTGCCAAACGTGATAACTATAAATTGATCGCACGGTGGCTGGTTTGAAATTACCCAAAAACCACGAAACACATTTGAAGGAAATAATGGAATAAATTTACATTCTTGGAACTAAAAATGTAGTTTACACTAAGTTTAACCGTCAATTTTCATTCAAGATAATTTTATAATTTTTCATAATTTTATAATAATATTTAACTTTTGTTTAGATTTTGGGGAGCTTTAGCTCCCCAAACGCCCCCTGGATACATGCCTGATGTCTTTGACAATTACGTTTAATGACAATAGGAATTTACCCCCTGAAATATGGGCCAGCAACGAAAAAAAAGTCCTTGTATGAGGTGATAAAAAAGTATATTTATTTATAAATATTTGTATTACTGAAAACCCTCTATTGTCCTTTAAAAATGAAGTGTAGTGTGTTGATCCGATTTCTAACATAGTCGAGTGTGGTGAGTATAAAGGTGTGGCGAGATGATGATTGCTACTGTAAACGTTGATTTTTGTGTACAAAAACGTTAATCTTCATTTGAACTATCAGCATATTTTCGCCGATGTGATACAAATGAAGAAGTTAGGGTTTAGAATAAATGTACTTGTATATTTTTTAAAGAGAGAGTTGGAAATGTTTGGGGAAAAAACCCACACCTTTAATATACCCGAACGAGATTCAAACCTTATCTCACCAAACAAGAATAAATTGACGCCTTTCCCCCGCGAACATTGGTGGTTTGAACGCTTATATTAGCATCAAAAGTGTACCGGTGCCTACATTTTGGGATGGGATCATTCATGCATTTATATTAATCTGTGTTTAGTGGATATAATCCAGGACTTTCATTAAAGCTGTTTATTTGAGAAGTGTTGGAGTGGAGACCATTCTGAGTGGATACAACTCAGGATTCTATGGATATATTTCCAGTGGATATAATTTAGGATTTTAATTTAAGCTGTGTGCATGATTTGTGTCAAAATGGAGATCATTTCAAGCGGATACAACTGAGGATTTTTAAAAATATATAATTCAGAATTTTCATTAGGGCTGTTTGTATGGTAAATGTTGAATGGAGACCATTCCGAGTGGATACAATTCAGCTCTCCCAAGTAAACTACTTCTCAGCTGAACCTATGGGACGATTTTCATGGATCGCTTTGCTGTAGAACTCCTCTCACCTTTAACCATACAAGCGCCCGTAATCCCGCTCAGAAATTAACCCCACCCCCCACCCCCTCGAATAAGAGTGGATTTGTAAGGGTGAGAGAGGGTTGTGTCAACCCTCCAGCTTACAGATTTATCCCTCCCTCTTGTCTTTCTTTCTTCTCCTGTCTGTCAGAGCGGTGTTGTTCATGGCTCTCATAAGCTAATCACAGTGTCTATCCAACCTTCCTTGCTATGACTCCGGGCCCTTTTAAGATGAAGGAACAGCTCTTATTAACACAAGTGGTAGAGAGGAAGGCAGGTCGGAAACAAAGTGTGCGAGACGGTCGTGTTATTTATTACTGGATTACGGTACACATTATTTATATATTTTAAAATTTGAATTCTTAAATACATAATATCAGCTTAAAATCCCTCCATAATCAACGATTGAAATATTTATTGAAATCAAAATTCAGAACCGTAAAAATGTTTTTAAAAAATACCGACACGGTATTACTCTTGGTGTTAGACGTACTAATTCCCTCAAGCACATCACGTGTTTATCAACAACCAATGTTGTTACACTTCATAAAGATAATACATTAGTAGAGTTAATTTAAATAAAGGACATACATATGTTGCCAGGAAACAGAATAATGCCTTTCCTCACATTGTATAGTGGTTTCCTTTAATAATTAATATTTATTTTAGTGACATTGTTAGATTCCCTCTGTAGTCAAAATTACTGGCTATAGATCCAGAGGTCCTGGGATCGATCTCCAGCGCTTCCAAAATTTTTCTGTGAAGCATTGGGTCTGGAATGGGGTCAAACACAGCTTCTTGAAAACAAATCAGAAGCCACTTGAATAAATAATTAACATCTCCGTTTTATAAAACTGAGATTAATGGCAGAGGGTTTCGTTATGCTGACTAAATGACAACCTGTATCAATAAATTCTGACACTATCTTCACTAACGGCTGCAGCTCGCTTACGGACTCACGCCATGGAATGTTCTTAAATTAAAATGTTACTTACTATGACTCTATGGCATTATGGAATGTTGACAGGGTAAGTAGAGCTTGTTATTATTGTAAATTGTGATAAGTGCTCACCTATTCATTCTCAATTTGACTTCATTCATGGGAATGTAAGTTAGTCGATACCAGACCAATGAATGTAATAATCAGTTAAATGAGAACAATTCACGGGTACAGTTTAGACTAATTCTGCTTACCCTGGCATCATTCCACGACACGCCACTGTCCAATAGGATATCTAAAGTCCATTGCCACACTTATCCACCACCTATTCCTACATAAAGCTTGTACACAATATGAGAAAGATTATGAGATTACGTCACACCATTTATTTTGATTTTGACCCTAGTCCTTGAAGATAGTTTACTGATGAGTGGTTTTATGGAATTCCTAATTCTTCAAAAATGGCTCCACGATTTTGTTTAAAATTGACATATACATTTTTTTTTGATTTCCCAAATAACACAATTATCTAAGTTATTTGGTTCTTGGTTGAACATTCGTTTAAAGGCTGTTTTCTTATGAAAATTTTTTTAAGTTTAATTTATTTGAAAAATGACACAATTGATTTTATTAAACAAACTTTGAGATATTTTTCAAATGGCTTAAAGGATTTGGTTTAAAATGGTTTACTGGTAAATCTTTTACAACATAGGTAGTTTTATATAATTGGTTTTATTAACAAAATTTATTTTATAGTAGTTTACTTAAGACTTATTTTGAAAAAAAAATGAATTTTTTGAAATATTTACGACTTTGTTCAAAAATGATATTTCTGGTATATTTTACATGATAAAATAATAATATATGTTTTTTTTATAAAGTAAATCATTTTTGAAGTAGTTAAAGCTTATTAAAGATCTTAGAAAATTTGGGATTTTCCGAAGATGACTTTGAAATCTTTGTTAAAAATTGATATCAGGGAACTTTTTCTCATGATAAATGACTATTGAGAATCAAATAGCCAAAGCTATTATATTTGTTTTAGAGAGTATTTTACTTGCATCTATATATTATATTCTGAAAATGGAAAAATGACACCTGGACACTGGAAGGTCCCGGGTTCAATTCCCGTGTGCAGGTGTCATTTTTCAATTTTCAGAATAGCATAACTATTGGTTTTAATTTCTACAAATAATAAATGGTACGGTGCACCGCATGGACTTTCTCTCTATTTTTATATTAAAATAAAAATACATTTACTAAAAACTCATAAGATTTCTGAACGGAATAATGTATATTGTAGCATCAACACTCCACATAAGAAGATGAATAAAATAATATACACTGAAACAGAAACATTGAGAAAAGAGGCGCATCTTTATCCACCAAAGAGCATTTCAAATAATTTCTTATTCCAAAAACCTTAATAAAATGGAAGTTGAACCATTTTTTGACAGCTTGGAAACTGGGATCTGCTTGACATGTTCCAATCAATGAAAATTGTATTTACTAAAGATGAATAGAGGAAAGTAAAAATAAATCTAAGGAATAAATAACTAATGAAAAAATGTGAAAGTATTGTATAAATTATTGTGAATACTAGTTTTTTGACTATATTTTGTTGCTTGTATAAAGGTAAAATCAAAATAGTAGGGAGTAGTAAAACTTGAAAACAGGACAGAAGATTTGACCTCTAAATTTAAGAATCTAGATTTATGTATTTCCAGATAATAAAGCAATCAGAGAGTCGGGGAAACTAATTTATAAATTCTCAGTAAATTGGTTTATGGTCTGAAAATTCTTTCGCACATTCCAAATCTGGTTATTGTCATATTACTGAAAATTACATCTATCTTCGTATCATTGTTTGTCGTTGACTCGTCAGACTTCAGAATAGGTTTCAAACAATTATTTGATCATTAATTCCAACAAAAAATAAAATTTATGTCCGATAATATTATAGTTAAAATCTGCTAATAGTATAACATCAGTTTTGTCAGAAGGGATTTTTTTTATTTAGCACCGCGTCTTACTACCCGTTCGGTTCATACGCTTAAGTACTAATTACGCTAATTGATTAGGAATTGGGAAGGTTGAACTTAGAGGAAGTGAATCCGTATTTGCATGGAGGTAAAGTGGAAAGACATTTATTAAAAAACATGCCTACTTCACTCGACCGAAATTCGAACCTTGATCTCCCCGTCCTCTGCAGTCGAGCTCAACACGAAATTGATACGTTAGCCAACTACGCCACCGAGGTGGGTGACAATATATAAATTAGTTTTAGTTTTCAGTGTGCCCTATAACATATATTATATTATAATTATATATACAAATGCTTGCTTATAGATAATAAACTATTGATTTTATAGGAATACATCCCAGGATAAAATATATTTATTTCTAATAGTACAACAACTTTCCTTTCCTGGTCTTTAAAATAGTTTCAGCTCTAAGCTGAGTTATAGGGAAACAAATAGACAGAGAGACGGCATTGCAAAAACCACTTTTATGTTTAAGTGGGTGAACGTTAGAATTCATCAAAATTTTGAGTTTTTTTTAACCATCCCACTAGTGATCTCTCCAAAGGGTCTAGAACAAGTAAAAAGAGCATCATTACATTTCACCAAAAAACATATATCAAATAGCATACACTTCTACAAAAACATTAAGAAAGTAAGAACATCTGTGACCATCAAAGAGCACAACAATAAATCTAATTTTCTGACTTGAATAATAAAAACTCGTAAGATTTGTGAAACCAAATAATAAGTACATTGTTGTAGAAACACTTCAATAAAGATCATAAATGAAATAATAGACACTTCTCTAGTCCATGGCATTAAGAATTAAGAACACTGTTACAGAAAAATTGAGGAAAGAGAATTTTATCTTTATCCCCCAAAGAGCTTAAATATCAAATTCACTTTCAAAGACCTGAATTAAAAAGTATATTCATTTGCTTATAATTCAGAAACAATTAATTTTATAAAAATATATTTCAAATAAAATATTTTTATATTTAATAGTACTACAACTTTACAACTATAAGTTATTTAATATCTTAAATAGTTGAGGAGAATGATGAAAATTAGCAAATTTACTTCACTTAAAGTACCCTTAAAATCATTTTCACGAGAAAATGAGAATTGCCATCTTGTTAATTATGATAAACAATGTAAAAAAAAACCTTAATCATAATCATAAGAGCGAATTTTGAGAAAATCGATTTTTTCTCTTTCTGCCCTTCAGTAAATTACCCTTAATTTTAGGGTTGGATATCTAATTCAAACAAAGTCAGGGCAACCCTATGAAAACCCCAAATACCAAGTTTTAACCTAATCGGTAAAATAGTTTAGGCTCTAGCCGGAGGTACAGACTGACAGACAGATCGACAGATAGACACACGGCATTGCGAAAACAGTTCTTACGGATTGGGGGAAATGTCAACAGACAGACGGAATTCAAAAACAACTTTTTTGGAGTCGGGGGGGTTATGAAACGTCAACATTCATCAAAATCTTGAGTTCAACTTTTTTGACGATCACAATAATTTCTCTACCTGTAAGATAGCAAAAAAGTAAAAATAAATGGTACGGATCTCCGCACGGACTTTCTCGCTCTATTGTTTAAAACTGAAGATATTTACTCAAAATTCGTAATATAATATACACTAGCGAACCCGCGAACAAATTGTGCTACACATACGTAAAACTTTTTTGACTCACGGTTTTAAATTTTATAATTTTATTTTTAAAGTATTAACGTACCGGTATTCATTTGTACATTTGGACCAATAAAAAATATCGATATTGGGTCTACACTTCATAATAAAATTTTTACTTCCGGTTAAAATTCTCGGCATTTTATTAGGGGATGCACGTCTTATGGTTATCGCATTGCTATTAAATTTCTCTTTTATAAATTTTGACCAATAAAATAGGTAATTATTGACTATTGAGTCTAAAATGATAGAAATAGATCATTGCTGTACCAGAGACGGATCCAGGAGTGGGGTGTGGGGGGCGCCCGCGCCCCTCAAAAAAATTTAAACCAATTAAATTAATGTTAAAGTCACTACTAGTTTTTTTTTGTCACGTAATACTATCTCACTAACAAGATTTCATTTTTTAAAATTGTTATTGGTAATATTATTAAATGATTAATATACGGTAACATTATGAATACTTAAGACAGTAAAATTAAGTATTAAAATGATGAAAATGGGCATTAATGAAACCACCCAAATTTAAGTTGCGTGCATCTCACATTGTTTCACAAACATTTTTTAAATTTATATTAATTTTAGGGCAGACCCGAATTGCGCCAGTCATTAAGGGATTAAAAACTGTTTACTAATCCCAGACCCGAATTGCGCCAAGGGGCTCGCCCGAATTGCGCCAATTCTCTTAGCTCGGACCCGAATTGCGCCAAGAGCTTAAAAGTGCCCCCCCAGACCAGACCTGAATTGCGCCAACTGTGAAAATAAAGTGCCCCCCTCAGATCAGACCTGAATTGCGCCAACTGTAAAAATAAACAAATAATAATGCTATTGTGGAGGGTAAGAAGGACACAAGTAAAAAAATATAATTTAATTAACTATATTAAGCTCAAAATCAAACAATATTATATCAGAGTGAAATTTCTGTTTTTAAAACATTGTCAATAATATCTATATGTATGCTAAGTAATAGTATAACAAACATAATATAAACAAGACATACAAAGGAGTTTTGGAAGGACACACACTTCACTAAGCTTAATCTGACTATTTCTCCATTCCTAAACTGTTTAAGTTTTTTTTTCAATGAATGATTGTTTCAGCTTAGACTTATTATCCGTCTTTTGCACATTACCTTCTCTTACACTGTTGATTTGAATGTACGTGTCAGTTTGGACCAATTTTAAATTTTGTACGAAGACAAAAATGTTTGGGTGTGGAGAAGCATATGATGAATTAAATCTAGAATGGAAGCTCTCGCACGCATTTGTTATCCTCCATAAGTTCGATGAGTCAGCTGCCCAAATGTGCGGCGGGAATGTCGCTTGCTCCATCACATTTATATATGTTTCAGTTAGGTAATCTGCGAAGCTCGTAAGTTTTGTATCAACTGGCTGGATGCTGATCAGATCGCAGAAAGCGTCTTCTACTTCTTCGGGCCTCAAGTAAGTGAGCCCAAAACAGTAGTGGAGCCATTTCCCTCCATCCGAGTTTTCGTCTTTGTACGTGGCAGCCAAACCGAGCTTTTGAATCTTTCTCCACCTAAAAGGAATCATAGTGGATGTTAATGATAAAAATATTAAAAGGAAGCAGGGAGGAAAATAAGAATGTAGCATTCTTTGAATCATAGTCTGATTTAATACAAATCATAAATATATTTTACAAAATAGCCTATCAGTGACCGTAGCTAAAAAAAAAATGTGGCCGTAATCGTATGTACAAAAATGTGATGACACCCACACAGACAGGAAAACATTTCACTTTTTTGGCCGGCATATGTTTAAAATGGCCAAGAATAACAAATAAATAGTAGGCCTACGATAGAATCGCAGGTATTTTATCATAGCGTATATTCACTTTTTAATTAATGGGTCAGATGAGACAATATCATTCGAGTGACGATTTAATAATTACACTTATATGGATCTCTGTGTTAAAAACCAAATAATAAATCATTTTATTTGGCTAATACTTTTAATTTGAATGTTTTAAATTTGCTTACCATAAGTTTGTTTTATTTTACTAAGCGCACAAGTTGCTAATGGTTTTTGAAAACTAGTCACCAAAAACTATCCTTTTTTTAGCACTACGTCTTACTGCCCGTTCGGGCTATAGCCTATGTACTAATTACTCTAATGGGTTAGGGATTGGGAAGGTTGAATTTATAGGAAGTGCATCCGCATTTGCGTTGAGAGAGAGAGAGTGGGAAACAATTTAGGATAAAGCCACATCAGTGCACCTGGCCGGGTTCGAACCACGACCTCCCCGGTCTCGAGGGCCAGTCTAGTGTGAGAGTTGTGCCTTAGACCGTACGGCCACCCGAGGGGATAAAAAACTATCCTTGAAATAGTTTGTTTTACCCAAAACCAAGTAGGCCCTCACAATGTTATTATTCATTATAAATGAACGCCAATTAAAAAAAAATCGTTAAAAATATTTTCAAAATATTTTGAGTTTTTGAAAACTAGTCTCTAAACTATCCCTAAAAGAACTTTGCCCCTTAAACCAAATAAACAGTATTAATTGTCATCTTAAATACACCCAAAATGTAGCCTATGTTTAAATCAAAATTGTTAAAGATGTTTTTGAGAAATTTTAATTTATTTTCAAATTAATCATTAGAAAACTGCCCATAGTTCAATTATTTTCTGAAGATCGATTATACAGTTATATTTTATCATTTAGAAAAAACTCTTCAGGTATACACTTTGAATAAAAAATTCAAGCCGATTATTGGGAGGTTGAGGATCAAATCCTGGTCGAGTGAACTGAAGGTTTTTTTTTTCCAAATGGTTTTCCACTCTCACTACATGCAAATTTGGATTCACTTTCTCGGCACTGACAATAATCAAGTCACAAACTATATAACATTATTTATGTAAAGTTGTAAAATAAAATTGTTTTGCTTACCATGCTTGCGCTAAATGAAATCGACAGCCTACTATCTTGGTTTGTGGAAAAGTTGACACGATGCACTCGTGAATCGCTTGCTCGAAATCAATTACAATGTTTAAAGGTTGAAGGTGAAGTTGTCTCTTCTCGCACTCGTCCTTTAGGATTCTCATAGCGTCGATGTATCTCTGCTTTTTCTTGTCTTTAAGTAGGCAAAAGACTAGAGGTATGTATGACCCTTCGAAATACCCATGTACAGTAAAAAGCTGAAGAAAATATTTCGGTGCGTATTCAAAGGTTCCATCCACTAAGTCAATTTCATTCTGGCACAAATACTCAAGATTCGAGTCACAAGAAAATATCACGATCCCATTCTCTTTTTCGTTTCTCAACAAAAAGTTTTCGTCTTGAATAGTTTTTATTTCAATTGAATCTATGGTAAATTGAATTTCTTCGGAAGATTTAGGCAACTTTGGCAGTGTTTTTAGCCTAGTGTAGTTGATGTTATTCCTGATACATTTAATGTCCTTGCGGGTCAATGTTTTTATAGTTTTTTTCTGTGTCTGTACCTCTGTGTGGATTAACTTTGAAGGCCTTACTTCAATATTTTCAGCGTTCCTCTTAACTGCGTTGCTAATGGATTTTCTGTTCAACACTTGATCTAGTAGTGGTTCGTGGTTGTGCGTGTCTTCAGTCCGCGAGAAAATATTTCCACCATCGAGGGTAAATATTTTTGCCTTGCAGTCCTTTTTAGTGCATCGCCACCTCTCTTCCCTCGTCAACTTCAATTGATTCCCCTCTCGATATATATACTTATTATAGACAGTCAGAACTTTCCCTTTTTCACTATAAATCCTTTCCATATCAATAATTCTCGCTAATATTATCACAGTTCACACAAAACCCGAACAAAAATAAAACAAATACACCGGGACAGTCAGTGTTGTCGAGACAATTAATAAGTATTGGACAGACGGATGTCAAAACTACTGTTACAAGTCTTGTTGGGGGCACTTAGGGCGTTTTTACATTCCTTTACTAAGGGAGGAAAGATATGATGTGGCGAGAAATTGTTTGCGATAGTTTTTGTCTATTCATAATCTTAATCAAGGCCTAAATACAAGTTTTAATCTTTTCGCTCTTTATTTAACTACTCTTAATTTTAAGGTTAAACAGACACACAGACAGACGGCATTGCAAAAACCACTTTTTAGTGTTTAGGGGGCTAGATTTTTTTACGGTCGCAACCTTTAGTGTTCGAAAACTTAAAAAAAAATATATATATTTGTGTATGGCTTGAAAGTTATTAATTTTATAAAAATATGTTTCACATAATAGATTTGTATTATAAATAGATCTACATATGGTCAATGATAATTAATTTAATAACTCAAATAATTTCGGAGATATGATAAAATGAGAATTTACGCAACAGACCACAACCTTAAAGTCATTTCGCCGAAATATTGATAGTAGCCAGACGAAAATTCAAAAACAACATTTTGGATTCGGGGGTCATGAAACGTTGACATTCATCAAAATCTCGAGTTCGATTTTTTTGACGATCACATTACTTTCTATACCTGTAATATAGCGAGAAAGTAATAATGAATAAAATTGCCACTCTTATAATTAACAGAAATAAAATAAATGATATAAAAATAAAGACAACATATTAAATGTAATTATTTCCACAGTGATTAATGTAAGCTAATCAGTCACGTTGGCCACGTAATAGAAGTGTGTTCATGATTTATTTCCACATCCAATACAATCCTTTTAACAGATGGGGTTTTAAAATAATAGAAAAATTAAATTATCTTTAATTACGTAAGAGCACAATTTGAATTGTGGGCTACTTTAAAGTACATATGAATAAATAAATACGAAATTCTAGAATCAATTTGATTAATTTATATCATTTCAAATATTCTACCAAGTTAAACTTTGAAAGTCAATCACGATTAGAAAATTTCAAAGCTTAACTAGATTCTCTAAAAATGTTGGTGGTATTATCATTCTTGATTTTAAATACAAAGTAATATATCATATCAACTTCATAGAAAAATTGTGACAGTTTATTTAGACAATATAATACGCCAGAGGTTAAAATCATAACAATAAAAATCATATTCTACTTTTTTTTAGGCTTTTAACCAAAAGTAAGTTCTAGCAATACCTCTGGGACCACACTTATGGTGAACTTTTTGTATGCTTTTTGTTGACACTGGCGTGGGTTTTCTTTCGTCATCATAAGTTATTATTATTATTATTATTATTATTATTATTATTATTATTATTATTATTATTATTATTATTATTATTATTAGCACCGCGTCTTACTACCCATTCGGGTTATACGCACTTACGCTAATGTGCAATGGTAGGGTGATTGTGAGATGAAATGGAGGACCTACAGTTTAACGTGGAATCCGAACCACGGTGGAGGCCTGGAATTCCTCACATTCACAAGTTGTGATTAATACACGTATTGTCAGAGGTGAAGGAAGGGTTTGGAAATCAGATAAATTTATGCCTGGACCGAGGATTGAACCCCGGGCCCCCAGCACAGAAGTCTGACACCTTACCCCTAGACCACCAGGTCACCATCATAAGTTAAAAGGTGGAGTGATAGTGTGCTCGGGACCACACTGTCGGTCCACTAAGCATTCACTATAGGTTCTTGCAGACCACCCCTACTGCCCTTAAGGCTGCACGCATATGTAATAATCACACTAGCGCTTCAGTGGCCGAATGGTCTAAGATGGCGTCACTCTAGTGTTAAGACTGGCCTGCTGATGACGGGGAGATCGGGTTTTGAATCCCAGTAGTGTCTACTGAGATTGGTTTGTCCTAAATGGTTTCCCACTCTCCTTCCACTCAAATTCGGGTAGATTACTTTTAAAATGCTTCCTTTTTCATCTCTACCCCATATGAGTAGTTATCATATATGCGTATAGCCCGAACAAGTAATAACACGCGGTGATATAAAATAAAAATAAAAGTTACAGTGATGAGTTATAAATGATAAAGGTATATCTAGATGAAGTGTATCCGCATTTTCGTGAAGGTAGGTGTAGGAATTTAATGTTTTTTTAGTGTTACTAATTACGAAAATCTTGATATATTTTATAATTTTTTAATTTTTGCCTAAAATATTTGTACCTATATAGATACAATCAATACAACTTTTGCACCGTGATAGTATTTTTACTGTATAATATATCAAATGACTAAGCATAATAATGATGCAATATATAATGATTGTGAAATGAGGGCTTAGTTGTTTGTCTAGCTCATAATTTCTCGATAATTTTTCACATCTATAATTGTGACATCATAATTTATCGAAGAAAAACCAAATTCCCTGCAAATTATACGTTGGTCATAATTACACTTAACGTTAATGCGTTGTGTAACATTAAAATCGATACTCAACGTTCTTTCGTTATTATAAGTCAATAATTAACATATTGGACAAAGGTTTCTGCAATTTCCACCATTAATATTTCTAACACAATATATTTGCATACTGACATATTATTTTATAAAACAGTCAGTTGATCTAGCTATAATTTCATTTTAGTTGTTGATGCACAGATGAATAGTTAGTTTAGTTAGTTAAAAAAACCTTATTTCCTATTTAATTGGAATTAAAATACTATGCATATTCTGCTCGTTTATTTATTTGTACTTTACATCTTACTAATTGTCTGGACTATCCTTATACTTACAATAATTGTGTAGAGATTACAAAGGAATAATATTAGAGGAAGCGTATATGAATTTGTGTGGAGTCAAAATGGTAATTAATTTAGGAAAATCACATATTTACACCTGTTCGAAATTCAAACCTCTATCTCCCCATCTCCGGCAAACCAAATAAGACCATACTGACGACTTTGCTCACGTGTCCACTGGTGCAAGTATATATGTACAGGGTGTTCCCAGTTCAAACGAATACATTTTGGGAAGTGGTGGTAGATCAAAAAACTAACACAAAACATCTTTTGGAGATTTGCTCGTTTTTGCTTCATTTTAGCGCAAACAGCAAAAAACTACATAAAATCAAAATAGTTAGGTGTTTTAAATAAAATATTTAATTTATTTTGTTCAAATTCACAGCCTCCAGCCCAGCGACAAACATTACACCTCACAATGAAAGAACGAGTGGCTGACCGACATTGTGCGACTGTTGTTTCTTCGAACGCTTGCGTTATCCTTTGTCGTAATGATTGAAGGTCATCAACAGGCACTTCATACACTTATTGCTTGAGAGCTCCCCTAATAAACAAAAATATAATGGTATTAAATCGGGTAAACGCAGAAGCCAAGACACAGGTCCAGCACGAACGATCCATATTCCAGGAAAATTAATATTAAGCCAATGTCGAGGACCTCTGGAGAAAAACGTGTTTGTATTTAGTTTTTTTCTGTTTGCGTGAAAAGGAAGCTAAATCAGCAAATATACTAAAGACATTTTGAGTTAGTTATTCGATCCACTACCACTTCCCAAAAGTTAGCCGTCTAAACCGGGGACACCCCGCACATTCTGATTAGGTAATAAATAAAAGAAAAAAATATGCAGAATATAACAAAACAGGTACAACCTAGTCTAGATTCAATTTAACAGGGAGTCTAAGGCGTCACTTTTATGTTATACTGGTATGCTGCTGACGGGGAGATCAGGGTTCGATTCCCAGTTGGGTCTACTTAGGGTAGTTTTTCCTAAATGATTTACCAATTTCTTTCGATGCAAATGTATGTAGATTATCTCTAAAATGCTTCCTTCCACATCACCACCCTATTAAAGTAATTGCCATAATGCGCGGTATATCATGAACAAGCAGTAAGACACGTTGGTAACAAAACAAAAATTTAACGGGGTCCCGCATACTAATTTTAAAATGTTTCACTTGATATTTAAAACTTGTAATGATCCTGCTTTGTTGCATAGCTTTTGGTGTAATTAAATTAAGTTTGTGTCAAATCTATTAGTCGCACTGTACTGTTGTGTATTCATTTCCGTACACGTGCGAGCAGGCTACGGGTTAGGAACATTTGGTTTGCTTGTTTCTAGCTCTAGTAATTATTAAAGAAAAAAACCTCGCCGTGTGAGTGCGAGAAAGAGAGCAATATTTTTCATTTGCAAACTGTATTTATTTTGATTTATTTTTAAAAGGTAGTTTTGCTTGTGCTCGCAAGAGTTCAGCAGCTCTCGGTATCAAAATTGATGTTATAGCCATGAAACTGGTGGGGGGTATGAATAATTTGCAGCACTTGTTAACGAGGTGTTCTGAGAGAAAGACACGATGAAGAAACGCGAGTGTTATTGGGGCAATTTCTTGAATGTAGCATCTTAATATGTGCAAATAAAACTTGTAATATGTATTAATATATACATTATTTAATTAACAACATCATCAGGAGGTTCGCGTGGAAGGAGAATCGCGACAAATGGCGCCCAACGTGGGGCACGATAAAAAACACTCACGGTAAACTCGGGAATTTAAGAGGTACTCACCGACGGCTTGATAAAAAACACTCACGGTAAACTCGGGAATTTAAGAGGTGCTCACCGACGGCTTGATAAAATACTCGCGGAGAACACGGGGAACTAATAGGTGCTACCAACCAATTCAAGGGCAGATGCAGCAGCGGGGCAGATGCAGCAATGGAGCAGCTGTGACACACAAAGGCATTCCTGTAGGTACTTCATCAACAATGCAGAATAGCAACAGAGCATCGAAGTAACCGATCAACGGATGTTGGCGAATCACCGAGGGACAGGTCGACTGAATAGCGTAGATATGTTTTGCTACATGGTATTATTTCATTATTTAATCAATTAATGTTATTGATAACAGCAGTGAGGCAACAGAGCAGCGGATGCTGGACCATCGCCGTGGAACAGATCAACAGAATAGAAGGGGATGAATAAAATGTTTGTGTCACATTTCAGTATTTTAATTAATTAATGTCATTGTGGATAGCAGCGAAGTATTTCATCAACGGATGCTGGACAATCACCGAGGGACAGATCAACAGAAGAGCAGTAGTTATATATATTTTGTTTGTTACATTTAATTATTTTAACTAATTGATTGATGGGTTCATTGTAGTAAGGGAATTCTTTATAACATTTAATGAAGTAAGTAGAACTTAAAAGGTGTTTAAATTTAGAAATTAATATATTTAAGAAATTCAACAACTCTTTTAGTTGATGATGTTAGAATCAGAGGAGGATTTAATTGGGGAAGAGTGTAGTAGTGGGATAGGTCAGTTTCCATTTTGTTCGGAAGATAAAGACATCATGAACAGACCATATAACCAAGAAGGATTAGAGGAGAGTGACGAGGATTGGGAAAATGAAATGTATGAGAGTAGATTAAACAAACTAAAGGTGGGAAATGCAAACAGTAGAAACTTACATGAAGGGTGCATTTCTGTGACAGAACAGGTAGAAGAAGGGGAGTCAGGAAATAATAGTGAGGATCAGATATTAGATGAAAATAGCTCAAAGGGACATTCAAAATTAAAGGATGGGGGTGATGAAATTTCGATATTAAAAAAAACTACTGTAGACATAGAGGATAGTAAAAGAGATTCTGATCCAGCTCAGGTAGAAAAGAATTTAATAGGGGAAGGGAACAAAAAAATTGAACAACTTATCATGACTATGATGAGTCAGATGGAAGATAATAATAAAAAATTGGGAACCCAAATAGAAAATAATATTAAACAAATAGTAAACAATAATAAAGAAATAAAAAACAATATTAAAGAATTAGGAATAAAATTAGAGTGTAAACTAGATAACCTGGAAATATCGCACCAGGCACTTAATGTTAAGGTAATGGATCTAGATAAGAGTTTGATCACTGTAAAACAAAATCAAAACGAGTTGGAACAAAAACAAGATAATTTAAGAAGAATTCATTTTGATTTAATTGGGGGAGTTGACAAAGTGAATGAAAAAATAGAAGGGCTAGAAAAGAAATTGATAGAGACAGTCAAAAGCACGGAAAATAAGGTAGAAGGCATTGAGCTCAAAATTGTTCAAATAAAAAGTAGTGTCAAAATAGTTCAGTCTAACTTGGAAAGAGAAGTCAGTAAGGTTAGGTTAGAACTGGAGGGTCAACTGGATGTGAACAGGGATTATATTACGTCTCAAGTAGAAGATGTACTAACTCAAAAAGGCGAAAGCATAGAGGAAAAGGTCAAAAAGTTAAAAAATAGCTATATGAAAAATCTTGAGAAATTACAAAACAAAGTGGAGGACTTAGAATGCAAATTTAACGAAGTCAAAAATAAAGAGAAAGTTGATAGTCATGTTTGTCATAATAGTGTCTTGTTTAGAGGAATGAATGAGGAGATGTTATCTTCAATTCCCAAATTCAAGGGGCAGAAAGGAAATATTTCGGCAATCCAATATATTCGAAAAGTGGAGCGTACTTTGGAAGGAGAACGATTTAGTGAAGCTAATAAGATTGCTATTTTGTTATCAGGATTAAGAGAGGAAGCTAGGTCCTGGGCAAATTCTGTAGAAGGAGAATGGGATACACTTTTGGAAGCAAAGAATGCTTTGTTGGGAAAATTTTGGTCACAGGTAAAACAAGATAGTTTTTTGCAGCAGATTTTCAATGGTAAATACAGTGTTCGAGCAGGAACTATGTGTGAATATCTTCACAAATATAAGGTACAAGCAAAGTATTTGAAATACCCGATAGAGGAAGATAGGCTCATGGGGCATTTAATATATCATTTTCCTCAAAATGTACAGGATGCTCTTATTGGCGCGAATTTACAGGACCTTCAAGACATGGAGCGGGTGTTAAATGCATTTGATGATAGATGTCAAAGAACTAGAGAGTGGGAATATTTAGGGGATGTGCAGGAACATGATTCAACACAAAATGGGCACGTACCTTCAAATTTAGAAAGAAGTGAAGGGAGAGAAAGTAAACCAAATTGGTCAGGTTTCCAGAAATTTAAGGGTCAATACCATCCACAGGGACAAGGTAGAACAAATTATCAGTTTCAGAGAGAAAGCAGAACACCACCTCCATCACAACACTGGGAGAGAGGGCAAGGAAATAGGAGCAGGGGAAACCAAGATAGTGGTCCACGATTCAACCAGGGACAGTATAGGCAACATGATCACAATCAGGGACCGAAGGGATATAATCAGTATTATCACCCACCAAGGTACAGAGAACAAAGAGACATGGGAACCCAAAATACTAATCAGGGACAGAGGCAAGATGATGGACGAGTTCGAGCGAGAACTGTAATGGCAGAGGTGTATCAGCCTAAACATTTGGATGAAATTAAACCTTATTTTGAGAAAGTGACAAAGATAGAGGGAAAGTAGGGATGTATGGCTGGAGTAGGAATAGGTTTTGTGTCCTCATAATGATAAAGCTTTTATTAGGATTTTACTATGAGCTTAGTAAATTGTGTTTTAAACCTAGTGTGTATATGAGAAATCTTTAAGATCCTCTTGTAATGTGAATTTAACTTAGGGTATAATTCTACCCAAATATGGATAGTGTATATTTTGAATGTTATTCAAGAGACCTACCAATTTAGTCTGAAATGTCAGAAATATTATATTTTGTGTTTTGTCAAGAGTTTCATTCTAATTATGTGCAGTGCAATGGGTATGTTTTTTATGTTGTTTATTATATTATATTATCATGTGAGAATAGTGTACATGTAAGAAGGCTAGCTAAACTCTAAATAATAACTCTCTTTAATATCACTAGTCTATTGTGTTTTATCAATTAAAGTGAGACTCTAAAACCTTTCTGCCATAGAACATTAAAATCAGAAAAGGAAATGGCAAAGCAAGATGAACATTATTAGGACTGTTAAGTGAGAAATTTTGAAGTAAATGATAAACATTTTAAATTATATCAGATGATTGATGCCTGCCGCTACTCTATGTAATCAATGCATTGGTTTTCTAGTTTTTGTTAAATATATAAGCTTTAGTGCTGTCATAATATGTGCAAAGGGCTCAATGTAAAAACAAGCTGACCGAATTACTTCCTGACTCATTTTTCTTCTAAAAATAACTCAGAAAGTAGGGGAGTACTGTAATGATCCTGCTTTGTTGCATAGCTTTTGGTGTAATTAAATTAAGTTTGTGTCAAATCTATTAGTCGCACTGTACTGTTGTGTATTCATTTCCGTACACGTGCGAGCAGGCTACGGGTTAGGAACATTTGGTTTGCTTGTTTCTAGCTCTAGTAATTATTAAAGAAAAAAACCTCGCCGTGTGAGTGCGAGAAAGAGAGCAATATTTTTCATTTGCAAACTGTATTTATTTTGATTTATTTTTAAAAGGTAGTTTTGCTTGTGCTCGCAAGAGTTCAGCAGCTCTCGGTATCAAAATTGATGTTATAGCCATGAAACTGGTGGGGGGTATGAATAATTTGCAGCACTTGTTAACGAGGTGTTCTGAGAGAAAGACACGATGAAGAAACGCGAGTGTTATTGGGGCAATTTCTTGAATGTAGCATCTTAATATGTGCAAATAAAACTTGTAATATGTATTAATATATACATTATTTAATTAACAACATCATCAGGAGGTTCGCGTGGAAGGAGAATCGCGACAAACTTTGTTTATATTGGTGAATCCTTGATGATGACGTATTCGGGATGCAAACAAGAAGGAACAAAGTGAAGATTACAG
Source organism: Timema podura (assembly GCA_033556935.1). Taxonomy (NCBI): domain Eukaryota; kingdom Metazoa; phylum Arthropoda; class Insecta; order Phasmatodea; family Timematidae; genus Timema; species Timema podura. The sequence continues at coordinate 57,651,845 of JAVRXN010000009.1, forward strand.
TAGGTTTCTTAGCACTGTGTCTTAGTACCCGTTCAGGTTATACGATTAGATACTAATTAAGTTAATAGGTTGATAAGGTTGAAAATAGAGAAAGTGTACCAGCATTTGCTTTGAGATAAACGTGGAAAACCCGTTTGGAAAAACTACCCTCAGTACACCTGACCGAGATTCGAACCTCAATCTCCCCTTCATAGGCACTCTTATCTATCACGAGAGGGAAGCCTTAGACCATGCGGCCACTGAAGAGGGTTGATTTTTGTTAAGAAACAATCTGTTCTCTGTAACAAATACATATTTTCAGATTATATTCTGATCTGGTAATTATGTCGATAGAGAATTAATAAAGACACATGGACAGGTGCATTAAGCAGGGTGATAGGGGTTTAACTCTCTGTTTTGATGTGTGGAAATTTTCTTTTGTATACATTTATTCTAAAATAAGAATGGTTGGAGACCTTCCTTAACATTTTTATAAAAAAAGAATATTAAAAAATGTAATAACTTATTTTCAGACGTTTATTGAGGTTTTACCTATACAACTTAAATAAAGATGGTAGTCTTGTTTGTATACCAAATAAAATATTAGAAAAAGTTTAAAAAATATTGATACAAACAATAATTATTAATTAACAGAGTTCAATTGTTTCCCAATAAAAATGTGATAGTATTTAAAATAAGCCATAGCTCCCTTGGACACGCTTGAACTGAATAAGTGGTAAACTTAAAAACAAATTACAAACTTTGAGATTTTAAGTAAGGACTGAACTTTTGTTTAAGTTGCATGCAATCTATGGTTACATAAATATATAAGCTGTGACATTTTGACATGTGGGGGTAGTTTTCGGATAGCCCTTTACGATTATTTTTTTATGGACCTCCTTCCGATAACTCTATCGGTGGCAAAAGCGATACGCTTTATGTAATTTTCACCGAGTAACGAAGTTAGTGTCAAACAAAGTCCAGCTTGATGGGATTAACCCTCCCCCATTCTACATCTCTTTGGCCTCTATGGGCTCTAGCAATTAAAAGCTGTGTGTGATATATAAATACAAGGGGGCAAAGGTTTTTACTTTATTTTATAATTTTTTTTGTACAGTGAGCGTTGCACATACAAATAAAGACACGTCAAAAGAACGTCACTTTATTTTTTGTATACCGCTAGCATGTTTTATATTTTCTACGTTTATATCTAACGATATTTACTTAAACAAATATTCAGACACTATTAGTTTGTGCAACATTGGTGGTACTGTTTGGCTACGTTTCATTTTATATTATAATAATAATAATAATAATAATAATAATAATAATAATAATAATAATAATAATAATAATAATAATAATAATAATAATAATAATAATAATAATGCGCGTTTCGCCTACATTACTCGTAGCACAATAGTGGAAATATTAGCCAGTACTAATATAACGTTGCACAGGAGAGGCCCGAATGTACTAATCGTACATCCTTTCCGTAGAGGTTCTTTCCATGTCCAGATGAGATGAGGTGATGGTGAGTATGAGGGTGTTAAACAAGTGGAAACACTTAAACCTAGCTTAAGTCTAATTAACCAAACCCTGGTGACCGTTTGGGTAATTCCTCTTTCGGGATAAATACCAAAGTTACAAGTAAGGAATCGAACACAGGGTCACTAGACTCGTAGCCAGGTGCACTGATCGCTGAACCACGGGGCCGATTACGTTTAGTGTTGAAGAGATTCTATCCAATTTTCATAGGAAGAATCTTTTATTTAACAACCATCAAAGCTACTAGATCTATTGCCATGTATTCATACATTAAGTCATGTGATATACGTTTTCACATTGTTTTTAGCATTGCAGCTTACTACCCATTCGGGTTGTATTATTTTGCCCTAGTTACGCTAATAGGTTATAGATGAAGGTTTAATTTAAAGGAAGTGTACCCGCATTTGCGTGGAGGGAGATTCAGAAGCTATTTATGAAAAACCATCCTCAGTACACCCAACCAGAATCAAACCCTGATATCCCCGTCATTGGCAGTCTAATTTATAGCAGGTACTTTCACTATTTATATTTTAAATAAACAGTCTACCAATAAAAGTGTACTTATATTATAATAAAATGTTATCAATCATTGCGGCAAAAAAAAATTATTTTCTTAAATGCCCTACCTTTAAAAACTTGACTCAACATTAATGCCCGTAGTTGTAATGTGTATTAGTCTAATTATTATTATTATTATTATTATTATTATTATTATTATTATTATTATTATTAGCACCGCGTCTTACTACCCGTTCGTGTTATACGCACTTACGCTAATGTGTAATGGTAGGGTGATTGTGAGATGAAATGGAGAACCTACAGTTTAACGTGGAATCCGAACCACGGTGGAGGCCTGGCATTCCTCACATTCACAAGTTGTGATTAATACACGTCTTGTCAGAGGTGAAGGAAGGGTTTGGCAGTCTGTGCCGGGACCGAGGATTGAACCCCGGACTCCCAGCACTGAAGTCCGACACCTTACCCCTAGACTACCAGGTCACCAGTCTACTAATTATTTTACATGGTAAACTATTGAAGACTGACACATAAAGCATATTTTTATTCTGTTAGGTAGTCAGACAATAAAATTAAACTTTCAAAACAACCTAACTTCGAGGGGATGTTCAAATAAAAAAATAAATATTAAAACTACTTTAAAATTAGATACATTTATCATTACATCCTAACCTGCCTTCCACCTTATAAATTGTAATTCTTAATTAATTGGAAGGCTATATTTGGTACTAGAACAAAATTTAGTATCAAGTTTATTTATAGGCCTATCCGTTTATAAAAACTATTGAAACTATTTTTTAAAATTATTGATACTGTTGATTAAAATTATTTAGTTTATATCCCATCTTATTAGACTGGTGTCTAGAATATGGAATAGGTACATTATTTATGACTGATAAGAACGATTTATGAAATAAGAAATTCGAAAGATTTGTAGCTCCACAGGGAAATTATTTTTTGATAGCGTCAATCATTCTTTTATGAGAAAATTTTACAGCCCATCAGATATGTATGATAAAATCTTCCAATCTCTAGAATACACATAGTCTAATTGGGTAAATATCTGGAGTGCGCACCACAGAGTCAATATCTAGATATTATACCTCTCACTCACTCGGTAGTGAAATTATCAGACATTTCCAAATGCTATAAAATATTGAAACTTTGCTCTGTACGTATTTCTTTAAATAATATTAACGAGAATAAGCTCAAAAAACCCTTCTTCAAATTCTTGTAACTATCATCTTTAAACCCGCCTCGGTGGCGTAGTTAGCTAACGATCCAGTCGTGTTGAGTCAGACCACTGAGGACGGGGAGATCGAGGTTCGAATCTCGGTCGGGTGAACTGGGGGTGGTTTTTCCTAAATGGTTTTCTACTCTCCCTCCACGCAAATGCGGGTTCACTTCCTCTAAAATTCAACCTTCCCAATTGCTAATCCATTAGTGTAATTAGTACTTAAGTGTATAACCCGAACGGGTAGTAAGACGCGGTGCTAAAAAAAAAAATCATCTTTAAATTTAAAGAAATTGGCATTCATAGTACAAGGTCGGATATACGAGTCTGGCTACTTAGTCCACGTAAATTAGGATTTTTAGGAATAATCATTTATAAAGGGTTTATATTTAGTATAAAAACTCTTAATTCGGTCAGGAATAAAAAATCCGAAAAGTTTCTATACTCCTGGTGAACGAAACCTCACTTTTTTTTGGTTAAAAACCATACCCCCCCCCAATCGTGACTAAGCGATGTTTTTCCTCATTTTACTTCCAAACTATTAATCAGATAAAAAAAAGAGAGTAAAAGTAAAAATATTTATCTTCAAATTATAGGTTAAAAGTGTTTTGTTGACTTTTCGGCTAATCGCCACCCAACTCTCACAAAAATCTTTCAAAGCTAAGGATAGTTTATAGCGCGTAGCCAAAAATTTGTCTAACGCAGATTTTACCACAAATATCTCAAAACCCGACGGTTAAACAAGGAAAATGGTTACGGGGGAGATTGTAGAGATAGCAATTTTCTACAAGATCTACGTGTTGCAATTTTTTTACAAACGATTTTAATTGATTTTTCGCACTTTTTTTTCCTAAAAGTGTATTTTTTAAACTTGAGGTAGTTTCCACGCCACCCACGAAGTGCGTTTTTTATAGTGTTTTCCTCGTAGGCCTATTTCCATAAATTATCTCCAGTTTTATTTGTTTATGGGGGCATTTGTATTCTTCTTCGGTTTCTGAACTTAAGAACCTTTGCCCATGGCAGTTGGTGGTTGTGCAGCGAAATCAAACAGATTTTGGTGGCAGTCTTGATAAAATCACAGTATGACTCGATTTGCCGACCAACTTGATGGATGAAATGAATCTTTGGTGATTCAAAGATTTTTATGTTCTTGCAGCTTTGTATATTGCAAGTGTGAATCTCTCTCCAGTATTTGCAATTTCTTCTTTATTTGGTAGGGTTAATGTAGGGACAATGTCTTCCAGACCTTTCCGATTATTTAGTATACCTATCCTTCGTACTTTTCTTTTACTAAAAAAAAAAAAATTGTCATCGCAACCACTAAGCGTACGGGAAAAGAACACAGTTTTTTTCACAGTTTTTCAAAACTTTCGAAGACTGCAAATTGTGGGATACGTCATTTAGATTATATTTCTTTGATATATTTTTTAAAAATCTTCGTTGTCTTTGTCTTCAGGAGCAAGTTCAATAATAAGCGTGAGAATATCGACTTCTTGTCCGACGATGACCACTGTCTAATTCCGATGAGATTCGTTTATGGCAGTTTCAATGATCAGAACGTTGACATGATCTGCAGCAGGAATTGTTTTAATTCCCTCGTATTTACATCTATCTACCAGATGTGAAATTAAATTATCCTTATTTTTTGAAATTGCCTGCCTGTCTTTTTTTGCGGCTCACTCAGTGACGTGTTCTCTTTGAAAACAAGTTCAGGACATAAGCGTTTTAAAAGACGTTATTGTCATTCGATGCTCGTTGTACTGTAGGCATTTTCAGCTTAGCCATCAAACACTATTCACTCTGTGGCCAAAATGTTTATGGATGAAATTAAGGTGGTATAAAAACTGCTAATAAATTATAATTCAGCCATATCACATGATAAACCAAGCTGTCTTTATCAACAATGCATATGAAACTCCAAAAATCAATAGCTCGTTCTGGAACTGAATCTAAAACTTAATACAAAGACGAGCTCCTTGTATTTCTCAGTAAGCCTATTTCGTCAAATAAGGAGAATAGTATCGAAGCAAGCTCGTAATTGAAACACCACTCCAACTCTTTTGTTGAGTGTATGAAACAGACTATCCTATGTAACAAATGACATCATCATCTCTAATTTTGAAAGAATTTCCCAGGTAAGAGATTGACTCCACCCTATTTAATTGTTTCAACTTTGAAGTTCCAAAAGTACTACCGTTCTTTATTAATGCATCCAACATCGTTTTGTAGATCTCCTTTGCTTTATAGTAATCAATGTTGTCAGTGGCAACAAAACCACTTGACAAAGAAATAAAATTTTCTGGCGCTATAAACGAAAAGTGCTGCTCTAGACAGACTATGGATTTTCTGAAATCCTCACTGCCCCTTTTAACTCTTGCATCATCCAGCTAGACATGTTGCTTGCTGCTTTTAGTTTGAATTCAACAGCATTTTTTGATCCTCTCGCAAATGTGGTAGGCTACTGGTCATCCAAAAATCCATTTGTTTAAGATATAGTTAGTAAAGCCTCTTTCAAGAGTGATTCCTCTAATGCTTTTCATGTTATTCAGAAGCGTTTGTTCAATTTTTAATATTCTACCATACGCCACACCAATGCTTGTCACAGCGACAAATAGTTAAGAAACTCTCTTTCGTATATTTCTGGAACTCCTCATGTGTCATTTTTTGTTCAATGGTATCCAAATCATGGATATAGAGCTGGTATAATTTTGCGTAGCGGAAATTATCCGTGTGCATAAACAATTGGGAACATAATTCATATGCAAACTAAATGAACCTCCCAACGTTCCATAAGCTCTGCTTAAATAAAATGCATAGCAATAGCAATGAGATCATGGTAATGTAACCATAGTTGAGCTGTTTTTTCTCTCTCTTGCATCTTAGGAATGTGCAAAGATAGCTGGAGTTTCAGCTTATTGATCACAGTGTCGTTTTCTATGGAATCAAATGCAGGTAGAAATTCTGAAAAATTTGCGAAAATTCGCTGCAGGTGTTCCTTTATTGTAAATTTTAAGATAAAATAAAATACATATATTTATATCTTCCCGGGCTTTCTTTTGATATGTGTCTCTTATTTTATTTTGTATTAATAAATATAAAACGGTCAAATATACGAAGAAAAAGTCTACTACGTTTCATTTAAATACTTGAAAAGATTTTAGGAAATGCATAATAGCAAAATATAACGAACCAAGTGGCATTCGGCTTTGTTTGGAAAGAATGATCACTTAAATACTGCAAAAAATAACGGGTCTGTATGTATATAGACCTATTATATATATATAGGTTTCTAACCTAATGATATATATATATATATAACACATTATAGCTCAATTGTCGGATCAGTTAATTGGCATTGAAATGTGTTAATATGTAGATACACATAACAATAACAAAATAATAATAATATTTGTTTGGGGGGGTGGGGCTACCTTCCACGGGGGCTTCCTACCTAATAATATAGACATACACAACACGCATATACATATATATATACATACAACAAACATTTACACAAACACACATATACACAATATAGACATACATATACACAACAAAAATTTACACAAACACATAACTATATGGACAACACACATACGCACAAAACTCAAGTAAAAACAACCCCAAAACCACCAAAATGCTTGAAAATATAGATATAAAGATCCGTTATTTTAATGTTTGTTTGAGTACTATTATTTTTTAAACTGACAAAATTTGAAATTCAACATTTAGTAATAAGTGTTCCAACCAAACCTATTATTTCAAGCAATTTAATTTCATAATTAGGTATTTGAAAGACTCTACATTTCGATGAAGACTTTTTTTCTCTGCCCCCTTCCTTACATTCTCACCTCGCAGAGCCTTTGATAGGTGTGGACTCGAGCAGATGCAGCTCTAACGGTATGTGATGCTCGATGCACAATGTTGGCGAGAGTTGGGTGGGAACTAGACAAATGTTAAATGTTCTATAAACAAAAATAACTAAATGCACATTTGAGAAAATAAACTTGAAAAAAATCAAAAAATCCTTTGTGAAAACAAATATTTCAATACACGGATCTTGTAGAAGATTCTTTTCTATAATTTCACCCTAGGCCATTTTTCTTGTCAAATAGGCTAGTTCTGAGATATTTGGGGTTAAAACCGTGCTAGTCCGATTTTTGGCTGGGCGTTACAAACTACCCTTAACTTTGAACGTTGTTTGCGAGAGTTGGGCGGGGGTTAGCCGAATAATTAACATAATACTTTTGATGTAGAATTCAAATATAAATATTTTTATTTCTTATCTCTTTTTTCGTCCAACTAGCGTGTAGCATTTGGCTACAATTGAAGAAAATACAAGTCGGAGGGAGATAAACAACTTACCCCATTCACCGTCCCAGCACCTCTTGACAACAGTTTGGCGAGACAACAAAGCACAACCGAGCATAACCGCGCAGCGTGGAAGACTGACCGACCCCACCTAAGTTCGAACTGCGGCCGCTAGAGGTCGCGTATTATCGGATCTTTCCTAAGAACTTAAAAAAGGAAGTGATGCCTAGTCTACTATGCAGGAGAATATTCTAGTACCATGGATTGTATTATCGAAGCTATGCTATGCCCCTTTGTGATCCTAATATATTCCCCCACCTTATTCCTTCTCTTTCCTGTTTCTCTGGGTTTTCAAGCATATATAACGCCGGTACTGCGAAATGTACGGCACTCTTGGATTGGACTCGAGATTGGGAAGTACGTAGCCGTGGCTACTAATATTTAAAATGTAAGAACACATTTATTTTCGGCTTAAATGATACTTTTTTGTGTGTAACTTTTCAAAATTCCCTTTTCTTTTTTTTTACAGATAATTGTTTTCTTTTGGGTATATTAATAATCTTTGAAATCATAGACCAATATTAAATATAAGTATATCAGGAAATTATTTAAAGACTATGGGATTGAGTCTTATGTTTATTTTGTTGAGTTCAATATCTATATAATTTTGAATATTACTGTTCGACTTGGTAGATAAATAATAGAAATTTTGGCAATGAGGTCTAATTCTGTGGTTTGTTAATGAATATTACCTTAATGAATTTTCGTTCTTTCTTATGTAATAATGGTAAAAGTTATCTTTTTGTTTGTAATTACTCTCGCGAGTTAGCTAGTCTTTTCATTATATTACGTATTCTTATTGAAGAGGTTTACGTGTAAAATGGGAATATTAATTGAAGTCCAGTAATTACTGAAGCTGTTTACATATAGATAGTTGTATATATTTTTACATAGTTTTTTTTACAAGGGGCTATTTGACGTAACTTAATGAGCAAGTTGCTTGTAGAGAGAGGTGGTTTAAATTAATAATGCTATTTTTGTCTCTTGTAAATTTTCTAATGTAATTTTAGATTTAAACGTTGATATTGTCTTGATATTAACTTTTCATATAAATAATATATATTATATATTTATACATTCTACGAATATCGTAATAATTGTTTCGCTATACCATCATATGGTTCTATCTGTTAAAATACATACATATTTTTAATTATATTTTCAATGAATAAATATCGAAAAATAATTTACTGGTTTTTTTCTTGAACGTTGTATATAATGAGCATACTCTTAAGATATTTGTTTTTTGATTTATGTGTTTATTCATCCTTTTTTTTTTTTGAACTTGTATAGTTTTGAGGACGGCCGTCTAGCAATCATTCCCGCAACCAGTTGAGTTGCGTGCTATGAGTTTCAGGTTCTGTACTTAGACATTCGAAACAATTACTCAAGCTACTCACTCTGATTGTGTTAATGGTTTTTGTTGTAACTATGTGAGTCTTTTATTTTATTTAGTTAGGTAAAGGAGGGTTTCAAACGGTTTGCAAGAAAACTGAGAAAGACCAACGCCAGGTCCACATTGGGGGTGGTTTATCGTAAATAAAAGAGAGATTTTTTTTATCCACAAGGAAGGTGAGGACTTTTTCGGATCTTTATTCCTGCACTAATTAAGAGTCTGTATACCAAAATAGTCTCTCTATAAATTATTTATTTTATTCGCAGTTTTTTTGGTCTGGTTTGCACGTACTGACTCTTTAGTTCCAGTGATAAAACATTGAAGCCAAAAAGCGCTAGTATCTAGCATAGTAGCATGAGTGCAGTTCAAATATTGTAGAGAAATTTGAACAACGCTTTAATTTTATTGTTTTAAGAAACCAGAAAAAGTATTTAATAGCTTTAATAAACCTAATTATTAACAAACACGTCAACTACAATAATTGTTTGATAAGGATAGTAAAAAACATTTAAATTTGCTTGGTAAAGCTAAATAAAAATATTCTATTTACATAAAATATCTTTGTACGCTTGTAGGTGTGGGGTAACTTTATGTTCATTGTATTATATTTAAATTGTAGAAATATTATTACAAATATAATGTATTAGAGCGTGTCGCATGGTTTGTTTCTGGGACCATCCCGACATCTTGATTGTTTAATAGCATACAAATCCTAGTTTTTAATATTCTTTTCACTGCACTCAAGGCTATCCTAATTTATATACAGTTGTTAGGTAGGTAGACTTTAGAGGAAATGTATCCTTATTTGATTGGAGGAAGAAGAAGTGGAAATCTAGCCAAAATTTGAATCCCGACCTCCTCTAACTGAAAAACCAAACTAAACGAGCGTGATGCTAAGCACACATACCCACCGATACTTGTTTTAATTATTATAAATAGCTTATGTATTGATTATACGAATGCAGCTAAGAGTGCGCTTAAGATAATCATCAAATCCAGCTGGCATTTTGGATGCTATGGTTATTAGCGCCACTCGCCCAAATACTGGGCCGCTGCAGTCAGCGAGGTCAGAATTATGTAACCAAAAGGAACACAAGCAGTTTTTATCATTTTAAGCCCTTACATTTCTATTAATTTGGATTTTACACCTTCCTATAATCATTCTAATATTATCATATATATTTATTTACTACATTATCATATATTTATTTTTACTATAATATACATGATAATGTAGTAAATTCTTGTAGTTAATATTTTTGTAAAGCGTATATCCGAATGGGTAGTAAGACGCTGTTCTAAAAATAAATAATAATACATTATATTTCTGTAGCGTCTTGTAGCACTACTTCTACCCCCATGTGAAACCAAGTAGATATTTAGTCTGATTCTTCCCCTCTTCAACCTACGTTTCGTAACTAATCGCATCAAGAGTGAATGTAATTATTTCATAATGAAGCTTTTATGGCACTAAAAGAGGGAATCAGATTTGATACTACTCAGAATTAGATGTTATCCAAGTAATGTTTATCAACGGTGAAAACATGAGAAATAATATTATTTTTTCAACTCTACGAAGTATTTTTCCAGTTTTTATAACAACACTTTTTTTTTGGTCTAAAGAATTCAAATAATTTTTTGTAGCAACAGAGCTTCTTCCTATGGTGACCTCAAAGTTTTTGAATATCTGTCAAGGGTGTTCTGGAATTTAAAGACAACTTTTCCTCGTCATTTAAAAAGTTTCTCATCTAATGCCCTTTTGATCAGTATAGATATTCAACAGGTGTTGATATCACTATGTGAAGAAAATTAAACTCTGCTTCTACTGGAACAATGTCTTATTTATTTTGTCAAAAAAAAAAGGAAGATTTTGGTATAAAATCTGGAAATAAAGAACAAAACACACTTACCTTAACTCGTGCTCTCTTGGTGACCTGGTGGTCTAGGGGTAAGTGTCAGACCTCGGTGCTGAGGGTCCGGGTTCAATCCTCGGTCCCGGCACGGATTTATCTGATGCCAAACCCTTCCTTCACCTCTGACAAGACGTGTATTAATCACAACTTGTGAATGTGAGGAATGCCAGGCCTCCACCGTGGTTCGGATTCCACGTTAAACTGTAGGTCCTCCATTTCATCTCACAATCACCCTACCATTACACATTAGCGTAAGTGCGTATACCCGAAAGGGTAGTAAGACGCGGTAATAATAATAATAATCATAATAATAATAATAATAATAACTCGCGCTCTCCTTAAACTCCAATATCTGTGTTACGTAACACTATTATGTACCCACCCTCCTCTTCTGTAACAGCGTGCAGATATTAGATCTCCCCCTCCGCCCTCTCATCAACGTCACGTGGTTTATGAATGACCTAGTGCAGGAGACATAGTTTAATGATAACAGCACGTATGAGAGGGGTGAGGGGGAGGGAGTTGGAGGGTGGTGGACACAATTAGCTCTGTCTATCCTATCACACGTCATTTTATGTGACGCAAGGTTTCACTCTGTCAGTAGGGTTCTAGGCCGAAACAACAACAACAACAACAAAAAAACAACATAACGAATCAAAACCGGTTAGTTACACAAGCTTTCCGCTAGAGTGCACGGCGGTTCTGTCATCGCCAATATGGGCCGATCGGCCTGACAAGGAGTCAGTCAAAAACAAACGCACAGAGTGGAATTGAATTTGATGGCAATGGAAGCCTTTCTCTCCTCATTCCCCGTCCTTACACCACCACCATTAACACCCAGCTCTGTCAATGTGCTTCTCACATTGAGGGGGAGCAAACGCTACGGGAATTTCAGAGTACTTCGTTATAGTGGCAGCGAATTCTTTTTTTTTTGGTACCGCGTCTTCAACCATTCAAACAATCCGAAATATAAACATTGCTTATAACAGAAGACCCGCGACTGAAATTTTAACCCACATTTTAATTTCTTTGTTTAGTGGGAATAGCCCAACTTTTTTTTTTTACAAAAATCAAGGTAGTTCTATTAGGGTTCTTTGTTAACACAACCAATTTAACGCTACAGTCAGTAAGAACACGTTCTATTAGCTTTCTTGAAATAATTAGTCTGCTTGGGAGGTAAATAGCCCAAATCACGTTCTTTGTTACAACGGCAGGAAACTATATTCTCAATAAACTATAAAGAACTCGCTTTGATGGCCGAATGGCCTAATTAAGGCGCCAAACTCGCCATAGACTAGATTGACGATAACGGGGAGATCGGGGTTAGAATCCCAGTCGATACTACTGAGAGTTGTGTTGCCTAAATGGTTTTATACTTTTCCTCCACGAAAATGCTGGTACACCTCTTATAAATTCCACCTATCTAATCCCTAACACTTTAGTGAAATTAATATCTAGCCCCGTGGTGTAGTGGTTAATGCACATGACTACGAAACTAGGGATCCATATTAAATATCATGACTTCATTTTATTGCGGGTACGACGTGTAGACAACCATCTATGTTGTACCCTGGGCAATGTTCTGTTCCTACAGAGCGGAGAAGAGTTTACAGACCGGCGACCGAACTGGATGTCATGTTCTTCCCGGTCAGTAATGCCATAAGTTATTATTATTAGCACCGCGTCTTACTATCCGTTCGGGTTATAAGCACTTACGCTAATGTGTAATGGTAGGGTGATTGTGAGATGAAATGGAGGAGCTACAGTTTAACGTGGGATCCGAACCACGGTGGAGGCCTGGCATTCCACAGATTCACAAGTTGTGATTAATACACATCTTGTCAGAGGTGAAGGAAGGGTTTGGCAATCAGATAAATCTGTGCCGGGACCGAGGATTGAACCCCGGAATCCCAGTACAGAAGCCTGACACCTTACCCCTAGACCACCAGGTCACCAATGCCATAAGTTAAAAAAATGTAATTAGTATATATCCGTATAGCCCGAACGGATATAAAGACATGGTGGAAAATAAAATTAAAGTGCTAATTAGGCTAATGGGTTAAGAATGAGGAAGGTAGATTTTTAATTCTTCAGGAAAAAATGTGATTACAGTTTCATAGGGGAGTGTAGAAAAACAATTTAGATGAAATTTCCCTCGGTACAGTCAACTTGGATTTGAACCCCAACCTCTGCATCATCGTGAAACCAAACTAAATAAGTTGACGTTTAGTTCCCGTGCTTATGGATAAGGGTGAACATCATAATGTACTCAGTACCATCTTGTTAGACTGGCTTACCTTATTCTTTCATGGGTGTGGTGTGTGCGTGTCGGAAATTGGGTTTAAATCCCGGTTGGATACACCAAATATAGATTTAAATAAAGGTTATGGAACAAACTTTCTCTTTTTTGTTTAAATAGTGACATTTACTTAACACTAGTAAGATTTAAGGAACGAAATAATATACAGTGTTGCAGAAACACTCCACTCTCCAGACGAATTCATCTGCATTCCTATTTAACTATCCTCCCCCCGTTCCCCTCTTTTGAGACGTAGATAGCCCCAATTTCCTCATAGGTATATACACGGTCTAAATATTAATCTCATAATATTTTGATTTTCTTGTACGGGGAGGTCATGATTTGAATATAGGCCAGGTGTATGGAGGGTGGTTTTTAATTGGCAGTTTTCCATTCTCCATCTACGTAAATTCGCGTACATTTCCCCTAAATTCTAACTTACTCATCCCTACTAGGTTAGCGTGATTAATATTATATGAATGTAGTTCTAAAGATAATGAGACACGGTGAAAAAATCTTTATTTATCTTTAATAGTAAATAGAAAACCTATTAATTTACTAATAAACTATAGAAATAACCAGGGTGCTCAGCTCCTGGGACCACACCTGTAGTGAACTACCACTACCTAATAACACTTCCACTTTTGCACCAAGTAAATATTGACTGTTTTACAATCCGTATTCGAACCAGTCTTCCAAATGGTTGGTATCAACGGAAGTTAAAAGCATCCATACACTTGGCCAATCTCAAAGGAGACTAAAGTTCAACTAAGACAATTCAGTAATTGGTGGAACTGTTTCAATACAATAACTATGTGAAATACTTCAAGTCAGTAGCTAGTTGCACTACAAGGCAGTAGCTAGTTGCACTACTTAAAGGGCAGTAGCTAGTTGCACTACTTCAAGGCAGTAGCTAGTTGCACTACTTCAAGGGCATAGCTAGTTGCACTACTTCAAGGCAGTAGCTAGTTGCACTACTTCAAGGCAGTAGCTAGTTGCACTACTTCAAGGCAGTAGCTAGTTGCACTACTTCAAGCAGTAGCTAGTTGCACAAGCAGTAAAGTTGCACTATTCAAGGCAGTAACTAGTTGCATAAACAGTCTAGTTGCACTACAAGGCAGTAACTAGTTGCACTACAAGCAGTAACTAGTTGCACTACAAGCAGTACTAGTTGCACACTAAGAACTAGTTGCACTACTTCAAGAAAGTAGCTAGTTGCACTACTTCAAGAAAGTAGCTAGTTGCACTACTTCAAGGCAGTAACTAGTTGCACTACTTCAAGGCAGTAGCTAGTAGCACTACAAGGCAATAACTAGTTTGCACTACTTCAAGAAAGTAGCTAGTTGCACTACTTCAAGAAAGTAGCTAGTAGCACTACAAGGCAGTAACTAGTTGCACTACTTCAAGGAAGTAGCTAGTTGCACTACAAGGCAGTAACTAGTTGCATTACTTCAAGAAAGTAGCTTGTTGCACTACAAGTCAGTAGCTAGTTGCACGACTCATATACATTAACTACTTGCACTACTTAGATAAGTAGTTATTTACACTACTTCGAGACACCCGCCTCGGTGGCGTAGTTGGCTAACGCGCCAGTCGTGTTGAGCTAGACCACCAAGGACGGGGAGATCGAGGTTCGAATCTTGGTCGGGTGAACTGGGGGAGGTTTTCCTAAATGGTTTTCCACTCTCCCTCCACGCAAATGCGGCTTCACTTCCTTTAAATTCAACCTTCCCAATTCCTAATCCATTAGTGTAATTAGTACTTAAGCGTGTAACCCGAACGGGTAGTAAGACGCAGTGCTAAATAATAATAATAATAATAATAATATTTAGCACCGCGTCTTACTACCCGTTCGGGTTATACGCTTAAGTACTAATTACACTAATGGATTAGGAATTGGAAGGGTTGAATTTAGAGGAAGTGAACCCGCATTTGCGTGGAGGGAGAGTGGAAAACCATTTAGGAAAAGTCACCCCCAGTTCACCCGACCGAGATTCGAACCTCGATCTCCCCGTCCTCGGCGGTCGAGCTCAACACGACTAGCGCGTTAGTCAACTACGCCACCGAGGCGGGTTAATAATAATAATAATAATAATAATAATACTTCGAGACGGTAGCTAATTGCACTAAACCAAGACGGTAGCTAATAGCAATACTTAAAGATGGTAGCTAATTGCACTACTTCAATACAATAGCTATTATAACAACGTCAATAAAATAGCTAGTATAATTACTTCGTAAAACCAGCTATATGAACTAATTAAACGAAGTTAAACTATTTTAAGATAGGCCCAACAGCTAATGAAGCTATTTTTAATGTTTTAAGGAATGTTTTTAAATATATTTGGCTTAAATATATTGCTTTTATTATCATTAGCTATGATCTTAATAACATGCCGAGATATATAACAATATGTTTATCCACATTATAAATTACGATGTTAATTTGGGGTCAAAATATAACTTTTCAATAATTCGAAAGAGTAGTCGTTATTCAACGATCTTGTATTAAAAAATGTGGATTAAAGTTTTTAATCTATTTATTACCGGTGCATCGGGTATATAAAGAACATTCATTCATTTCCATGATTTACGTTGTCCCAGCTGAAAGTGAAGAGAATATATTTTAGCCGCCGCAGTTGGCATGACTCCGCGCTGGCGGGAACAGGTAAATTTACGTCGTACGCGCTCTTTAGCGCGGTTAGAGGGTTGGGGCTCAGCTACCAACTTTTTAATAACACCTAACGGTTATTTCAGTAAGGGTGATAATTCCCTTGGGGCACAAAAGGGCCATGAGTCAAAAACACTGTAGTCACAAGTTTAATTCCTGAAGGAACGTTGCGTGAAGCTCAACTCACGCGGAACGCACAGCTTGTCACGGGAACGCACAGCTTGGTTCACTCGCACGCACACTTGGTTCACACGGGCACGCACAGCTTGGTTCACTCGGACACGCACAGCTTGGTTCACTCGGGCACGCACAGCTTGGTTCACTCGGACACGCACAGTTTGGTTCACTCGGCACGCACAGCTTGTTTCACTCGGGCACGCACAGCTTGGTTCACTCGGACACGTACAGTTTGGTTCACTCGGACACGCACAGTTTGGTTCACTCGGACACGCACAGTTTGGTTCACTCGGACACGCACAGTTTGGTTCACTCGGGCACGCACAGCTTGGTTCACTTGGGCACGCACAGTTTGGTTCACTCGGACACGAACAGCTTGGTTCACTCAGCCACACACAGATTTGTCTTTGATAGGATGTGTTTGATTACTGAAACAATCTTAATTCACAGCCCAATTGTAATTTATGTTTTAATGGTTTGATAACTGGATTACAACTCCCCTTCCCCACCTCGTCCCACTACCCGTTCAGGGTATTCGCATTTACAGTAGAACTTGGGTTAGTGGAACTTAGCTTACCCGAAACCCGAGTTAACCGAAAAACCTTTGTTTTTATTGTACTAAATATGCAACCTCCTTCCTAACACTAAATGAATTGAAGGTGCAAAAAATAACCAGAAATACAGACAATCAGAGTGGGGCGCTCGGGTCGAACAGAGTAATATTGTCTGAGAACAAATGACAGTTACTCAACGACCCGCAACCCGTCTGGTTGACTTCCACTACCTTCAAAAGTAGTGTCATTTAAATAAATCACGAAACACAAAGTTCCCATGTTAAAAGAGCTTTCGAATAGCCTTTACACATACCCTCAATATTCAATTAGTTCTTCATATTTTAATTCAGTAATCCTTATAGTAATCATACAAACTAGATCTTTCAACATATCAACCATGTAAAGTTTAGTTTATATATTGGGAAATTTCCTGCACAATGTATTTAGAAGCTATAATATCAAGGATAATCACCCTCACTATTCAAAGGGAATATAAAGTAGACATAAAATTGCTACAAATGAGCCAACAATTTAAACATGACTATAACCAAGATATTAAATCCAAGATATCTAATAATTTCGAAGACACTTCATTTATCTAAAAAGCTAGATCAACTTCGTAAGTATTACACAAGTTAAGAAATTCATTCATAACACTTCCAAATACTTTCCCTCACTTAGGAAAAAAAAAAAAAAAAAAGAAAAAAAGAAAGAGAAAAAAGGAAAATATTGAAAGTTTTCTTAAATTACGGGCACTTTACTGGAATAGAAATATTCTATCAAACCTCAAGAAATAAACACAAAATGGACGTTAAACTCGCATTATAGTCAAACTATACATGTGTGATATGCTAAATTATTTCAAACAATAAACTAATATTTACTGTCCAACCTAGACGAATCTTATAACCTAGTAAAAGCTAATAGTTCACCGAAGTACATTTCCACTTAAGAGTCTTTGACTAAGTATTTAGTTGTGTTTTATTTCTTTTAAGTTACCAAACAAAATATTTGATACAAGCAATTTACAAGTTTAAATAAATATTACCGAAAAATAGGATTGTAAGTCCGAAAAAGAATTTTGAAAAGTATGTATATATATATATACATATTTTTTTTTATAAATATATGTATGTATTTATAAAAATAATTCAAAAATTATTTTAGTCGAAAAGGAATTTGCTTACAGTTTAAAATAGTCTCGTAGCTTGGACGCTACACACCCAGTTCCAACAAAGTAATTCCCAAGAGTGCTTTAAACTTTGACGAACGTCCCTTTATATAGCATCTCCAGAGGGTGGGGAATTAGTAAACACGTTGGGGGAAGGGGGGCACACGCACGCGTCGGGCCTATAGCATTCGGTGAATCAGTCGAGAAGGTCGTAGAAACAACCCCAGCATTCTGGAACACCTTCCAAAGCTCCGTCGATGGTAGTGCCTCCTGGCGGCGGTCTTGGAAGGGCAGTCGCGTAGTTCAGTTCACAGCGCAAAGTATTGTTGAGTGATTGTGAGAGTGAGACCGGTAATGTTGTGCTCATTGCGTTGATGGTAAAATAGGACGGCAGGGTGAGTTTATATCAACGTTTTTGCTATAGAGTATTCCTTATTTTGTTCTACCGAGGAACGCTGGTACAAATAAAGCGATGAGTCATCACCGGTCAACGTATTGTTGATAAAACGGTGGAACGACATTACAGAAAAAAAAGATGTGAAAAATTTTTCAAACGAAGCTATTAGGTTTTTTTAGTATACAAAATTTGTATTAGGCCTACATATTGTATACATTTGCAATACATTTTACTATCATATAACGTGTTTCTGAATAAATGTTTATTCTTACCACCACAACTCAAATTTACAAACTATCCGAAATTTTGTTTATCTGAAATAGGGTCCGCCCCTTTTATTTCTGATAGCAGAAGTTCTGCTCTAACTTAGATTAATTATGCTAATACAGTGAGGATAGATAAAATCTAATTTAGAGGAATTAAAGGAAATACACAAGTATTTT